>VCII01000013.1:1200000-1800000 GCA_006030095.1 Triplophysa siluroides
GTAGAGACGGTGTTAAACCCCATACCACCTCGTCTGTGGAATGATGGCACTCGGGTGGTCTGCTCCTGCTCGCCAGATTTGGGCCACAAGCAAGGCAGAGCAATGCCGCATGTCAGCAAAAAACAAAACACAAACGACACAACAATGAACCATTTCTATTCCTGACCCAGTTTCAACCCAAACCAACACATTTTTATTGAGTTTCATTATGTTTTTAAAGAAGTGATGATGATTAGTGTTAATACCTCCTGTTAACAATCATAATCTTTTAAGAGCTCTTAAAACGGGCCCAATGAGCCATGCAGAGACATCAAGAATCAATCAATGTATGGATCTCAACAATGGTGACATTCAATGCATTCTGGGTACAAGCATAGTCCAAAACATTTATTTGAACTGTTTATCAGAATTACTTTGTTGATTGTCACCATTGTTATGGTTTGTAAGATGAGTGGTGATGTCTGAGTTGGTCAATAAAATCTAAAGTTTGTGTTCGCCCTGCCCTTTCTGTACTTCAGCAATATAACTTTCTTCCTAGCCTAGCACAGCACCTGACACTAATGCACCATTGTGGCAATTCCATCAACTTTTGATTTTCCAGTGCAGATCATTGAGGTTAATCTACTTCAGTTTTTTCTTTGCAATACATTAAACTTATCTATATAACGCTTTTTACAATTTTCATTGTTACAAAGCAGCTGTACATGAGACATATTGACTATAAGCAAAACAATTAAAGTTACACCTGTAAAATCAAGAAAAAGGTGAAAACACAGAAGACAGACATACCCACATACAAAACACTCCACAAACACAATATAAACACAGACATATAAACACACACAAATGCGCACACACACGGAAAAAAAAACCTAAAAAAGGTTGCACATTAGTGCAAAGATTAAAACATTGCAGAAGAACTGCTGAAAATGTTGATGATAGGTGAGGATCTATCGCTCAACCTAAGCAAACACTGATCAGCAATAATGATGACTTTCAACAAAGCTTGTTTTCATTACATTATGAACTGGAGCTAAATCTCTGTTTACTATCAGTTATTTGCAGTTGATTTTCATCTTTTCTTGAGTGATTTTGTTTGATAACAGCAAGAGCTCATCATTAATGACTTAATCATAACTTCATTAAAGGGGTCAAATGACACGGCTAAAACTAATATTATGGTTTGTTTTAGATGTAATGTAATGTGTATGATTTAAGGTTCAAAAACGCTGTATTTTTCACACACCGTGCATGTTTGTATCTCCTCTTTGCTCCGCCTCTCTGAAACGCACTGATTTTTTACAAAACTCATCGCTCTGAAAAGCGAGGTGTGCTATGATTGGCCAGTTAACCAGTGTGTAGTGATTGGTCTAATACTGCAAGTGTAAGGGAAATGTAACGCCTCTTACCATATTCAGAACATCATGTTCCCAAGCAATTGTAATGGTGATAAAATTTCATCGTGACTTCCTTATATCAATTTGAGCCCGAATCTGATACGGAAAATGAAGATGATCAAGCCAATACATCAACTTTGCCAGCGGGACTTTAGCAGGATGTAAAGGATTGGTAAGTTGTGATGGGCAGAGCGAGGCTTCGTGAAACAATGAAACAGTTGAATCAAATGTGCCGTATCGTATCGAGGCTTCAAAACATTCCGACACCCATCTCCACGGTGACACCTAGTGGTCATTTGCGCGTGTTGCTGTTGTAATGTAAGACACTTGTAACCCATTGCAACTGTTGCGTTACAATCTGTACGTTCGTTAGAGAGGTTAATTAAGTGTGTGGGGGAATGGTTAGTGTTTCCGACGTAACAGTAACGAAGCCTTGTTTGCTAAAAATCACATGACTTAGCCAGTTTGATACGTCCTTCGAACCACTGATTCTAAACAAAAGATTCGATACGGAGTGCCCATCACTATTGGTAAGGTTTTATTAAAAAAAAATTATGTTAAATAGTTAAGAACTATAGCTAACAGTTAAGAACTGTTTTACCTTTTATATACGACGTTATACAGACTATAAATAGGTATGATGACATAGCAACCACTCGTGGTGAACATTCTGCCTCAACAATGTGTTCCAAACTGCGTAGTACTAAAATGTGTGTCATTCAATATCTACTCCTGGCTGCCTGGTGGGAGTATGTTTTTCCTGAATACAACGGTAACTACATCGAGTGCAACCCCCTGCAGCGTTGGACACTTCGGGATTTCAGCCCTAAGGTGATTTCAGGTCACCGCGACTTTCGGAACTAAATCGCGGAAATTGGGTCACATTTGTGGTGGGTAGATTAACGAATGTACTGCAGGCGTCGTTCTTAAAAAAAAAAAAAACGTCTGTATTTAACTGATTCTGACTGTGTTTTGCTTGAAATTATTACTGATGCTATGTAGTTTAATACGTATATTATGGTTTTTCTGACATACTTGTCAAAATGGTAACAGTTTGCATCACTTCGAGTTAGATTATTGAGGACTAGCCTGTAACTCTGTTTAAATTAACAGGCTAAGAACACTTGATATGACAGTAGGCCTGGGGCCCGTTTCAGAAAGCAGGGTAAGTGCAAACTCAGAGTTAGTCAACCCCAGAAAACGGAATACTCAGGGTTTTTGGTTTCAGAACGCGAGGTATGTCAAACCCGCGACCGCGGGGTAAGTCAAGCCCATTTCAGAAATCGAGGTATCTTCTACTCCAAGTGAGTAACCAGAGTAACATACTCCGTGAACCTAACCTGGTCGGGAGCAGGTTTTATTCCACAAACCCAGGGTTTGTTACAATCTCCACCCCCATTTCGAAGCGCGAGCGGTGTTGAAATTACATACGGCATTTGTTTGTTCATTCATGTTCCTAATCGCGCTCAATAAAGTTACACAGAACATGTTTATTCATGAACCCGTAGATGAGGAAGCTGCATTAATTCGCAGAGAGTTACATTTACGTCGAGAGAGAATTGTGAGGCCCCGTTTGGATGTTTTATCATATCCTGAGGATTTTTTTTTGAGCGATACCGATTTTCTTTACAGTCCATAACATATACACACTCTGCTTCATCCTTACATCACAAACCTCACTCGTCGTGGCCGTGCTCTTACATCTGAGCAGATTTTGTGTATGCTTTACGTTTCTTTGCTAATGGTAGCTTTCTTTATAACACCGGGGATGCGGAACACGTTAGCAAGGCAACTGTATGCAGAGCGGTAAGAAAAGTGTGCCTCGCTCTCAAGCACCTTTTGCACATTTTTGTTAAGTTTCCTGGCCACAAACCTGTGAGAGCCATCAAAGAGGAGTTTCACATGATTGCAGGTGAATGGTCTACATCTTTTAAAATGAGGCTGATCAAATAAATGTTGTGCTGCTAATAACGTCTTGCTGCCACCCCTGGAGGTAAGCTAATAATTAAAATCCCCTTTAGGATTTCCCAATGTGATTGGGTGCATAGATGGCACCCATATACCATCATCGCTCCTTCACAAAATGAGGCAGATTATGTCAATCGGAAGTCCATCCACAGCATTAATGTGCAGGTACACTGACATGGCCTAATGTTTCCTAATCTCAAAGCCTTTTTCCAAGTACAGTAACACTAATGTCTTTTTTTGTCACTGTAAAGATCATATGTGATGCTGCACACATAATTACAAATGTGGAGCTAAGTGGCCAGGCTCGGTTCATGATTCACGGATATATCGTGAGTCATCTCTGAGCAACAGAATGGGCCAAGGTAAGTAAATGTATGCACTGAACACATGGTCATGTCTGTCTGTGGAAAAGCACTAAACCAATGTGACCTTACAGGAGAGATGGATGGCTTTCTGCTGGGTGATAGGGGTTACCCATGCCAACCTACACTCATAACCCCTTACCCAGAACCTGAGCCAGGCCCCCAGCAGCACTTCAATATGGCACACAACAGGACACGAGCCCGGGTGGAGATGACCATAGGCCTGTTGAAATCACGTTTCCAGTGCCTGCGCCACCTCAGGGTGACCCCTGAAAGGGCTTGTGACATTATTGTGGCATGTGTTGTTCTTCATAATATTGCCATTATTAGAGGGGAGCAACACCCTGCCCTACAAATTCAAGATCCTGAAGCAGACCTCATACACCCTGGGGATTTCCAGGATGGAAGGGTGGTCAGAGACCTCATGCCGTAATGTCTTTGGAAACTAATGAACCACACCAACACAGGACTGTTAAATAAACTCAATTTATTCACAATTCATTTTGTCTTCTTTATTTCCTACAAATACAAAAGCAACAGTTAAATTCCCTATAAGGTTATAAGACTGTTCCATTATTTTGTACACCCACCTCTAGTTTGTGCCTAAGGAGCTCAATTTCCAAATCTGTTTTTAGAATCTGACGGTCCAAGTACACAAGTTCTTTATCCGTCTTTTGTAATTGTTTTATGAGATGGAGCTTATATAGCTCCTTAACTGGCAACTGAAAAACACAAGACTGAGGTTAGATGTTGTTCGAAAAAATTCTGCAGATTCAAACAATGACATTTACTGAACTGCGTTAATTTGGGTGTCAGAATTTGATGGACCCTCCTGTTCTGCCATGCTCTGTTCAAAATGAGAAGCATGTCAGTTCGTGCAAATATACCAACTAGCACTCTAGAGGTCTACTACGGAGTGTGTGATTTGGAGATACATCACATGAACATTACCTCTGTAGGCCTCTCTGTGTCAGCGGACAAGGTTTCTTCATCCTGTGAAGATGTGCATTTTGTGTAGTATTCACTTTTTAAGAATGCCCTGAAATTTTTCAGCATGGGTTAGGCCACTTACAACTGCCTGGGGTTCTGTTGTGACAAGAGGTTCCACAAGGCCAAGCTTACCATCAGAATCTGCTGAGACAAAGAAAAAGGCCAAAGTGAAATTATGGTAACTATAAGAGCCTGTACAAACCAAGATAGTCAGGCCTCTTACATATTATATAAGCACTTGTATCCTGGGGAGAAACAGGTTCTGATGAACTCCCTCCTGGAATTCCCTCAGCCACTGGTCGTCCAGTGTTGAGGCTCAAGGCCATCTCCTCTGCATCCGTCAGAGGTGGTGGTGCAGGTCCTCCTCCCGTTTTACGTGCCTCTGCCCTCTTTCTATTGGCTGAGTAGACATTAATAGTCAAATTATTGTCATTACTCTAATTAAGATATGCAGAGAGAATTTTCTCTGGTAGGCCATTACAACTGTTGATTACTTTCATTGGTTGTGGTTTCAAGGACTATCAAATCCAGTGCATAGCTGTTTTACAGACAGTATTTAGAATACCATAGTGCTCGGTTCTCCTCATAACTTTAAGGCTTTTAAGTAATATATCAAACATATCCCAGTCAGGCATCCTATACTAGTAAGAGCATTTTATTTCTTTAAACTCACCTGACTGAATGATGTTTTTATATTTCATTTTCAGCTGCTGCCAAGTTCTTTTAATTGCAGAAGGATTGCACCTATATGAAAAAACGTAGATGTTTGTGTGTGTATACAAATATATATATATATATATATATATATATAGAATATACTTTTAAATTCATTTTGTTGAAATTTTGACAGTTTCAACAAAATGAATTTAAAAGTGATTGACATTTAAACTTACGCATTAACACGTGAAGCAATTTTCTCCCACGCCAACGCTCTTTCCTTTTGCTGCTGCGGCTGTGTTGCTCTTTTTTCTAAATATGTGCTCATATTCACCGTACGCTTGTAACAGTACCTCCAATTCCATTGGCGAGAAATAAACAGAGCGCTGTTTGTCACGTGCCGTTGCCATGGTGAATCGTGCTATCTTCGCTCAATTGATGATGGCTTTTCATAGCCATGGTGCACGCGCGTAACCTAGAGTGAATCTACTCAGGGTTGATTGAACTAACTCAAATCAGCTGTTCTGAAACTGAAAACTCAGAGTAGCGATTCTCTGAGTAAATCAACTCAGAGTTCAGATTTTAACTCGGTATTGGTTGAACTTCCTTATTGAAACGGGCCCCTGGGCAATTGCAATGTGGATATGACAAAGTGAACAAGCATAATATTATTTAGATCTTTTTTGCACTTTTTCATGTAACCTCTAGCTGAATATAGCAAATCTGTGCACATAATTTAAAAGTGGCATTGGATCTATGAATATGATCAAAAAGTTATGCTTGCTTGTTGTCTGTTAATTTTGTTTACTCTTTTATCCAAAGTATCCTGCAACACATAAGCCATGTTGATTAGAACACTTTATGTCCAATTTTCTTTAATCATGTAGATTATGTAGACTTACAAACATGTAAGATGATTCTCCATCTTTATTAGGCTTTTGGTGCTGCTTATGTTACAGAAATCCAGTGTTAACCAATGTATGTACAGTTGAGGGGCTTGTTAGCCTAATATTTTATGTTATGTCTTTACAGCTAATTATGAAAAGAAGCAGAAAGGGGCCCAACACACAGCCAGGTCTAGCCAGAAAGCACCTCCTGGACAAGTACTGTTATGTACTATCTCCTCATTTTATACAAATTGGACATATTCTCTATCTGTACATCACAGCTGGAGAATCCAGCAGAACTGCAACTGCAAGAGAAATTATTAGATACATACCAGAAATGACTGAAGATCATGTGAAAACTAAAGAAAACTAAAGAAAAAAGAAAGCTAACTAAGGAGCGAAAATTTAGACAGTTTGAAGAAGTATGTAGCCGAAAATTTTGTGGAACCTCCACTACCACCACAGTTCCCGTGCAAAGTCTCCTTCTGCTGAACAAGTTCCGAAACGTAGTCCTTTGAATACAAGACAGGTTGCCAGGACCAATTGTCCTTCTTGTACCAGATATAAGGAGTCTCTAAAAAATATGAGGCAGAAACATCTGCAGATGCAGAGAAGCAAGTACCTGGAAATTAAGACACTCAGAGCACGGCAGAAAAATAAGGGAACAATAAGGATACTTAATCAGAAAGTGAAAAGAAAAGCAAATATCCGACTTGAAAAATCTGTTGAAATCACATAAAGCTGAAACCATCGATAAATTGAAAAAGCAATACATAGTGAAAGCAAGAAGTCATATGCGCCTGAAGAAATCCCTTACACACATGAGGCGAGAGGACAAATCAAAAGCTGTTGATGATGTGGAACAAAGATGCTCTGCGAATTAGAAGAAATAATTAATTCAATGGACAGTGAGATTCTTAATCTTCAGGTCGAAAACCTTCTTTTGGGAGAAAAATCCAGGATTTGGAAAGTTAAAAAAAGCTTACAAAAACAGATGCGAAGTCACATTCAAATGAAATGTGATTGATGGTGTTTGATGCAATATCCAATCAGGTGCCCACTGCCAACATCCACAATTTCATTAGAAGGTTCGGGCTGCGCTTCAAAATTAGTTTAAGTGATGTGCCAAAAAGGGCTACTGTGGAAGCCATGACCAGAGGAGTAGGGGCAATAAGTGACCTCCAGACTGCCGAAGCACTTTTAGTGAACTCACACTGTACCCTGGGTTTTGATGCAACCACACAGAACGGAATCCACTTAAACAGCATACATTTCACCACCAAAGAGAACTGTTGTGTTGTTGCTGTAGATGAACTTCCAGGAGGCACTGCTGAGGATTACCAGATCTATATTTGTGACTCCATCAGTAAACTTGCAAATGTCTACTGTCATTTTTTTGAGGCAGACTACGAAATCATTCTTCAAAAAAGGATAGATAATATATATCAAACACGCTCACTGACCGCTGTGCTGCCAATCATGCGGCCATTCGTTTAGTCTGTGCATCTTGGAACAAGGCCTTGAATGAGCTGAATTGCAGCCTTCATCCTCTAGAAACAATCGCTTCAAAGACAAAGAGTGCTCTGAAGGAGATCGAGAAATCCATGGGGATTACTGGGAAAATCAAGGGGAAAGAGTGCATTGGGGCCAACATTGTGGTTCAGATGAATAAGATGAGGTACATGGATGGCAAGGGTGACCCTCGTGGCTTTAAGATCTTTTTGAATGACAAAAAATCTCCCACTCGGGCTCATACCATGCTACAGAGGTAATCGACTGCACATTCTTTTCCATATGTGTGGGATATTCTCAAGTCATCATACTGCACTAAAGTCATATCTCTGTGGAGGAACATCCTGTAGAAGCCTGCGTGCTAGAATACTGGCAGTATCAACAATACTTTGCTGATACATGGATAGTGACGGAGAAACTAAAACAAGAGACAACCTCAGCGAGATCACACAACATGGATGCTGAAAAGCTGATGGGGATGTTTAGTGCGTTGAAGAAAGCTCCAAATGCCACCATCTGCTACTTGTCCTGTAAAATGCGAGCATGGAAAAACAACACTGTGGACTACTTGGACAGTTTAGACAAGGAAAAACAAGAGCTGGTCATCAGGAAGGCAGTGAAGAAGGATAGCTGCAGGAGGAATTGCACAAACGTCAAGCCACAAAAGAAAGAAAGAGAAGCGAACAAGAATGGAAAGTGTTAGAGAAAAAGATTGTAGAATTAGGTGCAGACAAGATCAAGGAAGCATTTCCAGAACTTTCAGAAGAAAAAATTAGCTTGATCAAGGAGTTGTTGGGTGGCAGAGGGGTGGGGGCATTTGTATGTCATGCATGGGATTTGGGTGGCAACAGGGTAATTTTCAATGGGAAAATTGAAACTTTCCATGCTAAAAAAAGAAATATACTGTTGGCTATTGGGCCATGAGCGGGGAGGGGTATGAATTTGATGCCCATGACAATGATGTGTCCATCTATGCGATGGCAGCAGACGTCATCTTGGATGACTTGGTTGCACAATAGCCACATTTTACAATAGCCTTTTGTGAATGACAATGAATATTTGTTGTGTACTTGTATGAATGTGAATTAACAATTAATATTGATGTGTATTGTTGTTTTCTCTTGTATTCTGAAAATAAATGTTTATAAATATGAATGAACGCTTATTAATTATAATTGTTTTCAGTGAGGTACCATGCTAAAACCCATTCCAGCTAAAACAGTACATTTTCATGATTTAATTTGAAAGAACTAACAAAATTCTACCTTCTATTCAAATTTCATGCAAATATCTGATAAAATGAGGAAGTTACAAGCAAAAATGTGTGAATAATAAGCATTTTCGGTCACATATTCGCCGTTATTATAAATATCATAACTTTCGCAATCCTTAACTGATTTTCACAATTCAGGTGTCGTCGTAAAGGGAATTTTCAGCTCTGTCTAGTCATGTGATCCATTTTGAGCTTAGGGGTGTTTGGAAATTTTGTCATCATACCTACTATAAACAAACAACCATAAACATCATACAGAGTTTAAGTGAGATAGAATCAAGCTTGCATTACAACAGGGAATGGTATAATAAAAATGCGAGCACTGTGAGCCTTCTTGATCAACCAGTGTTACGCCACGTCTCGTCGCGACTCAACAAAGACAATAAACCCCATTATAAACTTGACATTTGTTGCCTCTAGTTGGAACATTATTACTGATTATTAGGACTTATGTTGTCTTTTTTTCACGTTGCGCACGTGTCTGCATTTGCAGATCACAAACACACGACAAACTCAACTCGCTTTATTCCGTAACAAAGTCTTTTACAATGAAAATATACTTATAGGCTCCAAATCTGAAGCGCCAGCGAAGTTGTAATGCTTGGAATGGCAACACTTTTTAACCAAAGCTTTCGCGCATAGCCGGTCTTAATCTCTCTCCCACGTTCGTGAAGCAATCTTCGGTGAAATGCGCTGCACAAACTTAAACAACCGGATTGTACTTTTCTGGAACAGTATTGTAAATAAAATGTAACCATTCGTTTTTGTTGTCTCATCTTTTGGCATGGCAAACAAAGAGTCTTTCTTTTCGCATTGAAACACACAGCGTCTCCGGCGGTGACGACACAATGACATTTACAAGTACGCCCACCTTACCTGCGTTTATTTATGGTAACACCAGGCGTTTCAGGCAGGTTTGGGTTCGCTTTCACTTTTAGATAGAATGCATCTTTTGTTCCATCAGTTTGATTTGCATTTTGACCTGTTTTTGAGGTCAATTTAAAGTCAAGGTGCCTGCTGGGAAGTGTCACTGCATGAAAAGGATCAACTCAGTGACATCGCAAAGGACTGAAACTAATGTTTTAGGCTTCTGGTAAACAGACGGAATTATCCAGCGCTAACATCCAGTAGACCCCTGCATTAAGCTGACCTAACGTGTTATTTTTAGGGGACACTGCCTGCCCAGGATTTCGGCTGCGTCCTCTGGAGATCGCATTTGTTTACCACATACATCATATATAAGTATCATATTTCAGGTTTTATGCGATAGACAAATGCACAGCATAAACACAACATTTACAACCACTCAGACCATTTTATAGTTAAAAGACAAGCATGAAAACAACATTCAGACATTTTCTCAACCCATGTTAATTTGTATAATGCATAGACTGTATAAATGATGGACAGCGTGCCGCTGTTTGTTTACAAGGAGAGGGAGGAGTTTATGACCTGTACTGCAGCCACCAGGGGATGATCAAAGAGCCGGCAGCTTCACTTTAAAGGACGTTAGAGGCACCCCTAGTATAATGTTTGCTTCCCTGGCCCTGCGTTCCAATTTACCTACTTATACTAGCCCGAATCGTAGGTACTTTGGAGTGCATGGCAAAAGAGATTGCACACACTGGGACAGAAGTGGCCGTTGTTGCCTAGACAACATTGTGGCCAATAACTGTCACACACATCAAAATACAGCCCTTCTTTCCATTAATGTACAGTATTTATTCATTCATTATTTCGTATGCAATGTTTACTGTATACTTACATTTGTTCTTTAGTGACACATCAGTTAAATCATTTATTAATGCAGTGGAGCCGCCTACTCGCGGTGAGTTGTGGGTAATATCAGCCGTTAGATTGTGCATCATTCTGCACTTCGAATTTCTACACGAAGTAGTAGACCATCCGGGAATCTTTGGAATACTATTTTCAACATACTATGAATATGGGCATACTACTTCTACTTTCGAATACGATTAGAATGGATAGTATGCTGATTGGAATGAGGGTGGGTTTCTCTCCAGACAGCGTGCACCATGGTCTTCTTTTACTGAAACAACAGCAAACTCATTGATCATAAGCGCCACCTAGCTTACAGGAGTGAAACAGCTGTTGGAGATCAGTCATTTATTGCCCTTAATGTGAAAGCCATGTTCACTGGCCATTCACATCGCTCGGTCCCCAAGATGGATCTAGGAGGACTAAAGATTGTGTAGAACATGAAATATAGAAATTGATCAAAGATTTTATGCAATCAAACATCAGAAAAACTAGACATCAGCCAAAATAATGATGTTCCAGAATTGTACAACTGAATGTTTTTGGTGTAATTAAAATTCTAAATTTAAGATTATAAATCTTTGTTTGGGGGCCACAGAGCACTCTACTCAAAGGGGGGCCTTACAACATAAAGTTTGAGAACCACTGGCTTAATCACATTGTGTGCAGTCTGAAAAACCCTTAAGTGTGCAACACTAAATAAGCATTATTCAGTGCAACATACTATCCCTAGTAATTTAATAATAGTTCACATGTTTTTTTCAACTAAGGCTAACTAACTGGATTTTACAGTGCATGCGATTCATTTTATTAATGTAAAGGCTTTTAATCCATTAAAGTACGTTTTGAAACCGTTGCTTTGATGCATCCAGTACAGATAGACAGCTTCTAGCCGTGGCAGAACGCAATGTGACAGCGGCCCCGTCTGGTGTATACACAGACTAAAGTGTTTCTCGTTAAAACTAAATAATATGTATTTTTAACGGGATAATATGTCGTTAAAAAGTTTATTTTCTTGTGAAAACAAGATACTATTTCGTAAAAACAATATATTTTATCTTTTTAACTGTATAACATGTTGTTTAAACTATATATTTTCTTGTTATAACGGGATAATATGACATTAAGACGATATATTATCTCATAATAATTACACATTAGCCAATTTCGTGAAAGCGACATGTTTTCTCCGCAAATGGAAATGGAATGTTTCATTGGTGAACCACGGCCCGCTGTACGGTAGCCAACATCAGCACAGACAGTCAGCGTCTTAATAAGGTCAGCATGGATTTTTTTTTTCTTCGGAATCGTGGGGTTTCAGATGAAGACATTTAATAATAGAAGCTGTCTGAATTGTGTTGACGCAAACTGCATTCAGATTTGTAATAAGATGATATACATTCCTGTAGCTCAGTGGTAAGAGCAGGTTGTGGGTTCGATCCCAGGGGAACGCACAAACCTATGTAAAATGTATAGGATAAAGCAAAGCGTCTGCCAAATGCATAAATGTAAGTAATCATTTACCTTATGTCAAATTGATGATTGCGTTATGACCCCCTGTCAAAGTCCTGTCAGTCAGTCAGTCACTCAAACGGATCCTTTTATGGCCTGTCAATCTTGATGACAGTAATGTTTTATGGCTGTTGTTGGGGGCTCCTCTGACCCCAACCCTTCCTACAGTGATCTAACTAACTATACCCCCCACCCCTCATCACCCCCTAATCAAACAGTGTGTTTATAAAATAAATGTTTTATGTGGGTTTTTCTTCTAAGAGTGTTGTTACCTTGTTTTATGGCTTTTATCATGCAAATGAGTGAATTGAGACTTGAGGTTTGCAATCTTATCAGAGTGCGTCTGTCTTCCTACTCTACCAAGCAAGTTATTTTGACCAGTCAATCAAATTAGGTTGACTTTTTTATGACCTGTCAATCTTATTTGACAGTTTATATTTTATGGTTGTGTTGTTGTAGGGCTACCCCTGCAATAAAAGGTGTTTTCATCCTGATGGCCTGATGGTCAGGCAACGACTGTTCTCACATTACGGTGTGAACACTGTCTGCTGGGTCTGTATTAATTAAATGTAATGTTTATGTGTTGTTTCATCTAAGAGTAAGTTGGTTCCAGGTTTAAGATTTTTATCTGATAAATGATTAAAATGTTTGGGTCAGCATTTTATCATTGTGTCATAAACGATATCTTTTTGATTCAACGACATGCCCTGACATGTTCTTCCTGGTCATGGAGGAATGGGGGATTGTTTTTTGTAAGCACCTCTAAGGGCTGCTTTTTCTAACAGATGGTATAGTCTTAAGACAATGAACCAAAAAAAGGTTTGGGTTTCCATCCTGACTGATTTCCTGGAGATGTCTGTGTGTCTACGATCTTGTGTGCTAGAAAATCTTTAATGTTTGTGTTAGTTACTCTTTTTGATAATTTTGGCATGAAAAAAATCGAACATGTACTACATCTGATTTAGGGTTAAACTTTTAAAACCAGGAATAACAAAACAAAAAAAAACTAGTCAATATCTTCATCTTCAATTGTTATAGTTCTACACTGTTTTATTTAATACATGTTAAGTTTCAGATGTTATCTTAAGATCTACAAGAAGGATGGTGCTATCCCCTATAGTTCAAACCATGGGTTAAAATACAATTGTTTAGCACTCCTTTCAAAATTCAAGATCTATCACTGTATTCTTTACAAAATGTAGAATTGTCAAATAACTTCTTCGCATCCTGTTGAGTAAAGACTGAGTCACAACAGTGGGGATTTAAATGTAGCTTCTGTTAATAGAGTTGTAGCTAAGGATGTGTTAATGGTAACGGATCAAATAATTTTTGGGGGACTCAAACACCCCCACATCCACTTTTCACAGCTTAACTCGTGAGACCGCATCAGACTGAGACTATAGTAATTGTTTCTTTTCATTTCAACCCTCTTCATCGCCATTCTTTCATGTTGTACATCTAATAGCAAAGAAGTCTAAACACATAGTGTTTCCATTTCACATTGTTTTAAGGGCATATATTTGTAAGTGTTAAACAAATGGTTAAATGTTTTTTAACGGTTCTCTTCAGATCTAAAATTTACACGAACAAAGTATAAGTTGAATCAACTGGGCATGTTTTATATAATTGTCATCCTTTTCTTATGTTGCATGCTTTTCACTCACAACATGTGTTGAATATAATTCCTTTTCTGACAGATACCAACTGAACGTATTAAAAATAATAGCAAGAGAAGTCCACTCTGCAAGTTTTGTAAGTACCACCGTATTTTCCTGTATGTGTTAAATGCTTTTTATGTTTTTCCAGACAGATCTGACAGATTGTGTGCTGGATTGTGCATTGCACGTGATTGGTAAAATGTAGTTGCATTAAAGAATATCTTTTACGTGTAAAAAATCTCGATTTAAAGTTCTAACAAACGTACAAATAAACTAAAAATGGCTATTGCGTGCAGGAAAATAGGCAACTTATGCAGACAATGTGTCTTGTGAAACGATGTAAATGGGGTTTTAAATGTTTAAAAAACATACAGAGCTACCGAGATAGATTTGCTCTGGTTTCAGTTTATAGAAAGTTCTTCATTTAAAAGATTGGATGTTACCTCTAGTTTTTAGCCTAGTTTTATCTGATTAAGACAAATGTTTTAATCTTCTTTTCTTGATTGCTCTACAAGTACTGGCAAAAATGCATATCAGTAGCATTTTAATTTACCTTTACAGTATGTCTTTCAGTGGTGTAGGCAAATGGAAAGTCCATGGGCACTACCCAATCCAAATCTTACGAGTTACTTAAGGTAAGATGCGTTTAGTCATAGAGAGACACTATTAAAGATTGCAATAATATCTCTATAAACCAGTGCTTCAGTAAATTAATCAGTTGATAAATAACTAATTACTTGAAGGATCAATACATTCGTAATGTGAGTCATTGCCTGACCATCAGGGTGTCAGGCCATCAGGATGAAAACACCTTTTATTGCAGGGGTAGCCCTACAACAACACAAACATAAAATATAAACTGTCAAATAAGATTGACAGGTCATAAAAAAGTAAACCTAATTTAATTGACTGTTTAAAATAACTTGCTTGGTAGAGTAGGAAGACAGACACACTTTGATAAGATTGCAAGTCTCAATTCACTCATTTGCATGATAAAAGCCATAAAACAAGGTAACAACACTCTTAGAAGAAAAACCCACATAAAACATTTATTTTATCTCTCTCTAATTTTCAAACACAAACGTCTTTCACAAATAGACCATAGTAAAATCAAACAGAATGAAAACACACTGTATGATTAGGGGGTGATGAGGAGTGGGGGGTGTAGGTAGTTAGATCACTGTAGGAAGGGTTGGGGTCAGAGGAGCCCTCAACAACAGCCATAAAACATTACTGTCATCAAGATTGACAGGCCATAAAAGGATCCGTTTGAGTGACTGACTGACAGGACTTTGACAGGGGGTCATAAATCAATCATCAATTTGACATAAGGTATATGATTATACTACTTATAACTAATTATGTAAGTTGCATGTCTTTGAGAGTTTTGTATATTACACGCGATTTACTGTACAGGCAAAACGTAAAACACAAATAGGCTTTATTTACATACATATTGTTACACGTGTTACATTTAATGTGTTTATTTAGGTTGAAAAGCTCTGTCTGCCCCTAGGGGCTGGAATGAAGTTTACGTGTTTGTTTGATTGACCCTTACGGTGCGCTTAAAGGAAGCCGCTTCATTACACTCAGGGGCGAGACTGGAGCGATCGTCCGGGCAGAGCTCTGCTCCTATATGTGTTGTTACCTGATTAATTTCTTCCCATTCCATTCCATTCCATGTTTGTTTATATCTTATTTAAATAAAAACCCTAGACCGAGCTTTGTGTTGTCTCCCTCTTAATGTTATGGTGGTGGGCCGTAAAGTTTATATTCTCATGTAGCATATTGTTTACAATTAGTTTTTCTTAACATGTAGTACTGTACATAAACGTAGCAATGTAAAATTACAGCTTAAACCAGGGGCCATCACTTCCGTGAGATGCATGGGTTACGTGACGGTGCTGGTACCTTACGTTTAGTTCGGTGACTTGGCGGGGCATGAATACATGTCCCATAGTCATGTGTTGTACCGAGTGAACTTACTGATTTGGAACGTTGAGTTATGCATGTAACTACTGTTCCTGGAAGAAGGGAAACGTGGTACAACACATTTTGGCCCTGCGCAGTCGAAAGCTCGTCGAAAAGCTGGACTGAACAAAGGGAATGACACATGCGACTGCATTTATATGCTGTGGGCAAACAATCCCACCCATGTCGTCATGCGTCATTTGCCTTTTCAGGCGTGTATATAGGTGTCTTCAGTAGATGGCGCAAGACCGCGATATCCCATAGTCATGTGTTGTACCTCGTTTCCCTCTTTCTGGTAACAGTAGTTCCCTTTCTGTCGGTCTCTCGACGTTGTGTCGAAGACGACAGATGGGGTTCGCCCTTGGGAACCTATCAACTCTGACTACTTTTAAAAAAGGCCAATGAAATTGGCGAATGAAATTTGCATGCCGGGCTCCGCCTCCGGATGTCCGGTATAAAAGGAAGCCGGCGTGCTTCATTCACTTACCTTTTGTTCTTCAGAGCCTTCGCTCCTGACTACAAACTGCTCGTATCTACATCGCCGGATTCTCACGACGTGGTGCAGCGGATCGTCCCTTCCTGCAGCGACTTTCCCCTGGGCGTCTCGGCGGTGCCAGAAGTGTTTGAGATCTTTCTAGAAGAAGCAATTTCCTTCTAAAAGAGCAAATTTCTCCAGTGTGGCATGTCCCGCTGTTCTCTCAGGTGCGTGAGTTCATGGCAAATGACCTAAGCGACACTTACTTTCATGTCTCGGTCTCGTAGGTCGGGCATGTCAGTACAGAGTCCTCCCTTTCGGTCTGTCCCTTCCCCACGAGTCTTCACGAAGATCGTGGAAGCCGCCCTCACTTTTCCTCCGGGAGAGAGGTGTGCGGGCACTAAACTATCTCGGCGAGGCGCTCGTGAGATTTGTTATGTGCACACAGGGACTTAGTGCTCTGGCACGCAGATAGATTGGGACTATAGGTCAACCGAGAAAGAGGCTCCGAGAATAAGAGGCTCTCCCCAGGTAGAGCATCCTCTTTGTCGGCATGGAGATCATCCTCTTTCTTGGTAAGCAACTTAACTCTGCAGAGCGCGCTTAGCCGGTGTTGAACTGCCTGGAGCGTTCCAGGCAGTCAGTGGTCCCTTTGAAGAGGTTCCTGGGACAGATGCATCCTCGACGGTGGTGGTACCCCTCGGGTTGATGCACATAGGACTGCTCAAAACACTGGCTACAGAGTAAAGTTCTGAGGAAAGCGTGGCACACCGGCAGCAGGCAGATGGTGATAACGCCTCTCTACCGACGCACCCTCACCCCTTGGTCTTAAGTGATACGTCACCCCCCGCCCGCGGGGGCACAGGAAGCCTGCGTCCGCGCGGGTTCCTGGAGACCTTTTCTCGGGGAAGGCATGTCGACAGACACCTTCCTGCAGGGTTGAGGGCGCAGTGTGCAACGGGCACACAGTATCGGGGCAAGGACGAGGCCCCGTCTGCGCTGGCATATCAGTCAGTGCCTAGAGTTGTACACGTGCGAACGACTCGCCCAACGCCTCCTCCTCTGGAGTCAGCAGGTGATCCGCTCCCTGCGGGCCACACATATCCCAGGCAATCTGAACCAGACAGCCCACGGCTCTCTCGTCAGTTGACGCCTTGTGGAGAGTGGCGACTCCACCTCTGCGCACTCCAGCTCACGGGGTGCTGTTCGGTCAGGCTCAGGCACCTCTTGAACACCACCCCTTTCCACCTTGGCACTCCCTCCGAGACCTCCCTCGGCACGGAGGCCCTGGCGCATAGCTGGCTGCACGACAAGCGGAAGGATACCTTCCCCCCAGTGAACCTCATTGCACAGATCCTGTGCAAGGCCAGGGAAGAGGAGCATCAAGTACTACGCCCGACGGGCCCAACCAGACTTGGTTCTCGGAGCTAATGCTCTTGACAACAACTCCCCCCTGACCGATTCCCCTTACGAAAGACCTGCTTTCTCGGGGGAAGGGCACGTTATGGCATCCCAGGCCAGACCTCTGGAGCCCCCATGTCTGGCCCCTGGACAGGACGAGAAGGTCCTGAGTTGGCTATCCCCCCCTCCCTGTGGTGGAGCCATCACTCAGGCTTGGGCCCCTACCACCGGGGCCCCTTCTCATCCTGGTGCTCTTCTCGATGAGAAGACCCACGAAGATGCTCGATCGGAACAGGCTGTTCCTAAGGGACTGGAGTCTAAACCTCTCCCCCTCCACACTGAAGTGTTTGTAGCGACTGCTCATCACTACTCAGTGGCGGAAGTCCCCAGGGCAGCACTACCTGATCAGTAGATCCCTAAGGGGCGCGTAAAGGCGGACTCGCCTCGATCGCGCTCCGTACCCTCGTGGCGGGGTCAGGCCCTTCGAGCTCTCAGAGAGGCCGCTCTTCCTTATCACGATGAAGACGCTTCTCTTGTTGGCGTTCATCTCCAAGAGGGTAGGGGACCTACAAGCATTTTCCGTGTCCCCCGATTGCCTAAGATTAGGGTCCGGTAAGTCTCACGCTATCTTGAGACCCCGACCCGGCCACGTGCCCAAAGTTCCCACCACCAGGTGGCGAACTTGCAGGTGCTCCTTATCAGGGAGCTAGACCCAACCCCACTCGTGTTGTGTCCAGCATGCCAGCTGTGCCTCTACTGGAACCGCACGCAGAGCTTAGGGCTCTGATCAGCTCTCTGTCTGTTTCGGAGGTCAGCAGGGAGGACTGTCTCCAAACAGAGATTGGCGCACCAGACCGTGGACGCCGTCACTACGGCATCCCGGTCTCAGTTGGCCCCGGCCAGGGGCGCCTCTCTGGCAGACATCTGCAGAGCTGCGGGTTGGGCTACGCCCAAACACCTTCGCGACTCTGCGTAAACTGGTATCAGCCCGCGTCCTGCATGGCCACGTGTAGGACCGGCAGCCGGCTGGGCGTATGCCTGCGAAAGCATCTTTCCACCCTCCAGCAGGTTGGGTCAGTGTGCTATCTACCTCTCTCTTACCCTACCTTGGTTAAGAACAGGTATCCTTTCCGCCTCCCTTCTTACCCATCTTCGTGGTTAAGAACAGGCATTCCATCCATCACTAAGCAAGCACCCCCTGGGGGTCGGCTGGGCAGAGCAGCCTTCCCCTTAGGCCTGGAGAACATGTGAGCCATCAGATGTCTCTAACCGGACCTAGTGCTACCGGACGTATGCAACACCCCCTCCCTGGGCTGTTCCGTCTGATGTATCCTCATGAGTTGGTTCCCACTCCTGGTAACCCATGACCTCCCCCAGGTGGACCTCCACCTCGCGGTTAACTACTCAGTCCGCACATTACATGCGATCTTCCCTAAGGGCGAGACCATATCTATTTCCACTGTATTCCTCCCCCCGGGTAGGAAGTGGCCTCTGCAGCGCATCCCTAATTAAGGAAGTTGCGGTTACCCGGTGGTACCCGATCCGGACGGCCTCTCGCCAGTAAGAGAGTTAAGGCCCCGTCCGTGAAAGGTAGCTGGTCAGGGCCTACCCATCTTCCTTCAGGAAGCTCTGGGACCCCCGACCCATCACACTGGAAGGTTACAGTTTCGCGAAAGCCTCGAGTTGACACGCCCAGGCCTGTTACCGTCGCTTCGCTAGAGATTGTGACGTGATAGGTGTTGTGGCGTTTTCCAGAGGAACCCCATCTGTCGTCTTCGACACAACGTCGAGAGACTGACAGAAAGGGAACGTCTTGGTTACGTATGTAACCTCAGTTCCCTGATGGAGGGAACGAGACGTTGTGTCCCTTATGCCACAACGCTTATCGCCCTCTGCAGTAGTCGTGAGAGGCTCTCAGGCTCCTCAGAACACAGGTAAGTGAATGAAGCATGACGGCTTCCGTTTATACCGGACATCCGGAGGCGGAGCCCGGCATGCAAATTTAATTCGCCAATTTCATTGGCCTTTTTTAAAAGTAGTCAGAGTTGATAGGTTCCCAAGGGCGAACCCCATCTGTCGTCTTCGACACAACGTCTCGTTCCCTCCATCAGGGAACTGAGGTTACATACGTAACCAAGACGTTATATGCATAACTCAATTTTATGGAGAACACCACATCATTTGCAAGGTACTTTAGCTCTTTTATTACCTTATTTAATGTTATAAATCCATTAGGTGCATAAATGTGGATAGCTTGTGTGTAACCATTCATGTTTTAAATGCATGTTGGCTGGAAATCTCTTTACATCCTGATTGCAATCAAATAGTATAGTGGTCAAATAATATTTTTATAATAAAATTTCGTCTGTGAAAGGAGTAGAACCAAAAAACGTTCGCCCAATCAAAACATTCTGGCCGAACGCTGTGACTGGTCATGTGAACATTTTCAGCCAACGTATTTTGCATACCGCTGCGCACCCTGTCACGCAGACATCGTACGTCATCAGTGCGCTCACGTCCGCTGTGTCAATGTATGGAGAATGGCGGACAATCAGCAACAATCAAAATTTCCTGTGGAACCGACAACAAGTAAATCTACAAAACGAAAGTCAGTTTTTGAAAAAGCAGTGACGAAAAAACGTCTGGATCATGAAAGAGGAAAAACTCGAATTAACATCGGTTCAGCTTTTACACGATGGAGACAGCTCCGGCATGCAAAGGGTCTGAAAGACGATACCATGGTGTAGTGGAGTAGGCGGGGCGAGACCGTGGTTCGAGACCGGTGAGTAATTGTGAATAAGCGCCAGCTGTGCGCACACCGGGCTCGAATCACGTAGGAGATTGGGAGCATATAAAAGGAACGAGCGACTGGACCGTCGAGGAGAGAGGACCGGGCCCGAACTTATGTTAAGTTGTTTTATATGTTTATGTATTGTGTTATTCGCCGGCAGTCGTCCGTGAGGGGCTGCCGGCTGTTTATTTACGTTGTTTATTTTGTGATTAAATGTTTAAATGTTTGCCGGTTCCCGCCTCCTTCCTTCCCTTTTAATGAATCTTATTACACATGGTTACTCTCTTTCTTTTGGAAAACGCTTTCCTCAACCTCCACGCCAGGGACCCCGGCCCTAAATCACACTGGGCCCTGTGCCTCAGGCTCCACCCTGAGACTCAGGTGAGAAAGAGGAAGGAACCATGTGTTGCTGCTGCTGGACCTCCGTCCAAACGAGCGCTTCAGTGCCAAAGTACCCCGTTCTGTTCCGGGTGACGGCAAAAAAAAACGGTGTTTTTATGTCATGTTGTAAATGTTGGGCCTGTTCTAGCGCCCGGTCTGCAACCCGCTGTTTTAGCGAAAAAATAATAAAACACAAACTTTGTCAAAAGAGCAACCTTCCTCTTCCACTCTCCACAGAAGTCAAGCCCCCAAAAGGCGGAATACCTCCCCAATGCATTCAACAGCCGGTACTTCCTCGTACCCAAAAAGGATGGCGGTCTTATGAAACGGCTGAAACAGATCCTCTCGCAAATATGGCCAGGGGACTGTTTTTTTTCCCTGGATCTGAAAGACGCGTACTTTCACATCAGTTGCATATCAATACATGGTCCTCCCATTCGGGCTGTCTCTAGCTCCTCGCACTTTCACGAACTGCATGGACGCGGCTCTATCCCCTCTCAGGCTGACGGGAATCCGCATTCTGAACTACCTCGACGACTGGCTGGTTCTAGCACAGTGAGAGGAAGGGCTAAGGGCCCACAGGTTCTTCCTCCTCGGCCATCTCGAATACCTGGGACTCAGGATCAACCGTGCCAAGAGCGCTCTGTCCCCCAGCCAACGAATATCATTCCTGGGGCGGTTTTCGATTCAATCCGTATGACGGCCAGAATCGAGCCAGACCGTGCTCTGGCTATTCAGCAGCTCGCGGCCTTCTTTACACCGGGAGCGTCACGCCCCCTCAAAGCATTTGAGAAGATGCTGGGTCTCATGGCCTCTGCGTCTCAAGTACTGCAGTTGGGCGTTCTTTGGATGCGTCCGCTGCAGTACTGGCTGAAACCAAGAGTTCCGCCACACGCTTAGCGTCTCGGACGCCTACGCGTCTGGTTGGATCAAGTCTGTGTAACTGCTCTAGCACCATGGAAGGATCCTCTTTGGTTGGAGCAGGGTGTGCCCCTGTGCACCACATGCAGATGGAAGGTGGTCACGACAGACGCCTCCAACACGGAAGTCTACCTCTTTGCCTCGAAGGACAACACTCATCGCCAACTTACTTTTCGAAGGATAGGGACTCCTTGGCCCACAACTGGCCCAATGGACTCCTTTATGCCTTCCCTCCGATCGCTCTCATACCACAGACGATCAGGAGGATCATAGAACAGGCGCACAAGGTGCTGTTCGTGGCCCCACTCTGGAAGAACCAGCCTTGGGTTGCAGAACTGTCTCAGCTGCTCGTAGCAGCCCCGTGGCCTATCCCCCTGAGACGAGACCTCCTCTCTCAGGCAGGCAACACGATTTGGCACCCCCAGCGAGAGCAGTTGGCTCTGCACCTTTGGCCTCTCGATGGGAGCCTACGGTCCTCCCCGAGAGCATCATGAACACGATATCACAGGCTACAAGGCGACTCTATAACCTCAAGTGGTCTGTCTCCTCCGCCTGGTGCTCTCTGCGCGGAGCAAACCCAGAATCCTGTGACATATCACTAATTCTGTCCTTCCTGCAGGAGCTGATGGATAAAGGCCGCTCCCCTTCCACGCTCAAGGTTTATGTGGCAGCAATTGCAGCTTCTCATGCCCCTATTGAAAGAACGACTTGGTCGTTCGGTTTTTGAAGGGTTCCAGGCGGCTACACCCTCCTCGCCCCCTCACTGTTCCCATATGGGATCTGCCAACGGTGTTGGGAGCTCTCAAGGGTTTTTCCTTCGAGCCTCTGCAGTCCGTGGACCTTCGTCCCCTAACGCTTAAAACCGCCCTGCTTCTAGCATTAGCATCGGTAAAACTTACTATCTTCCTTGGGCCTTCCTTGGGACTTCAATGCCCTACGGGAGTCAGAGCCCATTCCACAAGAGGTGTCGCCTCTTCCTGGGCATGGTTTAGCAGAGTCTCCATAGCGGATATTTGTGGGCGATCTGCAGGCGGGCTCTGTGAGCCCCTCCTGTCTTGAATTTGGGCCTAATGACTCTAAAGTAGTCCTCAAACCGAGACATGTTTACGTGCCTAAGGTGCTCTCTACTCCCTTTAGAGCAAAGGTAGTGACACTTTTTGCGCTCCCCTCCTCTGAGCAGGAACCGGAACTGAATCTGCTCTGTCCTGTCAGAGCGCTAAAGATTTACATTGAGCGTTCCGCCCCCTTTAGGAAATCGGAACAGCTCTTTGTCTGCTTCGGTGACCGCACCATAGGGTCTCCCGTCACGAAGCATAGACTATCTAAATGGATAGTTGAGGCTATCGCGCTAGCATATTCTTCCTTGGGCCTTCAATGCCCAACGGGAGTCAGAGCCCAATCCACAAGAGGTGTCGCCTCTTCCTGGGCATGGTTTAGCAGAGTCTCCATAGCGGATATTTGTGCGGCGTGCAGCTGCCAACTCAGAAAACGTGAAAAATGACAACCCAGTAACTTTGTTTATGTCAGCCTATCTCTGCAAGCCTGTAAGAAAACGAGCGGTTCATATTTCCCTCACTTTCTTACGTAGGAAGCAGTTCTTATTTTAATATTCCCGCTTTCTTTCTTTGAACAGACCAACACAGAACACTGTTACCAGCCTCACAGGAGACAATAGAGCAATGGATTCTTTTTGTATTCAATGGAAATCCTCCACACTGAAAGAGGCAAAGCAGCAAACAAAGACATTGTAAGTACCGGTATTTTTTAAGTAAGACCCCAGGGACCTGTGGCAACATAAAAGTAGATAAATGTCACCGTGACATGTCCGTTCACTCATTAAAAAAGCAATGTGTGTGGCTTGTAAACACACAACGGGATTGTCCTGTGTAACGTTACTTTCACTTATAGAAAACTGTGTGTATGGTTTGTAAACATGCGACGGGTTTTCATGGTTACATGGGTTCCACCACCCTCCCGTTTTGCTATTTCACCCGTAAAACCGCGTGACAAGATTGCGAGTCTCACTCCCGAAAGAGGTCGTTACCGGACCAACAGGGACCGAAGCGCCTTCGCGAATGGCCCAGGGGGAAACAGGTGTGATTATAGAAATGAATGTGTCTGGTGTCAATGTGTCCCCTCCTTGAACTGCCACCTTACCGTGGTGGAGGGGTTTGAGTACCCGAAAGACCCTAGGAGCTATGTTGTCTGGGGCTATATGCCCCTGGTAGGGTCTCCCAAGGCAAACAGGTCCTAGGTGACGGGTCAGACTAAGAGCGGTTCATACACCCCTTATGATGCCTATAAATATGAGGACCGTGATGTCGCCCGGCATGGCGCAGCCGGGGCCCCACCCTGGAGCCAGGCCCGGAGTTGGGGCTCGTATGCGAGCGCCTGGTGGTCGGGCCTCCCCCCATGGGGTCCGGTCGGGCTCAGCCCGAAGGAGCAACGTGGGGTCACCCTCCCATGGACCCACCACCTGCAGGAGGGACCGTAAGGGGCCGGTGTTTAGTGGATCGGGCTGCAGTCGAAGGCGGGGGCCTCGACAACCCGATCCCTGGACGCGGAATCTAGCTCTAGGGACATGGAACGTCACCTCTCTGGCGGGGAAGGAGCCTGAGATTGTGCATGAGGTTCAGAGATTCCGACTAGAGATAGTTGGGATCACCTCTACGCACAGCTTGGGCTCTGGAACCACACTCCTCGAGAGAGGATGGACTCTTCACCACTCTGGAGTTGCCCATGGTGAGAGGCGGCGGGCTGGTGTGGGTTCTGTTATTGGACTTCTGTGCTAGTTACAGCTTGTCCATAACAAACACCATGTTCAAGCATAAGGGTGTCCATCAGTGCACATGGCACCAGGAAACCCTAGGCCGGTGGTCGATGATCGACTTTGTGGTTGTTTCATCTGACCTCCGGCCGTATGTCTTGGACACTCGGGTGAAGAGAGGGACGGAGCTGTCAACTGATCACCACCTGGTGGTGAGTTGGATCCGATGGCGGGGGAGGAAGCTGGACAGACTCGGCAGACCCAAACGTACTGTGAGGGTCTGTTGGGAACGTTTGGCCGAATCCCCTGTCAGAGAGATCTTCAACTTCCACCTCCGGCAGAGCTTCGACCAGATCCCGAGGGAGTCTGGAGATATTGAGTCCGAGTGGACCATGTTCTCCACCTCCATTGTCAATGCGGCCACTCGTAGCTGTGGCCGTAAGGTCTCCGGTGCCTGTCGAGGCGGCAATCCCCGAACCCGGTGGTGGACACCGGAAGTAAGGGACGCCGTCAAGCTGAAGAAGGAGTCCTATCGGGCCTGGCTGGCTTGTGGGACTCCCGAGGCAGCTGACGGGAACCGACAGGCCAAGCGGACTGCAGCCCGGGTGGTTGTGGAGGCAAAAACTCGGGCCTGGGAGGAGTTCGGTGAGGCCATGGAGAAGGACTATCGGTCGGCCTCGAAGAGATTCTGGCAAACCGTCCGGCGCCTCAGGAGGGGGAAGCAGTGCCCTACCAACGCTGTTTACAGTGGAGGGGGGCAGCTGTTGACCTCGACTGGGGATATCATCGGGCGGTGGAAGGAATACTTCGAGGATCTCCTCAATCCCGCCGTCACGTCTCCCATTGAGGAAGCAGAGGCTGAGGGCTCGGAGGCGGACCTGTCCATCACCCGGGCTGAAGTCACCGAGGTAGTCAAGAAACTCCTCGGTGGCAGGGCACCGGGGGTGGATGAGATCCGCCCTGAGTACCTCAAGTCTCTGGATGTTGTTTGGCTGTCTTGGCTGACACGCCTCTGCAGCATCGCGTGGCGGTCGGGGACAGTGCCTTTGGACTGGCAGACCGGGGTGGTGGTCCCGCTTTTTAAGAAGGGGGACCGGAGGGTGTGCTCCAACTATTGGGGATCACACTTCTCAGCCTCCCCGGGAAAGTCTATGCCAGGGTACTGGAGAGGAGAATCCGGCCGATGGTAGAACCTCGGATTCAGGAGGAACAGTGTGGATCCGGATGCCCCCTGGACGAGGAGACCCCGGGGAAGACCTAGGACACGCTGGAGGGACTGTCTCCCGGCTGGCCTGGGAACGCCTCGATGTCCCCCCGGAAGAACTGGAGGAAGTGTCTAGGGAGAGGGAAGTCTGGGCATCCCTGCTTAGACTGCTGCCCCCGCGACCCGGCCCAGGATGAAGCGGAAGAAGATGGATGGATGGATGGATGGTGTCTGGTGTTCAAAGACGAGACACAGTAGTTTCTCATTAGCTTTGTGACCCTTCTTTCTCAGGGAGGCTACTTTCACTTGTAGTAAGCAGTGTGTATGGTTTGTAAATACGCGATCGGTTTGTCATGTGTGTTTTCACGAATAGAAAATGTAACGCCTTTGTTAGGAGTCTATTCGCTTATAGAAAACAATGTGATTGGTGTTTAAAGACGAGACCTTGTTTCTCATTCACTTTATGTGATCCATCTTTCTTGTTTTGTCGTTGGAAGCACAGGCTCACAGCCCTGGCTGCTTTTTCTGCTGAAAAGGGGGCGGAGACTCGCAGCTCATTTACACTTAAAGACACAAACACCAAAACAGCGCGTTTTTCCTCGCATGCAAAACTGGGCAATTAGAGCATGGTATAGTAAAAGATCTGTGGTGTATTTTGAGCTGAAACTTCCAAGACACATTCTGTGGACCTCTATTATTTATATTACATTTTTGTAAAAGTAGAAAAAAAACTCCCCTTTAAACTCAATATTTATGCTTCTCAATGGTACCTTTTGTTGTCATACATAAATTATAAATAGACTTACTACATGTGAGAAAAAACACAATGAGCAAATCAGATGAGAGGCATCTCAGTACTGGCATTAGCACATTTAATACTCACCGAATGATGCAATAGACATCATGGGTGCTCATAAACCTCTCAAAAGCCTAAGCATATATTAACTATTGACCATATTAACCATATATTAACACTATTAACTATTGATTAATAGTGTGTGTCTTATTGAGTCTAACGCAGTTTCGTTCCCATTGTGTGCGTCCGGTGAGTCACGCTGAGTCACGTGTTAATAGTTGCGCTTATTTCGCGTGTTATTGGGAGCTATTGGAAGGCGTGTCCATCGCCAGCTAAAGTATTTAAACAGTTGTTTAAGCCCAGTTCGTGGGAGAAGCAGTTGGTCGCAGTTTGAGAATCATCTGAAAGTCGTAAGTGTGATTGATTAATAGTGTGTGTCTTATTGAGTCTAACGCAGTTTCGTTCCCATTGTGTGCGTCCGGTGAGTCACGCTGAGTCACGTGTTAATAGTTGCGCTTATTTCGCGTGTTATTGGGAGCTATTGGAAGGCGTGTCCATCGCCAGCTAAAGTATTTAAACAGTTGTTTAAGCCCAGTTCGTGGGAGAAGCAGTTGGTCGCAGTTTGAGAATCATCTGAAAGTCGTAAGTGTGATTGATTAATTGTGTGTGTCTTATTGAGTCTAACGCAGTTTCGTTCCCATTGTGTGCGTCCGGTGAGTCACGCTGAGTCACGTGTTAATAGTTGCGCTTATTTCGCGTGTTATTGGGAGCTATTGGAATGTCCATCTCCAGCTAAAGTATTTAAACAGCTGTTTAAGCCCAGTTCGTGGGAGAAGCAGTTTGTTGCAGTTTGAGAATCATCTGAAAGTCGTAAGTGTGATTGATTAATAGTGTGTGTCTTACTGAGTCTAACGCAGTTTCGTTCCCATTGTGTGCGTCCGGTGAGTCACGCTGAGTCACGTGTTAATAGTTGCGCTTATTTCGCGTGTTATTGGGAGCTATTGGAAGGCGTGTCCATCGCCAGCTAAAGTATTTAAACAGTTGTTTAAGACCAGTTCGTGGGAGAAGCAGTTTGTTGCAGTTTGAGAATCATCTGAAAGTCGTAAGTGTGATTGATTAATAGTGTGTGTCTTATTGAGTCTAACGCAGTTTCGTTCCCATTGTGTGCGTCCGGTGAGTTACGCTGAGTCACGTGTTAATAGTTGCTTATTTTGCGTGTTATTGGGAGCTATTGGAAGGCGTGTCCTGCTGAATTCAATTGCTAGACTATACGGGTATATAAGTAAGACTAACGACCGCGTGCAGCCCTCATCGCGTGAAGAACGAAGAGAGTAAAGACCATCGACTCTACCTGTGCGACTCCACCGAGCAAGGACACCGACAAGGCACTTGAGTATTACTGTTTTGCACTTTGACTATTGCACTTTATTTATTATCTTTATTCTCTTTTCTTTATTTGTCTTGTACATTCCTTGAATCTCATGCTGTTACGATCATCCACCCTGTTAAAACGCATGTTGTAATTATCTATCGTCCCCCAGGGCACCTTGGACTTTTCTTGGAGGAGTTGGATGCGCTTCTGTCATCTTTCCCCGAGGATGGTACTCCTCTGGTGGTACTTGGAGACTTCAACATCCACCTGGAAAAACCACAGGCTGCTGACTTCAACAACCTGACTGCGTCGTTTGACCTCAAGCGAGTCCCAACTTCAGCGACTCATAAATCTGGTAACCAACTTGATCTTATCTACACACGCAACTGTTTCACCCCACCCATCACTCCCAGGTCACCCCGCTGCACAAGTCGGATCATTTCCTCATCACTCTCGATCTCGACTTAACTTCTCCAGACACTACTCATGCTTCCCCACTGGTCACATTCCGACGCAACCTACGATCACTCTCTCCCTCCCGCTTATCCTCTGCAGTCTCTGCCACTCTCCCACCCCCTAAACAGTTCTCTCTCCTTGACGCTAACACCGCCACCCACACCCTTTGCTCCACACTAACCTCCTGCTTAGACATCTTATGCCCTCTTAGATCTAGGCCATCTCGTGCATCTCCTTCTGCCCCTGGTTATCTGATGTTCTCCGTGAACATCGCGCCTCTCTCAGGTCTGCTGAGAGAAAGTGGCGCAAATCAAAAGAACCTACAGACCTCTCTCTCTATCAGTCTATTCTCTCTTCCTTCTCTGCGGATGTCTCCTCTGCGAAAACCCAGTACTACCACGCTAAAATCAATAACTCTCCTGACCCTCGTACTCTCTTTAAAACCTTTTCTGCTCTTCTTTGCCCGCCTACCCCCTCACCTCCATCGGACTTAACAGCTGACGATTTTGCGTTGTTCTTTGTAAAGAAAACGACCACCATCAGCAATCAATTCTCTGCGCCAGCGCCTCTTGACCCCGCCCAATCCCCAGACACATGCTTGCTCCCCTCGTTCTCTCTCGTATCTGAAGAGGACGTTTCCAAGGTAATTTCTTCTAACCACCCAACTACCTGCCCCCTAGATCCCATCCCCACTCATCTCCTCCAGGCCATTTCCCCATCGGTTGTTCCCTCTGTGACCCACATTATAAACTCGTCTCTCACCACTGGTACATTTCCTACACTCTTCAAAGAGGCCCGTATTACCCCATTACTAAAAAAACCTACTCTTAATCATGCACTGTTAGAAAACTACATACAGTCTCCGTGCGCGCAAGGAACCTACATGTAGCCAGCTCTCATATTCTCTTCTAGAACAACCTCCTCTCTTCCTTCGCTGTCTGATGTCTCTGGTCTGCTAGAACGGTCAGAACCATCGCTAATCTCAATAATCTCTCATGTTCTGCAGACTCCTCCAAATCGTTCACAGGATCATATTGTCCATCGGAAACAGCTGATCACAATTATTCTCTTTTCAAATCCTTGGTCCCACGAATCCACAGACAAATCTGAATGGTCTCCAATCTCCTCATCTGATCCCCAACGGCTTAGGTAAGCTTTCTTTCTCTGGAAAAGAGCCCCTGAGAACAGAACAACATCGTTCTAACCAAGCGGCTCATGATCGTTACTCAAACATTCTCACATCGGTACATTCCCTCTCACTCAACAGGCATAAACTCACTATGCGTACATTACACCTACACTACTCAAGCACTTTCTTATTAGTTGCCATCCGATTGCTGCCACAACAACCTCCTAGACAGCAACCAGTCTGGTTTCAAGAGCGGTCATTCCACTGAAACTGCGCTGCTCTCTGTCATTGAAGCCTTGAGACTGGAAAGAGCTTCCTCTAGCTCATCAGTTCTTATCCTGCTGGATCTATCTGCCGCCTTTGACACAGTTAACCATCACATCCTCCTGTCCACCCTCAAGACTATGGGGGTCTCCGGAATGGTGCTACAATGGTTCAGGTCTTACCTCACGGGTAGGTCCTTTAGAGTATCTTGGAGAGGTGAGGTGTCTGAGCTCCAACACCTCGAAACAGGTGTGCCTCAGGGCTCAGTGCTTGGTCCGTATTCTCTGTATACATGACATCCCTAGGCTCTGTCATCCGGAAACATGGCTTTTCCTATCACTGCTATGCGGATGATACACAACTCTACCTTTCTTTTCGCCCAGACGATCCGACTGTTTCTGCACGCATCTCAGCTTGCCTAGCCGACATCTCGCTCTGGATGAATGGCCATCACCTGCAGCTGAACCTTTCAAAAACAGAACTGCTTGTAATCCCGGCCGATACAAAGACTCATCGCAGCCTCTCCATTCAACCATCACATCTTCCAGAAAGGCAAGAAACATGGGAGTGGTGATCGATGATCAGCTCAACTTCACAGATCAAGTTGCCAGCACCGCCCGGTCCTGTAGATTCATCCTCTACAATATTAGGAAAATTAGACCCTTCCTATCAGAGCATGCTACGCAGGTCCTAGTACAGGCTCTGGTCCTGTCCAGACTGGACTACTGCAATGCGCTACTGGGTGGACTTCCAGCTTGCACAACCAAACCTCTACAGATGATCCAGAGTGCTGCGGCAAGAGTTCCCTTTCTGTCGGTCTCTCGACGTTGTGTCGAGAACGACAGATGGGGTTCGCCCTTGAGAACCAATCAACTCTGACTACTATAGAAAAGGCCAATGAAATTTGGCGAATGAAATTTGCATGCCGGGCTCCGCCCCCGGATGTCCGGTATAAAAGGAAGCCGGCATGCAGCATTCATTTACCTTTTGTTCTTCAGAGCCTTCGCTCATGACTACGAACAGAACGAATTCAATGAATTCTTCTTCTACATTGCCGGATCTACGACGTATAGCAGCGGATCGTCCCTACCTGCAGCGACCTTCCCCTGGGCGTCTCGGCGGTTCCGGAGGTGATAGAGATTTTTTCTAAAAGGTCCTTTTCAGGACTGACTGAGCATTCTCCAGCGCGGCATGTCCCGCTGTTCTCTTGGGTGCGCTACCCTCATCGAGGAGGGGGATGGACACGATCGCTGCATTAGGTGTCTGGGCGTCTAGCACACTGAAGCAGCATTCGTTGACACATCTGCCCGCACTTCCTACGGGAACCAGCCACCATTTCGTCTGCTACCCGGGCGTGACATCTGTGGCTACGGCCCCGATGACAACCCACGTTAGCAGCGTTAGTGATATGGGGAACTCTGCGAACGTAAACCCGCCAGCCAAGTGCTCACGGGCCGATCGCACCCCGATTCGCTCTTCTGAACGTTCCCCAACCGGCGGTGGCATACCGTCCGGTTCCACGAGGGTAAGGCCGACCCGGGTATAATGCAGGATCTCCGTGCCGCCGCCAACAGCGCTCTATGGGCGACCAAGGCGGCGACACGGACCCTGGGTCGGACGATGTCCACGGTAGTGGTCCAGGAGAGTCACCCCCGGCTTTACCTTGTGCAGAAGAGTGACACCAAGGAAGTCCGCTTTCTTGATGCACCCATCTCGCAGGGTGGGTTGTTGGTAACACCGTCGAGGACTGCGCTCAGCAGTTTTTGATGGTGAAGCAGACAGTGGCAATTAGCCACATTTTTTCACGCCGCGACTCGGCCGCCTAGGCCTCCGAGATCCCGCGTGACGTCTGCTTCCCGGCAACCCAGGACCCCTTCGACATCGGCTCCGGTTTCTGTGCCCCCACAGGCGGCACCCCGGAAGCGGAGGTCGAGGGGGAAACCTCCACCCCGTCAGCAACCTTCTACCGAGAAGGGACACTGACGGGAAGACCCCAAGGAGAACAACATTGGGCCCGACCTTCACAGCCACGGCTCTGATCGGTCGGTACGGGACGGCTCCTGCCTCGTCACCAAAGCCGGGCCCTTTTCAGGGCCTGGCGCCCATTTACTCGCAGAGTTTTTCCGTTCTCCCTGGGTGTACTTGCAGCCGATCGCACACTCCACTGGACTGTGCCCGGCGACCCGACCTTACGCCCTGGCGAGGCGTTGGGTCGTACCACACACGACAGCTGCCACCACTCTCAAACCGACAGTGCGTGCAGCGGTCCCGCCAGGCAGGTAAAAAAGGCGGAGCCAACCTTCCCTCCGGGGACCCCCCGCGACAGAAGGGTAGCTCCGCCAGCCGACGAACCACCCACCATGGGAATGATGAAGCAGACCGTCCCCTTGGTCACCCTGTCACAGTCCCTGGGAGCTCGAGAGCTGCCCACACTGTCTCGCTGACTAATGAGGGCGGTCCGTCTTGGTTACTCGATCCAGTTCACCAGAGACTCTCCCAAGTTTCGGGGCATCATCTCTCCCTCTGTCAGAGGCAGGGACGCCTCCGTACTTCGGGTAGAGGTCACCACCCTTTTGGCAAAACAGGCATCGAGTTCGTCCCTCAAAACCAAGATGTTCAGTGGGTCACGACCCGCACTTCATCGTTCCCAGGAAAGATGGTGGGTTGCGCCCCATAGTTCTGCGTACCCTGAAAAGCACCTTCACAAAGCTGCCGTTCAGGATGCTCACGCAGAGGCGCATCCTGACATCTATCAGGTGTCAGGATTGGTTCGTGGCAATCGACCTGAAGGACGCTTACTTTCATGTCTCGATTCCCCTCGACACCGGCCGTTCCTACGGTTCGCGTTCGAGGGGCGGGCATATCAGTACAGAGTCCTCCCTTTCGGTCTGTCCCTGTCTCCACGGGTCTTCACGAAGATCGTGGAAGCCGCCATTTCTCCCCTTTGGGAAAAAGGTGTGCGGGTACTAAACTATCTCGACGACTGGCTTATCTTGGCACACTCGCGAGATCTGTTGTGTACACAGAGGGACCTGATGCTCCGGCATCTAGATCGATTGGGATTTCAGGTCAACCGAGAAAAGAGCAAACTCTCCCCAGTGCAGAGCATCCCCTTTCTCGGTATGGAACTAAACTCTGTCACCATGACGGCGCAGCTGTCCGCAGCACGCGCCCAGTCAGTGTTGAACTGCCTGGAACACTTCAGGCAGTCGGCGGTCCCCCTGAAACAATTTCAGAGGCTCCTGGCATGGCGTCCTCCGCGGGGGTAATACCCCTCGGATTGATGCACATGAGACCGCTCCAACACTGGCTACAGAGTCGAGTTCCGAGGACAGCGTGGCACACCGGCAGCAGGCGCATGGTGATGACGCCCTGCTGCCGACGCACCCTAACCCCTTGGTCTTCCATGACCTTCCTCCGAGCGGGGGTTCCCCTCGGGCAGGTTACGAGGCACGTCGTGGTGACGACGGACGCCTCGCTGCAGGGGTGGGGCGCAGTGTGCAACGGGCACGCAGTAGCGGGGCGCTGGACGGGCCCCTGTCTGCGCTGGCATATCAATTGCCTAGAGTTGTGGGCTGTGCTGCTTGCGCTGAGAAGGCTACGGCCTCTAGTGCGGGGCCAGCACGTGCCGGTCCACCTGGACAGCACGACAGCCGTAGCGTAAATGCCAGGGTGGCGTACGCTCACGGCAGCTAACACGACTTGCCCGACGCCTCCTCCTGTGGAGTTAGCAGGTGATCCGCTCCCTGCAGGCCACACACATCCCAGGCGAACTGAGCCAGACAGCGACACGCTCTCTCGTCAGTATACGCCTTGCGGAGAGTGGCGACTCCACCCCCGGTCCAGCTCATTTGGGTGCTGTTCGGACAGGCACAGATAGACTTCTTTGCCTCCCACGACACCACCCATTGTCCGCTTTGGTACTCCCTGACCGAGGCCCCCCTCGGCACGGATGCCCTGGCGCACAGCTGACCGCGGGACGGGCGGAAACACACCTCCCCCCCAGGAGCCTCCTTGCACAGACACTGTGCAAGGTCAGGGAAGAAGAGCACCAAGTGTTATTGGTTACATCGCACTGGTCTAGATGGCGCCTCTTTTCGTCCTGGTGTCTCTCTCAACGAGAAAGACCCACTGAGGTGCTCGATCAGGATTGTGTTGTCCTTCTTACGAGACTGGAGACTAACATCTCCCCTCCACACTGAAAGTGTATGTAGTCGCTATCGCCACTCATCACGACTCAGTTGATGGAAAGTTTCTAGGGCAACATGACCTGGTCACCAGGTTCCTAAGGGGCGCGAGAGGGCGGAATCCGCCTCATCTCCGCTCCATACCCTCTTGGGACCCTAACGTGGGTCCAAGAGCCCCCAGAGGCTCCGATCTTCCTCACCTGAGTAAGACGGCCCCCCTGTTGGCGCTCGCTTCCTTCAAGAGGGTAGAGGACCTCCAAGCATTCTCTGTGTCCCCGGATTGCCTTGAATTCGGCCCTGGTAACTCTCACGTTATCCTGAGACCCAGGCCCGGATACGTGCCCAAAGTTCCCACTACTCCCCTTCGGGACCAAGTGGTGAACTTGCAGGCGCTCCCCATCGGGGAGGAAGACCCAACCCCATCCGTGTTGTGTCCTGGACCGCACGCAGGGCTTCAGTAGCTCTGACCAGCTCCTTGTCTGTATTGGAGGACAGCAGAAGGGGAAGGCTGTCCCCAAGCAGAGGCTGGCGCACTGGGTCGTGGATGCCGTTACGACGGCATTCCGATCTCAGAATCTCCCATGCCCACTGAGGGCTTACTCCACACGGGGTATAGCCACCTCCTGGGCACTGGCCAGAAGCGCCTCTCTAGCAGACATCTGTAGAGCTGCGGGTTGGGCTACGCCCAAACACCTTCGCAAGGGTTAACAACCTTCGCGTAAACCCGGTGTCAGCCCATGTCCTGCGTGGCGACATGTAGGACTGGCATCCGGGGGGGGCGTATGCCTGCGAAAGCATCTTCCCACCCTCCAAGAGGTTGGGTCAGTGTGCTATCTACCTTTCTTCTTACCCAAACACATGGCTAAGAAACTGGTACCTCACCAACCTTCCTTTACCCAGACACTGGTTAAGAACAGGCATTCCATCCATCACTAAGCAAGCACCCCCTGGGGTTGGCTGGGCAGAGCAGCCTTCCCCCTTAGGCCGGGACACCATGACCTATCACAGATAGCTCTAACCGGACCTAGTGCTATCGGACGCAGTAACACCCCCCCCGTGGGCTGTTCCGTCTCATATACCCTCATGGCAACGGTTCCCACACATGGTAACCCATGAGCTTCCCCAGGTGGGCCTCCACCTCGCGGTTAACTACCCAGTCCGCACGTTCCATGCGTTCTCCTCCAAGAACGAGACCATACCTATATCCACCATTTCCTCCCCACGGGTAGGAGGTGGCCTCTGCAGCGCTTCTCTGATTAAGAGTTGCGCTCACCCGGTGTAAACCCGAGCGGACGGCCTCTCGCCTGTAGAGAGCTAAGGCCCCGTCCGTAAAAGGTACCGGTCAGGGATGTACCCATCTTTTCCCAAGAAAGCTCTGGAACCCCCCGACCACCACACTGGAAGGTTACAGTTTCACGAAGCTTCGAGCTGACACGCCCAGGCTTGTTACCGTCGCTTCGCTGATGTTGTGACGCGATACAGCGTTGTGGCGTTTTCCATAGGTAACCCCATCTGTCGTTCTCGACACAACGTCGAGAGACCGACAGAAAGGGAACGTCTTGGTTACGTATGTAACCTCAGTTCCCTGATGGAGGGAACGAGACGTTGTGTCCCTTATGCCACAAACACGTATCGTATTCTGCTGCAGTCGTGAGAGGCTCTCAGGCTCTTCAGAACAAGAGGTAAATGAATGCTGCATGCCGGCTTCCTTTTATACCGGACATCCGGGGGCGGAGCCCGGCATGCAAATTTCATTCGCCAAATTTCATTGGCCTTTTCTATAGTAGTCAGAGTTGATTGGTTCTCAAGGGCGAACCCCATCTGTCGTTCTCGACACAACGTCTCGTTCCCTCCATCAGGGAACTGAGGTTACATACGTAACCAAGACGTTATCTTTAATGAACCGAAGAGAGCACACGTCACTCCTCTATTCATTAAGTTACATTGGCTCCCTATAGTCGCTCGCATCAAATTCAAGACTCTGCTCCTGGCCTACAAGACCACCACTGGTTCGGCACCACCTTATCTTCACTCGCTACTGCAGACATATGTACCCGCCAGATCCCTACGCTCTGCAAACGAACGGCGTCTTGTGACAAATCTCTTCCGTCAACATCTGACTGATCTGTTCTGACTCTATTTTCTTCTCTACTCTTAAAAAAAATAAAATAATAATAATAATAATGAATGAATGGTTCTGTATACTGTGTTAGGTTATATGAGACCAGTCTTCTTTTTTGATTGCACTTATGCTTTTGTTGTACTTATGCTGTCCCAATTGCTTCCATTGCCTACCCCACCTGTAAGTCGCTTTGGATAAAAGCGTCTGCTAAATGACTAAATGTAAAATGTAAATGTAAATATATACCACTCTTCAAAACAATGGCAACCCTAAAACTAAAAAATACAACAAACTCTGGTAACACTTTAAAATACTGTTTCTTACTTAATATGTAACTAAGAAGGAATTACTGCAGAACTAATAGATAATTCCTCATTAAAACTGACATATGCTCTATTAAAAACTAAGGAAGATGTGTTAACTAATCAGTATGGAGTAGCATTTGATTAGTTAAGTAACAGTTAATTAAACAATAGCTTTCGAATTCACTCATTCCTCCTTAAGAACTACTAGTAGTTCTTACCTCAAATAGATTTATGATTTTCAAGTACAGTATGTGTGTCTGTTTTCTACAGTAGCCTATATATCACATTACCATTGAGTATTACCCTGTATGTAAAGCAATATAGGGAACCCATTAATAATTACTTAAGAATTACCACATAATTCAATGGGTTCCCTACATTTCCACTTTAGAAAACTGTTCCAGGTTCTAAGTAATTCTCTCAGAATGATGTAGTAATTCGCTATACATTAATAATGGGTTCCTTGTATTTTCCATGAAATGCATATTGCATTTCTATAAAAGTAGTAGTAATAGTGGCAATAGTAGTGCATTTCCATAATAGTTGTACTAGCAATAGTAAATAAGAAGAAATGTCCACAGCTTGATTATTATGATTGTCAATTGTGTATATGACTGTTTAATAGTTACTTTATAGTTATTTATGTAGAATCTGAATTAGTAGATAACTAATAGTAGTTCTTAGGAGGAATGAGTGAATTCGAAAGCTGTTGTTTAATTAACTGTTACTTAACAAAATTATAAAATGCTACTCCATACTGATTTGCTACTCCATACAAATTTTGAAATTAACTGCCTAAATGCAGTCTTACGCAAAGCATGCTGGGAACTGAGAATCCCCCTCAACCAGTCATGTTCAATTAACTTGTTTATATTAAGTAAACTCAACAATAGGTCCAATATTATAGGGTATTGCATTCTACTCAACAATGTTAAGTTGACCAGTCAAACACTTGTTAATTAAAGCTAAATCAAAATTTTTAGTATAAATAACATAGTTAACTTACATTAATTCAGTTACTTGCATTCTTTATGTACTGTGAACAAGGATGGGTTAAGTAAAACTAACAGTAGCGACTGTAAAAAGACCCATGTAGTAGAATGTCGATCTAAATGCAGTAGCTTTCTTCCTGTGGTTACAGCCTGACCGGTAACCTTTACGGACGGAGGCCTTAGCTCTCTTGGCGAGAGCCGTCCGCTCGGGTTTACACCGGGTAAGCTCAACTTCCTTAATTAGGGATGCGCTGCAGAGGCCACCTCCTACCCGTGGGGAGTAATATGGTGGATATAGGTATGGTCTCGTCCTTGGAGGAGAACGCATGGAACGTGCGGACTGGGTGTTAACCGCGAGGTGAGGCCCACCTGGGGAAGCTCATGGGTTACCATGTGTGGGAACCGTTGCCATGAGGGTATATCAGACGGAACAGCCCACGGGGGGGTGTTACTGCGTCCGTAGCACTAGGTCGGTTAGAGCTATCTGTGATAGTTCATATGGTATCCCGGCCTAAGGGGGAAGGCTGCTCTAACCAGCCAACCCACAGGGGGTGCTTGTTTAGTGATGGATGGAATGCCTATTCTTAACCAGTGTCTGGGTAAGAAGGAAGGTTGGTGAGGTACCAGTTTCTTAGCCATGTGTTTGGGTAAGAAGAAAGGTAGATAGCACACTGCTCTACAGATGTCTGCTAGAGAGGCGCTTCTGGCCAGTGCCTCCAATACAGACAAGGAGCTGGTCAGAGCTACTGAAGCCCTGCGTGCGGTCCAGGACACAACACGGATGGGGTTGGGTCTTCCTCCCCGATGGGGAGTGCCTGCAAGTTCACCACTTGGTCCCGAAAGGGAGTAGTGGGAACTTTGGGCACGTATCCGGGCCTGGGTCTCAGGATAACGTGAGAGTTACCAGGGCCGAATTCAAGGCAATCCGGGGACACAGAGAATGCTTGGAGGTCCCCTACCCTCTTGAAGGAAGCGTGCGCCAACAGAGGGGCCGTCTTACTCAGGTGAGGAAGATCGGAACCTCCGAGGGCTCTTGGACCCACGTTAGGGTCCCAAGAGGGTATGGAGCGGAGATGAGGCGGATTCCGCCCTCTCGCGCCCCTTAGGAACCTGGTGACCAGGTCGTGTTGCCCTAGAAACTTTCCATCAACTGAGTCGTGATGAGTGGCGATAGCGACTACATACACTTTCAGTGTGGAGGGGAGATGTTAGTCTCCAGTCTCGTAAGAAGGACAACACAATCCTGATCGAGCACCTCAGTGGGTCTTTCTCGTTGAGAGAGACACCAGGACGAGAAGAGGCGCTGTCTAGAGGCGTGTAACCGCCTAGTAGATGGGGCCCTAGCCTGGGTGATGGTCTCTGCCGTAGAGGGGGAGTAGCCATCTCAGGATCTTCTCGTCCCGTCTAGAGACCAGACATGGGTGTTCCAGAGGTCTGATCTGGGATGCCAGAACGTGTCCTTCCCCTGAGAGAGCAGGTCCTCTGTCAGGGAAATGGTTCAGGGAGAGTCGCTGTCCAGAGCATCAACTCTGAAGCCAAGTGTGGTTAGACCAGTGCGGTGTTCCAATAACACTTGGTGCTCCTCTTCCCTGACCTTGCACAGTGTCTGACCGCTGTCCGCGGTCAGCTGTGCGCCAGGGCATCTGTGCCGAGGGGGGCCTCGGTCAGGGAGTGCCAAAGCGGACAATGGGGTGGTGTCGCGGGAGGCAAAGAGGTCTATCTGTGCCTGTCCGAACAGCACCCAAATGAGCTGGACCGGGGGTGGAGTCGCCACTCTCCGCAAGGCGTATACTGACGAGAGAGCGCGTAGGCTGTCTGGTTCAGTTCGCCTGGGATGTGTGTGGCCCGCTGGGAGCGGATCACCAGCTAACTCCACAGGAGGAGGCGTCGGGCAAGTCATGTTAGCTGCCGTGAGCGTACGCCACCCTGGCGATTGATGTTCGCTACGGCTGTCGTGCTGTCCAGGCGGACCAGCACGTGCTGGCCCCGCACTAGAGGCCGTAGCCTTCTCAGCGCAAGCAGCACAGCCCACAACTCTAGGCAATTGATATGCCAGCGCAGACGAGGCCCGTCCAGCGCCCCGCTACTGCGTGCCCGTTGCACACTGCGCCCCACCCCTGCAGCGAGGCGTCCGTCGTAACACGATGTGCCTCGTAACCTGCCCGAGGGGAACCCCCGCTCGGAGGAAGGTCATGGAAGACCAAGGGGTTAGGGTGCGTCGGCAGCAGGGCGTCATCACCATGCGCCTGCTGCCGGCGTGCCACGCTGTCCTCGGAACTCGACTCTGTAGCCAGTGTTGGGGCGGTCTCATGTGCATCAATCCGAGGGGTATTACCCCCGCGGAGGACGCCATGTGCCCAGGAGCCTTTGAAATTGTTTCAGGGGGACCGCTGACTGCCTGAAGTGTTCCAGGCAGTTCAACACTGACTGGGTGCGTGCTGCGGACAGCTGCGCCGTTATGGTGACAGAGTTTAGTTCCATACCGAGAAAGAGGATGCTCTGCACTGGGGAGAGTTTGCTCTTTTCTCGGTTGACCTGAAATCCCAATCGATCTAGATGCCGGAGCACAAGGTCCCTCTGTGTACACAACAGATCTCGCGAATGTGCCAGTCGTCGAGATAGTTTAGTACCCACACACCTTTTTCCCGAAGGGGAGAAAGGGCGGCTTCCACGATCTTCGTGAAGACCTGTGGAGACAGGGACAGACCGAAAGGGAGGACTCTGTACTGATATGCCCGCCCCTCGAACGCGAACCGTAGGAACGGCCGGTGTCGAGACATGAAAGTAAGCGTCCTTCAGATCGATTGCCACGAACCAATCCTGACACCTGATAGATGTCAGGATGCGCCTCTGCGTGAGCACCCTGAACGGCAGCTTTGTGAAGGTGCTTTGTTCAGGGTACGCAGAACTATGGGGCGCAACCCTCCGTCTTTCTTGGGAACAATGAAGTGCGGGTCGTGACCCACTGAACATCTTGGTTTTGAGGGACGAACTCGATGCCTGTTTTGCCAGAAGGGTGGTGACCTCTACCCGAAGTACGGAGGCGTCCCTGCCTCTGACAGAGGGAGAGATGATGCCCCAAAACTTGGGAGAGTCTCTGGCGAACTGGATCGAGTAACCTAGACGGACCGCCCTCATTAGCCAGTGAGACAGTGTGGGCAGCTCTCGAGCTCCCAAGGACTGTGACAGGGTGACCAAGGGGACAGTCAGCTTCATCATTCCCACGGTGGGTGGTTCGTCGGCTGGCGGTGCTACCCTTCTGTCGCGGGGGGTCCCCGGAGGGAAGGTTGGCTCCGCCTTTTTACCTGCCTGGCGGGACCGCTGCACGCACTGTCGGTTTGAGAGTGGTGGCAGCTGTCGTGTGTGTACGACCCAACGCCTCGCCAGGGCGTGAGGTTGGGTTGCCGGGCACAGTCCAGTGGAGTGTGCGATCGGCTGCAAGTACACCCGGGGAGAACGGAAAAACTCTGCGAGTAAGTGGGCGCCAGGCCCTGAAAAGGCTGTGAAGGTCGGGCCCGATGTTGTTCTCCCTGGGGTCTTCCCGTCAGTTTCCCTTCTCGCGAGAAGGTTGCTGACAGGGTGGAGGTTTCCCCCTCGACCTCCGCTTCCGGGGTGCCGCCTGTGGGGGCACAGGAACCGGAGCCGATGTCGAAGGGGTCCTGGGTTGCCGGGAAGCAGACGTCACGCGGGATCTCAGAGGCCTCTAGGCGGCCGAGTCGCGGCGTGAAAAAGTGTGGCTAATTGCCACTGTCTGCTTCACCGTCAAAAACTGCTGAGCGCAGTCCTCGACGGTGTTACCAACAACCCACCCTGCGAGATGGGTGCATCAAGAAAGCGGACTTCCTTGGTGTCACTCTTCTGCGCAAGGTAGAGCCGGGGGTGTCTCTCCTGGACCACTACCGTGGACATCGTCCGACCCAGGGCCCGTGCCGCCGCCCTGGTCACCCATAGAGCCACGGAGATCCTGCATTATACCCGGGTCGGCCTTACCCTCGTGGAGCTCTCTCAACGCCTTGGCCTGGCGGACCTGCAGGATGGCCATGGCATAGAGAGAGGAGGCAGCCTGGCCCGCAGCATCGCAAGCTTTCGACACCAGTGATGCCGAAGTCTTACGCGCTTTGGACGGTAGGCGTGGCCGATTCCCCCCAGGGTAGCCATCCGCGGCACAGGTCCACCGGGACGTTCCACCCGGGGGATCTCGACGTAGTCCTTGGCTGCCCCACCATCGAGGGAAGTAAGGGAGCTGGAGCTGGTTTCACTGGAACGGTCCGTGAGTGGAGCGCTCCAAGTTTTACACAGCTCCTCATGCACCTCCGGGAAAATCCGGGTTTGCACCGCGCTCCGACCTCAGGAACCACGTATCCCCGGGTTAGCACGGATGACATCACTTCTGCTTCCTCCTGAACTGGACCGCTGGGGGCGGAGCTCGGATTCATCAGAGACGGATGCCAGTCTCCCTCCGATGCTGCGAGCGACATCTCATCTACGTCACACATCGTTTCCGAGTGTGTGCCTGAGGATCCGGACGGTATTTCACCGCCGGTTGGGGAACGTTCAGAAGAGCGAATCGGGGTGCGATCGGCCCGTGAGCACTTGGCTGGCGGGTTTACGTTCGCAGAGTTCCCCATATCACTAACGCTGCTAACGTGGGTTGTCATCGGGGCCGTAGCCACAGATGTCACGCCCGGGTAGCAGACGAAATGGTGGCTGGTTCCCGTAGGAAGTGCGGGCAGATGTGTCAACGAACGCTGCTTCAGCGTGCTGGATGCCCAGACACCTAATGCAGCGATCGTGTCCATCCCCCTCCTCGATGAGGGTGCCGCACCCAAGAGAACAGCGGGACATGCCGCGCTGGAAATTGCTCAGTCCTGAAAAGGACCTTTTTAGAAAAAATCTCTAACACCTCCGGAACCGCCGAGATGCCCAGGGGAAGGTTGCTGCAGGTAGGGACGATCCGCTGCTCTACGTCGTAGATCCGGCAATGTAGAAGAAGAAGAATTCATTGAATTCGTTCTGTTCGTAGTCATGAGCGAAGGCTCTGAAGAACAAAAGGTAAATGAATGCTGCACGCCGGCTTCCTTTTATACCAGACATCCGGGGGGCGGAGACCGGCATGCAAATTTCATTCGCCAAATTTCATTGGCCTTTTCTATAGTAGTCAGAGTTGATTGGTTCTCAAGGGCGAACCCCATCTGTCGTTCTCGACACAACGTTGAGAGACCGACAGAAAGGGAACTATATATTATATATCCTTATACCTTGTAATTTTTCAGGAAAAAACGATTATTTTACCAGTATTTCCGCTTGGATTTCCACTCTGTGTTCTGTCTACGTTTTGTAAGGACTCCAGTTCCCATCATGCTTTGAAGCGTTATCATGTATTGTTGTCACCTGTGCCTCATTACCTGTTTGTCCCTTCATCTGTGTATTTATAGCCCTTGTGTTCAGTTGTCTGGTGGATTACTGTATTGTTTGTATAAGATGTGTGAAATTATTTCATTTGAGTCCACTAAAAACTAGTTCTTACTTTAAGTGAATAAAATTATAGGTTTCCGGTTATGGCGCCTGAGTAGTAGACGTGTGCGGGTTTCGCTCCCAAAAACTTTTCAGTTTTTTTTCTTTCAAACCTTCACTTTTGTTCACAAACAGGTTGATAAAGATCGAGAAGGATCTCCAGCACAGGGTGCTGGCATTACATTAGCAGAGCTTAGCGCTTTACATGATGAGCTCAGAGCCTCAATCACTTCAGACTTTAAAGCATCTTTTGAAAGTTTGGCTTCTAAATTAGGAAAAACATTCAATCTGTGGTGGCGGATCATGATCTTCGCATTGGTAACATTGAGTCCGGTACTACAGAGTTCAGTCAGCAACTTGACCAGCTCGAAGCTACATGTTCGAGGCTCCAGAAGGATAATGAGGTGCTCAAGGCTAAGGTGTCGGATCTTCAGAGCCGCAGCCGGCGACAAAATATTCGAATCGTGGGCTTACCCGGGTCAATCGAGGGGCCGCGTCCGACAGCTTTCTTCTCTCAACTTCTGGTCGATGTCCTGGGTTCCCAGGGTATTATCCTTACCGCCTGAGTTAGACAGAGCCCACCACAGCCTCGCGCCTAAGCCTGCAACTGGACAGAGGCTGCGACCTGTCATTTTGCAGTTCCATCGCTATCAAGTGAAGGACTTGGTTATCTGAGAATCTCGCAAAAAGGGTGAGCTGGTGTATGAGGGCCACAAACTACGCATCTTTGAGGATTACTGTCCCGAGGTTTTGAAACTCTGCGCTGAATATAAAGATGTGATGTCATCACTCTACAAACGTGGACTTAAGCCTGCGCTCCTTTACCCTGCTTTACCCCACACTTCCAAACGGTGAGAACAAATGGCTGGCTTCAGCCTCGGAGGCTAAAAGCTTAATTCAGAGCCTGGATTGCTCGCCGGGAGCTCTACTATATTAAAGATGTCCCGGGCTGCTAGCCTTGTTTATTTAAGATTGTTTTGGTCTTACGTATTTGTATCCTTTTTTCCCCAAACCTGCTCATTATATAGTTTTTTCTGTTTGAACTTATAAGTTTATTTTATTCGAATTTTGGAAACGTGAATTCATGTTATACGGTATAAGAGAGACTTGTACACTCATTCTTTTTACATTTATTATTTTAGGGATAACTTGATATGTGGTGGACACTTGCTTTGTTAAAGACTTGTTCATTGTAAAGACCTTCAGATTTTTTATTTGTTCTGTTCTGAACACTAGGTTTGTCAGTAACTTTGTAAATTTACTGAGGTTACTCATCTCCAATGGAAGGACTAGGAGAAAGGGAATTTGCTTGCTGTCATGGTAAAGTGGTTCCAGCTGTTGTGTTGGTCAGCTGGCATGTGGATTTGTTCTAAGGTTTTATTTTTTTCTCTTTGTTGTTCTGTTACATTTGCTTTTTTTATTATCCATGTTTATTTGTGTGCAATCATTTCTGCTTCTTTCGGTAACCCTTTATATGCTGCTAGGTAGGCTGTGTGTATTGGTGGGGGCATGTCAGAAACCTGATTATATCATAGTCTTGGATAGGTTTAGTTCCTCTTCTCTTTGTGCACGTCATCAGCTCATACAGTGCAAGGTGGTACATATGGTCCCTTTGGTCAAAGAGCAGGTTGGCTCGCATAAACCCATCCATTGACCCTGAGTGTGACAGGTGTTATTCTGGTTCAGCCACTTTATTCCATATGTTTTGGTCCTATACTGCCTTGGTCCATTTTCGGTGGCAAGTTTTTGACTCCTTGTCAGTTATTACATTTACATTTACATTTATTACCTCCTTCGATATGCTACACTGCCAAATTACTGGTCTGTTTGGGGTCCTACCACTCAGACACGTTTTGCCCTCTCATTTCTCAGATTTTGTAGCCTTTTTAACTCTTTTGGCCAGACGTTTAATTCTGTTGAATTGGAAAAATTTCAACCCTCCGTCTTACACCCGCTGGATAAGAGACGTTCTTTATTTTATGAAATTAGAAGAAATAAGGTATTCTCTTCGCAATCTAACACCACTTTTGTCAAGCTTTGGCAACCCCTTCAGGACTAGGGGTGTGCACGAATATTCGAAAATTCGATCTTGTGACGAGGCGCCGTTCCAGGATCAGCGTCGCCTGGGAAACAGCCCAAAATACCAGGGCATAAAAACCGTGTGCTCCCAGCATTTCGAGGTCCTGGTTCGATTAATGCCCAACGCTGTGTCTTTTCTACCCCAGAGAGAGCGAGAGAGAGGCCAGCGACAGAAGCATGGAGGACCCGATTGAAAGAACACAGATCAGCGGAGAGCACGTTTTGGGCACCCCGGGTTTCACCGTTTTGTTTACGTTAATTTTGAGTTGTACAATAAATCCCCCACTGGGGTTGCCTGCACTGCCAACCTGTCTGTGTCGTGTCTCTTACCCCGTCACAACTGGTGGAGAATGCGGGCACTAAAGGTAAGAGACCGACTCTACAATCGTCTGGGTAACCGCCGTGTTTTCTGGGTTCATCCAAGGACGTTTGTCCCTTCATTATAGGTTTCCGGTTATGGCGCCTGAGTAGTAGACGTGTGCGGGTTTCGCTCCCAAAAACTTTTCAGTTTTTTTTCTTTCAAACCTTCACTTTTGTTCACAAACAGGTTGATAAAGATCGACATTTATTCTGCTCTCTTTCTCCGCGTCCAAGAGGGAGGAACCCGAGGACGATGAAGAAGAGAGAGAGAGAGAGAGAGAGAGATCGACGGCTCCAAACTGGAGGACCATCCCAGCCGGCAGGAAACGCTGCCCAGCCGACCGAGAGCGCGGCCCAGCCGCCCGACAGCGCTGCCCAGCCGCCCGACAGTGCTGCCCAGCCGCCAGAGACCGCTGTCCAGTGACCCGACTGTGCTACCCAGCCGCCGGAGAGTGCTGCGTAGCCCCCCACCCCTGAGAGCGCTGCCCAGCTGCCGGAGAGGATGGCTCAGCCCCAGAGAAGGCTACCAAGCCGACAGAGGACGCTGCCCAGCCGTCCGAGAGCGCTGCCTAGCTGGGCGTCCCGTTTGTGTGCCAGCCGGCGATACAGTACGTCTTCCCGCCGGTCGTGCAGTCCGTCTTTTCGTGAGTATGGGTCAGGCTGTCAGACGACATTTTCCCTCCCACCGCTATTATCGTCCCGAGGCGCCTACAGGAGCTGCCCGGATACCAGGTCGACACTTGGGGGGGGTGTGATGAGGCGCCGTTCCAGGATCAGCGTCGCCTGGGAAACAGCATAAAAAACGCGTGCTCCCAGCACTCGAGGTCCTGGTTCGATTAATGCCCAACGCTGTGTCTTTTCTAACCCAGAGAGAGCGAGAGAGAGGCCAGCGACAGAAGCACGGAGGACCCGATTGAAATAACACAGATCAGCGGAAAGCACGTTTTGGGCACCCCGGGTTTCACCGTTTTGTATACGTTAATTTTGAGTTATACAATAAATCCCCCACTGGGGTTCCCTGCACTGCCAACCTGTCTGTGTCGTGTATCTTACCCCCGTCACAGATCTGCAGTAGTTATTCGAATAATAAAATCGCTATTAGAATTTTGCTAAAATATTGCTCTGCTGGCCAAGGACGCAAACTAATACTAACAGTTATACGTATTTGCACTGTGTGGAGCTGTGGAGCGCGCAGTGAAAGTAAGATGAGTGCATTTGATGACAAAATGGCGTCCTCAACCTGTAAGCACAGCGAAGTTTGGAACTACTAGATACGCCCTAGATCCTTGGCACAAACACCTCAGGTTCCTCGATGAAAACATGAGAGAAGGAGTGAGAAAAACATTTTTGAACAATATCAGGGCATTTCCCTGGATGTGAGTAGCGCGGATGCACACGCTGCCACGAACAATGGAGAGGATGAGGCAATGCACCCTCGTTGGAAAAGACTGAGCCAGTTCTTCGGCGATGATTACAAAGAGTCTAGCTGAGACAAGTGGGAACAATTCTTGCTGGAGCCATGCATTCCTCCGGATGAGGATCCAATCCATTGGTAGAACGAAAACACGATGCGCTTCAGTAAGCTTAGTCGCTTAAGCGCACCGTTATTTGTGTGTCCCATCTTTGCCGGCAGAGCGCGTTTTCTCTGCAGCTGGGCTTATCGTTAATAGACTAATGAGCCGACTTTCACCCGATCATGTCGACATGCTAGTTTTCCTCCAGAAGAACATGTAAAACAAGATAAGATATGCCGACTGAGTTTAAAGCATAATGTTAAAGCTATATGTACGTTCTGTACAAAAATTAAGCGGCAGCCTGCTGTACGTATTGGCGCTTTATTTTGTTCGCTCCGAGTGCCTTATTTTGTTTGCACAAATTGTGTCATGTTCTTCTCAGCTACAAAACAGGATGTATATGTATAAGCTTGTTTTTATATACCCTGATAAGCTTGTTCAGAAATGTAGAAAAAAAATATGTTTTACTGAAAATAATGTCTGCCTGATTAAACTTAATTTAAATGAACAAATATTCGAATATTCGTTTTTTTTATGAGCTCAAATATTCGAATGTAATATTTGTGGAAAATGTACATCCCTATTCAGGACTACGTTCAAACTCTACAACTTGACCTGGTTTTAGGTAATTAATCCCCCCCATATCCTTTTATTTTCAATTTCCAACTTAATAATATATGGCAACATCCCGCAGTACTTTATTACTTATTCACAGATTGCACAAAACATCTTTTTTTTTTATTCCCTTTTTTTTCGTGATTCAGTGGTTGTCTTCATTATATTTTGGTGTGTTTTTTTTTCCCTGTTCCTGTGTAGTTATTGCTGTATTGTTGTAATGTAATTTAAAATGGTTAAATAAAACGTTAATTTTTTTTCTATATTAATATATATAGATGATATACTCTTTACTTTTAAAAATGCAAGTTTTTATTATTTTACAAAGTTTACACTATTTTACAATAAAATTAAGTGTAATATCTCGTTATTTTTCTGCAGTTAACCAATTATCAGGTTCATTTAACAATAAATAGCAATTTTACAGTGTAAAACAACCGAAAAGAGAAACAGAAACACAACATCTACATCTGTCAAGATCTCACCATTAAACAACTCCACAAACACCATTACCATCTCATCTTATTACAACGCCACCTTCACTTAATTTCTGTCAGACATCTACAAGAGTTCTTGTTCACAATTTACACAGGTTGATGTTCTTTGTTGAGTCACCATCATGGTGATCAGTGTTTGCTTTAGTGGAGCTCTTCACTTTTGTTTTTGATAAGAGATTTGGATTTCTTAACAACAGAAAATACTAAGATTAAATTTCATGTTTAGTCTGTTAGTTTTTCATGATGGGAATCATCTACTGTTCTGTTTTCCTCGGTTTAACATCACAACCGAAGGACAGTGCTTCCTGCATTATAGTGTCCCATCACTATACTGGCGCGCTAGAACTCAAACAGACCACAGGATGAGCATGCTATGCTGGTCTCACTAACTTCCAGTAGACAGAAAGAGACATTAAGGATCAGCCTTTTAATCTCAACAGTGGTGACAATCAAATGAAAAGCTTCATGCAACAATGTATGCTGAGAGTCATGGATGAGTTTGTTCTATGATGGTACCCAGCATTCATTGCAGCATTAAGCGTTTTATTCGATGGTTACCACTGTTGATATTAGCAGGCTGATTCTTGATGTTTATCTGTGAAAAGTCAGCAGCTGCTAACATACATAATGTGTTTAAAACAGTTTTCATATTGAGATTTCTGCAAAAAAAGTGTAAGGCAAAGCACATTGGATGTATTATGACAAAAGTGATGAAAAACTGAGTGAGGAGCTTGTCACTTCATTTGAATACTATAACACACAATCAGAGGGAATCATCTGATCACCATTCTATTTCGCTTTCACCACTGTGACAAGCATGTTTTAAATAAACACAATAACAGCTGCAGTAAAACATATGTTAATTCAAGGGTGAAGAAACCAACTAAAGGTAACACTGATCACCATAATGGTGACTTCACACACAATAAACCATCAAGTCATTGATGTTATGCTGCATGTCCCTTTAGTCACTGTATGTACAGTGGGTTCTTAAGGAAACACTCTGGGGTAGTTTCCCGGACAGGGATTAATACTAGAGCTAGACTAAATTCAATGTTAGCGCTGTGCAAACCTAAAACAACTTGCACTGACATTTCTTAAAATACACCAGTGCCATTGTGTTGTCTCCTGGTTTAAGGTAGGGTTGCACGATGTACTGTTGCTACGGTAGCATCGCGATGCTAAAGCTTCAAAATTCCCACAATGTTTTTGTAACGGTATTATCGTAGTGCCGTGACTTATGTTGCATATGCGCATTAGCGTTCATTTGAACACTTTCATCTGTCTTTTTTTCTCTCCTAAATGAATCCGGGTTTTGAACGACTCGCACGAGATAATGATTCAGTGAGTCATTCTTCAAGACACTAGCCTCGTTCTTGAATGAATCAGCAGTTTTGAATGAGTTGGTTGAATGATTTACTGACACAAAAAAATTGGCGCCACCTACTGGCCGCTTTAGTCACATTCAAAGTAAGCCTTACAATTTCCTTTATAAGCATTGCTATAAATACAATTTGTTGCACATTGATTCAATCAGTTCCAATGTTAAAAAATATATATTTTGTAGTTACTACATTAAACGTTGCTAAAATTACTAGTCACAAGTGTTTTTAAACATTACCACTTTAAATATTAGAGTATACAACAGTATTTGCTAAAACTTATCCAATTACTACTGTTAATAATACAAATATTGTTGTGTCCAGTATATTACAGTTCACTAAATTCAACATGTTTCATTTAGATCTGTGTATTAAGAATTTTGGCCTATTGTGTAAATTTTAATTGTGAACATGACAAAGCATCACAATACTACTAAGTATCGTGATATTTCATAAGGTAGAGTACCGTAAGATCTGTTTATGGTACTGTGATAACGTCACGGTTACGTATGTAACTTCGGTTCCCTGATGGAGGGAACGAGACGTTGTGTCGAAGACGACAGATGGGGTTCCTATCAGCTCTGACTACTTTAGAAAAGGCCAATGGAAATTGTCGAATGAAATTTGCATTCCGGGCTCCGCCCCCGGCTGTCCGGTATAAAAGGAAGCCGGCGTGCTTCATTCACTCACCGTTTGTTCTGAAGAGCCTGAGAGCCTCTCACGACTGCTGCAGAAGGCGATATGCGTTGTGGCATAAGGGACACAACGTCTCGTTCCCTCCATCAGGGAACCGAGGTTACATACGTAACCGAGACATTCCCTTTCTGTCGGTCTCTCGACGTTGTGTCGAAGACGACAGATGGGGTTCCCTCTGGAAAATGCCACAATGCCTATCGCGTCACAATCTCTAGCGAAGCGATGGTAACAGGCCTGGGCGTGTCAACTCGAGGCTTTCGCGAAACTGTAACCTTCCTGATGGGTCGGGGGGTCCCAGAGAAGATGGGTAGGCCCTGACCAGTTACCTTTCACGGACGGGGCCTTATCTCTCTTACTGGCGAGAGGCCGTCCGGATCGGGTACCACCGGGTAAGCGCAACTTCCGTAATTAGGGATGCGCTGCAGAGGCCACTTCCTACCCGGGGGGAGGAATACAGTGGATATAGATATGGTCTCGCCCTTAGGGGAGATGGAGCCCATGGGGGGGTGGGGGTGTTTACAGACGTCCGGTAGCACTAGGTCCAGTTAGAGCTATCTGAAATAGTTCATATGTTCTCCCGGCCTAAGGGGGAAGGCTGCTTTGCCCAGCCGACCCCCAGGAGGTGCTTGCTTAGTGATGGATGGAATGCCTGTTCTTAACCAAGTGGTTGGGTAAGAAGGGAGGTGGATGGGATACCTTTTCTTAACCAAGTGGTTGGGTAAGAAGAGAGGTAGATAGCACACTGACCCAACCTGCTTTCGCAGGCATACGCCCCTCCGGATGCCTGTCCTACATGTTGACACGTAGGACGTGGGCTGACACCGGATTTACTGGACACAACACAGATGGGGTTGGGTCTTCCTCCCCGGTGGGGAGTGCCTGCAAGTTCACCACTTGGTCCCGGAAGGGAGTCGTGGGAACTTAGGGCACGTATCCGGGTCTGGGTCTCAAGATAACGTGAGATTAGCCAGGGCCGAATTCAAAGCAATCCGGGGACACGAAGAATGCTTGAAGGTCCCCTACCCTCTTGAAGAAAGTGAGCGCCATCAGGAGGGCCGTCTTACTCAAGGAGAGGAAGATCAGAACCTCCGAGGGGCTCAAGGGGGGCCCGGAGAGGCCCGCCAGGACCACATTAAGGTCCCGAGAGGGTATGGAGCGGAGACGAGGCTGATTCCGGCTTCTCACGCCTTAGGAACCTGGTGACCAGGTCGTGCTGCCCTAGAGACTTTCCATCAGCTGAGTGGTGACGAGTGGCAATAGCGGCTACATACACCTTCAGTGTGGAGGGGGAGATGTTAGTCTCCAGTCTCTTTGTAAGAAGGACAACATGATCCCGATCAAGCACCTCCGTGGGTCTTCTCGTTTTAGAGAGACACCCAGGACGAGAAGAGGCACCATTTATAGGCGTATAACCGCCTAGTAGATGGGGCCCTAGCCTAAGTGATGGTCTCCGCCACAGAGGGGGGGTAGCCTACTCAGGATCTCCTTGTCCCTTCTAGAGACCAGACATGGAGGTTCCAGAGGTCTGGTCTGGGATGCCAGAACGTGTCCTTCCCCTGAGAGAGCAGGTCCTCCGTCAGGGGAATGTCGTTGTCCAGAGCATCAGCTCTGAGAACCAAGTGTGGTTGGGCCCATGTGGCGCAACCAAAAACACTTGGTACTCCTCTTCCCTGACCTTGCACAGTGTCTGTGCAAGGAGGCTCACTGGGGGGGAAGGTGTACTTCCGCTTGTCCTGCGGTCAGCTGTGCACAAGGGCGTCCGTGTCGAGGGGGGCCTCGGACAGGGAGTACCAAGCGAGCGATGGGTGGTGTTGCGGGAGGCGAACAGGTTAACCTGGGCCTGCCCGAACAGCATCCAAAGAGCTGGACTGCGCGGGGGGTGGAGTCGCCACTCTCCGCGAGGCGTGTACTGACGAGAAAGCGCGTCGGCTGTCTGGTTCAGCTTGCCCGGGATGTGTGGCCCGCAGGGAGCAGATCACCTGCTGACTCCACAGGAGGAGGCGTCGGGCAGGTCGTGTTAGCTGTCGTGAGCGTACGCCACCCTGAAAGATGTACGCCACGGCTGTAGTGCTGTCTAGGCAGACCAGCACGTGCTTGTCTCGAACGAGAGGCCGTGGCCTTCTCAGTGCAAGTAGCACAGCCCACAACTCTAGGCCATAGCCATGCCAGCGCAGGCAGGGGCCCGTCCAGCGTCCCACTACTGCAAGCCCGTTGCACACTGCATCCCACCCCTGCAGGGAGGCGACCGTCGTCACCACAACGTGCCTCGTGACCTGCCCAAGAGGGACCCCAGTCCGGGGAAAGGTCATGAAGACCAGGGGGTTGGGGTGCGTCGGCAGAGGGGCGTCATTACCATGCGCCTGCTGCGTGTGTGCCACGCTCTCCTCGGAACTCGACTCTGAAGTCAGTGTTGGAGCGGTCTCATGAGCATATAAACCCGTGGGGTGTTACCCCCTGCCGAGGATGCCATGTGTCCCAGGCGCCTCTGAAAACTGTTTCAGGGGAACCGCTGGCTGCCTGGAGAGTTCCAGGCAGTTCAACACAGACTGGGTGCAAACTGCGGACAGTTGTGCCGACATGGTGACAGAGTTGAGTTCCATGCCGAGAAAGAGGATGCTCTGCACCGGGGAGAGCTTGCTCTTCTCGGTTGACCTGTAATCCCAATCGATCTAGGTGCCGGAGCACAAGGTCCCTTGTGTACACAACAGATCTCGCGAGTGCGCCTCTTTGTTTCATTTTTACTTTTATATTAAGAAATACTCTTTCTAGTGGACTTAAATGAAATAAATTCACACACAGCTAAACACAAGACTCCGACATGAAGTTTTAAACTACAAAGTTGTTTACAAGTCTTTTCAGTAATTTTACGGTAATCCAGTACCCCTTTACGGGATCTGTCGGGATTTTCTGTAAAACTACAGGTTTTTTAACAGTAGATTGTTTTGTGGCCACCACTGAAGAGTGGAGTCTATGTTTAAGTCAAGGTCAAGCAGTGAGTTATTGCTGTTATGCTTCATTTTTCTTTGTAAAGCAGGTCATGCACCTGATGCGCGGCAACGCTTTACTGTGTTTTTTGTAATTAGTGCTTTTTTACCCATGTAAGTGCATATATGAAATTTATAGTCAGGAAAAGTTTTTTCCGTATTTTTACAGAAATTTTCTGCCAGAAAATTACCCTTTTTTTCAGGATTTTTTTAACAGTGTGGGGTTTGGTGACGTCACATGCTAATTAACATATTTGTGATGTCATTACACAGTTTTAAAGCAACAACGAGCCGTTTTGGTGTATGGTTCCCCCATGTGGTTGATAAGCGCAATTGTCTGCTATAAATGTTGTAAATATTGCCGCTGTATAAGCTTCCATGTGGGCAGCGCAATACATGTGAATTTGTTGACTAGGCAGAAACCGCTGTTACATCATGTCGCTTCATAAACTGTGCATGTACTAAAGCACTCCTTTGGCTCCCGCGGGTTATACTACTGGGCTATACTAATAGCTCAAACTAGATTCTGAGGTAGCAGTTGGTTGTTAGCCTTTAGTGCATAGCGTGCTAGCTACATAGCAGCAGCTAACTTGCTAACGTTAGCTACATAATAGGTATGATGACATAGCAACCACTCGCGGTGAACATTCTGACTCAAAAATGTGTTCCAAACCGCGTGGTACTAAAATGTGTATGTCATTCAATATCTTCTCCTGGCCGCCTGGTGGGAGTATGTTTTTCCTGACTACGGTAACTACATCGAGTGCAAGCCCCTGAAGCGTTGGACACTTCGGGATTTCAGCCCTAATGTGATTTCAGGTCACCGCGGCTTTCAGAAAATTTGCGTTGCGTTCAACCGGTCGGTGGGCTTCATCTAAGCTTTGGACACTTCTGAAAGATAGGTGGACCTAAATACATAGCTTTTATCTTGTTACTGACGAAATTCCATCGAAATCCATCGAGGAGAAAGTATTTAACTAAATCGCGGAAAATGGGTAGCAACATTTGTGGCGGGTAGATTAGCGAATGTACTGCAGGCGTCGTTCTAAAAAAAAAACATTGTCTGTATTCAACTCATTCTGACGGCGTTTTTCTTGAAATTATTACTGATGCTATGTAGTTTAATATGTATATCATGGTTTTTCTGACATGATTGTCAAAATTGTAACAGTTTACATCACTTCGAGTTAGATTACTGAGGACTAGCCTGTAACTCTGTCTAAATTAATAGGCTAAGAACACTTGATATGACAGTAGGCCTGGGAAATTGAAATGTGGATATGACAAAGTGAACAAGCATAATATTATTTAGATCTTTTTTTGCACTTTTTCATTTGAAAGAACTAACAAAATTCTACCTTCTATTCAAATTTCATGCAAAATATCTGATAAAATAAGGAAGTTACAAGCAAAAATGTGTGAATAATAAGCATTTTCGGTCACACGACTTCTATTGTAGTTAATGTTAACTATTTTACTATATTCCTCGGTATTATAAATATCATAACTTTCGCAATCCTCAACTGATTTTCACAATTCAGGTGTCGTCGTAAAGGGAATTTTCAGCTCTGTCTAGTCATGTGATCCATTTTGAGCTTAGAGTGTTTGGAAATTTTGTCATCATACCTATACATAACACATTTGCAGTCACCCAAAACACAACGCATGGACGTGAATGTGTTAAGTAACCAACGCAAATAATTTTCTATATTAGTATTTTCGGAAACACACTCGCAACCAGGCGTTGTGCTTTGTGTAATGGGTGCAATCAATAACTTACAATCAACTCGCTATGGGAATAGTGCCTAGCACAGTAACTAAAGATGCCGATAACATTACTCTACGTGCATGAACTAAGGAATCAGCCACTTTTGACCATAAAACATTTATTGTGGTTTAGTAGTCATCATTTACAAGCATAACACTAAATTTGTGATGAGGCACGATCATGCTACGTAAGCTATTGAGACCCGGCAACATTACATTATCTCTAGTCTACCTTAAGGTTATAGATTGTGAACCAGTAACATTAGTGCGCCAATAAACAACCTGAGCACAGCAAAATCACTAATAAGCTCAAAATTACAGGACAGTGAGACAAAATGTACATGTAAGACTTTCGAATCCAGTAGCAGGAAGGCTAACGTTAGGTCTCCATCTGTTTTGCAACCCGTTGCCTCTTGCAGCTTGTGTCGCCGAGTATAAATCCGTCAGATATCGATTCGTGTCCCCATTTTCCTCTTTGTTTAATTTGCTGGCTCTGCCATGGTGATGGTTTGGAGACTTGCATTGCACAAGATCGTTTCGTCTTATTGTAAGCTGTTGGCTAATTTCTCCCAGGCTACTAGTATGCCGTAAAGCAGGGGATAGGCGGGGCTTGTACCCGCCCGAACACCAAAGTTACAAGTGCAATTTCAGCCGATAGGAGGCAGTTTAGGTAGCAACGGCAGTAAAATTCGTCCAGTTAAAAAATGTCCTACCACTAAAATAATTTAGCTCATAATCGCTTTAATACTGCGTTCAATACACCTCGGAAGTGGGGTATTTCCCAGCACAGTCACGGAAGCTACATCTGGATTTACTAACAATAAAAGTATTTATTAACACTAATATTACTAATGATTTAGTAGCATTAAAACATTACAAGTATTGATTCTGCTCTCTGAACATTAAACACAGTTTATTGCCCAATAAAGACGTTGTCATTTACTTATTTTCTTATTTTTTATAACCAGGACACATCGTCTGTTAAAATCACCACACACCTTAAAGAGTGGAGATTTTGGCTCTCTTCTGTCACAGGGCGCATACAAAACCTCTGTCTCTGTAACCATGTGCTTATTTACAGTTTTACAGAACTATAACAGTGGCAGGTTTTGGAAACGCTGTTTTGTACTCACAAGCCGGCCGCTGTAGGGTGAATTGAATGTGCTGCTTCTCCAGAGATACTCTTGTCATAGCGAAATGGAAATGTCTGTTATACTTCCAATTGGAGAAACCGTAACGACTTACAAAACACATTGACATCCATTTAAAAAACTAGCATCTTCCCTGCGTTCCGCTGAAGCCAGGGTATTAAGCATTAGCCGTTACGCTTTTTTGGCTAAAGGTTGTTGGCTTTCAATCTTGTATCTTTGGCTTCTCCATGCCGCTCACACACAGACACCGAGACCCAAGAGAGGCGTTTTTATGCACCGGGAGAGCGAGACCTCGCGTATGCGGGGCATTACTGACAACATTTTCCCACTGAATTAAAGCAACGGTTTATCCAAAATGATGCTAGATTTGTCGTTATATGCGCCTTCTAAGCAAAAGCCGCTAAAGGGGTCTGAAAAATCACTAAATGAAAGAGTGAAAGAGCTTCAAATTTAGCAACAATGTCTGGACAAATTATGGATGGGAATGTATGGAAAACCGCGTGGAAAACAGTAGTCGTGGTGGGGAGGATTTCCCCCCAGGGCAAAATTCAATAGCAGAAACGCTGTTTACAGTATATTTCTGTCACTCTAGCTGAAAGAAAATCTTCGTTGTTTTACTTTTTTTTTAAAGTACGCTGCATCTTTCTTTCACATCTCGAACGCACACATTGCTCCTCCTCTACAGGAAAGTACAAATAGGTTTAACTGTAGGCCTATGCTTTAAAGATTAAAAGTATCGATATCAACAATACTGGCCCTGTATTTATCTGGTTTCAGATCAATACCAAATTTTGTAGTATTTCCCACCCCAACAGCAGAGTAGAGGAGGAGTATGGAGCGAAAATTGTGCCTAAACGTAACAAACAAATCCAGCGTTTTGCAAACAAACGCAACCTTTTTTGCAAAAGAAACTAAACTCTGAAACAAACAGGAAGCGTTTTACAAATACATAATGCAACTCGAAAGAAAATGCAAAGGTGTAACATATAAATGTACTGTGTTTAAGTCTCACCTTTTTATGATATTCTCTCAGCTTGATTTTCTCACAAATGGGATCTCTATTTAATCCCTTTTGTCCTTCTGTTTTGTGTCAGTCCGTTGCGTTCTCCGTCTACTTTGACCCGATCCTTGTTGATCACTGTATTGCCTTAGTCCTAGTAATTCTAGTCTCAGCCTTAGTCATAGTGGGTCTTACAGCCTTAGGGTTACTGCTAGCAACCCTGTCATCGCTAGGAATCTCAGGCTCTACCCTCCCCACTGGTTCAAATCCTACCTCTCCGACAGATCCTTCAGGGTGTCATGGAGGGGCTCGCTGTCCACTGCTCACCACATAATCACTGGGGTCCCTCAGGGGTCGGTGCTTGGACCGCTGCTTTTTTCAATCTACACGACATCCTTGGGACCCATCATACAGGCACATGGCTTCTCGTATCACTGTTATGCCGAGATCTACATCTCGTTTCACCCAGACGATACCACTGTAGCAGCTCGCATTACAGCCTGCCTCGAGGACATCTCAGCTTGGATGAAAGGGCATCACCTCCAGCTGAACCCTACCAAGACAGAACTACTCGTGTTTCCGGCACACCCTACGGTCCAACACGATCTCAACATCCATCTTGGCATACTACAATCACCCATTCCAAAACAGCCAGGAACCTCGGAGTCATATTTGATGAACAGCTGTCCTTCAATGATCACATTGCAAAGACAACACGGTCATGCCGATATGCCTTATTCAACATTAGAAAGGTCAGACCCTATCTCACTGAGCATGCGGCACAACCCCTTGTCCAGGCCCTGGTAATCTCAAGGTTGGACTACTGCAATGCTCTCCTTGCTGGTCTTCCTGCAAAGGCTATCAAACCACTTCAGCTGGTTCAAAACGCAGCAGCACGCCTCGTCTTCCAACAGCCCAAAAGGGCTCACGTGACTCCCCTTTTCATCTCTCTTCACTGGCTACCGGTTGCAGCCCGTATCAGATTCAAGTCACTAATGCTTGCCTACAGGACTATCACTGGATCTGCACCGGCTTACTTCCACACTCTCCTCCACTCCTACACCCCATCAAGATCCCTGCGCTCAGCAAACCAGCGGCGTCTTGTATTGCCTTCCCATAAGGGCAGTAAATCGCTCTCCCGCTCGTTCTCATTTACAACTCCTTCCTGGTGGAACATTTCCTTCCTGTCTGTCCGTTCAATCACATCTCTCACAACATTTAAAAAACTACTTAAAACCCATCTCTTCTGTGAATACTTGACAAATGAAAAAAAAAAAAAAAAAACCTAACCCTTTCTCTCAACAGGTAGTGGTCTAGCTTTTGTTGAAACCAGTAACTTTGTATTGGCACTTAATGTATTATGGCTCCTGTATGACATATCGCTTATTGCTCCTAAACTCTTTGTAAGTCGCTTTGGATAAAAGCGTCTGCTAAATGTCTAAATGTAAATGTATATAGTCATTTATTTTCCGCCTTATCTAGCCTTAGTTATTTTCCTCGTTTTGTATCTAACCCTTTGTTTACCACTCAGTTCTACGGTCTAATCATTCTCCACATTCACCTGGTGCGCTGGTTCCAGCCGGAGCCTCGTGCCCACGAGTTACCTTCGGCAGCTCATTCAGGAAGCTTCGGCCTGTTCTGACTCTCGGCTTCACCCCCACTGCTCTGAGGACTTCTCTTCCTATGTGGAGTTCGGGTAGAGTTTCCCTCCCCGCATCACTCTCAGGATATATCTCCCTTTGGAATTCAGGTCGAGTCTCTCTCCCCGCCTCGCTCAGTGGACTTATCCTCCTACGTGGGGTTTCGGGTAGAGCTTCCCTCCCCGTGGACTGCTTCCCTGTACTGCTGTTTGTGCTCCCTTGTCTGTCAATAAAGTCTTGTTATTCACCGCAATTGAGCCTCCGTCTCTTGGTATCCCTGACAGAAGAAGCGTATTCAGACCCACATCTGCTCTTTGATGAAATGGGGGCAATACTTTAGAGCAGGGGTCACCAACACGGTGCCCGCGGGCACCAGGTCGCCCCCAAGGACCACATGAGTCGCCGCAGGCCTGTTCTAAAAATAGCACTTGTGAGCTGCGTCTGAAATTACATTTTATTCTGTTGCTATTCTTTTTTAATCACACACTTGCATTTATATATATTTAAAAATGACAATATCTTAAAAATATGTTCATTATACATGAGTTTAGATAAGTTTAAGTGAACTCTGACCTACTCTAGTTCAAAAGTATTTTGCGCGAGACAAAACCAGTGCTCGTGGAGAGTAAGCTAGCGGGCGCGCGCAACGAAGATGGTAGCTCCATGCAGTTTCTTGCCCCAAAAACATGGCAGAAAAAAGGAAGAAAACTTATCACTTTCACAACGTATGGGAGGAGGAATTCTTTTTTACGACTGTGAAATAAACCTGCGTGTGTCTCATTTGCGGGGCGACTGTGGCGACTGCAAAGCGGCACAATGTGGAGAGACACTTCACTACGTGTCACAAAAGCTACCATGCTAACTACCCACCGGGAAGTGCACTACAGACAGAAAAAGCCTGTGAGCTAAAGGCAGCTTTGGGTAAGCAACAGTCTTTTTTCACGAGGCCGGCGAAAAAGTCACAAAAAGCAACCGAAGCCTTGTTTAGAGCTACACATTTTCTGATCAAGAAAAAGAAGGCATTTTCAGACTGAGAAGTTTTCAAAGAAGCAATGATGATAATTGCTAACACTGTACTTAAAGACGAGAAAAATGGAACCGATCTAATCTCCACTCTCTCTGACGTCCAACTGGGTGCATCTACGATTGCTAGACGATTGTCAGATATGTCTGGTAATTTGGCCGATCAGCTGGACCGGGATCTGGCAGATTGCAGCTGGTTTAGCATCCAATGCGACGAGTCTGTGGACAGCAGAAGTACAGCGCAGCTGTTAGTTTTTATCCGGATGGTGTTTGAAGATTTCTCCACAAGAGAAGAACTGCTGACACTACTGCCATTAAAGACAACTATGAGGGGAGTTGACATTTATAACACGGTGAAGGTGTTTTTCGTGCAGAGAAAGGTACCATTGGAAAAGTTGGTAGCGGTGACTACAGACGGGGCTCCTGCTATGATCGGCCGACATACAGGTTTCATCACTCACTGTAAAAGTGACCCAGACTTCTCAAAATTTCTGCATTATCACTGCATCATTCACCAGCAGGCGTTATGTGCAAAAGTGATCGGCTTTGGACACGTGATGACTCCCGTTGTAAAAATCATAAACGACATCCGCTCCAAAGCAAAACAACACAGGATTTTCAAGGTGCTATTGGAGGAGATGTCAGCTGAATATGGTGACCTGCTGCTACACACAGAAATCCGATGGCTCAGCAGAGGACGAGTTTTACTTCGTTTTTTGTCACTTTTGGGTGAAATAAAAGAGTTCAAGCAGTCCAAAGGTGAAGACGTCTCACTGCTAGAGGACACAGAGTGGACACTTGACCTTGCATTTTTGACGGACATTACTGGGAAACTAAACGACTTGAACCGCCAGCTGCAAGGCAAAGGTAAGACTGTTGTTGATATGATAAGTGCTTTAAATGCATTTAAAGCCAACATTTTCTCTGTGGATTTACAGAGAAAAAAGGTGCTGCACTTTCCCTCTGTGCAGTTGGTGCTGAAAGACATCTGAGACATTTTCAAAAGTTGCAGAAAAGTACTGTGAAGTCATAAACAGACTTGGGCAAGAGTTTGAGAATAGGTTTTGTGACCTTCATCAGCTTGAGCCATGTGTGTCGTTCATTTCCAATCCTTTCATGAATGTGGACACAATATGGTTTGCTGAGCAACTAAGTGCAACGTTCAACTTGGATGCTGGACAGGTGGAGATTGAAATCATAACATTGCAAAATGACCTCCACCTCAAAGCCTACCAGGCTGCAACAAACTTTTGGTCTCTTGTTGACACATAGAAGTACAGTGGAGTATACACAGCAGCTATGAAGGTTGCTAACCTGTTTGATTTAACCTATCTCTGCGAATCAGCGTTTTCTGACATGAACTTCATCAAGAACAAACACAGAACACGCCTCACTGATGCACATCTGAAAGACTCACTCACAGTTGCAGTGTCAAGTTACACACCAGATTACAGTACACTGGTGAACAGCATGCAATGCCAGTCTTCCCACTAAAGAAGAAACAGATACCAGATGTTGTCAGTGGCAACATGGCAATACCATGGCGAAGTTTAATTAAAATAATGAAGAATTGTGTTCAATTTAAAAAGTGTTTTAAAAAATGCCACAGATTTGGTCATTAGTTCAAAATGTGACAAGATTTATTTAAAAATATGTAAATTGATTTTTCTAACATTACATAATTGATAACTTTTTGAAACAACATAGTTGTAAAAGGGTTTGTCAGTGGGTAGTGAAAATGGGACATTTTCCTATGAAATGTAGTGATGTAAGTGATCATCTTAAAATGTAACAATTACTGAGATTAAAGTGCTGAATATTGATATCTGTTTCCCTCCTTATTGTCATTGTTGCTAATTATTGTTAGAAATCATTTACGTGATAAGTGTCTTCACATAGATGAGTATTATTAATAATGTATAACTAAAGGCAAACTGAGCAAATTTGTTATTTCAGAAGAGCTTATCAAACTGGTAGCCCTTCGTATGATTCAGTACCCATGAAGTAGCCCTCAGTTTCAAAATGGTTGGTGACCCCTGCTTTAGAGCATATTAGAGAGATTTAAACTGAAATATTGATCTCGTCCAGTCGCGATTTCTTTAAGACTGCAAGGGAAGCTCAGCTTCCCCTATAATTGTCAAAAAATGAATGGTCAAATATATGTACTATTATGTTAACATTTTATTGACTAAAAATGCGTTAAACACGTTCATCTCGAACGAAAACAATTTCGTTCAGAATCAGCTACTTAGGTCGGCTGACTCGATTTCCTTCTCATTCATTCCCGTAGCGTACAGTGCATTACTCTGTTGAAGCCCAGCGTCCATTGCCTTCAATGGGGCTGCTTTAAACAGTTTTTTTCAGTGCTTAGAAACAAGACGGTCATTGGATAATGCTGCGATTATGTCCCGCCCACGGACGCTCAGCGTCTCTGGGATGAATGGAGAGGTGGGCTGGCCCGGACTCCGAGCGTCTGCGTGATGATTGGAGGGTCTGTCATCTCTTTTTAATCCACTTTTATGTCCTAAAACGCTCGTTTTTTGGGGTCGACAGCTTATAAAAACGTATTTCTTGTTTTTTTTTTAGCTTGTTTGCTATACACATTGTCACATATCAGCTTTTAGATTTTTTTTTTTTTTTTTTATAAATCATAAATGACAAGGAGGCGGCAGCTTCTCGCAATGCAAAGAGACGGTTGGTGTGGGCGTGGTCTTCAGATTATGACGCGTATCACTCTGTGTCTCCATTTCCAACTCAGTCCCATCGCGGATTTTGCATGTGTAGTCGAAAGACAAACTGCTGCAACCTTCATCGTATATTTCACACAATTTCACACCACATTCATTGTTTCAGTTTAACATAATTCCCACATTTCCTCCCGTTGAGTTAAATATATATATATATATTAGATCGTTTGTTCATTAATTCATATAGTCTGAACTAGCCAGCTAGCAAACTGCACACGATGGCAGACAGTGCTAATATTGTCGACCTGATTTTGGCAAAGCCATTAGAAAGTCTTCCTTACGAGGAGAAACTTAGAATTAAACAGCAGGGCAGATCAACACCTAAGATTGATTTAGTGCAAAAGATAGGGAAAAGTAACAGGTCTTTTCAGCTCTCCTGGTATGACAAAGTTAGCTGGCTGACTGGAAGTGCTGTGAAAAAGAAAATGTACTGCTGGCCATGTCTCTTGATGAAACCATCTCATCACACTGGTCAAGTCACTGGAAAAGACGCCTAGTTGGTGACAGGGTTACAGAGCATTTTCTTGAAAAGGAACGTAGGGCAGAATTTACATATAAATAAATGGACAATTTTTATGATTTAGGCCGAAAATGAGCTTCCCCTCTTTAAAAGATCAGCAGCCGCCACTGATCTCGTCAGACTGGTATCTGTAGACTGGTGTTGGTCTTAATGGTATCAATAGTTTTATATCGATCTGCCCACACCTATTGCACACTAATATCCTAAAGTGTTGAAAACACTGAAGTACTTATTTGACTATACACAAATATCAGCAATATCAACAGAAACTAAGAAATAAAAAACACATGTTTGGCTCTCTTATCTTACTTCTCGTTAAAAGACAAAGTTAAGTAACATTATTTGTGTTTCCTTACCTACAAGTGCAATTATGCACACAGCCACACCAAGCGCTGTCAGTATGACATCCAAAGAGAGCGCTTGGGCCTTCACATCACCAGATGGACAGTGACCTGCAGGCTGGCACATACACACGATGATGGTGAGTGTAGTGGTACTAGACAGGATAGGTGAACCATTGTCCCTGATAACCACAGGAAGATGATACTGCATACGATCATGTCGGCTAAAGGTGCTTCGCCGAGCCAGGATGGCAGCTGTGTTATCTGTGACAGATATTGGTATCAAATTACAATACAATTGTATACTTAAAAAACGTTATACTGCCAAGTGAGACATCCTACATATATTCTTGTGATTTTTTTATTTTAGGAAACAGTTTTTAGTCCATACCTGTAAACAAAGAGATGTTATATAGTAGGTGGTCCACCAAAATGCCCATTACCGCCGTGAGTAACGAATCTGTGTGCAGCGGCAACAAATTCGACCTCTCACACGTGGAAGTCATTATCAAATTTACCACCAGATGGCGCAAAGGGACGGTTGGCACTATTGCTCAGTAAGGCTGTAATGGCTGCATATTCGTTTGTAAATGAAGATAAAATAATGAAATATTGGGGATCAAATATTGGTACTACTACTAACAATAGCTTAATAAGGCATTATAATATTTCAGCATTTTCATTTTAGCTGACCGCTTATAGTACATACAATGTAATATTACAATGAGAGCGGCACTTGTCTGTTTACTGTACACTACTACCAAGTATTTTGGATAATTACACATTAAAGAGAAGTGCATTATGAAGTGAAATAAAAATGTGGATTTCTCTGTTATTTGGATTGAAAACATTATCTGTAATATATCCTAGATTTGTAATTTATTCCCGTTGTCAATATTGTGACCACATTATTTATTGTAACGATAATAAAAGCTGATATAGATGCAAGCAGCGATGCAGGCCCTCGCACTACTGTCCTACTGCTTAGGGCTCATCATCAGATCGGTTTGTAAAGCTGTTTAGTAGTTGTAATGTTTAAGGCAAACGCGCAATGATGCTTGGTGCATTTGCGCATTGCCTCCCGTTTTGGGAGACGTGTGGAAGCACTAGAGACTCGCAGTGCAAAAACACGCGAGAATAAACAAATCTAAAGACAGAGAGTAGCAACACACTAAAAGTGCGCATCTGTGTCTGGCTGTTTTGGTGCTCTGTAGCGCCGACCAGACGGCAGCAGTTCAAAGAGAAAGTATGGGGTGTGAGGCGTCCAGAGTGATTTTGCGAGTTCTTTTACTCACTCTTGAATAGTACAGTTCTTGTAGATTGGGGAGTGTTGTGCCAGTGATTCGCTCAGCAGTCCGGACTCTCCGTTGTAGTCTTTGGAGGTCAATTTTTGCAGCTGAACCGAACCAGAGAGTTGCAGACGTTGGATTCAATGACAGCTGAGTAGAACTGTAAGAGCAGCTCATGTGGCAGGTTGAAATTCCTCAGCTGGCGAAGGAAGTACAGCCTCTGATGGGCCTTTTTGACAATAGAGTCAATGTGAATGTCCCACTTTAGGTCCTTTGGTAGTGCCTAGGAACTTGAATGAGCCACAGTGCTGTTCATGATCGTGGTGGGAGTACCGGGGTGTTTCTCCTAAAGTCCATTATCATCTCCACTGTTTTTAAGGTGTTTAGCTCCAGGTTGTTATGACTGCACCAGACAGCCAGCTACTCAACCTCACTTCTGTTAGCAGACTCGTCACCGTCCTGGATGAGGCCAATAACTGTAGTGTTCATCTGCAAACTTCAGGAGCTTGACAGAGGGGTTAGTAGAGGTGCAGTCGTTGGTGTACAGGGAGAAGTGAAAGTAACCTATTTGTCAGATATGGTGACCCATACCTGAAATATGACCTCTGCTTTTAACCCATCTAGAGAGTAGTCAACACACGCACACCAAATCGTGAACACATGTATACCCGGAGCAGTGGCAGCTATCACTGCAGCGCCCGGGGAGCAAGTAGGTGTAAGGTGCCTTGCTCAAGGGCACCGCAAATGTTCCCGCCGGCCCTGAGAATTAAACCAGCAACCTTCTGGTTACGAGTCCAACGCTCTAACCATTAGGGCACGACTGCCCCTATATCTCCAGAAGAGCGGTACACTTGCACACATCCCTGGGGGCCACCAGTGCTGATGGTACAGCTGTTGGATGTGAATTTACCAATTCTAACTAGCTGTTGCCTGTTTGTCAGAAAGCTTGTGATCCATTTACTGACAGAGCTAGGAACAGAGAGCTGGTTTAGTTTGTTCTGGAGAAGTGTTGGGACGATGGTGTTAAAGGCTGAACTGAAGTGCACAAACAGGATCCTTGCATAATTCCCTGGTCTGTCCAGATGTTGTAGGATATAATGCAGTCCCATGCTGACTGCATGATCCACAGACCTGTTTGCTCAGTAAGCAAACTGCAGGGGGTCCAGTAAAGGTCCCCTGATGTCTTTCAGGTAAGCCTCACCAGTCTTTCAAATTACTTTATGGCCACAGATGTTAAGGCAATGGGTCTGTAATCATTAAGTCCTGTGATTTTGGATTTCTTTGGGATGGGAATTTTGCTGGAGCGTTTGAAGCTGGAAGGGACTTTGCACAGCTCCTGTGATCTGTTGAAGATCTGTGAAAAAAATGCAGGCCAGCTGGTCAGCACATGATTTCAGACAGGCTGGTGAAACACTGTCTGGGCCTGGTGCTTTCCTTCTCTTTTGTTTCCTAAAGATCTGACACACATTATCTTCACTGATCTGTGCAGAAGGGGAGGAGAGAGTGGTAGGTGTTGATGGCTGTGTAGAGAGGTGGTCAGTGTGGGGTGTGAGACCGGGGGTTTCAAATCTACAGTAAAACTCATTCAGATCATCAGCAAGCTGTTGATTTGCCTCAGTGCTGGGGGATGGTGTCTTGTAGTTTGTAATGTCTTTCCACAACAAGACAGGGTTGTTTGCTGAAAACTGGTTTTCCAGCTTTTAGTGTATCTCTTCTAATATGTGATTATGTCAACATGAAAATGTTATTATTAGCATGTGTTTTAAGCTTTCATTTATTCAAATAATGCATCACATGTTTCAAGTTTGAATGTCAGGAACGTGGGTGAAGAACCCAAATGCAGGCAGCGTTTACAGGTAACAAAAAAAATGTGTATTTATTTACAAGAGGGAAACACAAAACAAAGCCCACGATGGGCTTAATGAGTTCAAACAGTAAAATACCAGGACGTAGACTAACTTTCAATAAACTGACATAAATAACACTTGAAATAAACTAGACTGACCACTTACTAAACTGGACAACCTCATAGACGACAGGACCGGGGACACAAGCATGAATTTCAGCGATCAAAGGTAAGCAAGGCATACAAACACAATTACTGAGCACAGGACAATGTAACATGAGGACTATATAAAGGGGAGGAAATCAAGGAGGGACAGGTGCATGGCATGAACTAATTAACAATCAAAGATAACGAGATGAAAGGGCATGAACAGAGACGAGACCAGAGAGAGAGTATGGAAGGCCAAATAGGACAAAACGTCTGTCTCACACAAAACAAGGGATCCTGCTCTGTAATCCCAGTCTGTTTTGTCCTGTAAATCACCTTGAGGAGCGTCAGGATATCGCATAGGAACAACAGAGTCCATGGGGGAAAGTCCAAAGGGATAGGGACAAGGGGGTACAGTCTTAGTCCCTGGGGGCGCTCGAGAGCCCGGGGTACTTCGTAGGGGAAGACTTGGGGGGAACTGCCGACTGGAATGTCTGCCAGACAAGGCTGGGCGCCGGCTGGAAGGCCGGCCGCACAATGCTGGGGAAGACCGGCTAAGTCACCAGCTGGAAGGCCGGCTGAGTCACCGCCTGGAAGGCTGGCTGAATCACCAGCTTGGACACCGGAAGCACCGGACTGGACACCGGCTGGACCGGACTGGACTGGACGCCGACTGGGACGCCAGCTGCACTGACCTGTATGCCGGCTGCACCGGACCGGACGCCGGCTGGATCACCGGACTGGACGCTGACTGGATCACCAGCTGTACTGGAGGGCCAGGCCCGTTAAGGGCAGGGCTCGACATTAATGCTTGTCCACTTGTTCAAGACAAGTGAATGTTTTGTATGGGCAAGTGAGAGAGAATTTTACTTGCCCGACCGGACAAGTAACTTGAAAAAAAAACAGTGCGACATATGTATCATATGTAGAATAATAACAATATGTGCATTAGACAAAGCTGCGTGTTTGTCGTGGTTGTGCTTGTTTGTGTGTGACAATAATCAATGGTGCACCGCACTGAGTCCATGCGGATGTGGAATCCTGTTATTTAAATAAATATACATTTACATTTAGGCATTTGGCAGACGCTTTTATCCAAAGCGACTTACATTGCTGTATCCTATACATTTTACATAGGTATTTGCAATCCCCTGGGATCGAACCCGCGTTAGCGCAATGCTCTTACCACTGAGCCACAGGAAAGCTAAATGTAATCTGGCTGTTCTGCGTGTCTGAGTGGATTACGTGCACAGTTTAACATACAATAGGGATGATCGAGGATTTATCTGCGTCTGGACTGTATGAGGATATGAACACATGAACTTCTTCTCCAGAGTTTCTCTGAGAGTTTATTTTACGATCGTTTTACTGTTTGAGTGAAGCTATCTGCAAACAAGCATATTCCTGAAGACCCGTCAAAATGAAAGTCCCGTTAAATTGAACACTAGACAAAAAATACTGTGTAGTGTACTATAGTATTTGCTATTGAAAGCTGAAGTGCCCTTGTAGTAAATTGATAAACACTGTATACTATAGTAAAGTTCAAAAACAATATCGTAAGAATTTTACTGCAGTTTACTATAGTAAATACTATAGTATACTGCAGTAATTTATGTGGACAAATATACCATTATTGCATAGTAAAAAAGGAAAAACACAGAACTTAGAAATATTATAACAAAATTTAGGTAATTTAAAAATGATATGGCCCTAATTTATCCATCTCTATTTAACATTAATGTCTTTAGTCAGTTATCTGCACATTCATAATGAACTACACTTGCACATTTCTGCCTGTGCTACCAAATTTTAAACCTCTCTAGCACCATTGCTATGCGCAAAATTGTTGATGATTACATTCATCTATTTGAACTCCCTTTTAAAACTGCAAACTCTTTTTAAACTATGAGCACATTCATTCTAAGTGATGTTTAATGTTTGTTATCTATTTGCGGTCCACATTTTGAAATTTGTCTTTTACCTCACAGAAGCGTCAGTTTTAACTTTAGATCTGTGTGTGAAGCGCTTTTTTTGGTTGTTAGTGCAGCTGTGAACAGCAGGTGTTGCTCATCAGTTTTGAAATAATTTTTTTATGGATTCCCACATGAAACCAACAGCACAATTCAAAATATAAATCACCAATCATCAATGTTTGATTATTTGCACGCACACTTTAAACCTAACACGCCCAATTCTATTAGTTGTTGCTGTTTTTGGGATGTAGGAATGTCATAAAAACAAAATAAAAAAAACCTTGCATTACAAGTGTATTGTGATTGTAAATAGTTATATGCATTGAGCATGTTTTGACAAAGATTTATTTTAAAAATCACTTTTATTTAATTTTAACCACTATTTTAAAGCCACACAGCCCTTGAGGATGATTTATTCTTTTTTTATTTAGTGTATTTACTTGATAACCATAAAATTAATTTACAATATGCACACAATTATTCTTAAACCTATACCAAATAAAACGCTGAATTGACAGATAATTATAAATTACATAATTCAGGTAAATTACATATTTATATTTTATTATAAATCACATTTGATTGGCACCTCACTTATTTTGATATTGCAATGTTGCGATTAGTCAGTAATTACATTTTTTTTAAGCAAACCATAGAAAATAATGAGAAAGAGGTTGTGTGTAGTCAATATATCAAAAAATGATCTTCTCCGGAAATTGTACCCACGTTCATTTTTACAGTAGTGCCCTCCGGAAACTTGTGGATAGAATTGAACAAATGTGTGCAGATAAGACAATCTACACAATATATATATATAACATCAATAGTATTAATATTAGTATCAACCGCACTATGAATGTTTACATGTTGTGTTCAATAAAAACATGAAAACGTATAATGTTTGTGCGGTATTAGTTTAAGCAGACTGTGTTTCTCTATTGTTGTGACTTAGATGAAGATCAGAACACATTTTATGACCAATTTATGAAGAAATCCAAGTAAGCCCAAAGGGTTCACATACTTTTTCTTTCAACTGTATGAGCCCGCCAAATCACAAAGATGCTGATTCGCAAGGGACTAATATAATATCACAGGACCTCTGTGTTCGTCAAAATATGGTAGGTAATTTGTGGGGGAATTTTTTGTTAACAAATTAAAGACATGGCCGATTCGCACAAACATAATTTAAACACGTGTGGTTTCAAACAAAATTGAAACATCTTGTTGAGTTCTTAACCATTAATATCTGGATATAAAGGTAAAGCTAACTTTGCAAAGTCTAAACTCTGAAACATTAAAAAAAAGATTTCCAGATGTATAACATTACTTTCACTTTATTTGCTTATTTGACTATACAGCTTTAATGACAAACACGTGTATAAATAAAAGAGGAAAATTATGGTTAATTGTGTTAACGCTCTGATGATTATAATTAAATACAACCAAAACACACATTAGCATGCACTAATATTTAATGAAACATTTGGATTTCTCATTTATTTTTTAATCTTTCAATTTTAAGAAAACGTTAGCGATTTAGTTTTTTTGAGTTTGGCCCAAGATCTCAATGCTTTTACAACATTTTCACCAGTAGGTGGCGCCAGCATGTAAAATGTTTATTAATGTAATCTTGCTCCAGAAGAACCAAGATAATCAACCACCATATATCAACTCTTTACACACAAGCACTTGGATGTAAACACTCCTTTTATGTATTAGAAACTTTATAGGTACATCGGGGAGCCACCTAACGTCTGCTCAGCCAAACTGAACAAAATCCACATGATAAAGCTGTCCATTGATATACTTTAAAGAAATAAGGCATATTTAAAACTAAGATTGTGTACCTTGGTTGTCTCTGATGGTGAAGTTTGGATTAATGTGTTTGTCAGGAATCATGGAGAAGTAAAAATGATGACCATCCACTGGATTATCTATATCAGTGCCACTAATCAACCCAACGTTCTGCAACAGATAAACAAATACAATTATGACATGTTTATTTATTGTTCATAGTGCATTTAATTATTGATTTCAAACATAAGAATGCTATTAGACACGGATTTCTATTAGAGTCTGCAAAATGGTTGACCGTTTGATGGGAGGGCTGTTAAAATTTTGTAGCAATACCCTCTTAGGGAACAGTTTTAGCTTTCTATGTGCGAATTGTCTATTTGTCCAACATTCCTGGTCTTCATTGGGCATAAACACATGTTGGAATTTGTATGATAGCCTGGGCCTATGTTCACTCCAGGCACTGAGAGCTAAGTTATATTTTACCAGCATCTTCTTATTTTGTTTTCTTTCAGTCAAGATCTGCTCTCAAGGCATATGGAGTTCCTTGGGAATCTCCAGTTGTTCCGTGTCATATATGGGATTTGATTGCTCCCTCTCATTGTTGGACATCTGTTTCAATTACATATAGCAAGCTTAAAGATTTAATCACAAAAACTCTTTCTATCCAATCAATCTGCAACCGCTATTAATCTTGTCACAATATATCCCCGGAGTGGGGGAGGGTGTGGTCAAATCTTAGTTTAACGTCTTAGTTTAAAAATCTTGCACATCGTCTTATGCACTTAAAAGTTACCCATAGAGAATACATAACTCCCTATAAGAGGTTTAAATTAAATTACAAGCAATCTGTAATTGTGTGATTATTGTCACTGTGATCTTAAACTCTGCTCTAGTTTGTTTTTATTTGCATTCTGTTTTCACGAATCTTTCTAGACATAAAAAGGTAATTAAACTTCCTGAAAACATAACGTTCTTTCAGGATCAGCACACAATCCAGATGAAATCAGTCAATCAAGTCAAAAGGTGATGGCTATTTTTAAAACTAAAATTTTTGGATTAGATTCACGTTTGCATGACCATAACAAATGTACCTTAAAAGCACACAGATACAGCACACCTAAAAATGTAACATGAAAGTCAAGGGTCAAGAGCCTAACTCAAGGAATCACTGATCACTCTGATGGTGACATCCAAATAAACTACTTTCAATTAAACAATTGTTAAGTGTTAACCCGCCCACGGGTCATGTGCATGTTAAGGGTTAAAATTCTAAATAGTATTTTGTATTTTAAATTCGTCTAAAAATACTGCCTATCCCTGTCATCCATCCATCCATCCATTTTCTTCCGCTTATCTGGGGCCGGGTCGTGGGGGCAGCAGTCTAAGCAGGGATGCCCAGACTTCCCTCTCCCTAGACACTTCCTCCAGCTCTTCCGGGGGGACACCGAGGCGTTCCCAGGCCAGCCGGGAGACATAGTCCCTCCAGCGTGTCCTAGGTCTTCCAGGCGTCCAGGGGGCATCCGGAAAAGATGCCCGAGCCACCTCAGCTGGCCCCTCTCGATGTGGAGGAGCAGCGGATCTACTCTGAGCTCCTCCCGAGTGACCGAGCTTCTCACCCTATCTCTAAGGGATCGCCCAGCCACCCTGCGGAGGAAGCTCATTTTGGCCGCCTGTATCCGGGATCTTGTCCTTTCGGTCATGACCCACAGCTCATGACCATAGGTGAGAGTAGGAACGTAGATTGACCGGTAAATCGAGAGCTTCGCCTTGCGGCTCAGCTCCTTCTTCACCACGACAGACCGGTACAGCGACCGCATTACTGCAGAAGCTGCACCGATCCGTCTGTCAATCTCCCATTCCATCCTTCCCTCACTCGTGAACAAGACCCCCAGATACTTGAACTCCTCCACTTGAGGCAGGAACTCTCCACCTACCTGAAGTGGGCAAGTCACCCTTTTCCGACTAAGAACCATGGCCTCAGATTTGGAGGTGCTAATTCTCATCCCAGCCGCTTCACACTCGGCTGCAAACCGTCCCAGTGCATGCTGAAGGTCCTGGTCTGATGGGGCCAGCATGACGACATCATCCGCAAAGAGCAGAGATGAAATCGTGTGGTCCCCAAACCCGACGCCCTCCGGCCCCTGGCTGCGCCTAGAAATTCTGTCCATAAAAATTATGAACAGAACCGGCGACAAAGGGCAGTTCTGCCGGAGTCCAACATGCACCGGAAACAAGTCTGACTTACTGCCGGCAATGCGAACCAAGCTCCTGCTCCGGTCGTACAGGGACCGGATAGCCCTTAGCAAAGGGTCCCGAATCCCATATTCCCGGAGTACCCTCCACAAGATGCCGCGAGGGACACAGTCGAATGCCTTCTCCAAATCCACAAAACACATGTGGATTGGATGGGCAAACTCCCATGAACCCTCCAGCACCCTGGAGAGGGTATAGAGCTGGTCCAGCGTTCCACGACCGGGACGAAAACCACACTGTTCCTCCTGGATCCGAGGTTCTACCTTCGGCCGGATTCTCCTCTCCAGTACCCTGGCATAGACTTTCCCGGGGAGGCTGAGAAGTGTGATCCCCGATAGTTGGAGCACACCCTCCGGTCCACCTTCTTAAAGAGGGACCACCACCCCGGTCTGCCAGTCCAAGGGCACTGTCCCCGACCGCCACGCGGTGCTGCAGAGGCGTGTCACTCAAGACAGCCCCACAACATCCAGAGACTTGAGGTACTCAGGGCGGATCTCATCCACCCCCGGTGCCCTGCCACCGAGGAGTTTCTTGACTACCTCGGTGACTTCAGCCCGGGTGATTGACGAGTCCGCCTCTGAGCCCTCAGCCTCTGCTTCCTCAATGGAAGACGTGACGGCGGGATTGAGGAGATCCTCAAAGTATTCCTTCCACCGCCCGATGATATCCCCGGTCGAGGTCAACAGCTGCCCCCCTCCACTGTAAACAGCGTTGATAGGGCACTGCTTCCCCCTCCTGAGGCGCCGGACGGTTTGCCAGAATCTCTTCGAGGCCGAACGATAGTCCTTCTCCATGGCCTCACCGAACTCCTCCCAGGCCCGAGTTTTTGCCTCCCCAACCACCCGGGCTGCAGTCCGCTTGGCCTGTCGGTACCTGTCTGCTGCCTCGGGAGTCCCACAAGCCAGCCAGGCCCGATAGGACTCCTTCTTCAGCTTGACGGCATCCCTTACTTCCGGTGTCCACCACCGGGTTCGGGGATTGCCGCCTCGACAGGCACCGGAGACCTTGCAGCCACAGCTCCGAGTGGCCGCGTTGACAATGGAGGTGGAGAACATGGTCCACTCGGACTCAATATCTCCAGACTCCCTCGGGATCTGGTCGAAGCTCTGCCGGAGGTGGAAGTTGAAGATCTCTCTGACAGGGGATTCGGCCAAACGTTCCCAACAGACCCTCACAGTACGTTTGGGTCTGCCGAGTCTGTCCAGCTTCCTCCCCCGCCATCGGATCCAACTCACCACCAGGTGGTGATCAGTTGACAGCTCCGCCCCTCTCTTCACCCGAGTGTCCAAGACATACGGCCGTAGGTCAGATGAAACAACCACAAAGTCGATCATCGACCTCCGGCCAAGGGTGTCCTGGTGCCATGTGCACTGATGGACACCCTTATGCTTGAACATGGTGTTCGTTATGGCCAAGCTGTAACTAGCACAGAAGTCCAATAACAGAACACCACTCGGGTTCAGATCAGGGGGGCCGTTCCTCCCAATCACGCCCCTCCAGGTGTCACTGTCGTTGCCCACATGGGCGTTGAAGTCCCCCAGCAGAACGAAGCATGATGTGCTCTAAAACTTCCATTTTTTTGCATTTAACTTTGCATTTAATTTGAAAATGAAGGTCCTAGAGTCTGGAGGAAGAGTGGAGAGGCACAGAATCCATGTTGCTTGAAGTCCAGTGTGAAGTATCCACAGTCAGTGATGATTTGGGCTGCCATGTCATCTGCTGGTGTTGGTCCACTGTGTTTTCTGAAGTCAACGCAGCCATCTACCAGGAAATTTCATAGCACATCATGCATCCTTCTGCTGACAAGCTTCATGGAGATGCTGATTTAATTTTCCAGCAGGACTTGGCACCTGCCCACTCTGCCAAAAGTACCAAAAGCTGGTTCAATGACCATGGTGTTACTGTGCTTGATTGGCCAGCAAACTCGCCTGACCTGAACCCCATAGAGAGTCAAGAGGAAGATGAAAGACACCAGACCCAACAATGCAGATGACCTAAAGGCTGCTATCAAAGAAATCTGGGCTTCCATTACACCTGAGCAGTGCCACAGGCTGATTGCCTCCACGCCGCATTGATGCAGTAATTCATGCAATAGGAGGCACAACCAAGTATTGCGGTCATATACATGAACATACTTTTCAGAAGCCTGACATTTTTGTTTAAAATATCCTTTTTTTATTGATCTTATGTAATATTCGAATTTTCTGAGACACTGCATTTTGGGTTTTCAATGAATGAATGAGGCATTTATATAGCGCTTTATTGTGTATTGCTGTACACCCAAAGCACTTTCCAATCATATGAGGGGGGTCTCTCCTCACCCACCACCAGTGTATAGCATCCACTTGGATGATGCGACGGCAGTGCGCTCACCACACACCAGCTATGGGTGGAGAGGAGAGAGAGAGATAGCATCAATTCAGAGGTTGGGGAAATTTTTCATTATCTGTAAGCCGTAATCATCAAAATTTCAAGAAATAAAGGCTTGAAATATTTCACTCTATATGTAATGAATCTGTATAATATATTGGTTTTACTTTCTGAAATGAGTGACAAAAAATATTGACCTTTTTCACAATTGATAATTGAGATGCACCCATATATGGATATATTCACAGATTGAGTTAAAGCAGATTTCTAGTTCCCAGCATGCTTTGCTTCTGACTGCTAAAGGAGTGTAAAATTGTTTAAATGTAGGTTTTATTTCATGTCTTTTTGATGAATATGAATATAGGGGGAGATCTTTTAGTGTTTAATGTTTTATTACATTGAAATTTAGAAGGGTTTCTAGTATGTGTAAATTTGTGGGGTTACCGTGGTGTTGAAGAGTAGAGCCTATGGTTAGGATAACAATTGGCCAAACATCATGAAGCTTCATAATACACTATTTAAAAAGTAAAGGCTGTGCGTTTTTCAGTGTAGTGGTTGTCTGTTCTGCTTAAGTTTGAGCAGGTGTGCTTATGCTATTGTAAACTAGCTATGTTTTAAACTCTAAAACATGTATATTTTAAATGTTTGTTAAACATAAGAAATATATATTTCCATATATGTGTGTGTATAAATGGCATTAGTGAATATATGTTCAATATATTTTTACACATCCAGTACCATATCTTATCACATGTACATTAATATATTATAAAATATATTACTGATTATAAAATTACATATACTGTGACATAAAAGTAAATATTTTGTCATACATTTTTCAATATATGAAAAGTGGCACTTCCTTTTGTATTATTCAATATATTGTAAAAATATATTTACACAATATATTATTCTGTATATTTTCTAATATACCATTATGTAATTTAATATATTTTTAATTAATATATTAGGAAATATATTTTCTTTCCGTAACTGTAGCCAGTAATATCCTGTAAAGTCACAGTACAGTATTGGCCTTTTACACTGAAAGTATTAGCATGTAATTTTTCCAGTAAAATCACACTGCATTTTTAATGTGGGTTACTTGATTCTTGTAAAATCAAAATGCTGTACTGTCCTGTCACAAGAATTTCCTTTGAAAGTAATGCAGCTAGTAGGCAATAATATCCTGTAAATAAATCACAGTATTGTACGGTCACTTTCCAGGATTTTCCTGTAAGTTTCTTACAGTGAATTCCTGTTAAAGTCATGCAACTAGTAGCCACTAATCTCCTGTAAAATCCTAGTGTCATTTTTAACAGTGCATATGTGTAAAAAACATATTGGAGCCTCAATCTCCTGAATGTAGTGGCATTTGAATGTACAACAGCACGTCTCAATAAGGCTAAACCTGTTACTTTAGGTGCCTGGGACAGTTTTTGTGTTTGATATACTGAATCATATGAAGAAATTATTGTTGTTTTTTTCAAGCATCTGACTGTCAATCCTATGGAGCCGTGGAAGGGACATTGGCAAAAAGAAAAAATAATAATTTCTCATGCGCACTCAAAATGTTTCTCGTTCTCACGAGAACTTTTCAAATGCTCACGTCAATGTTACTGTCAATGTTACTGTCAATGTGCCTGTTATGCATATATTTTTTTAATGAAATGTAGATACTGTGCAAGAGCTGTAGAATATATAACTTTAAAAGTTTTATCCGCATTGTTTTCAAGCTCTCAGTGTAGTGCGAATTACAGGCACAAAAGACAATATGGTTTATTCCATTCCATTCCATTCCATTCCATTTTCTACCGCTTGTCCGAACTACCTCGGGTCACGGGGAGCCTGCGCCTATCTCAGGAGTCATCGGGCATCAAGGCAGGATACACCCTGGATGGAGTGCCAACCCATCGCAGGGCACACACACTCACTCACGCACTCACACCCTACGGACAATTTTCCAGAGATGCCAATCAACCTACCATGCATGTCTTTGGACAATATGGTTTATATTTGTTTTAATTAAATTTGACTGTTCCCTCAGTGCAGAAGAGATTTACATCACGATGTGACCGTTTTCCCCTCACACATATAAAATATAAGCACAACATGATGTTTACTAAATTTATAATAAAAATATGATTTCAGTGATACAGTTCTTCCATATATAAGATGGACTTGTTGTATAAATCATTTAAACGTACTTGGAAAGCTGGTTGGGCTTAATCGTTCTTATAAAAGAGAAAAGTCGCCTAGGCTATACCCCATGTTCTTCTTGTACCTGTTCTGCTTTTAACAATAAATATTTAAATTAAAAACTGTTTAATTTGTTTAAAAACTTTATATAATTCGCACTACATGGAAATAGCCAGGATAAAACATCTCATATAATCTACATTGTCAATAAAATAAGCTTATTGAAGAGGTTCATCATATGCTGTCAATATCAAATGCAGTAAGGTAATCAGTAAGATTTTAAAGTTAATGTGTTGCATAAAAGGTAACCAGTGCAATGTTGATAGAACCAGGCTAATTTGCTCATACATTTTAGTTTGTGTAAGAACTCGAGGTGCTGAGTTTTGAACTAGCTGGAGTTTTTGTTATAGTTCCACTGGCCAGCCACTAATAGTGCATTACAACAATCTAGTCTTGCAGTCTGCCCTTCTTACTGCTTCTTCCTACGTCCCTTCCTGTTTGCTGAGAGAGTGTGGTTTGAGGGAGCTCCTTCAAACTTAATCATAATATATTGCTTACTCTAGATACATCTTAAAGCGGCCCTAACACACGGGGTTTCTGCCAATCTCATATTAATCTTGAGTATCTATAAAGTAGCATTGCATACTTCATATCTTCGAAGAGTATTTAGTTTGATCACATTTATAAAAGATAGACACAGCTTTACGATTGTTTCCGAAAACATACGGCGCGTGCGGGGGGGAGGGGTAGGCTCAACCAAAGCACAGACACCAGTTTCACTCACCGCATGCGGTTCATGTCTGGCATCTTTTTGCGCTGGGAAGGCTCCATATATCAGTTTCAAACGATCTCCAAATCCAGCGTTATATCCACAGTTTATATAACATTCATCACCCAAATGTAGTGAACAAACAAACACCTGAACTTCGCGAATGTATGCTCTCTCTCTCTCCTGCTTACAAGTGAAAGTGACGTCTGCGCTCTCCTCCTGCTCTCCTTGCGGCCGTGTGCTTTCCGGGAGAATTGTCCAATAAGGGACAAAGAAAAAAATAGTTACGAAACGGTTTTATATGTTCGAAAAAAACTTCCTGAAACCTGTACTATCGCTGGGGGAGTGTATCGAGCACAAAAATACTATCAAATACGCCAAACTCTAACTCTAATAAGCTGTTAGTATTACTAGCTTTAACGTTACTTATTGAATACTGCCCTTCTTGCTGCCTACTGTTCTCACCTGTTACATTACTAATGGCTAATGTTTCAACTCAACTTTATTTATATTGCGCTTTTTACAATTAATATTGTTACAAAGCAGCTGTAATACAATTAAAGTTATTCACAAGTAAAAACAACAAGGTGAGCTTACACAGAACACAAAAGGAGGCCGTAGTGAAGCTGATCCAGGATCTACTAGAGTTGCAGGCACGGCTGTGAGACATAAAACAACGCTGGAAACATGCCGGGCTGACGCTAGCAAATCCGCGGTAAGTTTTCAACGCGATTGTAATACTCCTACCACTTCTACTCTTTTCCTACCTTTTCTCTGCACAGAGCCTATTCTTTCGAGCAAAAGTGAACTTCACTCCTGCAGCGGCACATCCACATCCCCCACAGCCTACTCTATTCTTCGAGATCCCGACCAGAAACTGTTTTGTCGCCCTCTGCAACGCTGTGGTCATCGGAGACTCAATTGTCTATTGTGTCCCTTTGTTACGTTCCACTTGTGTATTATGTATTTGTGTATTGTTTAGCTACTCGGTTTCTTCTTTGTCTCTGCTGTTTTGATTAACCTATTTAGTTCATAGGTTCCGTCTTCGGTTTCCTGATTGGTTCTCTCGCGGTCACGTGGTTGGCTAATCAGGAGGGTTCCACCTGCATAAAAGCAGCCGGTTTCCGCTGAATGGCGTCAGTCCGCCCTCTACCTAGCAGTGGCGGCTGCTGATCTTTTAAAGAGGGGAAGCTCATTTTCGGCCTAAATCATAAAAATTGTCCATTTATTTATATTTAAATTCTGCCCTACGTTCCTTTTCAAGAAAATGCTCTAATATATCTAATATATATATATATATATTTAACTCAACGGGAGGAAATGTGGGAATTATGTTAAACTGAAACAATGAATGTGGTGTGAAATTGTGTGAAATATACGATGAAGGTTGCAGCAGTTTGTCTTTCGACTACACATGCAAAATCCGCGATGGGACTGAGTTGGAAATGGAGACACAGAGTGATATGCGTCATAATCTGAAGACCACGCCCACACCAACCGTCTCTTTGCATTGCGAGAAGCTGCCGCCTCCTTGTCATTTATGATTTATAACAAAAAAAATAGCAAACAAGCTAAAAAAAACCAAGAAATACGTTTTTATAAGCTGTCGACCCCAAAAAACGAGCGTTTTAGGACATAAAAGTGGATTAAAAAGAGATGACAGACCCTCCAATCATCACGCAGACGCTCGGAGTCCGGGCCAGCCCACTCCTCCATTCATCCCAGAGACGCTGAGCGTCCGTGGGCGGGACATAATCGCAGCATTATCCAATGACCGTCTTGTTTCTAAGCACTGAAAAAAACTGTTTAAAGCAGCCCCATTGAAGTCAATGGACGCTGGGCTTCAACAGAGTAATGCACTGTACGCTACGGGAATGAATGAGAAGGAAATCGAGTCAGCCGACCTAAGTAGCTGATTCTGAACGAAATTGTTTTCGTTCGAGATGAACGTGTTTAACGCATTTTTAGTCAATAAAATGTTAACATAATAGTACATATATTTGACCATTCATTTTTTGACAATTATAGGGGAAGCTGAGCTTCCCTTGCAGTCTTAAAGAAATCGCGACTGCTACCTAGCCAGCGGGCGGCTGTTGGGATGAGATTAAATATTGTTGGGATGAGATTAAATACCATGGGTACTCTAGAATGTGGTCCTTTGATATTAAACCCTGTTGTGAAGCATCTGGGAAAAGGAATTAGGTAAGAGTTTATTTTGTACTAATTTAGATTCCCTCTGTTAGAGTTAAGGGTAGAAGTGACGGCCACTTTTGTATTTTTGTTATTAATTAGTGTAGTTCCCTTTCTGTCGGTCTCTCGACGTTGTGTCGAACCGACAGATGGGGTTCGCCCTTGAGAACCAATCAACTTCGACTAGACTAGAAGAAAAGGCCAATGAAATTGGCGAATGAAATTTGCATGCCGGACTCCGCCCCCGGATATCCGGGTATAAAAGGGAGACGACGTGCTGCATTCATTCACCTTTTGTTCTTCGGAGCCTTCGCTGATGACTTCAAGACTACAAACTCTAAGAGTTCTTCTACTACACTGCCGGATTCTAACGACGTTGTGCAGCAGACTGTCCCTTCCTGTGGCGACTTCCTCTGGGCGTCTCGGCAGTTCCAGGAGTGTTGGAGTTTTTTTCTAAAAGAGCAAATTTCTCCAGCGTGGCATGTCCCGCTGTTCTCATGAGTGCAATACACTCATCGAGGAGGGGGGGCGGACACGATGGCTGCCTCAAGTGTTGGGTTTCCGGCACGCTGGGGCAGCCGTTGTGGGTCAGTTCTGCCCGCACTGTGGGCGGTTCACGATTCAGACGTTGCGTCACAGGCGGCAGTGTTCCCACGGGACTCAGCCACCACCTCGTCTGCTGCCCGTTCCGTGACAGCAGTGGCAACGGCCCTGCCGTCCGCTACGGCGAGCAGCGAGGGTGATGTGAGGATTATTGTGAGCATAAATCCGTCAGCCACTGGCTCGCGGACCGCTCGCACCTCGTCTCGTCTGACCGTTCCCCAGGAGACGGTCCCACCGTCTTGTTCCTCAACCACGTATCGGAAACGGTGCGTGATGATGATGAGATGTCTCTTGCAGCATCGGGGGGTGACTTACTGGCATCTGACTCCGACGATTCCTTGCAGCTCCCTCCTTCGGGGGGTCGAGCTCATGAAGAAGCGGATGTCGAAATGTCAGCCATGCTTTCCCAGGCAGCCGGATACATGGTGCCTCGGGGGTGCCGTGTCTCCCGGAAGTGCATGAGGAACTAAGTAAGACATGGTAATGCCCCCTTTTCGGCACGTACACGTCAAACTAGTTCCGTCACCCTTTCTTTCCTCAATGGTCGGGAAGCTAGAGGATACGTCGATGTCCCCCAGGTGGACGTGCTGTTTCGGTGCACCGCAGACTGCTGCCACCTGGGGGGCTCGACCTAGACTCCCTTCCAAAGCATGTAGGTTTTCCGCATCTCTGGTGTCGAGAGCTTACACTGCTGAGGACCAAGCTGCCCCCTCTCTCCACACTATGGCCATCCTGCAGGTCCAGGCCAGGGCGTTGAGAGAGCTCCACGAGGGTAAGACCGACCCAGCGCTTATGCAGGAACTCCGAACCGCCACCGACCTCGCTCACGGGCGACCAAGGTGACCGTGTGGGCCCTGGGTCAGACGATGTCCACACATATGGTCCAAGAGAGACACCTCTGGCCAAACCTTGCACAGATGAGTGACGCAGAGAAGGTCCGCCTTCTCGACGCACCCATCTCGCGAGGGGGGGCTGTTGGGTGATACTGTCGAGCACTCGACAGTAAAGAAGCAGCCGCGACTCGGCCGCCCTCTGGCCGTCGAGATCCCTCATGGGAAGCGGCCCTCATGGGAAGACCCCAGGGAGATCGAGAATACCTTTGGGCCCAACCCCAGCCATTTCATAGCTGGTTGGTTGATCCGGGACGGTTCCTGCCCTGTCCCAACAGCCCACTTCTAAATGGTTTTCTCTCTCTCTGGGTGTTTATCACAGCTGCTCTCACCCTCTACACGACGGTGTTCGGCGACTCGACGTTGCGTCACGGCGAGACACAATGTCGAGGATAATGAGCAACCCTCAGCACTCTCAGTCGACGGTGCGTTGTGCTACATCATCGCCATGCAGGTAAGTCAGCAGAGCCGATCTTCTCCCCAGGGGCTTCCCCACGGCGAGGGATCCGCACTGCCAGCCATCGAACCACTCCCCGGGAGGTCGATGAAGTAGATTGTACCCCTAGCCCCCCTGTCTCGGTCCCTGGGAGCCTGACAAGAGCTTCCTAAACCGTCACGGTGGCTACGTGAAACGATCCGTCTCGGCTACTCGATCCAATTCGCCAGACCCCCGCCCAGGTTTCGGGGCATCCTCTCAAACCTCAGTCAGAGGCAAGGATGCTCTCTTACTTCGGGCCGAAGTCGCCACCCTTCTGGCGTAGGACAATCGAGCTCGTCCCTCTAGCCGAGATGTTCAACGGGTTTTACAGCCCGTACTTCATCGTCCCCAAAAAAGGCGGGGGGTTGCGCTCCATTCTAGATCTGCTTACCCTGAACAGGCACCTACTTAAGCTGCTGTTCAGAATGCTCATGCAGAGGCACATCTTGACGTCTATCAGATGTCAAGATTGGTTCATGGCAATCGACCTGAAGGACGCTTACTTTCATGTCTCGATTCTCCCTCGTCATCGCCCGTTCCTACGGTTCGCTGTCGAGGGTCGGGCATATCAGTACAGGGTCCTCCCTTTCAGTCTGTCCCTGTCCCCACGAGTCTTTACGAAGGAGAGGGGAGAGAGGTGTGCGGGTACTAAACTATCTCGACGACTGGCTCATCTTGGCACACTCGCGGGATCTGTTATGTACACACAGGGACCTAGTGCTCCGGCACCTAGATCGATTGGGAATACAGGTCAACCGAGAAAAGAGCAAGCTCTCCCCCATGCAGAGCATCCTCTTCCTTGGTATAGAACTCAACTCTGTCACACAACGCGTCTCACTACCGAGCGCGCTTAGTCAGTGTTGGACTGCCTGAAGAGTTTCAAGCAGCCAGCGGTCCCCCTGAAAAAATTTCAGAGGCTCCTGGGACACATGGCATCCTCGGCGGGGGTGATACCCATCGGGTTTATGCACATGTGACCGCTCCAACACTGGCTACAGAGTCGAGTTCCTTGGAGAGCGTGGCACAACCGCAGCAGGCGGATGTGATTACGCTTTTCTGCCAACGCGCCCTAACCCCTTTGTCTTCGGAGGTCCCTCTCTGGCAGGTTACGAGTCGCGTCGTGGTGACGACAGGCGCCTCCCTGCAGGGTTGGGGTGTGCAACGGGCACGCAGTGTCGGGGCGATGGACGGGCCCCCACCTGCGCTGGCATATCAATTGCCTAGAGTTGGGGACTGTGCTACTTGCACTCAGGAGGCTACAACCTCTTGTGCAGTAAAAGCACGTGCTGGTCCAGACGGACAGCAAAACTGCATTAGCGTATATCAATCGCCAGGGTGGCATACGTTCTCGACAGTTAACATGACTCGCCAGACTCCTCCTCCTGTGGAGTCAGCAGGTGATCCACTCCCTGTGGGCCACACACATCCCAGGCGACCTGAACCAGACAGCCGACGCGCTCTCTCGTCAGTCGACGCCTCGTGGAGAGTGGCGACTCCACCCCCGCACAGTCCAGCTCATTTGGGTGCAGTTTGGGCAGGCACAGGTAAACCTGTTCGCCTCCCTGGACACCACCCATTGCCCGCTATGGTCCCTCGGCACGGATGCTCTAGTGCACAGCTGGCCACGGGACAAGCGGAAGTACCCCTTTCCCCCAGTGAGCCTCATTGCACAGGTCCTGTGCAAGATCAGGGAAGAGGAGTATCAAGTGCTACTAGTTGCGCCGTACACGCCCAACCAGACTTGGTTCTCGGAGCTAATGCTCCTGACGACAACTTCCTCCTGGCCGATTCCCCTGACGAAGGACCTGCTTTCCCAGGGGAAGGGTACGTTGTGGATCCAAGGCCAGACCTCTGGAACCTCCATGTCTGGCCCCTGGACGGGACGAGGAGATCCTGAGTGGCCTACCCCCGACGGTGGTTGAGACCATCACTCAGGCTAGGGCCCCAGCCACTCGGCGGCTATACGCCCATAAGTGGCGCCTCTACGCCCATAAGTGGCGCCTCTACGCCCATAAGTGGCGCCTCTTCTCGTCCTTGTGCTCTTCTCGGGGAGTTGCCCGATCATGAACATGCTGTCCTTCTTACAAAAGAGACTCCAGAGTAATCTCTCCCTCTCCACACTGGAAGTGTATGTAGCCGCCATTGCCGCTCACCACGACTCAGTTGCTGGAAAGTCTCTGGGGCAGCACGACCTGGTCATTAGGTTCCTAAGGGGCGCGAGAAGGCGGAATCCACCTCGTCCGCGCTCCATACCCTCTTGGGACCTTGATGTGGTCCTGGCGGGCCTCAATAGGCCCCCCTTCAAGCTCCTCGGAGCTGCCGCTCTTCCTCATCTCACGATGAAGACGGTTCTCCTGATGGCGCTCGCTTCCATCAAGAGGGTAGGGGACCTGCAAGCATTCTCCGTGTCCACCAATTGCCTTCAATTCAGGCCCGGCGATTCTCACGTTATCCTGAGACCCCGGCCTGGCTACGTGCCCAAAGTTCCCACCACTCCTTTTCAGCCAGGTGGTGAACTTGCAGGCGCTCCCCACCGGGGAGCAAGACCCAACCCTGTCCGTGTTGTGTCCAGTATGCGCACTGTGCCTCTACTTGGACCGCACGCAGAGCTTCAGGAGCTCTGACCAGCTCTTTGTCTGTTATGGAGGTCAGCAGAGGGGAGGGCTTTCTCCAAACAGAGATTGGCGCACTGGATTGTGGACGCCGTCACGATGGCGTACCAATCCCAAGATCGCGCCCACTTGCAGTGAGAGCTCACTCCACTCGGGGTATAGCCTCCCTCATGGGCACTGGCTAGAGGCACCTCTCTGGCAGACATCTGCAGAGCTGCGGGGTGGGCTGAGCCCAACACCTTCGCGAGGTGTCACAACCTCCGCGTAAAACTGGTATCAGCCCGTGTTCTGCATGGCAACATGTAGCGCCGGCAGCCGGTAGGGCGTGTGCCTGCGAAAGCACCATCCCCCCTTCTTAGGTGGGTAAGCGTGCTATTTGGCCTCCCTTCTTCCCCCACTGGGTGCAGAACAGGCATTCCATCCATCACTAAGCAAGCACCTCCTGCGGGCAGGCTGGGCAGAGCAGCCCTGCCCCTTAGGCCGGGTACCATTTGAGTTATCCATGCATAGCTCTAACCGGACCTAGTGCTACCGGACGTTTAACCCCCCCAATCGGACAGTTCCGTCTGATATATCCTCATGATTGGTTGCCACCTTGGCAACCCATGACCTTCCCTAGGTGGACCTCCACCTCGCGGTTAACTACTTCAGTCCGCACATTTTTCCATGAGTTCTTCCCCATCGGTGCGACCATGCTGATATTTCCACTAAACTACTCCCTACGGTAGGATGTGGTCTCTGTAGCGCATTCACCCTTGGGTAGACAGCGCTTACCCAGTGGCCCTGACCGGGCGGCCTCTCGCCGGTTAGAGAGACAAGGCCCCGCCCGTAACGGCCGGTGGTCGGGGCTTCCCACCTTTCTCCAAGAAAGCTCTGGGACCCCTGACCTATCCACTGGAAGGTTACAATTTCGCGAAAAGTGCTCACGTCTGACACGCCCAGGCCAATCACTATCGCTTCGCTGGAAATTGTGACGCGGCACAACGTTGTGGCGTTTTCCATAGGGACCCATCTGTCGGTTCGACACAACGTCGAGAGACCGACAGAAAGGGAACGTCTTGGTTATGGATGTAACCTCAGTTCCCTGATGGAGGGAACGAGACGGTGTGTCCCTTATGCCACAACACGTGCCGCCCGCTGCAGCAGTCGTGAGATGCTCTCAGGCTCCTCAGAACTAAAGGTGAATGAATGCAGCATGTCGTCTCCCTTTTATACCCGGATATCCGGGAGCGGAGTCCGGCATGCAAATTTTATTCGCCAATTTCATTGGCTTTTTCTAGTCTAGTCGAAGTTGATTGGTTCTCAAGGGTGACGTTTATGTTGGGCGACGTATTCGCTGAAGCTTTTTGTTTTGTTTCTATATTTTGTTTTCATAGTTAGATTAGTTGGGGATTATTAGATATTGGTTGTTTCTTTTCTTTATGATGTCACTTATTTGTTCCTTTTCCCTTATGTTGTCCTTTGTCTAATTTAATGTTGATTATTGTTTGTAATAAATTCTTTAAAGTATTGACTTTCGTGTTATGGTTCCTGTTTTGCCCCATTATCACTTGCATTCCACCTAAATGTTACGGAAACATCCCTTGTTACAACAGACACGTAACACCCTCTAACTCAACTGATAAAAGGGATTCTGTATTATAATTCATAGAGACGTGTCTTTTCCCCGTATAGTGAAAGTGATGTGATGTGAGGCCTTACTATCTGTATCTTTGTTCTCTTTTATTCTGTGGCTAATTGCCTGACAGTCCACACCTGAGACTCCCCGTCAGAGGGGAGAATGATTCCACCTGTCTTTTCAGAGGCTGTCCCTTGTCCTGAACAGCATTCCTTGTGGCCTTTTCTGGTGGTGCTCTCATGGTGCTGAAGGTGGTTCTGTGAGAGACAATGTTGACCCACCACAGCTCTAGGCATCTGCTTGGAGCGCTTGTCTTAAAGAGTTCATTACTCCTGGACATGGCATCTGCATTTGCATGAGAATTTCCATCCCGATGTTCTACTGTAAATTGACAGTCTTGTAAGTGAAGAAACCAGCGGGTGATTCTTGCATTTTCCCTGTGTTTTGGGCCATCCATGTTAGTGGAGCATGATCAGTTACCAAGATTCATTTCCTACCCAGCAGCTAGTATCTCAATTTCATCACGCCCCATTTGACTGTTTCTGTTTTGCCCCATTATCACTTTCATTCCACCTAAATGTTATGGAGACATGTTACAGACACATAACACCCATAGCTTTCCTGTAGCTCAGTGGTAAGAGCATTGGGTTAACAACGCAAGGTTGTGGGTTCGATCCCAGGGGATTGCACATACCTATGTATAAATGTATAGGAAAATGCAATGTAAGTTGCTTTCGCTAAAAGCGTCTGCCAAATGTGTAAATGTAAGACCCTGTATTTCCCTGGGGTAGCCCCTTAAGGCTAATAATCATGATGGCGGGTTCCACACAATTGGGTTAGCACGGCTCCAATCCCCACTTCTGAGGCATCTGTTTGAAGAACAAAAATGTTTGGGGCTTGCAGGATGGGTTCGCAACAGAGGGCTTGCTTTAGATCGATGAAGCAAGCCCTTTCGTCTCGTTATTGCTTCTTAATTAGTTCATGCCCTGCACCTGTCCCCTCTTGATTTATCTCCATTTATATTGACCTCGTGTCTCTTGTCTTGTGTTGGTTCATTGCTTGTGTCATGTGGGTGAGTTCCTTGTAATGTTTTTGTTATTTCATTATTAAAGTCTTGTTTAAAACCCCTTAACCCCCTGTCTGCACTTGGGTCCTCTGTCTCTCACCACCCCACGTTCATGACAGTAAACACTGACCATATTAAAACCTGGTGTGTTGAAATTTCAACATATACATTAATTGCAGGTGCAAAAGTGATATTGATTCAATATTATTAGCACAGAGAAATCAACAATTTTAACATTGACTTAATGGTCTCTATCTGCACTCTTGCTATCAGGGACTAGTCATAATATTAGAATGTGCGTAATATTTACGAGACTTATTGTCATAATCCCCCACTGGAATGCTCTCCCAGGTCCACTAGAGCAGGGGTGGGGAACCTTGATCCTGGAGGGCCACAGTCCTGCAGTGTTTATCTCCAACCTAATCAAACACACCTGAACCGGCTCATTAGAGTCTTCATGATTAATAGAAACTTCACGACAGGTGTGTGTTTGAGCTGGTTGGAGCTAAACTCTGCAGGACAGTGGCCCTCCAGGATCAAGGTTCCCCACCCCTGCACTAGAGGATACTCCCAATATCAACCAGACTGTTGCCATTCAACTGGACTGCTTTACCCATAAACTATTGCACAGACTCATTATCCATCATTTCTTTCACCTGTGTATGGTTAACTGTTGTTTGTCTGCTTATTTTTTCTCAGTCATTCATTGCAAAGCCTTGTATTGTGTCATACTGCAATTCCTAGCTGTATATATGTCTATAGTGTAGGCGAGATGAAGCCCCATGAAGCATTGAAGGTTTTCAGCCAAGTGGTTCACAAAAGGGTTAATTTCTCGAGGTTTAATTTGCTCAAAATACCACCTGGTGGCCAAAGAGTGGATAAGTGGATAGATAATTTGTGGGCATAGGAAAGAATTTTCAAGTCTGTCCCAAATTATTCTCTGAAGTTCTGTGTGTACCTCTCCTGCCTGCGTATCCTCACACACGTAGAGCTGATAGTCTTTTGACAGGGTGGGCACATTGTCATTGACATCCAGTACTTTAATCAGCACAGACACTGTGGAGAAAAGCTGCCCATCTTCTGAAAGGTAAAGGGGTACATATAAATGTATTATAGTTTACTGAATAATAAGATTATGCCTTATAAGAATCTGTATTCCATCTATGCAGTGTTGGGAAAGCTACTCTAGTTACAAGCTGCTAATGAGGTAAAGGAGGTAAGTAACAGTTAAGGTTGGTAACCTAATGCTTTTGGTTCGAACTTAATCACTCTTGTATCATGTATTGTATGTATGCAAATTAACACTTTAGGTTTGTTTCTAGAACCTTCCGTTCCCATACAGTTACAGCAAGTGACAGAAATGCAAATGTTTGGTGAGGAAAATGTTTTGATCATTTTCACTGACAGTTGACGCACACCTGACGCAAGAGTTTTAAGGAGCAGCTTTCAACGACGACAAATTGTTGGATTAATCAGGAGAAACAAGGTTTTTATCAATATTTTTTACCTATAATCTATTGTTGTGCAGGACAATTCAAAATTGGATAACTTGAATTGCATTTTGTTATTAAAACTAATGTGAGCTTCGTCAGCTTTTGGTTTGCTCATCTGTAAGTTTAATAGTCTAAACGATTATACGAGTCTAAGTTAAATTACGATGTAAACATTTCCTATGTTCGAAATGTAATGCTTTCATCTGAAATGTGACCTACATCTGAGTTATTTTTACTGTTTGTTTATTATAACATTATTTGCATGTCAAAAACTTGATGCAAGCGTGCACGTTATAAAAAGCTGTCCGAAGTTGTTGGAACCAACCGTGCTATCATATGCAGTTAGATTTGTCTTTAAAAGTGTTTAAATTGTGTTGTATGTATTTATTTTCGTTTACCAGAAGTGATCCAAAATTGCCGGTGGTCTGGTGGTTAGTACGGTGTATGCTTCACTGGGAAATCCAAGCTCGCAACCCGGTACGTGCAGTGGACATTGTTCAATACTCAAAGTTAATTGGAGTCGTGTAACACATCTCCGTGGATGGAATCAGCTGTTGTTTCTTGTGTTACATTTTTGTATAACGTTACTATTGAAATACATCTATTGTTATGTTACTTTTCAAGGATTTGTAGTCAGAAACTTTATTGAATTCATGTTGTCTTATTAGTTACAGTAAGTTAATATTTGTCATTAAAATACACTTTTTAAAACATTTATTGTACTTTTAAACATACTTATTGTACTTGATATTAATTATCTGAATTTGAATACAATTTGTTTTTATTTATAAAGACAATGACATGAATAAAAAAACTGTTGGGTTATTTTAACTCAACTGACTGAGTAGAAAACATTACCCAATTGATTGGGTTTAAATAACCCACAGCTGGGAAGGTGCTATACCAATCCATAGTTGGGTTACTTGTTGGGTTATTTTTAAGCCAACATTATTAAGTGTGTATAAGTAAAATTGTGTTTCAGGAACTTAAAATATTTTAGTAAGTATAACGTTTTTTTATTAAATTAAGTTTACATTACTTAAACGCATTATATGTTAAACATGTAACATATTATCGCTCCTCGTTGTGTTCTAACTAGGGCTGTCAAAAGATGAATTGCGATTAATCGCATCCAGAATAAAAATTTGTGTTTACATAATATATATCTGTGTGCTGTGCAGTGAGAGAAGCTACTGCCCAAGTGGCCTTGAGAACGGCACCTCATGAAAGCACTGGTCATAGCCTGTCTACAGCTGTGTTGCTGTACTGACGTGAACTGAATGCTCCTCTTGACATTATCACTCAGCCAAACTGTGATGGAACAGATGAGCCTGTTATCCCGTACCCAGAAAGCTTGGAGTCATCGATCAGGGAAGCGCATGATCATGCAAGGGTTATTTTGGATGACAGCCATGCCAAAAGGAAAAAAATATTATGATCAGAGATGTCAGCCTGTGGATGACTTGGTCAAGAGTAAACACGCATACCCGTTCAGATGCTCTGGCAAACTTCACGGCTAAGCTTGTGCCTGTCTATACTAGCCCTTATCGCATTGCACAAAAGCTGTCGAAGGTGAACTACAGCTCATTGATGCGAACACAGGAGCAGACACAGGTGTATTCCATGTTATAAATCTGCTGCCTTTTTGTACCTGGGGCCCTCTTGTTGATACGGAGACTGTGCCTACAGACTCTGCTCAGGAAGAATCATCTGGCAGCTGAGCTGCCTGTTGAAGCTAGTGGTGGTTCTATTAGCTTGACCATGACAGACCTACACCACAAGGATGATTGTAGTCACCCTGTGAACTCCAGTACCCACACTGAAAAAAATGATTATGTGCTTTCGTAGATTTTATGAAATGAAATTATTAAAATATACTTAATAAAATTATGTTCCCGTTTTTAACAAAAAATTGAGTTAAAATAACGTAAACATCTTGGGAATAAAATTTACTAATTTTGGTTGTTAAGATTTTAATTATTTTGTTTGAGTGATTTTAATTGAACAAATTATAAAGTAAATCCAACTCAATTTTATTATGTTAAACCCATTTAAATTGGTCAAAATAAGTTTACTTATTTATTTTGTGTTGAAACTACATATATCATTTTTGTAGATATAACTACCTTGGCATTTTATCTGTAGTTCCCAGCATGCTTTATATCTGACTGTATTAGGAGATACGTTTTCCAGATTAACTGTTATTTTAAGTGTTTTTTAGTCTACATAAAGACTAGTTCGTGTTATTTGTTGATTTATCTTTGAGATTTAGGAGAGTTTGGGTATAATTTTACGTTTGGGTTTTTTAAGAAGAGCGGTAATTGTGCCTAGGCTGAGGGGGTGTCACGAATAGCAGAGGGAAAACAAAGAGGGGATCCACTCGCAGTAAATGACTTGAATGAATCCAAAAGTACACAACGTGGTAAATCATAGACAGAACACCGAGTGGAATGGCGCCCTCAGGTGGCGAACAGAGGTGTCAGGACCAGGGCCTGACATAGCCCCCCCCCTTAAGGGTGGATTCCAGATGCCCCCAAAAAATAATCATATCCTGGGGGGCGGTGGAGATGAGGCGGGACTGGGGGAGGGTTGGCGGGCCAGGCCAAGGAAGGGGAACAGGACCTGGGGCGTGGTGTAGAGGCACAGGCTGGTCAGGCGGCCAGGGAGGCGCAGGCATGTCTGGAAACCTAGGCGTGGCAGGCAGATCTGGAAACCTGGGCATGGCAGGCAGGCAGGTAGGCAGGGGTCTCAGGAGTCCATCTTGGACGAGGTAGGGAACTCAGATACGCCGAAGAATACTGGAAGGCCGGAAGGGACCAGTTCGAAGAATGCTGGAAGACCGGATGGGACCAGTTCGAAGAATGCTGGAAGGCCGGACAGGACCGGTTCAAAGACCTCTGGAGGGCCGGACAGGACCGGTTCGAAGAATACTGGAAGGCCGGACGGGACCGGTTCAAAGACCTCTGGAAGGGCTAGACGGGACCGGCTCGAAGAATACTGGAAGGTCGGATGGGACCGGCTCAAAGACCTCTGGAAGGCCGGACGGGACCGGCTCAAAGACCTTTGGAACGGGATAACAGTGCACAGCCCAGACATACCGCAGTAGCCACAACTGGCAGAGCTGAATCCATAGACAACCCCTCAGGAACGGATGCCACCGGACCATGGCGGCTGGAGACTCTGGCTTGGCGGCCATGGCGGCTGGAGACTCTGGCTTGGCGGCCATGGCGGCTGGAGACTCTGGCTTGGCGGCCATGGTGGCTGGAGACTCTGGCTTGGCGGCCATGGCGGCTGGAGACTCTGGCTTGGCCGCCATGGCGGCTGGAGACTCTGGCTTGGCCGCCATGGCGGCTGGAGACTCTGGCTTGGCGGCCATGTTGCGAGTGGACTCCTCCTCCACCTCACCCACGGTGAAGGGAGATCCGTTCTGCACCAGGGCCTGCTCAACAAAGTTCACAAAGCTCCATTGAGGATCAAAACTAGCAAGTTGAGTTCTGAGGGGTTCATCAAGGCTGCAACGGTAGAAAACAATAAGCGACTTTGATGAGAGAGGTCCAAAAAGTCCTGGGTATTATCGTCAAAGACGTTGCAGCCCTGGCATAGCTTGAGTAACCTGGCTCCTGGGCAAACAAGATATGCTGGATCCATTTTTGGTGTATTATTCTGTCACGAATAAGGGAGGGAAAACAAAGAGCGGATCCACTTGCAGTAAATGGTGTTTAATGAATTAATCCTGAAGTACACAACATGGTAAACCCGGTCAGTGAACACGAGGGAAACATACATACAATAATACACACCAGACAACTGAACAAAAGGGCTATATATACACAGATGAAGGGACAAACAGGTAATGGGACACAGGTGAAAACAATACATGATAATGAGACGAAGCATGATGGGAACTGGAGTCCTTACAAAACATAGACAGAACACAGAGTGGAGTGGCGCCCTCAGGTGGCAAACAGAGGTGTCAGCACCAGGGCGTGACAGGGGGGAGGGGGCACGATATATGAAGTGTACTATATCGCTTGTTGAGCAGTAACTGTGCTATTGCCAGTACAGAGACCAACCAGTCTCTTCTTACATGACCATCTATGTTGTAAAAAAAAGTTATATTTCAATATGAAAGTAAGTGATATGTGAAGTTTGAGTTAGACACAAGTTTTTGTTCAGCATAATTTTATTTATTTTACTTAACATTTACTTGATATTTTAACAAACTATATTTTGGTAAGTAAGTTGTACTTGAATTAAAGCAGCAAATTTTTATATAAAAATAATTGTGCAAATTGTTTTGATTTGATTAAATAAATTCTACAAACAGTTATTATTTTCAGTGCATGTTTTGCCAGGCAGTGCTTACAGTGTTGAATGCATGCCTAACCATCAGGTGTGACTGATGTCGGTCCTGACATTCGCCATTATGACTTAAGACCCCGCCATGCTCCAAGAATCAGTTCTGACTGGTCATCTAATAGGTGGACAAATGTGTACCTCACTGATAGACTAGACCTTAAATAATGTGCTATTTGTATGATTGTGGGTTCATATGTTTTGTTAAATGCTGTGAACTTAGGGTTTGTTTCTTTTGGGGTAAATTAACGTTTTGAATAAATTCTCATGTCTGTTCATGTGGTTTTCAAGAGTTAAAGGGGAAACCTGTTATGAAGACTATTGAATCTTGTTTTGGTTGCTTACATAATGTTTTTATTTGATTTTAACATGCCGCTGTAAAAAATGTGTTCTGGTCCATTCATTCTGTCATGTTTGCCAGTGTGTGCCTACCGAATACATACTCCTGTATGGCTCTGTTTTTGCAACTTTTCTTGTATGAGTTTGTTTGATGCAATGTTATTCTCAATTGTGTATGGCTGAGGACAGACTTTATTTACCTGGGGGGATCTGTAAAGGCCAACTAATATTAAGTAATGTTCTACAAATGTTGATGTGCCTTTAAGATTAATTATTTTGTGTGCCATTCGTGTGCCAGTTCTTTGGTGAGTGTACACACGCAGAATGGGTAAGAGTGCTCTACAGCTGTGTTCTCTAACTTCTTTACGTTTGTTTGTTTGTGATGGTACCAGAGTGTTTATTTTCTTTTTTTTTACTTGCTCTTTTGCATGTGAGTGAGAAGAGAATGCTGGTGCAAACGACTATAAAGGATTGTGGAACTATTAGTTGATGGACTCATTTTTTCTTTATTTTTTCTCGCCACCTGTTTCATCTGGTTAACATAGACTTAACTCTCTGGCACCCGTTTAAATGCTGGGTGTTTTGTACAAAACTCAATCATTACTCCCAAAATGCACTGCGGCATGAATAATTAAGCAGATAAACTCTTAGTTGATTGTCACCATTATTGAGGTTTGTAGTATGAGTGTTGACGTGTGAGTTTTTCGTTGTTGTTCTCTTTATCACAGCATTAATTACTTATGTGTTTTTCCCTTAACACCACAGTCAAAAACTTCTTGATTCATGTCATAATAAATTATAGATTTTGGTGTATCATATACGTAATCTGACTAGTTTCTTCATCAGACGTTTCATCTCTAAACAATCATTTGTAATAAAAACAGTTGTAACCTTGAGGAAAAAATTACTTCTTGAACACAAATGAAGGGTCAAGTACCTACCTAAAGAAAACAATGATCACCTTAATGATGAATTTTTTAACAAAGCAATATTCTGTTTATTCTTAGTAAGAGGTTTTGTATGCATATGACAGAAATAAAGTGAAAGTGAAGATGTTAATGGTGTTTGTGTTCTTAATGGTGTTTAATTCTCCTCTGGGGAGATCTTGACAGATTTCATGTGTTTATCTGTTATTTACAGTAAAGCTTATTTGACTACATCAGTTGTAGTTGTTGTTGTTATTTCTGTTTTGTTCAACTTTTCTTCAGTGATATTGCTTGTTAGCAGCAAATGTTCAACAATAATGTTTTACTGTGAGTGTATGATTTTGAGTCATCTGTACATGATCTGTCATCATGTACAGTTAAAGGTATATTACAAGAGTTCCAAGTGCAAAAATATCTAAATAGAAAGTTCATAAACAATACAAGCATACTTAGACTAGTTGTTTACTAATAATACACTTTGAAGTGTACTTACAAATGTACTACAATTATTTAACTATCTGCATATCTCCAAGTTCACTTAAAGAAAGCTTACAAGCATACTTGAAATAAATTAGTAGTTGGTCACACTTTATTTTACAGTGCCTGTGTTACAATGTAATTATACATTTAAGTACTGAGTAATAATAATTAACTACATGTACTTACTATAGGGTTAGGGTTAGGATTAGGGTGTGGTATAGGGGTAGTTACATGCAATTTTGCATAATGTATAGTAAATACTATAGTAAATACATGTATCATGTGTAACAAGGGCACTGTAAAATAAAGTGTTACCTAGTAGTTTACTGGGAGTAAACTTTAAAGTGTACTTTTATAATTTACAACTGTGCTACAAGTAATGAACTAGTAAACCAGCACAGCTAAGGAAAATCCACAAGTATACTTGCAGTATAAAACTACTTAACTAATAGTTTACTGGGAGTTAATTTCAAAGTGTACTTTCATTGACTAAACAGGTGCTAAAAGTTTTGTAAACTAAAAAGTGGGCCAATTTAGTCCCAATCGGTTTTCAAATAGTTCACATTCAAGTATACTACTAGTCCATTGATATTAACTACATAAAGTATACTTGAACTTTACTTAAGTATACTTAACAAATTAACTTGAAGTATACTTCTTTTTGATGAGGGATGTTTACTTGATGACGATTATTATGCAAAAAACATGTTTAGCTAAACTAATGTTTCCCTGAATAAAAATGTATGTATTAAATAACTTGTTTCATGGATTTGATCTTTAGATCTGGTGGAGGTAAATGCTTAAGGTGTAACTGGTCAACAACATGTGAGTAAGCTCACGCATAACATTTCCAGATTGCTACCTATATTACATGATGGTGAAGAATGTAGTTGTTAAGGAAAGCTCATCATCATTTTAACAACAGCCAATACACAATATTTTTCTACATACAGAACAGACATTTGAATGTCTGTACTTGTAGTCAGCCACTTGCCCAACACTGCATTTGTCAGTCATAAAATTATAATAATTATAATATTTGTCACTGCCCAGCCACTTGTACGAGATCATCAAAATTTTCCAGACAAAATTTCATTGTAATACTATTATTGATGATTCGTAATAAACAAAACATTTATGTTTATATTGTATTTACATAATTATATTGCAAAAATTTAAATTTTACTGTATATACTCTACTTTATATATAGGGATGGTTCTCACTTATCTCTCTTGCGGTGATGGTCAGGTTGTGCCAGGCCGCTGTCTCTCGATCCAAAGCCTCAGCCACATATACCGTCCCATTACTAGGGTTAATTCTGAACATTTTTCTTCTGTCACTGCTTTGTGAAATGCTGTATCTGTTAAGGTAAAACATATGGTAATTTATAGAATGAAAAGCAACACAATACAATCAACAGTGTTGGGTGTAACTAGTTACTAAGTAATTAGTTACTGTAATGTAATTACTTTCCCCTTGAAAAAGTTAAGTAAGGGATTACTCAGATTTTTCTGTAATTAAAATACAGTTACATCTGATGTAATATAGCTAAATACTGTGTTATATATTCAATAGTCAAAAGGATGATTCTAACTTTAAAATATATACTTTAATGTATCCTTCTCACATTTGTATACTTTAGTCAGTTAATAAGAATAATTTGTGAAGTTATTTATTATTTATTTATATTAATTAAACTTTTCATGAATCAATTCTAATCAAGGTTGATGTAGGATATAGGAAAATAATTAGTAATAAGTAACTAAATACTTTTTGGAGAGAGTAATTTGTACAGTAATCTAATTACACTATATATGTTAATATGTTATTAGTAACTAGTAATTCATTACTTTTTCAGAGTAACTTACCCAACACTGACAATCAACTTCCTTTTTATGTTGAATAAGCACATTTCAACAATTTACAAAACATGGTCTCAGCAGAGTACAGTTGAGGCCCAATACACGGCTGGGTCCTCGGCCCAGATCTGGTCCACACACCGCTGTTTGATTGTGAGTAGAAAAATTACTGTGGCCCTTATTTGGCCCAGAGATTTCTGAATGAAGAGCTGTGGGCCACTTTGTGAAAAATGAAGGAGAAACTGAACTGTGAAAAAGATTCATTCACTCAACTTGACTCATTTAAAGCATCGAACAAGAGTCATCTTGATCCATTGATTAGGTTACAGAGTAAATTAAGACTTTGTCTGCATGAGGGTACACTAGAGACCTGTATGTGACAGATTTTTCCGATTAATTAATCATTTTAAAAATAGTTTATAGAAACCCTGGCCAAGACGGTCTAGGTCTTAAAGGTGGGAAGAACAACACTTTCTGTTGTTGCGTATTTTAGTGCATTTGACACTTCGATTGACTTGTCATAAAATGTCAGGACATTTTGGGTTAATAAAATACACACGCATCAGATCTGAACTTGCACCTATTGTATGCAGAGATCCACCAGATATGTTTGCTCAGACATTTTGCCTCAATGTGACGGCTACTTTCTGGCACATAATCCACCTAGAACGGGTTAAAAATTGAAGGAATTTGTCAATGGTTTTTATTTTGGAGTAATTATTGCTAAATTTAGTTGTTTTGGGATATTTTACATATACATATTTTTCTGTATTGCAGGAGCCCCATGAAACATTGTATGAGAAAAATATATCGGAAGTTGAAATCATCATGAAATGAACTGATTCACTTTTCACAACTAAAAGTTAATTCATATATCATAAATGTTGTAAAGGTGGGCTTCTTGAACACAATACTGTAATTGCTAGTTATGATACAGAATAAAACTCTCACAAACTTAAAAACAAAAGTTAAACAAATAACCAGTTATAGACATAAACAATCAGAATATGAATCTCAAGAATGGTAACAAAAATTAGTTAATACAGCAATGCACACTCAACAGTGGCGGCTGCTGATCTTTTAAAGAGGGGAAGCTCATTTTCGGCCTAAATCATAAAAAAAAGAAAATGCTCTGTAACCCTGTCGTACCAACTAGGCGTCTTTTCCAGTGACTTGACCAGTGTGTCCTCTCAATGGCCAGCAGAGCTAGGCTGCTTAAACGGCCTTGGCCCATTGTGTTACGGGTGTAGGACTTGAGCCGCTTTAAACAGGAGAAGCTCCTTTCTACACCTGCAGATGTAGCTCCAATTGTTGCCACTAATGAGAACAGTTTGTAAAGCTGAGGCATTGCACTGTCCAACTCCATGTCTTTAAGGAACACCAAGTAATCACACAGCTTGCCCCTGTTACTCTGCAAGTCCTGATCTGAATACAGGACTTGAAGTTCAGACCTCAGTCTCCCTGAATCAAAGTGATGGATGGCCATAACTTTTCAGGACACTTTGGAAGGCCTCCTCTGGAAATGCTTGTCTCATGTCATCAAATTTCCCTGGATTGACTAATTCTAAGAAAAGCATACTTTCCAAATTTGAAAAACGTCGAGGAATCTGCTCCAAGATGTTATCAAGGATGGCCATGTACAGATTTCTGTAGCGCTCTTGGGGATCCTGCAATTGGGTCAGACGGCGCTTTCTCATGGGCTCATCTCTTGGGTCTGATGTGAGATCTGCTGCTTTGGCATAAACAGCTTGGAAAGCCCCCTCTGACCTCTTCTCTTTGACAAATGCAAGAAGAGACTCAATTCTTTTCTTGCAGTAAAGAACATCCATCGCTCTCTGCTGGACAATATCAAAGACCACATCAGTCTCAGAGAAGATTTGTTCATATGTGTACAACATGAACACAAACTCAAAATCCTCCAGTTTCCTCACGAAGCCTTTGGCACAATCCAGTGTATCATCATCCATTGTCGTATCTGCAATGATGTTATCAAATGTCTGCAGGAGGCCATCATAATTGTTTGCCACAGTGCTCACTATCCGTGATGTGAAATTCCATCGAGTAGGAGCGTTTCTGGGCAACCTTGAGCAGCCTGCAGACTCCAGAAAAGACGTCCTCTTTGTGTATTTTGAGAAAAATGTGGCAAACCCAGAGAGTGTAGCAAAAAGAATTCTGCACTCAGGCAAGCATTTGGCCCCCTGTGACAGCACCAGATTCAGTCTGTGTGCATAGCACACAACATTGCACTGGGGGCTATTGCTTTCACTTTGGCCTGCAGACCATTGAGAGCTGAAGCCATGACAGCAGCCCCATCATAGGTCTGTGCCACAAGCATATCCTTAAAATTGTAGCCCTGCATGTTCTCATTTAAAACATAAAAAACGGACTGAGCATCTCGCCCCCCAGAAACATCAAAAAATCCAATGAAGCGCTCCTGAATTTTACCTGCACTATCCACATAGCGAACAATGACAGAGAGTTGGGCACGGCAGGATATATCAGTGGTTTCATCCACCTGCCATCTAAAAAAGGGAGCATCCTGAATTTCATCTCTGATCTGATCAGAAATGGTGGCTGCAAGTGCAGAGATCAAGTCATTTTGAATAGTGTGTGACATACCAGAAAACACAGTTGAGGACTCGAATTGTGTGGACAGGACAGAGTCATATTTAGCTAATGTTTCTGTGAACTCTCTGTAATTCCCCTTGTTGGATGATTCACTACTCTCATCATGTCCCCTAAATGACAGCTCCTGCCGGCCAAGCAAGGATGTCACATCAATAAGGCGGTTTAGGAAGGCCCTGTTTTGTTTAACAGTTTCATTATGTTTAGCCACTTGAATGCGAGCACCTTCATTGATTGCATGCTCAACCCTGATCCTGCCCATGCAACTTAATCTTGCACATGCACTCACATGTTCATTGCTATTTTCATGCCTTTTATATGCCCTGTCAAAGTTTGACAGATCTCCAAACCCCAATTTTGACCAAACAACACATCCATGAGATGGTTTCATCAAGAGACATGGCCAGCAGTACATTTTCTTTTTCACAGCACTTCCAGTCAGCCAGCTAACTTTGTCATACCAGGAGAGCTGAAAAGACCTGTTACTTTTCCCTATCTTTTGCACTAAATCAATCTTAGGTGTTGATCTGCCCTGCTGTTTAATTCTAAGTTTCTCCTCGTAAGGAAGACTTTCTAATGGCTTTGCCAAAATCAGGTCGACAATATTAGCACTGTCTGCCATCGTGTGCAGTTTGCTAGCTGGCTAGTTCAGACTATATGAATTAATGAACAAACGATCTAATATATATATATATATTTAACTCAACGGGAGGAAATGTGGGAATTATGTTAAACTGAAACAATGAATGTGGTGTGAAATTGTGTGAAATATACGATGAAGGTTGCAGCAGTTTGTCTTTCGACTACACATGCAAAATCCGCGATGGGACTGAGTTGGAAATGGAGACACAGAGTGATACGCGTCATAATCTGAAGACCACGCCCACGCCCACACCAACCGTCTCTTTGCATTGCGAGAAGCTGCCGCCTCCTTGTCATTTATGATTTATAAAAAAAAAAAAAAAAAAAAAATGTCTAAAAGCTGATATGTGACAATGTGTATAGTAAACAAGCTAAAAAAACGAGCGTTTTAGGACATAAAATGGATTAAAAAGAGATGACAGACCCTCCAATCATCACGCAGACCACTCCTCCATTCATCCCAGAGACGCTGAGCGTCCGTGGGCGGGACATAATCGCAGCATTATCCAATGACCGTCTTGTTTCTAAGCACTGAAAAAAACTGTTTAAAGCAGCCCCATTGAAGTCAATGGACGCTGGGCTTCAACAGAGTAATGCACTGTACGCTATGGGAATGAATGAGAAGGAAATCGAGTCAGCCGACCTAAGTAGCTGATTCTGAACGAAATTGTTTTCGTTCGAGATGAACGTGTTTAACGCATTTTTAGTCAATAAAATGTTAACATAATAGTACATATATTTGACCATTCATTTTTTGACAATTATAGGGGAAGCTGAGCTTCCCTTGCAGTCTTAAAGAAATCGCGTCTGACACTCAAATATCCTGTTGTGTACTCAAATAACCTTAAACTGTATTTTAAGTGCTTCAAAGCTCCTTTTCTCATAATAGGGTTATTGGTGGAACCATCTTCAGTCTTTGTGGGTCTTCCTGGAACTTAAAAGATTCTTGAATAACCCCATATTCAGTTGTGAAGTTCTGGAGTCACCTTTTCACTACACTGGGACCTCAAAGTGCTTTGCGGGTTATTGAAGAAACTCAAATTCTAAAGAAAATGTTTCTTGTAAGATCTGTTAAACTGGTAAGTGGTTCCTGGAGAATCTCTCTTGTACAAGACAGTATCTAGAGGAACCCCCAAAAATTCGGCATGAAATTTTAGTATCTGATCATTTTGATGTTTTATGAGAATAAGAACAGTACAAAGTTTTGTTTTTGTTCACTGCTATGCGAACACACATTTTAAATCATGCACATGATTAGAAAAATGCTAAATGTTATTTAGAATTTTTTTTAGCAAGCTTTTAATTATTGCATGTTAATATCATGTAAAGAACGCATAACTCAAATATGTGGAATCACTGTACATGATTGAATCATGTTAAACCAAAGAGCCATTTTTTGACTGTGTAAGAAACTGACCTTATGGGGTTGTTTGTGGCGTCCATGTCTCTGGAGTAGACTGTACCAACTTCAGTGCCAATTGGGGTGTTTTCCAAAATGTTCCATCTGTAGAGCATTTCAGAGAAGATGGGCGGCTCATCCACATTCGTCACAATGATTTTGAGTGTTGCTCTGTCACGAAACTCCAGCAGCTTTAGGAAACGAGTGTCTACGTTTTCATTAATGGCCTCTACGGTGATTACGAACCGCTTTTTGCTTTCATAGTCCAGCTGCTAAAAGAGGAGAATAAACTTTATCAGAAGAGAGGACTATTGTATTGGATGCAAAAGATACAATGCAAAAAAAGTGCTGTCTCACAATCATTAAAAAGAAACACATTTGAAAACTAACCTGAGGGATTTGATTAATCAAGTCATTTGTGAAGGAAGCAAGTTAAAGATATTAAAAAACAGAAGAAGAACGAAATATGCAGAAGACGGAAGATCAGGAAATTTTTCCAAAACAAAACAGTTGATAAGGTTAATTAGACAACAAGAAAGAATTAACAAGAAGTTACTAATGTTGGTTAGAGACATGCATGCAGCTGAAGATTTTTGTGCTGACTTAGAAATTGTAACGGACGAGATCAATGCCCTGCATTTGTAAGGCCTTGGTGCTACCTGAAAAGTGTAAACTGTACCAAACAACAGGAGTCCAGGAGACAAAAAGATGTCACCTCTATTTGATTTGCTTTGCTTTGCAAGAAGGGATCTTGAAAATGCTAATACTTAAGCTGCGTTTAGACCTCCAGCAACTGTGTCGCCGGTCTATCACTACGAGGTCATTAGAAGGCGTTCCTAGCTTTGGTTGTCCTAGAAACACTTGTAAACAAACCCTGCAGTAACAGATGAGAGACGGCTGACGTGAGCTCTGCTGCTGTACTACTGTTGGTAGTCGCTCATTATTTGCATGAAGTTGAGCAAATCTTAACTTTGTCAAGTCATTAGACACGCCCACTTCCTGTCACCATCAGTCAATGACGCTCGTGTAGCGGGATGTCGATAGGCTACCGTAAAAATGAATACATTTTTTATGGTGATGCGATACATCTCTCTAACAAGTCTGAGTAAATTTACCACAACATAGTTTATTAGCTGAACTTGAAAAAGACTACAGTCTAGCTGCAAGAGTTTGGCACAGACACCGCCCAGACCACTCTGAGGACAACAATGAGAACAGAGCTACATTCTTGGATTGTTGGTGTAGAGGTTGGGATGTTTAGCTATTCAGGTGGTGTAAAAATACAACATGACAAATATGATGAGAGGAAATGTAAGTGACCCACTGATCACCATGATGGTAACATCCAAATTAATTTCTACAAAATCCCATCCCTGGTGAATGTAAGTAAAGATTGACTACCCTTATGCAAAGAAAATACATTTCATAATATATGAATGATCAATATATTTAAATGACAAAACAGTATGTTAGAAATTATACAGAATAATATATTCCGTAAATATATTACAATATATCGATAAATACGTAATTGCCGCTTTTCATATATTGAAATATATGTGACAATATATTCACTTATATATGACAATATGTTATTTGATATTCAGTAATACACTTTATACTATATAGATGTACACGTTATAAGATAAGGTGAATGTAGTGAAGTAGGCGGGACGAGACCGTGAGCTGTACACAAACCGTACTCGTATCAAGGAGGAGATAGGGAGCATAAGAGGACGAGCGACCGGACCGTCAATGAGAGCGGACCAGACCTGGGTTTTAATTGTGGTTTGTGTGTGTCGCCGGCAGTTGTCCGTGAGGGGTTGCCGGCTGTCTATTTACTTTGTGATTGTTTTATTAATGTTTGAATGTTTGCCGGTTCTCGTCTCCTTCCTTTCTCGTTGTATTACAGTGGTGCCGAAAGACATGGAGAGACATGCTGTTGGAGAGTCCTCGCCGCCGAGTGGCCTCGCGGTGCCGGAGAGTTCAGGCAGTGCAGACGAAAGACGTCCGCCAGCGGCTGCCCGAAGTGGTGGTTCTGGAGAAGAGGAGGAGCCATCGCCGGCCGCCAAGGCTTCGTGGGACGGCGATCTTTGCTGCCGCACTCTTGGGTCGAGGTGGGGTGGCTATAGGGGGAGTCACCACCGTCCGGCAGAGGCTCACACCATCCGTCCACCCAAGGGGAAGGAGCAGGGGCCGGAAGAGCCGAGAGGGGCCACCGCCTGCCAGAGGCCGGAGCTTGCATCCGTCCGCCCAAGGGGGAGGAGCAGGGGACTTGCCGCCGACTTCCCGCAAAAGGAGGAGCCAGCTGTGGCTTATCATGGTGGTCCACAGCTACCAGAGAGGAGGTGAGCAACGTCTCCTTACTGTATGGTAAAACTCACGAGTGGTTCTTATGTTTCCTAGGCTCGGACGAGACATAGACCGGCAGGATTGCACCCCTGGATTCAGCAACCCAATACGACCGGCGCCAGTGTTCGAGACTCAAGCCACGAGCGAACCCGGCAGTCAAAGATAACTTTTGTTGTTTCTTCCGTCTCCGCCGGGGACTATAAATAAACTTACCCTCCCGGGTTTCATGCAATTTACACCTCTCGTGTACGTTTCATTGCTCCATTCGTCTCACTGCGCTTAAGCTTTGCCCCTTTTTAATAAGGAGATTGTCCTTGATGGTTTATGCAGATGTGAATAGCTGATGTAATACTGCCACTCTCTGTTTTGTCTATTTCTTTTATTCTTTACTGCTTTTACGTTTCATGTTTGTTTGTTTAACGTTTGTTATTTGTTAGTTAGTTGGTTTGTTTCCCCTTTAGTGTAGTCAATAAACCCGCATTTGTATCCACGCTCTAATTGTTTCTGTGTTAATTTATCACATATTAACGTCACTTAAACTGCTTGATTTCGTTAGTATATCTGGAGCTGTACTGTACTACAGTAATAATTTTGTGTTTCCACGGCCAGGAAAGTGATATGCCTTAGAATTGATATACGATTTGCTGATCACTTGCTGGACGAGTGCTTTTAGTTGGTCTGCTGCATCAGGAAAGGTGTATAAAAATACGTATGATTAATCACCATTAATTGTACGTATTTTACTGTGATTAAACTCATAGTTTCCCCGAAATACACTTCAGATGAGACTCTGAGATGAGACTCTGAGATGAGGACTACTAAAACTAGAAGGCTCACAATGGTATAAGGAGTTCTGCAGAGTCAATGTACTGTTTCAGGGTACATCTGGCACTGCTGTGTATGTGCGTGCATACGTGCTCTCTGTATGCTGGTCCATTAATCTCTTTTTGATGTAGGCACTTTAGTATGTGCGATTATTATGTTGGCGTTAGTGGAATAGCATTAAAATGGTGTAATAATGTTCAATAAAAGGAAGGAAGGAGGCGGGAACCAGCAAACATTTAAACAATTGAATAATAACAACGTAAATAAACAGCCGGCAGCCCCTCACGGACGACTGCCGGCAACACAAACATAAATCAACTTAACATGTGTCCGGGCCCGGTCGCTCGTTCTCTCCTTCGTGATACGAGACCGGTGCGTGCACAGCTGACGCTCATCAACACTCACTCACCGGCCTCGACTCACGGTCTCACCCGGCCTACTCCACTACATACCCCCATCGCCCCACACAGGCCGGGGGGTAACCACGAGACTGTGCTTGCTCCCTCCCACTCCCTCGGGGGGGGGTCTCCCAGTCTCGGAGTACCTTTCCCCTGGGGGTATGTAGCGACGAGATGAGACAACGGAGACGGGAGCCCTCGGAGTGACCAGAAAGAGAGAGGGGGAGGGGGAGAGGAAAAACAAATATATAGTCCGGTTCCCCGATATGCTGCCGCTCGGTCCTCAACCAGCCAGGGTTCTCACCTTCGCGGTGCCCCTGGCGGCCGGCGGTGGCTCCTCCTTTTGCGGGAAGTCGGTGGCGAGTTCCCCGTCCCCTGCTCCTCCCCCTTGGGCGGACGGACGCAGGCTCTGGCCTCTGGCAGGCGGTGGCCGTCCTCGGCGCATCCGCCCCCTGCTCCTTCCCCTTGGCCGGACGGACGCAGGCTCCGGCCCCTGGCGGACGGTGGCAACTCCCCCGCTCCCGCTTGGACGATAGCCACCCCACCTCGACCCAGGGGCGTGGCAGCAAAGGTCGCCGTCCTACCGAAGCTTGGCGGCCCACAATGGCTCCTCCTCTTCTCCAGAACCACCGCTTCGGGCAGCCACTGGCGGACGCCCTTCGTCTGCGCTGCCCAAACTCTCCGCAACGTTAATAGACAGCCGGCAGTCGTCCGTGAGGACACAAACATAAATCAACTTAACATGTGTCCGGGCCCGGTCCTCTCTCTTCGACGGTCCGGTCGCTCGTTCTCTTATGCTCCCGCTCTCCTTCGTGATACGAGACCGGTGCATGCACAGCTGACGCTCATTAACACTCACTCACCTCGACTCACGGTCTCGCCCCACCTACTCCACTACAAATGGGATCTTTCATACCTATCTAACCGTTTATAGTTTGTAGCAATAAACAATAAGGTGTCACGCAAATCACTAGTCCAGTACAGCGTTCCACAGGGCTCAATTTTAGGGCTTCTGCTCTTGGCACTGTACATGCTACCTCTAGGAGGTATAATTAAGAGACACAGAGTATGTTTTCACTGCTATGATGATGATATTGAACTCTAAATTTCCTCAAGGCCTCACGAAACATAGCAGTTCACCAGCATATTTGGAATGCATAGTTCCACAACCGGTCTCGAATCACGTAGGAGATCGGGAGCACATAAGAGAACGAGCGACCGGACCGTCACTGAGAGAGGACCGGGCCCGGACATGTTTGTATTTGTATTTATGTTTGTGTTGCCGGCAGTCGTCCGTGAGGGGCTGCCGGCTGTTTATTTGCGTTGTTTATTTTGTAATTAAATGTTTAAATGTTTGCCGGTTCCCGCCTCCTTCCTTCCCTATTATGGAACTTTGCTACAACCACGTTTTTTTATTTTAAGAATATATATAAATTGAATGAATAGTCTGTCACAGTTGTCTTTTGTATAAAATTTATATTTATACTACAAGACACTAGAGGGCGCTCATCAGGCAAACTTGAATGTATAAAAGGTGAGAAAAATGCTTGAAGAAGTAATTTGAAATTTCTTTATAAAAAAGTAGGCGAGAATTTCCTGGCTTGTGCACTATTTCTCGCAAGATTTGGACGTGCGTATACTACTGTTGCATACAAATTCGCCTACTTATCTACTATATAGTATGAGAAAACAGAGTAGTATGTCCGAATCCTCAGTATTCATAAAAGAGTAGGTGAGAAATTCCCGGATGGCTTACTGGTTACGCCCACATTCTGAAGCACCCAGGGACAGATACTTGGAATACTAATCTCTCCCATGAGCCCACGGGACAGGAAAAGTTCATACAGGAGCATGGCAGAGAACTGCGAGGTAGGTGTTTTTAAATGTGAGTATTACTAGCCAACAACGCGTTTCCTTGCGTTGCCGTCGCATTGGTTAAAGTGCTGTAGCGTAAAGTTAACATGTAAGATGCTACATAGTAAAGTATATTTGTGATTTTGCTGTGAAACTGCAGTGTTATAATATGTCTAGCTTAAAAGGGCGTTCCACACACACACGCGTCTTTGAAGTAGACTTGACGTTACATATATTACAACAGCTTTGTAATGTTTGTGTAATGACCTGTCATTTTCTCGATATTGCAAATGAGCACATCACAACATGAAATACACATTACACTAATGTACTGAAGCTTACATCTGTTAATATGTGGTACAAAGCATTGTTCACTGCTTGCATAGATACATATAAGGAATGTAAATAAACTAGGGCTGTATACAGTGGCGGCTGCTGATCTTTTAAAGAGGGGAAGCTCATTTTCGGCCTAAATCATAAAAATTGTCCATTTATTTATATGTAAATTCTGCCCTACGTTCCTTTTCAAGAAAATGCTCTAATATATCTAATATATATATATATATATATTTAACTCAACGGGAGGAAATGTGGGAATTATGTTAAACTGAAACAATGAATGTGGTGTGAAATATACGATGAAGGTTGCAGCAGTTTGTCTTTCGACTACATATGCAAAATCCGCGATGGGACTGAGTTGGAAATGGAGACACAGAGTGATACGCGTCATAATCTGAAGACCACGCCCACACCAACCGTCTCTTTGCATTGCGAGAAGCTGCCGCCTCCTTGTCATTTATGATTTATAACAAAAAAAAAAAAAACAATGTCTAAAAGCTGATATGTGACAATGTGTATAGCAAACAAGCTAAAAAAAAACAAGAAATACGTTTTTATAAAGCTGTCGACCCCAAAAAACGAGCGTTTTAGGACATAAAAGTGGATTAAAAAGAGATGACAGACCCTCCAATCATCACGCAGACGCTCGGAGTCCGGGCCAGCCCACTCCTCCATTCATCCCAGAGACGCTGAGCGTCCGTGGGCGGGACATAATCGCAGCATTATCCAATGACCGTCTTGTTTCTAAGCACTGAAAAAAACTGTTTAAAGCAGCCCCATTGAAGTCAATGGACGCTGGGCTTCAACAGAGTAATGCACTGTACGCTACGGGAATGAATGAGAAGGAAATCGAGTCAGCCGACCTAAGTAGCTGATTCTGAACGAAATTGTTTTCGTTCGAGATGAACGTGTTTAACGCATTTTTAGTCAATAAAATGTTAACATAATAGTACATATATTTGACCATTCATTTTTTGACAATTATAGGGGAAGCTGAGCTTCCCTTGCAGTCTTAAAGAAATCGCGACTGTCAAAAGATTAATAGCGATTAATCGCATCCAGAATAAAAGTTTGTGTTTACATAATATATTTCTCTATGTACTGTGCATATTAATTATGCTTTTATAAATACAATCACATACACATGTATACATATTTAGCAAATATTTACATGTATTTATTTATATTTACCAACAATTTTAATTATATATAATATTTTTTATAATTTTTCGATTTTTCTTAAATATATGCATGGATGTGTATGTGTTAATACAAAATTATTATGCACAGCACACAGATATATATTATGTAAACACAAACTTTTATTCTGGATGCGATTAATCACGATACATTTTTTGACAGCCCTAAAATAAACAATGTATATATTTTATTTGTCCATAAGTACTGTTGATGAATTCAGGACAATTTGAGTTTAATAAACAGTAAGTTAACACATGTGCAACTACCTCCACATTTAAATGCAGTATTGAGCACAAATCACAGATGTCACTTGAATCTTGTTTGACTGTTACAGGGACAGATGAGCACACTCGTTAAAATCACGAAGGTGTCGACGATGGTCAGCTGCGAGATGGCAGAAGGATGTGGGGTTCAACGCCTGTAGATACAGGATCATTTGTTACAACAATAAATTGAATTAAAGCTTTGACTGTGTAATGTTTACTTGTATATGTATTTATAATTATTAAATTCATTTATTTTCTTACATCAAATTTACGTATTTTTCATTCATGTTTATTCTATAGTTTTCTATAAATAAAACATATTACATTACTTCATGTATTATGTCATTGCTAAACTGAAAACGTATGCATTCACATTTTTGTAGTCTTTATTAATGCATAGATGGCACATGGCAATAAAATTACATTTAGTAGTCTATTTTAATACAATATATCATTTTCATGACAAAAATGATACGTTTTGGTCAGCACTTATCAATAATATTGTGCACAAGTGTAGGTGTGGGCTGGCAATGCATTTCTAGGGTGCACTTAATTTATAAGCAATAACACTTATATTCCTTGACCATAAAATCAGCAGTGCTCGAGCTGCCCGATGTCTCCTTTGTGAAGGCATTACAAACATGTGGCAAATGCTGGGAAAACTCATGGAAGGTAAAAGTTAGCATTACTGATGTTAATGCACCTGTCTCCGTTGTGCTTGTTATTACGTCGCATGGTTAATCTCTGGCCCATGTTCTCCAGTACAGTAGGTGAAAATGGCTTCACAGGCAAGGATATTGTGGCTACTAAGATTGCACCTAAATCAACAATTTATAGGTTCATCAAGAACTTCAAGGAAAGAGGTTAAATTCTTGTAAAGAAGGCTTCAGGGCGTCCAAGAAAGTCCAGCAAGCGCCAGGATCGTCTCCTAAAGAGGATTCAGCTGCGGGATCGGAGTGCCACCAGTGCAGAGCTTGCTCAGGAATGGCAGCAGGCAGGTGTGAGCGCATCTGCACGCACAGTGAGGCGAAGACTTTTGGAAGATGGCCTGGTGTCAAGAAGGGCAGCAAAGAAGCCACTTCTCTCCAAAAAAAACATCAGGGACAGATTGATCTTCTGCAGAAAGTATAGTGAATGGACTGCTGAGGACTGGGGCAAAGTCATATTCTCCGATGAAGCCCCTTTCCGATTGTTTGGGGCATCTGGAAAAAGGCTTGTCCGGAGAAGAAAAGGTGAGCGCTACCATCAGTCCTGTGTCATGCCAACAGTAAAGCATCCTAACACCATTCATGTGTGGGGTTGCTTCTCATCCAAGGGAGTGGGCTCACTCACAATTCTGCCCAAAAAACAGCCATGAATAAAGAATACCAAACACCCTCCAACAGCAACTTCTTCCAACAATCCAACAACAGTTTGGTGAAGAACAATGCATTTTCCAGCACGATGGAGCACCGTGCCATAAGGCAAGAGTGATAACTAAGTGGCTCGGGGACCAGAATGTTGAAATTTTGGGTCCATGGCCTGGAAACTCCCCAGATCTTAATCCCATTGAGAACTTGTGGTCAATCCTCAAGAGGCGGGTGGACAAACAAAAACCCACTAATTCTGACAAACTCCAAGAAGTTATTATGAAAGAATGGGTTGCTATCAGTCAGGATTTGGCCCAGAAGTTGATTGAGAGCATGCCCAGTCGAATTGCAGAGGTCCTGAAAAAGAAGGGCCAACACTGCAAATACTGACTCTTTGCATAAATGTCATGTAATTGTCGATAAAAGCCTTTGAAAAGTATGAAGTGCTTGTAATTATATTTCAGTACATCACAGAAACAACTGAAACAAAGATCTAAAAGCAGTTTAGCAGCAAACTTTTTGAAAACGAATATTTATGTAATTCTCAAAACTTTTGGCCACGACTGTACATTTCTTCATATTTGAAGCATATATGAACCATGTCACATCTAATGAGATATGGTAAACAACAAAAACAAAAAAGCTATCAGTTGTCAAATAAACATCACTGTTGCTCACAGCTCTATAATTCCACAGTATATTAATGGCAATTACAACAACAAATATACTCAGTCATTCAGTAGACTAGTTTCTTACAATTTCTTACAATTGCATCTCTAATTGCATGTCCAGTGTGTCCTTCAATAGGTAAGAACATTGGCGGCTGTTCTGGTTCTACATCAGGCTCAGGCTCAGGTCCATCAAAATTGTCATCAAGAGGGACATGACGCCTGATGGTGATGTTATGCAAAACAATACAGGCAAGGATTATGTTGCATGCCACCTTGGGTTGTACTCGCAAGTGGTTAAGACATGCAAACCATCTCTTCAGGACTCTATTTAAGCGTTCAATGGCACATCTTGTTTTGCAATGTGAGGAGTTGAAGCGTGCCTGCTCAGGTGTGTTTGCAACTGGAAAAGGCGTCATTAGCTATGGTAGGAGTGGAGACGAGCTGTCTCCCAATACAATGCCATTTGGTCAGTGGGATTGAAGCTCTCTGTATAGTGCACTTTCTCTTAGAATACGTGCATCATGAACAGACCCTGGCCATTTCACAACACAGTTGGTTATTATGAGGTCGGCGTTGCCCACAAGTTGGATGTTGATGCTGTGCCTCCCCTTTTGATTGACATACTCCCACTCCCTTTCACAAGGTGCTTGGATATGCACGCGAGTACAATCAATAGCACCAGTAGTGCTAGGCATGTTCCCCATTTGATAAAACTTGTGCTTAGTCTGAGCTGTCTGGTCATCCTTGGGAAAGGAAACAAATTGATTGATCAGACTGCCCAGTGCTACTGACATAGCCTTCACCACATTACTCACTGTTGCTTTTCTCACTCCCATATTGTCACCAATTACTTGGTAGAAAGTCCCACATGCGTAAAAGCGCAGAGCGATTAAGCACTGTTCCTCCACGGATAAAGCATGACTCCTTTAGGTTTGGTGTTGGAGTGTTGGCCTGACAAGATCTGCAATGTACTTAATGTCATCTCTCCCAAAGCGAAAACATGCATACAGTTCTTCTGATGTGTATTGATCGAGTGGTTTGACACACTCAGCATGCACCCTTTGACGGTACCTTCTCATACGGTAACTATGAACAACACCCGCCATGTGGATGCCTCTGTAGGCTAAGAGAAATGGGTGCATAGACATGATGTGTTTAAATGGTGTCACCCATTAACCAGCAATGAACTGATTGGTGTAAGCCTAATTGAGCACAAGCCAAAGCAATGATGCTCAAGGCTTTTAAGATCAGTGTTGGCTACACCAAAGAGTTGGAACCATGTACTCAAAAGGGCCTAATTTCACTGTGGCAGAAACCTGTGCACTGCTGGAGGGTGTTCTGGCCAATTTTGCCTCGATAGTAGGAGGTTTCCGGTTCCTGATTGCATCGCTGCCGGCGGCTAGTTTGTATCCACTGACACTTGCTTCACCTCACATTTGTTCTTGGTCTTAATATTAGTGTATTTTACTATCGTTAACTATCACTGTCCTTGCCGAATTATTTATAACTTTATATTCTAAACCTATATTAATTGAAATGTAATGCCGCTAGCATGGTATTAGCATGTTAGCTTGCCTTCTGTTTACACTGTGGAATATCATCTCCCCCTATTTGTCTTGTGTGCTAACCGTTTCTCTTTTTAAGCGTATATACTAAGACTCATCAAGCAACCTTGGTAAGTTAGGATTGCACTTCATACCCGGTGAGTCATGGCTTCTATTCCTATTGTTGTTACTTGCACCTCATGTCATATGTTTAGTAGGGATGAGCGAGTACAGCATTATCTGTATCTGTATCTGTTAACCATATGAATTATCTGTATCTGTATCTGTACTCGGACTGGGCGGGGCCTAACCCGGAAGTGGGCGGGATTTAACCTGGAAGTGGGTCGGGTTGTCTTGAGATGGGCGGGGCTTTAAATGGTATGTTATTTTAAGCATGCAATTGATATGGGTTGATCAGAAATTGTTATATTTATTGCTGATTAGAAAACTATTTACATGACAGCATCAGCATTGAGCTTCAGATCAATGGTTTTGATCACGATAACAAACGAACTATATACAGAACAAGTTTTGCAACAATGAATACAACACATGCGCTTGCAATTATGAAGTAAAATGTAATGAACAAAAGTTTCATCTCAATATAACTTTCTTTTTTTAACTTTTAATTTTTTTATGATCAGTGTGATTTGTTTTTGTGGTTCTTTTTTTTTTTTTACACCAGGTGTGTGTGTGTGTGTAGCTAATTAATTTAGTTTTATACCACTACTTCCTTAAAAAACTGGTTCGAGCCAGCTGACGGTTTAAAAAAGAAAAAAAAAACTCCGACAGGCAGAGACGCAACGCGAGTCGCATTCTACCAAGCACCACGTCTTAACAAACCCCACGTTTACCAAAACTCTACTGGTTAAAAAGTAAGTACTACAAACCGAAGTAAAAATCAACCCTGAAGCTGAAGAAACCCTAAACGTTAACGGAAAAGACCCGTTAGCCTGAGTGACTGAGGGAGAGACAGAGAGAGAGTATGAGGCGCCGTTTAGGATTTAAATCAAACTGCGCTCATGAATACATATATAAAAGCGTGCATACACATACATACATTGCTCACATATACATGCATACTTTTGAATGTTCAAGCAAACACATATGAAAAACATGTGAGCACTAATGTGAAATCCATACCAATACATATAACTCGATGCATGCAAATACACCTATAAAATACTCGCACATACATACAAAGTCTGCGTGCACACACATCTCTAAAACACTCGCACATACATACAAACTCTGCGTACATACACATCTATAAAACACTCGCACATACATACAAATATGACACGTTTAGTTTGCATATAGTGATTTCATATGTGGATGTGCATGAACTTTTCAGTGTAAACGGAAGGCATTTCAGTGTAACCGGAAGGTATTTCAGTGTAAACGGAAGTTTTCTTTTTTTTATTTAGTTTTTTAGATTTAGATCAGCATGAATCTGAGATCGATAATAGCCTTAACGTTAATAAGTACTTTGCTTGTGCAAGTTGCAACCCAACAATTTGTGGTTTCCAACGTTCCCCTAACGTTAGTTCTTGGTTCCCAGAACGTTATTTTCTAAGGTTCGTTTTTGGTTCTCCAGGAAAGTTTTCTTTAAGTTAATAGAACGTTCATTTCTGGTTCCCATAACGTTCGGGGAACCATGACTAACGTTAGGGGAACGTTCTGTGTTTGCTGGGAGAAACCATGATGATTATTCCCGTAAAGATAACCAAATACAATCCTTAAAAAAACTTTCTGGGAAATAAACGTTCTGGGAACGTTAGCCTATAATATATTTCTCGGGTCCATTTGGCCTCACTACACGTCAGTAATGAATACATCCATGCTGTGTTTCTTCATCCCATGGCTGGTCTAATCTTATTCAAATTAGTAAAATAAATCATCACACACAATATGGAGGATGAAATCAATGCATTATATTATTATTTTAGCCTGTTAATCCGTTTTCATTACTGAATAGCTGATTTAAACAGCGCAGTAAATAATTTCAAATAAAACCACACTGTATAGGATATGTCTGTTTAGGATATTGAAATAAAATAACCAATGACTTCAACACAATATTTAAAGCAGATTTTTATTGACAGAACAATAAACATTTAATTATCTTCAGGCTAACAATATTCTTGTGTCACCAGAGAAGTATAGCGCGGCTCCGTCTTTCAAAAGCCCTGAGTTTCAGTCCTTACATCATGGTCTGTTGATTTAAATGTCATATAAATCGAAAATAACGAAAATATAAGTTTACTCTCAAATGGGGAATTACATTTTTTTTAAATAAATAAACCGCTAAACTAATGTGGGTGGGGTAAAACGAAATCACCGCTCATTTTTAAATGACGGGAGTGCGCGGCAAAGCGGAGAATGCACGTGCTCGAGCGCACACACAACACACACTTAAGCAAAATGAAAATACAATCATATAAATCCATGTGTTTTTGTTAAGTAGTTTATTATTTTCAGCAATTAAAGGGCACATTTATTAATTTCATTTGGTCAGTATAAGATGTGTTAATGTGATCTTATAATTTATGTATTTCACATGTCACTGACGTTTACCAGCTTTGACTATTTTTACCATCAAAAAAGAACCATCAGGGAACATTATTTACTTATTTTCCGGTTATTTTCTGGTTGCAAAATAATAACCATAAAATCAACATCAGGGAACGTTATTTTCTGGTTATTTAAAAAACAGCCTGCAGCGTTCTGGGAAGGTTATTTTCTGGTTGCAAAAAAAATAACCAAAAAGGAACCAAAAATAACGTTAGAGGAACGTTCTGTGTTTGCTGGGAATTAGAACCATTACAATTTCAAATTTTGTAAGAAATCGGCTATAGGCTATCACCTTCATTGCAACTTGCACAAGCAAGCAAAGCACTAAAAAACGTTAAGGCTATTATCGCTCTCAGATTCATACTGATCTAAATGAAGAAGACTTCCGTTTACACTGAAAAGTTCACGCATATCCACATATGAAATCACTATATGCAAACTACAGCGTGTCATATTTTGTATGTATGTGCGAGTGTTTTAAGATGTGTATGTAGTTTGTATGTATGCGAGTGTTTATAGATGTGTATGTACGCAGAGTTTGTATGTATGTGCGAGTGTTTTATAGATGTGTATGTACGCAGAGTTTGTATGTATGTGCGAGTGTTTATAGATCGCAGAGTTTGTATGTGCGCGAGTTTATATGTATGTGCGAGTGTTTTAGAGATGTGTGTGCACGCAGACTTTGTATGTATGTGCGAGTATTTTATAGGTGTATTTGCATGCATCGAGTTATATGTATTGGTATGGATTTCACATTAGTGCTCACATGTTTTTCATATGTGTTTGCTTGAACATTCAAAAGTATGCATGTATATGTGAGCAATGTATGTATGTGTATGCACGCTTTTATATATGTATTCATGAGCGCAGTTTGATTTAAATCCTAAACGGCGCCTAAGAGAGAGCTGTTCTCTTGTGTTCAGACCAAACGCGAATGGCGCGTCAAGCGCGAGTGATTTACATGTTAAGTCAATGCAAAGACGCGATAGACGCGAATTGCGCGAATGAGGAGGCGCGAATGACGCGAATCGCGCACGCGCGAATGAAGCGAGTAAACTCAAAATGTTTAAGCGTCCAACTATACGCGAATAGCGCGATTCATTCGCGTTTGGTGTTCTGTCTGTGTGTGTGTGAGTGAGCAGAGCGGGACACAGTCAGCAACACAATACATCTGTATGTGTGTAGCAGACGCGATTTCTTTAAGACTGCAAGGGAAGCTCAGCTTCCCCTATAATTGTCAAAAAATGAATGGTCAAATATATGTACTATTATGTTAACATTTTATTGACTAAAAATGCGTTAAACACGTTCATCTCGAACGAAAACAATTTCGTTCAGAATCAGCTACTTAGGTCGGCTGACTCGATTTCCTTCTCATTCATTCCCGTAGCGTACAGTGCATTACTCTGTTGAAGCCCAGCGTCCATTGACTTCAATGGGGCTGCTTTAAACAGTTTTTTTCAGTGCTTAGAAACAAGACGGTCATTGGATAATGCTGCGATTATGTCCCGCCCACGGACGCTCAGCGTCTCTGGGATGAATGGAGGAGTGGTCTGCGTGATGATTGGAGGGTCTGTCATCTCTTTTTAATCCACTTTTATGTCCTAAAACGCTCGTTTTTTGGGGTCGACAGTTTATAAAAAACGTTTTCTTGTTTTTTTTTAGCTGTTTGCTATACACATTGTCACATATCAGCTTTTAGACATTTTTTTTTTATTTTTTTTTATAAATCATAAATGACAAGGAGGCGGCAGCTTCTCGCAATGCAAAGAGGTTGGTGTGGGCGTGGGCGTGGTCTTCAGATTATGACGCGTATCACTCTGTGTCTCCATTTCCAACTCAGTCCCATCGCGGATTTTGCATGTGTAGTCGAAAGACAAACTGCTGCAACCTTCATCGTATATTTCACACAATTTCACACCACATTCATTGTTTCAGTTTAACATAATTCCCACATTTCCTCCCGTTGAGTTAAATATATATATATATATTAGATCGTTTGTTCATTAATTCATATAGTCTGAACTAGCCAGCTAGCAAACTGCACACGATGGCAAACAGTGCTAATATTGTCGACCTGATTTGGCAAAGCCATTAGAAAGTCTTCCTTACGAGGAGAAACTTAGAATTAAACAGCAGGGCAGATCAACACCTAAGATTGATTTAGTGCAAAAGATAGGGAAAAGTAACAGGTCTTTTCAGCTCTCCTGGTATGACAAAGTTAGCTGGCTGACTGGAAGTGCTGTGAAAAAGAAAATGTACTGCTGGCCATGTCTCTTGATGAAACCATCTCATGGATGTGTTGTTTGGTCAAAATTGGGGTTTGGAGATCTGTCAAACTTTGACAGGGCATATAAAAGGCATGAAAATAGCAATGAACATGTGAGTGCATGTGCAAGATAAGTTGCATGGGCAGGATCAGGGTTGAGCATGCAATCAATGAAGGTGCTCGCATTCAAGTGGCTAAACATAATGAAACTGTTAAACAAAACAGGGCCTTCCTAAACCGCCTTATTGATGTGACATCCTTGCTTGGCCGGCAGGAGCTGTCATTTAGGGGACATGATGAGAGTAGTGAATCATCCAACAAGGGGAATTACAGAGAGTTCACAGAAACATTAGCATTAGCTAAATATGACTCTGCCCTGTCCACACAATTCGAGTCCTCAACTGTGTTTTCTGGTATGTCACACACTATTCAAAATGACTTGATCTCTGCTCTTGCAGCCACCATTTCTGATCAGATCAGAGATGAAATTCAGGATGCTCCCTTTTTTAGATGGCAGGTGGATGAAACCACTGATATATCCTGCCGTGCCCAACTCTCTGTCATTGTTCGCTATGTGGATAGTGCAGGTAAAATTCAGGAGCGCTTCATTGGATTTTTTGATGTTTCTGGGGGGCGAGATGCTCAGTCCGTTTTTGATGTTTTAAATGAGAACATGCAGGGCTACAATTTTAAGGATAAGCTTGTGGCACAGACCTATGATGGGGCTGCTGTCATGGCTTCAGCTCTCAATGGTCTGCAGGCCAAAGTGAAAGCAATAGCCCCCAGTGCAATGTTTGTGCATTGCTATGCACACAGACTGAATCTGGTGCTGTCACAGGGGGCCAAATGCTTGCCTGAGTGCAGAATTTTTTTTGCTACACTCTCTGGGTTTGCCACATTTTTCTCAAAATACACAAAGAGGACGTCTTTTCTGGAGTCTGCAGGCTGCTCAAGGTTGCCCAGAAACGCTCCTACTCGATGGAATTTCACATCACGGATAATGAGCACTGTGGCAAACAATTATGATGGCCTCCTGCAGACATTTGATAACATCATTGCAGATACGACAATGGATGATGATACACTGGATTGTGCCAAAGGCTTCGTGAGGAAACTGGAGGATTTTGAGTTTGTGTTCATGTTGTACACATATGAACAAATCTTCTCTGAGACTGATGTGGTCTTTGATATGTCCAGCAGAGAGCGATGGATGTTCTTTACTGCAAGAAAAGAATTGAGTCTCTTCTTGCATTTGTCAAAGAGAAGAGGTCAGAGGGGGCTTTCCAAGCTGTTTATGCCAAAGCAGCAGATCTCACATCAGACCCAAGAGATGAGCCCATGAGAAGGCGCCGTCTGACCCATTTGCAGGATCCCCAAGAGCGCTACAGAAATCTGTACATGGCCATCCTTGATAACATCTTGGAGCAGATTCCTCGACGTTTTTCAAATTTGGAAAGTATGCTTTTCTTAGAATTAGTCAATCCAGGGAAATTTGATGACATGAGACAAGCATTTCCAGAGGAGGCCTTCCAAAGTGTCCTGAAAAGTTATGGCCATCACTTTGATTCAGGGAGACTGAGGTCTGAACTTCAAGTCCTGTATTCAGATCAGGACTTGCAGAGTAACAGGGGAAAGCTGTGTGATTACTTGGTGTTCCTTAAAGACATGGAGTTGGACAGTGCAATGCCTCAGCTTTACAAACTGTTCTCATTAGTGGCAACAATTGGAGCTACATCTGCAGGTGTAGAAAGGAGCTTCTCCTGTTTAAAGCGGCTCAAGTCCTACACCCGTAACACAATGGGCCAAGGCCGTTTAAGCAGCCTAGCTCTGCTGCCATTGAGAGGACACTGGTCAAGTCACTGGAAAAGACGCCTAGTTGGTACGACAGGGTTACAGAGCATTTTCTTGAAAAGGAACGTAGGGCAGAATTTACATATAAATAAATGGACAATTTTTATGATTTAGGCCGAAAATGAGCTTCCCCTCTTTAAAAGATCAGCAGCCGCCACTGGTATGAGCATATAACTCCGGTTCTGTCAACCTTGCACTGGTTACCTATAAAGCATCGCATTAACTTTAAGATCTTGCTTATTACCTATAAAGCCCTACATGGTCTAGCGCCGCAGTATTTGAATAAACTTCTATTGTATTACAATCCTCCACGTGCATTACGCTCTCAGGCGTCCTGTCAGTTGGTAATACCTAGAATTTCAAAATCAAGTGCAGGTGGTAGATCCTTTTCTTATCTAGCGCCTAAACTTTGGAATATTCTTCCCTGCACTGTCCGGGAGGCAGACAAACTCTGTCAGTTTAAATCTAGACTAAAGACGCATCTTTTTAATCTTGCATACACTACACTTCCATAATACTAATCCTCAGAGGATTAAGGCTGCATTATTTAGATCAACCGGAACCAGGAACACATCCAACAACAAATGATGTACCTGTTTCATCAAAGAGTGCAGAGCAGTACTCTACTCTCAGCCAGTCTTGTCTCTTTGTTCCAAGGTTACCGCAGGATGCAGTTCATGCCCAGACCTGATGGCAGAGCTGAGAATGGGAAGCGGTGACCTGACAAGAGCTGGATAAAGGACGCGGCAACTTGACACGATTTTTCTACAACACTTCAAATGCTATTAGATTGTTAATGATAATCTTAAATCTATAATTTACCTTATTAGTAAGTTTATTTATTTTTTATGTAGCCTTGTTGTGCAAACACTGTTGAGCTTGTGCAGAGGCAGCAGCTTTTGCCAGAGGGGAACTGGAATCCCCTGGTTGGGCCTGGGTTCTCCTGAGGTTTTTTTTCTCGATTGGAGTTTTGGGTTCCTCGCCACCGTTTGCATATTGTTTTGCACTATTTGCCTGTCCGGGGGGACTGCTTTAGAATTTAGACATAATTAATATTGCATATAAGAATTTATAGTCCGTTTAATATTTGACCTGTGGTTCTCTCTTTATCTCAAATGTGTGCGTGTGTGCGAGTGTGTTTGCGTGTGTGCGTCTATGTCAATGTGTGTAAGTATGTATGCATATTGTGTGTGTGGAGCATTTAAATGTCTGTCTTTTGTTGTTTTCACCTTTTTCACCTTTTCTTGTTTTTACAGGTATATGACTTTAGTTGTTTTTCTTGTATTCAATGCTGTAGTGGAGTAGGCGGGGCGAGACCGTGGTTCGAGTCACGTAGGAGATCGGGAGCACATAAGAGAACGAGCGACCGGACCGTCACGGAGAGAGGACCGGGCCCGAACTTGTGTTACGTTTGTATTTGTATTTATGTTTATGTTTTGTTCGCCGGCGGTCGTCCGTGAGGGGCCGCCGGCTGTTATATTACTTTATTAAATGTTTGAACGTTTGCCGGTTCCCGCCTCCTTCCTTCCCTTTTAATGAATCTTATTACAGTGGTGCCGAAACCCGGGAGGAAGGAGAGACATGCTGTCGGAGAGTCCTCGCCGCCGAGTGGCCTCGCGGTGCCGGAGAGTTCGGGCAGCGCGGACGAAGGCGTCCGCCAGTGGCTGCCCGAAGCGGTGGCTCTGGGGAAACGGAAGTGCACAGTGTGGCCACCGCCAAAGCTTCGGTGCGACGGCGACCTTTGCTGCCGCGCCCCTGGGTCGAGGTGGGGTGGCTTTCGTCCGAGCGGGAGCGGGGGAGTTGCCGCCGTCCGCCAGAGGCCGGAGCCTGCCGTCCGTCCGGCCTGCCCCGTCTGCGTTCCAAGGAGGTCGCCGGTCAGCAAAAGGCCCCGTCCCTCGCCTTTTGTCAGTCGTGCCGTCCACCGAGCGCCCAGGGCCACCGCAAGGCACCGAAGGAGAGAGACCCCGGCTGGTTGAGGACCGAGCGGCAGCATGTCGGGGAACCGGACTATAATTTTTTTTTCTCCTCTCTCCCCTCTCTCTTTCCAGTCGCTCCGAGGGCTCCCGTCTCCGTTGTCTCGTCTCGTCGCTGCATACCCCCACCCCGCCCCCCCGAGGGAGGGGGAGGGAGCATGCACAGTCGCGGGGGTACCCCCGGCCTGTGAGGGGTGATGGGGGTATGTAGTGGAGTAGGCGGGGCGAGACCGTGGTTCGAATCACGTAGGAGATCGGGAGCACATAAGAGAACGAGCGACCGGACCGTCACGGAGAGAGGACCGGGCCCGAACTTGTGTTACGTTTGTATTTGTATTTATGTTTATGTTTTGTTCGCCGGCGGTCGTCCGTGAGGGGCCGCCGGCTGTTATATTACTTTATTAAATGTTTGAACGTTCGCCGGTTCCCGCCTCCTTCCTTCCTTTTAATGAACCTTTTCTACAAATGCGTCTCATGTACAGCTGCTTTGTAACAATGAAAATTGTAAAAATCGCTATATAAATAAAGTTGAGTTGAGAGGTTTCAGCTCTGCAAAGGGTGGAGAAGTGACCAAAAAAGGAAAACAACATTTGGGAGGACATAACTAATCATGTCAATGCCATGTGGTCTGGCCAAAAGAGGACCATAAAACAAGGTATGTTGCGATGGAAGAACCTTAGGGCCAAGGCAACGAAAGACCTTACTGAAGCCAAGAACCCCCAAACAGGTAACAAGCCATTTAAGAAGGGTGATTTCACTGATATGGTCTTTGATATCATAGGAAGAGAAAAATCTGAGGCTCTGCATGGCATTGAAGGCATAGAAGCAGATGGAGAGGCCACAATTACATAGACTAGGACTTCAGAAGAATGCGAGCAAAATTCTCCTGCAGAGGAAATGTTTGTCCTGGATTTAACTACAGTGATTGAGGAGGAAGATAGATCCTCAGTGGATGTAATGAAGACAGTCCAAGACGTTCCTACAAGAAAACGCAAACGTTCCTCAGCTACAAACCAGGATGGTGACAGCTATAAGTTGCTTCTGAAAGAGCCGAAGTACAAACTGGGTAAAGAACAAATCTTGCTTACCCAACTACAGCAAAAAAAAAAAAGTGCAGCTGGAGATACATCTCCTTAAGGCAGAGATGGAAAGAGCTGGCATCTGTCCTGTAAATGATTTTTGAGTATTGGATAGTTTTTTTTGTTTTATTATTTAACATTATAACAAATCCTGCCTTGATGCCCGATGACTCCTGAGATAGGCGCAGGCTCCCCGTGACCCGAGGTAGTTCGGACAAGCGGTAGAAAATGGAATGGAATGGAACATTATAACAAAATAAGGAATGAAAAATGTTTTCTGTTTCTTACAATAAAAACAAACATTGGCTATTTGTGGCCACCGGTATTTTGCCTACCTGTTGTTCTTTGCTAAGCCAGTAGGCTACACTGTTGGTTCCATTTAAGGCTCTGGTAAAAAGGATTTGGTAATCCTGAAATTTGGTATTTGGATCACAGTGATCCAATCCAATGTTCCAAAAAACTGGCATTAAAGTAAGATGGATCAGGGCCCAGTTTTTCAAAAGTAATTTGGAAATGGGTTTTTCAAAAGCAAAAGAGGGATTCCGAACTAAAATCAGATCATGTAATCCGATTTTACATTCGATCTGGATCAAAGCTGCCCTTTGGGTATTTCAAAACTTTTAACTTGGTTTGGGATCTATTTGATCCAAAAAACAGGATTATCCTGATCCCATCAGAAGGGTGGATTCAGTTGTTATATTTCAAACCAAATAAAATCAGAGAGGTCTTTTTTAAGTGAATGATCAGAAAATCAATGTTTACTGTAGACATCATATAACGTTCCTCAGCTACAAACCAGGATGGTGACAGCTATGAGTTCATTCTGAAACGGGAAACCGAAAGGGCAGAAGTACAAATTGAACTGGGTATAGAACGAATCTTGCTTACCCAACTGATACATCTCATAAAGGCAGAGATGGAAAGAGCTAGTATATTTTCTGTAAATGATTTTTGACTATTGGATAGTATTGTTTTTGTTGTGTTATTTAACTTTATAACAAAATAAGAAATGTTAAATGTTTCTGTTTCTTATAGTTAAAACAAACAATGGCTATATGTGGCGTATTTTGCCTACCTGTTGTTCTTTGCTCAGCCAGTAGGCTACACTGTTGGTTCCATTTAAGGCTCTAGTAAACAGGATTCGGTAATCCTGAAAAGTGGTATTTGGATCACAGTGATCCAATTCAATGCTTCTTTAAAAAACTGGCATAAAAGTAAGATGGATCGGGTGATCCTGGATAGCAAAACATGGGATTTCTCTAAGGGGTTATTAGGCTGAATTATTTAGATCAACCGGAACCAGGAACACCTCTTATAACTGCACTTGTAGAACGGTATTCTGCTCTATCCACTAAAGTTGGTTAGCAACCTGTCATAATGAACAAAGTATAGCCAGAATGACGTGAGGAGAAACAAAATACACTTTAATCGCATAACATCGTTTAATGGAAACGCAGTCATTGCGCAATATTTTTTTAATCAACATTTAGAAAATATTGCTTATGTTTTGAGCAAATCTGTAATGGAAACCTGGCTACTAATGTTCAATCACATGGCAGTCAGTCCACTCTGCAGTCATTGATATTCATGATAAATGATTACATACACTGTATCAAAAATGCTATGTTTTACCTGAGACAGTAAAATAATTCCCTCTTGAGTGTTGGCGTCTGTCTGAATTGTGAAGGTGCTGCTTTCCTCCAAGTCGTCTAAACTGTATTTAATCCTTGCATTAACACCAATGTCCCCATCATCTGCAATTACTCTGCCCACTGTGGTGCCCACCGGAGCAAACTCTGATATTGAAAATGTGTACAAATCTGGACACAAAGTAGAAAAATAAGGAATGGTGTAAATAACATTTGCTTACCTCTGCAAAGTAAAAAAAAAAGTAAAATTACATACAATCAACATCAACAGTGATTTGAAATAAAGCTTATCGTAACTAGGCTACTCCCATCTTGTTTTTGGAAATTGTGTAGGTGATTAATTCTCCCTAGCTGTTTCAATCATAAAAATGCATCCTATATAAAATACATTAAATTGGAGTCAAGTTAACCTGAAACACAAACAGAAAGTTTGTGTAGAAAAAATAGCTACTTGCATTATGCTTTTTTTGTTAGAGACTAGTGTTTTAATTCAATCAAGCTTACTGTGCTGGAACATGGGCCCATTGTCATTGACATCAGTCAGGCTGATGGTTACTGTGGTTGTGGCGCTGTAGCCTCCAGTAAGTCCAAGCATATCTTTTACCTGAACCACAACCAGATACATATCCCTGGCTTCTCTGTCCATATTGGGCAATGATGTCACGATTATACCTGTGACAGAGACAAGAAATAATAACAATTACCTTACACTTAAAAATGAACATCACAACTTTTATGTTTGTTCCCTAACATTTTTGCAAAATGACGTCATAAGGCAGGGTTCATTATATCTAGTCCTGGAGGGCCACTGCCATACACAGTTTAGCTCCAACTCTGATCAATCACGCCTACCTGGGATGTTCCAATCTTGAATAGTTTGTTGAGGTGTGTTTGATAAGGATTGGATCTTTATTATGCAGTGTAATGGGCCTTCAAGGCTAGATTGGAGGAACTCTGTCATTGACTCAACATTACAAGAAAACCTTTTCTTGACTGTCTTTGCTAAAACTATCATGCGTCAAACACCCATGGTGAAAACAACAAGCAAATAAAATAATAATAATCCAAAGTCAAGAGTCAAGATCCCAACTCAAGGAAACACTAGACTCCATGAGGGTGACATTCAAATTAATTACTTAAAACAAATATATAAAGTGTCAACTCTGCCCACCCCCCAAGAACTGTATACTATCCAAAGTGAGGAAAAGGGCTCCGAAAATCACCCTGGACCTCTCACATTCAAGCCATCATCTCTTCACAATGCTGCCGTCTGGTCGGCGCTACAGAGCACTGAGCACCAAAACAACCAGACACAAAAATAGCTTCTTCCCTCAGGCCATCTACCTCTTGAACAGTTATACAGCGGGGAAAATACGTTTTTGACACATCAGCATTTTTATCAGTAAGGGGATTTCTAAGTGGGCTATTGACAAATTTCCACCAGATGTAGCCATCAAGCCAAATATTGAATTTATACAAAGAAATCAGAACATTTGAGTATACAAGTTCAGTCATAATAAATAAAGTGAAATGACACAGGGAATAAGTATTGAACACACTTTATTTAATACTTTGTAGAAAAGCCTTTGTTGGTGATTAAATCTTCTAGACGCCTCTTGTATGGAGAGACCAGTCGTCTGCATTGCTCAGGAGTGATTCTGGCCCATTCTTCCACACAAATGGTCTTTAAATCTTGAAGGTTCCTTGGGCCTCTTTTATGAACTTTGATCTTCAGTTCTCTCCATAGATTTTCTATGGGATTTAGGTCAGGTGATTGACTGGGCCATTCAAGCAGCTTGATTTTCTTTCTTTGAAACCACTTCATTGTGTCCTTGGCCTTGTGTTTGGGATCATTGTCTTGCTGAAATGTCCACCCTCTTTTCATTTTCAGCTATCTGGTAGATGGCAGCAGATTTTTATCCAGAATGTCCTGGTACATTTCTCCATTCATCCTGCCTTCAATAATATGAAGTCTGCCCCTTGCTGAAAAGCAGCCCCCCAAACCATGATGCTTCCACCCCCAAACTTAACTGTTGGTATGGTGTTCTTGGGGTGGTGGGCAGTGCCATTTCTTCTCCAAACATGGTGTGTAGAATGACTGCCAAAAAGTTCAATTTTGCTTTCATCTGACCATACTATAGTCTCCCAATAATCCACAGGCTTCTCCAAATGCTCTTTCGCAAACTTTAACCGAGCCTCAACATGCTTTTTGTTCAGCAATGGAGTCTTGCGTGGTGAGCGTGCATGGATGCCATGGCGGTTTAGTGCATTGCATAGTTTTCTTTGAAACAACAGTACCTGCTGATGCAAGGTCTTCCTGAAGTTCTGCCCGAGTGGTTCTTGGCTCTTGAAGAACTCTCCTGATTATTCTTTGGACTCCTCGGACAGGGATCTTACGTGGAGCACCTGATCGTGGCCGGTTTATGGTGAACTGATGCTCTTCCCATTTCCGGATAATGGCCCCCACAGTGCTCACAGGAACATTCAGCATTCTGGAAATGCGCCTATAACCATTCCCATCAAAATGCTTTTCACCGATAAGATTCCGAAGATCTACAGAGAGTTCTTTGCTTTTACCCATCATGAAGTCTTTCCTGTGTGCCTCCTAGGTAATGAGAAGCCTTTATAGGCCATCAATTAGGACTAAAGCAGCTGATATCAATTAGTACTGATAGGGGGCACAGGGTTTCTTTCTCAATACTGACAGATTTCAGGTGATCTCCTGGCTTTCTATGCTATTTTGCACCTTCTTACCTTTATGTGTTCAATACTTATTCCCTGTGTCATTTCACTTTATTTATTATGACTGAACTTGTATACTTAAATGTTCTGATGTCTTTGTATGAATTCAATATTTGGCTTGATGGCTACATCTGGTGGAAATTTTGTGTCAATAGCCCACTTAGAAATCCCCTTACTGATAAAAATACTGATGTGTCAAATACTTATTTTCCCCGCTGTATGTTTTTAACCCACTGTGCAATTAATAACTGTGCAATAATAATTAAGTGCAATATTAATTATATCCTCCAGATAATACACTCTATTTTTTACAACTTTTTCTGTAAATTATATTTTATTCCGCTGTATATAGCACATAACTTGTACTACAATAGTGTATTCTTATTTTTTTACTTGTACATATTTACATACACACATAGCTTTACTCTCTTTTTCCTATGTTTATTGTATTGTAATTCTTAATTGTATATACCCATAGGCCCTTATTTAAATAACCTGTATACTGTTTTCTATTGTCTTATGGTCTATGTGTACTGTTGTTGCTGTTTCTGTGTACTGGATGCTCCTGTCACCAAAACAAATTCCTTGTATATGCAAACATACTTGGCAATAAAGCTCTTTCTGATTCTGATCAAGATGCCCGCTGGGAAATACACATGTCATACATGCAATTCTGTGGACAATTATAAATGAAGATGAGTCATTTTGACAGATTGGTCAAAAGTGATTACCCCTAAAATATTTAGCCTTAATCCCCCCATGTTATCTATGTAAGTGGGGCAATTCTCCGCAGTTTAAAAAGGAAAAGGACCCCTTAGATCAGTGATGCATGGAGCAGGGACCCCCTTATACCAAATGTGTAAACAGAGCTATTTAAACAAAAACAACCCTATTGTCACAGCAATATTATGTTAAGACATTACATTAGCACTATTATGCATGTTATTGTTGCACATACTTTTCTGTGTTTTTCTTATTGCTAATATAGATTGTTTGATTATTTTAAGGGATTTGCAGCATCATACATTTTCATTTTACTGTGAGATGGACAATTAAACATTTACTTGTCCTCAACCTTTTTATTAAGGCTTCAGTGAGATGACTGACCCTGGTTAATGGCACAAAGACTATTCTAGTGAAGGTAGAAGTTGTCTCTGGATGCGAAAAAAAATCAGTGCAGATGGTATTCATTCTATTGTAAAAGCAGGCTGTTTAATTAAGTGGAAAACTTTTTTTTCTTCCGCTTGATCTCTTTGTTGTAGAACACAACGCTATTTTATCATTCAGAGCTCTGTTGTCTCTCTGTAACATGAAAATTCACAAGTTTTTTCTAAAGAGTATCATATCAGACTAAGGAGAGCAAAAAGCAACGAGTCCAAATTATTTTTTGGGCAACTTGTTTGCCGTGCACCATCATTAGCCTACCGTTTATTCATGATGCAGATGTAACATTTCTTCTATTGCTTGCTTCTGTGGCCTGAATGGATGTTTTTGTATGCACGCAGGTTAAAATTGCAATGCACGGGAGCTTCAATGAGTCTGCGTGGCCGCACACGTGCGCAGCTTAATGAGAACATTGGTTGTCATATTTCAGTACCAATGCTCATAAATGTTTTAACAAAAGGTTCCCTGTAAGTAAACAGTAATTAGCGGACCCCTTGCAGTTCCACCGCGGACCCCTGGTTGAAGACCCATGTGCGAGAGAAAATAAATTGCGGGACTTGATGTAAAAAATATTATGAATTATTACGAATAAAATTATTATGAGCGATAAAGTGTGGGATTTATTGATTGTTATGAGTAATTAAGAGTGAGGTGAGACGAATGGAAAGACTGTACTGAAAAGGTTCGATGCCAGTAAAAGCGTTTTAGACTCCAGGTGTTCTAGCAGGCTGGTGCACTTTTATTTATTACAGATGTAGCTACTTTGATTCTAATGTGTTTAGTCACTACGCTACAATGCATTATATTCCCTAGATAATACAATTTATTTAATAACATATACTGTATGTTGTGTCCACCCCCATACAGACTTTCATCGATAACATTAACTTATGCAAAAATGATTAATCTAATTAAGAATATATTGGTCCTTTTGAAAATATATATAACAAAATAGTACCGTTTGAGTATCATTATATCAATACTGCAGCATTGATATGCACATCTCTAATGTCAAGCTTTGTTTGTCGTAACTGTGCTAAAATACTGTACACTGGGAATATGAAAACTGATAAAATGTAATCGCTGAAGGGACTACAGAGCATAAAGCTAAGTCGAAACATTAAATGTTACCCAGAGAGCAAATAAAAACCATTGGATCAATGTTGAAAATTGTTGATTAGTCAATTGTTAATGACATTTAATGTTGAAAAAAAGTTGATCTGTCAGTTAATGACATTTAATGTTGAAAAATCTTGATATTTTATCAAATCACAATTTTTGTGATCAATGTTTGCTTTAGTTGGGCTCTTGACTTTCAAAGCTCAAGCCAATTCTCTTTTAATACTTGTATTAAAGTGATTTTAATTAAGAATGCTTTTGTAGTGGTAAAGAACGAGAAAGAGAAATGGAAAAAAAGGTTTAGAGGTAGTCGTTTGATTTAAATGACAAGAATCAAGCAGTAATAAAGTTAAGAAGCTTCTTTTAGTTTTGATCCTTTTAATGTTTTGATTCCCAAGTGTAAGTATTGTGATAAATTGAGTTTTTTATGGGCACACACGGACATCGACACTCATCACACAAACCTAATCAATGGTGACAATCATCAAACTAATACAGATCAACTGCAATGCATGCTGGGAGTCATGGGTGAGTTTTGTACTATGATGTTACCCAGCATGCATTGCAGCATGAAGTTTTCCTTGGTTAATTGTCACCATTGTTGAGTTTCATGATTCTTGATGTCTAATTACATTTACATTTAAATTTAGTAATTTTATCCAAAGCGACTTACAGATGGGGTTAACAGTTGAAGCAATTCGGACAACACAAGTACAACAAAAAGCATAAGTGCAATCAATAAAACTGGTTTCATAAAGCCTACCACAGTATACAGAGCTAAGTTGGAAGTTTTTTTTTTTTTTGAAGAGTAGAAAAGAAATAGAAGTCAGAACTGATCGGTAAGGTGTTGACGGAAGAGATGCGTTCACAGACGATTCTTAAAGATGGCTACAGAATCTGCAGATCTTGCTGCCGCGGGCAGATCATTTCACATAAGTGGAACCGATCCAAAGGTTCGTGAGATCGATTATTTACCTTTTTGGGATGGCACTACAAGACGTTGTTCGTTTGCAGAGCGCAGAGATCTGGCGGGTACATAACTAAAGAAGATAAGGGGGTGCCGAATAATTGATTTAGTTTTTGAGTATATCCTGAGATTATGAAAGTCATAACACTGTTTTAAAATCACAATATTCTCTTATCACTAACACAAAACACTTAAAATTATCTAATCACAACAAATGAACTTTAAGGCACATGGATTGTCATAACATTTTAAGATTATGAACAAGAGTAAAGAGCCCAACTAAAGTAAACACTGATCACAACAATGGTGTTTTGTTGACATAAAAAATAAACATAGGTGCATTGACTTTTTTTGATGTGAAAGTTTTTGATGTCAGTCTGATTTGCATTTTTGACCTACATTTTGAGTTACAAGTTTTGTTTGACATACATTTTACCTCATTTTAACATCAAGGTGCCCACTGGGTATATGATAAAATGCTAAGGGAATGATTTTACAAATTATAGTCAAAGAGTGGCAACAGAAGATGCTACAATATAACATAGTTTGATTCATTTAAGATGCTAATTTTCACACAATACGATTAGTCCCACAGTTACAATTGGGCTACTCTATAGTTTTGATGAGATTTCTATTATTCTAAAAGGAGAAAAAAATATGAATAAAGCTTTTGACAGGTAATGTACCTTACTATAGTAAATGCGTATGTTGCGTCCCCCGAGAATATACATGCGTATTTTCTTTGTTTTACTAGTATAGCGCTATCTGCCTGCCTCCGTTACTATAGTGATGTAGCACCGGTTCACGTGATGTACCCGGAAGTCTATCGCTAGCGGCAGCGGTAGCAGCATACTGCGAGTGCTCTCAGTCATCCGCTTCTAGAGCGATCTCTTTTTCTTTTGTCCTCTTTGCTAAGCAACGTCTGTGAGTACTTCTTATCATTTAATATTAAGGCAGTCTCTATTTTGTTCCCGGTAAAGTGGTGGCTAAGTTAGCTTCATGCCTATTACTGCCGATTGTTTACCCAGCTCGATTGCATCTTATTTCATCTTATTATGTAAATTACCCGTGTTGTTTTTGACACTTGTATTTGGATTTAATATCAATATGTGACGTTATCTCATCTGTATTGTATTGCAGTTTCACAATAATCTCAGTAAACTTTATGGAAATGAATCATCCGTGTCCTGGAGTTTTTTGGGAGTGTTTAAACTGATTGGAGCACAGTACATGAAAGCGTATATTATATATACAGTCCAGCCCGAAATTATTCATACCCCTGGCAAATTCTGACTTAAAGTTACTTTTTTTCAACCAGTAAGTTTTTTTTGGGACCGGAAATAACACAGGCTTCTCCCAAAAGATAATAAGACGATGTACAAGAGGCATCATTGTGGAAAAAATATTTCTCAGCTTTTATTTACATTTGAACAAAAAGTGGCATGTCCAAAATTATTCATACCCTTTGCAAACTGTTGCAGTCTATGGGATAGTCCAAAGTTCTATACCATTCCAAATAGTCAAAGCTGTTCTATTCAGAAGCTCTCTGCTGTTGGTTTGTGGACAGTCATGGCTAAGACAAAGGAGCTCACTGAGGACCTGCGGCTGTGCATTGTGGCTGCTCACAAATCAGGAAAGGGCTATAAGACCATATCAAAATGTTTTGAAGTTCCAGTGGCTACAGTGCAAAGTATTATTAAAAAATACAAGACATTCCGCACTGTGAAAAATCTCGGAGTACGTGGTCGGAAGCCAAAAGTGACACCTGTGCTGGCCAGGAGGATAGTGAGAGAGGTAAAAAAGAATCCAAGGATCACCACCAAGGCCATCCTGATGAATCTGGGCTCTGCTGGTGGCAACATCTCAAGGCAGTCCAACGGACACTGCACATCGCTGGGTTCTACGGACGCAGACCAAGGAGGACACCACTTCTCCAGATAAGGCACACAAAAGCCCGCTTGGCCTATGCAAATGCTCATCTGGACAAAGAAGAAGACTTCTGGTCTTCTGTTTTATGGTCCGATGAAACAAAGATTGAATTGTTTGGCCACAATGATGTAGCCTTCATTTGGCGTAAAAAAGGAGAAGCCTACAACCCTAAGAACACCATCCCCACTGTCAAACATGGTGGTGGGAACCTAATGTTTTGGGGGTGTTTTTCAGCCGGTGGACCAGGGAACCTAATCACAGTAAACGGCACCATGAAAAAGGAGCAATACATCAGAATTCTCAATAACAACATCAGGCAGTCTGCAGAGAAACTTGGCCTTGGGCACCAGTGGACATTTCAGCACGACAACGACCCAAAACATACGGCAAAAGTGGTGAAGAAATGGTTAGTAGACAAAGACATCAACGTTTTGCAGTGGCCCAGCCAGAGTCCTGACTTAAATCCAATAGAGAATCTATGGAGGGAGCTAAAGATCAGGGTGATGGCAAGGAGACCCTCCAACCTGAAAGAGCTGGAGCTCATCGCTAAAGATGAATGGGCAAAAATACCAGACATGCAAAAAGCTGGTCAGCAATTATAGGAAGCGTTTGATTGCTGTAATAGTCAATAAAGGCTTTTCTATTGGTTATTGAGAAGGGTATGAATAATTTTGGACATGCCACTTTTTGTTCAAATGTAAATAAAAGCTGAGAATTTTTTTTTTCCACAATGATGCCTCTTGTACATCGTCTTATTATCTTTTGGGAGAAGCCTGTGTTATTTCCGGTCCAAAAAAACTTGCTGGTTGAATAAAAGTAACTTTAAGTCACAATTTGCCAGGGGTATGAATAATTTCGGGCTGGACTGTATATATATATATATATATATATATATATATTGTTTTACTTGCCCATTATCACAATCAGAATTGTTTCTAAAACAGTTCTCTCTTATAGACAGCAGAAACAGTATTAATCTGTGCCTGAAAAACATTTTAGTGTTCGTAATATTTGAACATAATTCTTTCCTGAGAAACATACAGAACTCCCTCTATCCATGTTGAACACCATTGGTTTTTCGGTGCTGACGTCACTCCTTTATTTGCATGCGCCCGTAGCCTGAAAAAAGACTGGTTTGGTTTTGTCAACCCAAGACTAATCCTGTAACCCTGACTTTGTTAATCTACCTTCATGTTACAGGCCCCGGGATGGCCAAAATAAACAAATCTATGCAACATGGTGAGTTAATATCCCAAATAGCATAAAACTAAAAAAGATGTAAACCTTACACCCATGTCACCTCATCTGGCCCACATACCAATTGGAATGATGGCACTTGGGCACTCCTGTTTGCCGGATTTGGGCCACAAGCAATCCAAAACAATGCTGCACGTCAGCCAAAAGCAAAACAAAAGTAGAACAGACACAAATATGGGCAACAGCTCATTTCAATTTTCGTTCAGATTCAACCCAAACCAACACCTTTCTCTGCTCCTATTTGACATATTTTTCAATTAAGTTTGATTATTTTTCTCAGCTGCTTAGTGATGTTGTTATGATCTTTATAAAATGAGCTGATTTAATCATTGTTATTGACATAAGAACCCTTAAACTGCGTTTTTATGTTTTATTTACAACCAATTATAGGTTATTAACATAAAGAGTTTCAATAGATCTGCTTTATTTATCTCTTATACAAGCATCGCAGAAATGTTCAAACTGAAACATTCTTGCATTTGCTGAAAAGCTTTGATGAATAGTGAGGATCTACATCACAGAGGTTTTATCACTATTGACTGAATCATCACTACATTAAAAAGATTATGTAAATAAAAATGATGTTAAACAGGATATATTTGTTGCTTATATTTGGGTCAGTTCTGCTTTATGTTTTTGGTTGCCATGCGCATTGCTTTGGCTTCCTTGTGACCCAAATCTGGCAAACAGGAGCAGACCACCCAAGTGCTATCATTCCATGCAGTATGTGGGCCAGAGAAGGTGCACTGAAAGTACGCTGTGCGCGAAATGGCTGTCGCTTCTCGTCGTAATTTGTCTATTTTTTTGTCAGTGGTGTGAAAAAGTATTTGCCCCCTTCTGGATTTTTTGTTTTTTCGCATATTTGTCATGCTTAAATGATTCAGATCATCAAACACCATTTTTATATCACTCAAAGAAGACCAGCGTAAATACAAAATGCAGTTTTTAAATGATGGTTTTATTTATTAAGGGAAAAATCAATCCAAACATTTCTGACCCTATGTGAAAAAGTAATTGCCCCCCTTGGTAAATCATGAATTAACTGTGATGAATTGAATAACTGAGTTAAATTTCACTAGCCACACTCAAATTCCTCCTAATTACTGCCAGATCTGTTGAATCAAGAAATCAACTAGTCAACTAATCAACTAAATCAACAAGTAGAACCTGTCAGACAAACTGAAGTAGTCTAAAAGATCTCAAATAGCAACACATCATGCCGCGATCTAAAGAAATTCAAGAACAGATGAGAAACAAAGTAATTTAAATGTATCAGTCTAGAAAGGGGTACAAAGCCATTTCTAAGGCTTTGGGACTCCAGCGAACCACAGTGAGAGCCATTATCCACAAAAGGAGAAAGCATGGAACAGTGGTAAACTGTCCCAGGAGTGGTCGGCCTACCAAAATTACTCCAAGAGCACAACGACGACTCGTCCAGGAGGACATAAAAGATCCCAGAACAACATCTAAAGAACTGCAGGCCTCTCTTGCTTCAGTTATGGTCAGTGTTCATGATTCTACAATAAGAAAGAGACTGTGCAAATATGGCCTCCATGGGAGAGTTCCGAGGTGAAAACCACTGCTGACCAAAAAGAACACAAAGGCTCGTCTCACATTTGCTAAAAAACATCTTGATGATCCCCAAAACTTTTGGGCAAATATTCTGTGTACTGATGAGACAAAGGTTGAACTTTTGGAAGGTGTGCGTCCCGTTACATATGGCGTAAAACTGACACAGTATTCATAAAAAGAACATCATACCAACAGTCAAACGTGGTAGAGTTAGTGTGATGGTCTGGGGCTGCTTTGCAGCTTCAGGACCTGGACGACTGACCATAATTGATGGAACCATGAATTCTGCGCTCTACCAAAAAATCCTAAAAGAAAATGTCCGACCATCGGTTTGTGACCTCAAGCTTAAACGCACTTGGGTTATGCAGCAGGACAATGATCCAAACAAACCACCAGCAATTCCACCTCTAAATGGCTAAAAAAATCAAAAAGAAAGGTTTTGGAGTGGCCTAGTCAAAGTCCGGACTTAAATCTGGACAGCTTTCCTGTAGCTCAGTGGTAAGAGCATTGCGTTAACAACGCAAGGTTGTGAGTTTGATCCCAGGGTATTGCAAATACCTATGTATAAATGTATAGGATAATGCAATGTAAGTCGCGTCTGCCAAATGCATAAATGTAAATCCAATTGAAATGCTGTGACATGACCTTAAAAAGGCTGTTCATGCTCGAAGACCCTCCAATGTGGCTGAATTAAAACAATTCTGCAAAGAAGAGTTGGCCAAAATTCTTCCACAGCGATGTGAAAAACGTTTGCAAACGCTTGATTGCAGTTGTTGCTGCCAAGTGTGGCACAACTAGTTATTAGGTTTAGGGGGCAATTACTTTGTCACATAGGGTCAGAAATGTTATTTCCCTAAATAAATAAAACCATAATTTAAAAACTGCATTTTGGATTGACTCTGGTTTTCTTTGTGTAATATTAACATTTTGTTTGATGATCTGGATCATTTAAGCATGACAAATATGCAAAAAAACAAAAATCAGGAAGGGGGCAAATACTTTTTCACACCACTGTAAGTTTACACGTCATTTAAGGTTTGGACTTTAAATCATCGGCCTGGAGAACAAGTTACTATACTGGACGCTTGAACATCTTTCCGGTTTGGATATACCCCAACATCAACAATATATTATCAAACCCGGGATTAAACACTGGACCAAAGTCTCCCATTTACTCCGAAGTAGTTACTTGAGCACTTGAAACTGTTACGTTACTGAGATGCGACCATTCTGCAAACTTCTGTTCAGCGTCTCACTATTGAAACCTGCGAGCCCTCTGTCTGTTTTGCTGTACCGCACTACACATACGGTGAGCAAGCATTCTCTTTCTCATTGAGTTGTGTTTTAATGGGGTTCTGGCTATCTCGGTCTGGCTAATGCTGAGCGGTTCACCACGTTACTGTTTTTCCGCGAGCCCTCTGCCCTGTCCATCTGTTGGTCCCGTGCTGCTTGATTACACCGGTAAATAAGCTTCCACTTGTTTAGCGAGTTGTGTCTTAAAAGTTTGAGGATAATACCTAGTTGGGTTTGGCTAACGTGGTTCTCTTTAGTGTGGTTGTACTGCGTTCTGTGAGTGCTGTGTGGAACAACAAGGAGATGTTTCTCCTTGATAATGCTAAAAACTTTGTGGCTTTAAGGCCGCTGGTCCTAGTCATTTTCAGGCTCATTTACAGTATGGATCTCTGTCATAGCTCATTGCAGATCCATAGCCTTACACTCCCTCCCGTTTAAATATATCTACATATACATGGTGTAAAACGCTTGAAATTTCTAAACGCGCACGTTACATCCATTGGCCACAGTCAGTACTGTTACACAAAGAAGCACTAAATACTGCACGCTCTTCCTACCTCTCCACTGTTATTGATAAAGCTAGGTGTATACCAAAAGCAACAAACTTGTTAAACCATGTTCCAAAGCTATTAATGGCTCTGTTGATCTTTGTGAAAGTTTCCATTCCTTTTTTCAAGTAAATGTGATAACATCTACCAAGTTTTCTCTCCATCTGTCTGTCCTCACCATTTTTCGCACCTAGTACATCATCCTCTTAGCAATTTCTTGCCCACAAGTACATCTGTGGTTAAAAATACTAAATCTAACTCTGCCTCCTGCACGCTCGATCCTATTCCAACATACCTACTCAAAACCGTCTTGCCATCGCTCATTCAACCCATTACACTTATTATAAACAGATCCCTCACCACTGGTTATGTCCCATCTAAAGGTAGCTGTCATTACTCCGATTCTTAAGAAACCTGGGGCCTCATTTATCAACAGTGTGTAAAAAAGGGTCCATATTTTGTCCTATGAATGAAATTTAGAATGTGTCTAAGTACAAAAAAATCGGTATTTACTAAACGTGCGTACACGGTTCTTACGCACACCAGTGAGTAATCATTGTTGATAAATCCCACATGTTCTTAAGTGCTCTTTTACGTTCATGGTCATTTGTATTCGGAAACACCCCCAATTAACCATATATGGTAATGAAACCTTCATTTATAAGTCACGTGAATGTACTCTGTGCTCTGATCACAGCGATCTTTGAAAACGCTTTCTTTGCGCAATGTATGTTTTGCTCAATTTGGTTTTTATTGTTAATTTCTTAATTATTTATAGAAGATTTATTTTGCATAAATTAAAATGTTCAGAACAGAAACCGAATTTGTAGTTCTTTTTTTGGTGAAATTGAAATGTTATTATGATTTGGTAAAGCGATGTAGTAATAGAAAAGCAATAAGATGTTAAAAATTATTAATATGCAAACCTCTTTTTGTTCTTTTTCAGTTTGTTTGAATGTTTTTTCTTTTATTTATTTTTTCATATATTGTTCTGTTAAGTGTGTCTTTTACATTGTGCTTTCAATAAAAGGAATGCCAAATCATCCAGCAAAATCATTTCAAATGATTTCCCATCTGTCTTTTTTAGCTTCTCACACCAATTACACAATGTATTTACTTGTTGAGTATTTGCAAATAAAGGACAAAGGAAACACACGGTGGCACTTTCTTTTTGTAGTATCACTGTTCTACCACTAGGTTTTCTGCGTAAGCATGCTCAGAGGTGTGCGTATATTTACGCAAATTTCTACGTATAGGTACAAATTGGTAAATCCCACACTTTGAGTGAAACTGTTCTTAGGAACTCACTACGCACACATCTGAGCGTACGCACTGTTGATCAATGTGGCCCCTGGTGTTGACAATACCGCTATGAACAACTTTAGACCGATATCATACCTCCCATTTGTTGCTAAAATTATTGAGAAGGTAGTTGTAGCACAACTCTTAAGTCTCATTTGGAGAAAAAAATTCTTATGAGCTGTTTCAATCAGGCTTCCGCCCCTCTCAAAGCACTAAAACAGTGATTCTAAAAGTGGTTAATGGATCTCCTCCTAGTTTCTGATTCAGGTTGTAACAGTTCTAGTAAACTGTTACCTGTCTCCTATGTTAAATGCAAGTTGTAATTTCACTCCCGGCCATTAGAGGGCATTAGGGAGCCATTATTAGGAAGATCTCTCCATACCAGAGAGTAAAAGGAAGAGGGAAGTGTGAGTTAGGAATACTTGTTAGCTGAGAGCACATGCTCTTTCTATGCTTTCATTTGGAAAACCCTGTTGAGGAACATTTGTGTTCTACATCTCAATGTGAGTTAATGTGTTTCTTTATTATTAACAAAGGTTTATAGCGTGAATATATTTTACTTGCTGAACCTCATGTTGTATTGTTTGTTTTGTGTTGACCAGAGGGTTTTGGTATCTGCTTGATTTTGATGGCTTCTCAATTGGTTCCAATTCTTGATGTTATTGTCTTCTACGGGGAAGTATATCCGAACTCCAGAACGAAAAGACACTTTTACCTTGGACAAACCCTTGTTGAGCGAATGTGGATTTTGTCCTTCTAACCCCTAAAACATCTACAATGGGATGATGGACCAAGGACATTTGTGGTAACTCTGGACTTTGATATCGGGTGTACTGTTATAAGGTTTTGCTTCCAAATGCTATGCATCATGAAATTGTCACAACCTTGTGTTTTCCAACCATTACAACTTCACTGGCGTTTCAGATTCACAGCCTGTAAGTATATTTTCATTGTAAAAGACTTTGTTACGGACTAACACAAGTTGAGTTTATCGTGTGTTTGTGATCTGCAAATGCAGACACGCGCGCAACGTGAAAAAAAGTCTACATAAGTCCTAATAATCAGTAATAATGTTACTTTGTAACTAGAGGCAACAAACGTCGTGTTTATAATGCGGTTTATTGTCTTTGTCGAGTCGCGACGAGAAGTGGCGTAACACTGGTTGATCAAGAATGGCAAAAGCGCTCGCGTTATTTATTATGCTACCTTTCCCTGCTGTAATGCAAGCTTGTTTCTATCTAACACAAACGCGTTATGATTTACATGGTTGTTTGTTTATAGTCGTTATAACGTCATATGTAAAAGGTAAAACAGTTAGCTATAGTTTTTAACTATTTAACATAATATTTTTTTAATAAAACCTTACCAATCCTTTACATCCTGCTCAAGTCGAGCTGGCAAAGTTGATGTATCGGCTTGATCATCTTCATTTTATGTATCAGATTCGGGGTCGAATTGATATAAGAAAGTCATGATGACATTTTATCACCTATCTGACAGTACAATTGCATGGGAACATGATGGGAACATGATTTCCCTCACACTCTTGCAGTATTCGACCAATCACTATGCACTGGTTAACTGGCCAATCATAGGACACCTCGCTTTTCAGAGCGATGAGCGCGTTTCAATCAGCGCGTTTCAATCAGCGCGTTTCAGAGAGGTGGGGCAAAGAGGAGATATAAACATGCACAGTGTGTGGACAATACAGCGTTTTTTAACCTTAAATCGTGTATACACATTACATTACATCTAAAACAAACCATAATATTCGTTTTAGCCATGTCATTTGACCCCTTTAAAGTATTAATTTTAGTGTACAAGGCCTGTCATGGCCTTGCACCTCAGTACCTTGTTGAGTTATTGGCACCATATGCTCCTGCCAGGACTCTCAGATCTAGTAATGATAACTTGCTTGTTGTGCCTAGGTATAGGTTCTCTACAGTGGGTGGTAGGGTGTTCTGTATTTTAGGTCCTAAATTATGAAACAGGTTGCCCCATAATCTTCGTGCTGTCCCTACTCTCCAGACCTTCAAGTCTCAACTTAAAACTCATCTATTCAATACTCTCTAAAACTAACACTTTCCATTTTTTCTGAATTCCTCACCTTTAGGCTTACTGACCATTTTTTTGATGTAATTGTATGACCTTATCTATTTGTGTTATGTATTGTCTGTCAATTGTTTGTTGATATTTGCTTAGAATGTTGCCTCTTTTTGTGATCTGCTGTTGTCAACTACCTGTAGATATGATTACTTTTTATTTTATTTTTTGACTGTGTGAATGTTCCATTTTGTGAAGGGTCCTTGGGTTCTTGAAAGGCGCTATATAAATAAAACAAAGGTAACACTTCAGTATAGGGGGCAATTCTCACTATTAACTAGTTATTATTAGCATGCCTATTATTGGCATATTGGCTGTTTATTAGTACTTATAAAGCACATATTCTGCATGACATACTCTACATCCCTAATCCTACCCAATACCTAAACCAAATAACTACCTTACTGTAGCGAGGAAGGCGGGACGAGAGCCGTCGGACAAAGAGGCGGGGCCGGGGGCGTGAGTGATGATGGATATCAGCTGTGCGCTCACCGACTCCGCATTACGACGGAGGAGAACGGAAGCATAAAAGGTCGAGCTGACAGCATAGTCGACGAGAGAGGACCGGGCCCGGACATGTGTTTAAAGTTTGTATTTATGTTCTTGTGGCCGGCAGTCGACCGTGAGGTGGCTGCCGGCATTTTACTTCCGTGTTTTTGTTTGTTTATTTGATTAAAACTTTATTTAAATGTTCGCCGGTTCCCGCCTCCTTCCTTCCCTACATTGAACTGTATTACACTTACTAACTAATAATAAGCAACAAATTAAGAGTTAATTGGGGAAAAAGTCTTAGTTAATGGTTTGTTAATAGCGAGAATTTCCCCTTATACTGAAGTGTGACCAAAGCATATTATTATTAGGGGAGAGCGAGGACGAAAGTAACATAGCGATTAACTCAGAGCCCTGACTACATTTGCATTCCAAGCTTTGACGTCATGTTCAGCACGCACCCTTTGACCATGCTGTCAAATATCACGTGATTTCGTCATCGTTTTGTCATGATTCTGCCTCATCATGTCAGTTATCTCTTGGTCCTGACTGAGGCATCAGACCTGAATCAGGGCAGGATCCCTTGTTTTGTGTGAGAGAGACGTTTTGGCCTATTTGGCCTTCCATACTCTCTCTCTGGTCTCATCTCTGTTCCCGCCCTTTTGTCTCGTTATTGCTTGTTAATTGGTTCATGCCCCGCACCTGTCCCCTCTTGATTTGCTCCCCTTTAAATAGTCCTCATGTTTCATTGTCCTGGGTTCGGTCATTGTGTTTTGTTTGTTTGATTACCTGCCTTGCCGTGGTTACCATCACTACGTTGTGGATTACTTTACCCGTGTCTGGATGTTTATTATTTATCACGTCGTGTCTAAGTTTTGTAAGTAGTTTTTATTTAGCCTGCCTCCTTTATTTTGCCCCTCGCGGGAAGTCTTGTTTTTGTATACTGCCTTTGTTTAATTTTCCTCCATCGTGGGTGTTTGGGTTTGTGTCCTTTACTAATAAAAGTCCTTGTGTTCACTACGCTGCCTGCAATTGGGTTCTTTTCACCGGATTCATGACATGTTTCCCGCGATTAGGCCCGGAAAACGAACTTTTGCCTTGTCCGAGTTTTTCATTATAAAAGTAAATCAGGTTTAAATGTCAGGAGTTCATGTCGGGACGAAACTTTTGTTACTTTCGTCCCTTTGCTAATGTGATTAGATTATGCTGATTTACTTTCATTTAATTTTCATATTGTTCAGAGTGTTAAAACGTTTTATGACATTGCCAATCATAAAATATTCTAAACAAACAAAGTCTGTACTATCGGGTTATTTTTTTAAAGTTTGATCAAACTGAAATTTAAAATTAAATGTAATTTTAATATTTTTTTGCAAAGATAAAAGACATAAAGTGTTTGCAGTTACATATTAACAAGGTCATAGTCAGTTAAATTAATACAAACCAGAGTAACACAAAAAAATCTATCTTATATTGGTGAGTTACTTTTGACCCACCTGTGTGTTACTTTCGTCCCTACTGATGTGGTCGAAAGTAACAATATGCAACTTATCTTCAAAGTGTAATTTTACAAAAGTCATTCAACATTTGAACAAAATACCACCTGGTATTGCTAGACCACACTTGTGAGGTATGGACCACAGCAAAAATCTCTTTCTGAAAAATTATCTTTTAACATAATTTTTTTCTGGAAAATGGTACTTTCGTCCCCGCTCTCCCCTACTATATGGGGTGAAAGGTGTGGGCCGGATTTGGGCTATCTGGGATGTAAAACATTAAAGAATACAACTATTTAAAATGATCATTATGGAATAACGCCTAACAGAATTAAACAGATTTACACCTGTTTTGGGCTCCACTGAGAAGTAAGGCTCGCCCTGTAGAATGGAGTAAATGAGTTTAGCGTTGTTCCCAAACATGGGGTTATCTGCATCTGTCGCCGTCACCTGGATAACTGTGGTCCCTGTGCAGAAGAGAGAAGTGAACATATCAACCCTTGTACAATCACACATTTTCAATTTGTCAGTCTCGTGTCCACGTTAAGATAAATGGGTCTCTGTTTTCTTTGTTAATTTGCTATAGTAGTGCTTCTCAGACTGTGGTACGTGTACCACTATTGGTACTTGAAGAGACCCCTTGTGGTACGTGACACGACAGGAAATTAAAAACTCTATATATTCATTTTGTGTTTTAAATACAATTTCAAATGTTATACATGATTGATAAATACGGAATACATCTCATATAGCCTATGTGCAATTTTTATGTAGTTGTATGAATTATTGTTTATTTATCATTGGTCGATGTAACTCAGGCACGTGACGGGCAGCTAAAACACAGAGCGGGAGCAGACATAGGCTTGTGCGTCTCTCACTCTCTCTTCCGACGAACTGCGTGCAAATTAAGCTTCTTATGTTTTTGCACTTGAACTGCTGTTGAAAGCTGTTATTGTTAATGCTGTAAAGCGCTAATACAACATGCGTCTGCATCTATGCAAGGTTAAATCAATGAAACGCGTGTTGCGATTTAGTTATGACGCACCGCTTTGACGAGCTGCTGCAGTAAAGTGTGAGTAATAGAAAGTAAACAAGACAGACTAACTTTAATCTAGATATTTATGTGTTATATACAGCTGTTCTCTGCATCTTTATGCATTAATTTATATGTATCTTTTGTGTTTAATGTTCTTTGTTAAATGTTTGTCTTTAATATAGATTTGTAGTCTTTCTGCAAGTCCCACGAAGTTAATAAATCCCCAATAAAAGTAATTTACAGAGCTTTGTTTGTTATCATGAGGCAAGTAAAGAATCAAAGCTCTTCTATTAATTTGAGTGTTTATTTCTGTGATTTTCTATGGCGGTCATTAGGTGGTACTTGGAACAACTAATTTGATTAGTTGTTTTTACTTTAGCACAGTGCTTAAACTTTTTGAAAAGTTTGAGAACCACTGTGCTAAAGTATTAGCACCTGATAATATTTCAAAAAGGCAACAAATATGGTAACTGTTAAACCATCAGTAAAATAACAATAAGCAGTTTTTGCTCATTTGTTTTGTTAAAATTCATTTCTAAACTATATTTATGTAATAGCCATTTGAATTAGCTAGCTGACTGCTAGCATAACCAGGCAGGATTTTAGAAATACAGAAGTCCAAAAACTGGGTTTTCCACACAAACAATAAAAGATAAAAAGAGAATTGGCATCATTCATCATTCACATGTTTTGAGCTAATACCATCTTCTAGATCTTTCATGTTTGGGTTTGGAATGAGACAAAGGTACACTGCAAAAATATATTCTACAAAAGAAATATCCATTAATTTTTTTAATAACTATCCCTTTAGCACAGAGCATACATGGAGCGTCATTTTTAAAACATGCATATGTACAGATTTGATCGTAGAGTGTGTGTATGTAAAAATCTGCCGCAACATTCGTATTTATAAAAACTGTCTTTGATGTGAAAAAGTGCTTAGTTCCATGTCAGGGTCTGAACAGACGTTGTGTTAAGAAGTCTCCGTTTCTCCATGATAACATCTTCATGAAGAGGGCAGTGTAGAGTGATGGCTAAGCTGGAACCTGGTTGTGTTTCCAGGGGGAAACAATATAACGGTACACCTCTGAGACCACATGCAGTTGAGTGACAAGTTGGCGGAGGAAGGTTGGCGTTAGGGGTCTGTGCGGGACTGGTTTTTTCCGTCGCGCCTGCTAAATTTTATTCTGCACCCACCCGCTCCTGCTAAAAAATTCACTCTGTGTTCACCCGCTTTCTGCTTAGAATGATTTTCGTCCCGACCCAACCGGTCGGGCTAAATTTAGATCACGATTTCAATCTCACATAAAAGATCTCACATTTAAATTTCTCCATAACAAGTATAAAATACGCTATACAATAACATATCAGTAATTTTTTATCGTATTTTTGATATACAACATTGTTCTAACATATTAATGTCAATACAGTAGACAATGTCATAATTCTGCTATCATGTCATGTTTATTCTTGGTCTTGCAGCGGAGTCATGGCATAGCCTTAGGTTTTGTGTGAGAAAGACATGGCTTTGTTTAATTATTGGCTTGCCATGTGCTTTCTTGTGTCTCGTCTGTGTTCCCGTCCTTTTCGTCTCGTTAGCTTTCTCTTAGTGTTTGATCTCTGTCACCTGGTCCTCATTAATTATCCTTTGTCTGTCTCCCTATTTAATGCCCTTGTGTTTGCTGTCCTGTGCTAGTTCGTTTTGTATCGTGCCCGAGTCGTGTTGTGGCTTACCTGCCCTATACGGTTTGTGGAACCATATCTTGCCTTTTTGTGACGTTGTGTCGGGTTTTGTATTAGTTTAATTTTTGCTCCCTCGTGGGAAGTCTTTTGTTTTCAATTACATATTTAGTCCTGTCTGTTTTTGTTTCCCCATCGTGGGCTTTTGTTTACATTTTATTAAAGTCTTTGTGTTACCCCGCACTGCTGCCTGTGCTTGGGTTCTTCTCCCCTCACATACCGTGACAGACAAAATCTCACAGAGAAAAATAAATTAAATACGTCTTTCACTCAAACTATAAGCAAAATATGAATAATGAAACCCGTTGGCTTATAGCTAGGTTGCGCAAAATGAATTCCCTTTTTTTAACCGAACTTTAACATCCATGCAAGAAATGTCCTAATGACCGTATCCCCTCTAAAAAACACAAACGCTCTCTTCTCTAAGGTGCACTCGGCGATCTGCCAGCTCTGTCTGGGGGCTGAAGCGTGCAAATTAAGCTTAAAACAGAGTAAGAACGGGTCCACGCACGCAGCACATGCATAACACAGTCCTCAGATCAGGCTCTACATGTGGTCAGTAAGAAGGATGTCGGGATTGGGAACCCGCCCATAAGTACCAGAGTTTCCGAACGCTACCGTCTTTTATCCAAAACATTTAATCACGCGCCGCAAGAATCCGTATCGGTCACGCAATGCAGACCTCTAGTTGGCGTTGCGATGGCGGGTCTAGCAACGACTGTGCTGTGAATGAAGAGAATGGCAGAAGTAGTGTAGTGGCATCTGTGAATATGGATTGTGAAGAGTGGCAGCAGGTAGGGTAGTCATTTCACAAGCGAAAGGACAGAAATTCTGATTTGGAGGAAATCATCGGACAAAAAGGAAGGAATAAAACTATGAGGATGAGTACAAAGTTATAGCAACATTCTCAACAAAGAATGACACGAGTAATCCTTTAAAATTAACCAAGGTGCCTAAAAAGACGTTAGGAGATATCAAATCAGCTAGATATGTAACTATTAACAGAGTGCTTGTGTTTTGTTTGAACCAAAGACAACAAGAAATGGCAATTAAAATGAAGGAATTGGGTGGAATAACAGTGAAATGTAATGTGCCAGGGGAGGGGAGTGGTATTAAAGGAGTTATTTATAGGGTTCCATTGTCACTATCAGAGGAGGTACTGAGAAATCAAATAGCAGATATGGAAAAGTTATTGTTCCACTATAGGTAAAGAAACAGAACTGAGTGAGGTACGGGGTATTTTAAAGAAAATTATCAGGGTTTATAAAACCAGAAAAATGGCAATTTTAACAGGGAGAGGGCCAATAGCCATAAAAGGAAAAGACAAGGCAGAAATGCTGGTTACAACCTTTCAAAAGGCTCATAGGGTAGAAAAAAGAGCTTTTAATGCAACATCAGTATATTTTTAATAAAAAACAAGAGGGGGGAGGGACATTAGATATGGGAACTGAAAAAGGCACTATATCGAGTTCGTCAAACAGCTCCAGCGAAAGACAGAACATGTTATATACTATGATTACATTTACAGATGATGTATTACTTAAAGCAGTTCTTGGCTTGTTTAATAAAATATGGGTAGAAGGGACTCCATCAACACCATGGATGCATTAATAAGACTGGAAATGGATTTAGTAAAGAAATCCAGAATTTTAAGTTAGGAAACATGGAAGAATGACCGATGGTACTGTTAATAAATGCAGAAAATATGCAATTACTCTGTGATTATTTTTATGCTTTTATGTTTATTTTGCATTTACAAAAATATTGATTGTTGCTTGTTTTTACACATGTATTACCTTTAATAATAGGTGTTAAGTAATATTATGATTTTTTGTTTTAAGCTTGGAATATATAACAATGTTATTAAGTTATTAATTATTAATATGTGTGTACTTACCCGAAGTTGATGAAAGTTGTAATGGATGGTTGTTAACCTGTATGTATGCTTTATTAAGTAAACAAAAGTAGTAAAACAATTATGTATTAGGTTAGAAATGTTTTATTGTAAAATGTAGTGTAGCAAATGAAGTATATATTTCAGACTAAAAAAAGAAGAGCGCAGCGGATACGAGACGAGCCACACAAAGAGCAAAAAGGAGATGTGATCGTATTGAAGACGATTTAAAAAGACTGGAAGCCTTGGCAAAGTTCCAACTGATGACATCAGAGGAGAAGCTAACTGCAACCATATTACAAATTTGCAAATGACAAACCTGTGTCTCATTTCAGTAAGTGGCGTTGCGGAGCATAAAGTCTGCGTGGAAGCAGAGCCAGAGAGAGAGAGACACGACTACTACTGGCGACACAAGAACACTGGACGGTTTGTGAACGAGTGTGAAGGATTACTAGCCGAGACTACGGATTCTTGTTTTTGTTTCTTTTATGTTTAGCGCGAGTGGCGCAATGTCGTGTGAGACGCCAACAACCTAATAAAGCCAGTAGTAGTCAAGCCGACCTCATCCTCTTCCTTCATTTCCTTGAACATGTGTTAGATCGACAAAAACAGAAATGATTATGAGTTTTCGCTGAATAGTGTGAAGGAAAGCATTGAAGGTGAAATCACAACCATAGCAGTTTGGGAAATGTGGATTCCAGGCGCAGAAAAGCCCAGTATGGAAGCCAGAGTGAAAGATCGGAAAGCATGTAGCAACAACCTTGAGGGAAGGAGAGTGGCATTCATGTTTTTGCCCTCTTACGGGTTTTGTGTTTGTTTTTTCCCTTAATAAATTCTCTATTCGAGCAGCCATCCGCTCTTGGGTCCTTTCTTCATCGCCCTGACATAACACATTGGCCAGTATGGTACTTTTCTTCGCTTGGCCATGGAGAGGCAGGGATTTTTCTTGGGCCCCCATGAGGAGAGACCTTTGCGGCTATGACTACCCAGTTATACGATCTCACTTCCCAACTAGAGAACTTTCACCTCTCGGAACTCGATCAGGCTCTCGCCGCTGCCGCTTCTCAGGCACGCTTCCACGAGCCTTGTGTCAATAACCCTCCACCCTATGACAGAGAGCCTATCCACTGCCTCATGCGGATTATGCCATAGAGTTCCGCACCCTGGTGGCCACCTGTAATTGGAACTCGGAGGCTCTCGTGGCTCGCTTCCTGGAGGGTCTGGCTGTCGACATCAAGGATGCTCATGGTCCCCAAGACGAGCTGGATGAACTTATCAATATAGAGGTTTGCCTTGATGCTAGAATGGACCTGGATCGGTGGGCTAAGGCTACTTCGAACTCCCGAGTTGACTCCTGTGTATCCCCATCTCGGCCAACTGTTCCTGCTGACTCGTCAGAGCCTATGTAGCTCAGCAGATTGCGAACCTCTTCGGAGGAGAAGCTACGCTGCCTCAACAAAGGGCTGTCCCTTTTTTTGTGCGGGTCAGGGACATCAGGGCTCGTCAGTAAGCAGGGAAGTCCTGGCGAGCGCTACAACCATCTCCCTCAATATCAGCTCCCACACTCTTCTCCCGATCGTGTCAAGGTTCAATAACCACTCCTTCCACGAGATGGCTCTCATCGACTCTGGTGTGGAGGGCAATTTCGTGGATGAGGCCTGGGCCCGTGCAAAGGGTCACCCCATCTTGCCGCTCCGCCCCTCCATCACTGCCCACTCCCTACATGGCATAGCATTGAGCTCTGTTTCCTCGGTCACCACTCCAGTGGGTATTATTACCTCGGGTAACCACAGGGATGAGCTAGCCTTCTACATATTGAAATCTCCTGCGGTTCCCATTGTCATGGGGCATCCCTGGCTATCTTTGCACAACCCCTCAATTAATTTGGCAGATAACTGTGTTTTGAGTAGGAGTTCTTATTGTCATGCTCACTGTCTTGATTCTGCTCAGTCACATTTTCTCTCTCTTTCCTCTCTTTTTCGGGATGAGCAGATTGATTTGACTGGAGTTCCTGAGGTGTTCCCTGGGCTTTGAGCGGTCTTCAGCAAGACCCGGGCCACCTCTCTCCCTCCTCATCGACAGTACGATTGTGCTATCGATCTCCTGTGTTCGATCGGTATTGTACAAATGTTAATCTGGGAAACCCAATGTTTGTGTGTAAATTAAAGGGGTATCATGTGAAACTCATTCTATTACCTGTTCAGCTACCTTGCACTGATCCCATTAATAAATACAAGGGGATTCGAGATTTGCCAGTAAATGAATTGGTTATAGAATGAGTTTCACATGATACCCCTTTAATTTACCTACACCAACACCAAATTAGCCTGAACGGAAGCAGCCCGAACAGCCTTCATGGAACTTAAGAATAGGTTAGTTTCCGTTCCTTTTCTTATCACTCCTGATCCCTCTCTGCAGTTTGCGGTGGAGGTCGACGCCTCTGAGGGGGGAGTCGGGGCAGTTCTTTCCCAGGTTTCCCCTCTTGGTAATAAGTTGCATCTTTGTGTTTATTATTCTCACCGGTTGTCTCCCACAGAACGAAATGAATATGTCGGTAATCGTGAGTTGCTGATTGCTCCCACATCCCTTTCATTGTGTGGACTGACCATAGTAATCTTCAGTACATTCGGGCTGCCAAATGCCTCAACGCCAGAAAGGCTCGCTGGGCGCTATTCTTTGGGTGCTTTGATTTCGTCCTGTTTTATTGCCTGGGCTCTTAGAACGGCAAACTTCGCGGTCACAATGCTCTTCTTCCCTGGAAGAATCACCCCCCCGGATACGATCTTACCCTTGGGTCGGGTGATCAGGCCGTCACATCAACAGTCTTCGGCTACCCAGCTCCCTCAGTTTGGTTTGTCCAGTCTTGCATGTCTCAAGGATTAAACCGGTCCTTCGCTTCCCTCATTTCTTCTCTGTCTCCTCCCCCATCGCTCCCCCCTTTCCCCCCCTTTTTCCAGGTTTCCAGTATCTGGTTGACTGGGAGGGGTACGGTCCGGAGGAGATTCCGGGACATCCTGGACCACTAACTCATCAAGACTTTTCACCACCGCCACTCCCCCACCTCCTCGAGTGCGCATGGAGGCTCTCCTGGTGGAGGGGGTACTGTCAGGACCTGGGTTTGATCTTTCCTTCTCTCCCTCTTTGACGTGTGCTCTCCCACAGCTGCTCTCACTCTCCGCTCATTTTCGATTAGCGCCTGTCTTCACTCTACTCGTTATGTCCCTCCCTTTATATACTCTGCTGTCGTGTCTCTCTTTCCCAATGTGTTTTGGATTAACAACTTTTTGCCTTGTCTTCAGGTCTTTTTGAGTTGTGCCTTTCTCATTGGATTTACCCCTTCTTTTGCCCAGAGAGAGTGCTTGTTTAATAAATTCTCTATTCGAGCAGCCATCCACTCTTGGGTCATTTCTTCATCGCCCTGACAACATTTTAAAGAATATAAATATTTGATGTGTTTTTCAGTAAAGTTTAAGACTTGATAGTGTTTAATGTTCACTTATCTTAGATATTTAGAAGAGTTTGACATATTTTTCTGTTTTGTGGTTACCATTGTTGAGAAGATTGGTGCATGTGCTTAGGCTGTGGGAGGTTACATGCAACCTGTAACATGTGTTATGTCACCAGTGACTGTAACTGTGATAATGCTATATGAGATCAGTCTCTTCTTGCTCAAGACTAAGAAATATGTAAAATAAAGAAACTGAAAGAATAGAGTTTAGTTAACATAAAATTAAAGGCAAATTTTAGTAATTTCAACTTAATTCATTTAAGTACATTTGAGTGAGAAAAGTAAGAAATATTTTACTTATTTTAGTAAGTTAAACATTCTTTTTTTAAATACAGTTTAGTTAAGCTTACTTAATTGAATCAAGGTAACAAGTTTGCACAATTGCATTAAGTTAAGTAAACCAATTAGTTTTTACAGTATAGGGCCAATCAGTTTACCGAAGTTCAGTGAATGTAAAAGGGACTTCCGTTAACTAACAACTATTATACATCATAGATGACAGAATGTGGAAAGACCTCAGTTTGTCTACCTATAACAATGTGCAAAGACCTCCGTTTGTTCACCTATAACACTTCTGAAGATATATTCAAAGTGCTTGAGAACTGGTATGGAGATGAGTCCACAGTTACCTTGGAAATAATTTAGGATTTGGAAAAAATCAGCCGAGGAAAGTCTATGGCTGAATCCAAAATGGCATACTCAATAAGTAGGTACTCAATTTCAGTAAGTACTTACTTAACGAGGGCAAATGGGTACGTGCTATTTTGCCTGAATGGTTGTAGTATGAATGCGATCCGGCCATCGTATGCCATATTGACGTGATCATGTGAAGACATTCTTCTTCTGTTCCTTTTCAATGGCAGGTGGCAACTTACGTTTAAGGGGTAAATCCACCACCTACTCTACTGGAGTGTGGGCCAGAGATTAGCCATGTGATGTAATGACAAGCGCAACAACTTAAGTTATGAGAGACAGGTTGCATTAACACCGTAACATAATTTTGTACAAGTAAACAACACATGAAACAAAGCTTTACATTTTCTTCAAGTACAGCACATTCAGAGCTTTTTATTTTCGTGTATTTTTATTTTTAACTTGTAGGGCTATGTGCTTTTGATAAAAGTAAACAATTAATACAACAGAATACAACAGCTTTGTGATTTTGCGATGCGATTTCTCAGTTAAATTTCGGCAATAACAGGCCCACCCACACTTCCCAATGTGTAGAATGATTATGCCAATGAAATGTTCTTTTTGTAACAGAAAAATGCTTGACTGTAAACTACTGCTTATTATTATTTTGTCTGTATTCTACCTAATGGTTGATGTCTCTCATGTAGATACGTTGCTCTAATATGCATTTTCTTGTAGTATTAAAAACAACCTGAGAAAATCTCTTCTGTGTTGTTTTTATGTGCTAAGTATGTTTTTTACATGGACGTTATCCAAATGTTATCTAACCAAGCTCTTGTTTAACTTTCACTTTCTCCTCATCTGTTATTTTCTTTCCTTGTCCATAAAACTTTTTCATTTGGATAAATAAGTCATTTAATTTGAGTAATTAATTGTTTTAGGGCTTATTTGTGTTTTGTAATTATTTGTTAATGAAAGGTGAAAAGTTGAATTACTCCAAAGTGTATCCGTTAAAACCACCTGATTAAAATGATCTTGTGAATAATAAACATGTATTTTGTTATATCTGAGTTAAAAAAACATTTAAGCAATATATAATATTGTTAAGGGCAAATACACATAAAAAACACAAACGTAATTAAACTGCTGAAAATAAGCTCAATATTAATGCTTCGTATTTAAATTCTATGAATTAAAACTATGCACAATATAAAACACAGGCATTTTAAGAACAAAGCAATGTCAATTTTAATGTTACATTAGCTTTACAATAATTAATGGTTAATTGTACATGAAATTGTACAGCTGAGACTGTTTTGCGGGCTGTGCATGGTATTCTGTCCCGTGGGCTCATTGGATATAGAAGTATCTCAAGTAACCGTCGCTGAGTGCTTCAGAATCTGCGCGTAACCAGTAAGCCATCCAGGAATTTCTCGCCTACTGACGATTCGGACATAATACTCTGTTACTGTTTTCTTCTACATAGTAGGTAAGTAATAGAAATAGTCCACCTACTGCCTACTGTTTTGTGAATACAGAAGATTCAGAGATTCTATTCCTTAACCTACTGCTTTTTGCCTACTATATAGTAAGGAATTATTCCATTTTGGATTCAGCCATTGACTTAATTCAAAGTAGGGCTGGGCGATATATCGTGCAATTCTTATGCTCAGTTTCCTCAATGAATTACGATTAAATGCCACAACATCCGAAAGCCAGAGGGCGCTCTTGCGCAGAAACTCTGAATATGGGACACAGAAGAAGAACGTATCACACACACACACTCACCCTGCGTTCCAATTCGCCTACTTATACTATGCCTAAATAGTAGGTACTGTTTTTGTGTTGGAATAGTAGGTACTTTTGAGTACATGGCAAAAGAGATTGCAACCACTGGGACATACTAAAAGGAAGCGGAACAGGCCATTGTTGCCTAGACAACATTGTGGCCAATAACTGTCACACACATCAAAACACAGCTCTTCTTTCCGTTAAGGTATTTATTCATTCATTATTTCATATGTAATGTTTACTGTATACTTACATTTGTTAATGTAAAGTAAAGTGATGCATCAGTTATATAATTAATTTATGCAGTGGAGTGTCACTGAACTCCGCCTTCTCGCGGTGAGTTGTGGGTAATATCAGCCGCACTTCGAATTTCTACCGGAAGTAGTAGACCATCCGGGAATCTTTGGAAAACTATTCTCAACACACTACGATTTGGGACGTACTAATTCTACTTTCGAATACTATTTAGACGGATAGTATGCTGATTGAACTGCAGGGACACACACACAGTTCCAGGAAATGACAATGGTGATATTCTATCGCTGTTTTTCAAACCTTTTCAGGTATTTTCATGATAATAAAGTATATTTATAATGATGATGTTTGAGGAGTGTTGCTTTTTCAGATGCATTTTATACTATAGTAGTTTATTAACTACTCAATCTTGTAGTAATTTTAGACCGAGCAGTACTTCCCAGTGATCAAAGAGCCGTAGTTCACGGAAGAGCTGTGCATAAAACCGAGAATCGATTTAGACATGTATAATTAGTGTGAATCGCGATATATATCGCCCAGCCTTAATTCAAAGTATAGTAAAATATGGTAACACAGGAGACATGTGTTTTTATTGCCCTTCAGTGATTAAATAAATAGAAAGTAAGCTACCTGACAACATGAAAAGAGACTGGCTTGTGTTCATGGTCATCACTCCAAACAATCACTTCTAAAGTTCCTAAAAACACAAGAAGAAATTTCTAGAGAAATTAGAACAACCTGGAGTTAGCGAGAAGCCAGAAAAGAAACCTCTTTGCATGGGAAAAAGTAGGCTTCCACACGGTCCACGAAAAAAGGCAGATGCGTCGTCTGTGGAGATGAAATGCACCGGGAGAAGATATTCTTCTCTTTTGAATAGAGAAGTGTCCATCTGATCAACACTCACAAATATTGGCAGAAGCAGTAGACCATCCAGGTATTTCTCGCCTACCGTCTCTTGCAAACTGATTTTTCATGATTCGTACTGATTCTTGCATACTACATAGTATGGAGATATCACTTGGACACTTCAGCCAGTATGTAACTTGCGCAACACATAAGGATACAATTTTGGACTTGTGTTATGGATTGATTAAAGGATCTTACAAATCATTTGGAAAACCACCTTTGGGCACTTCCGATCACAACACAGTATCCCTTTACCTACATATAAGACGGTTTTGAAACGGGAAAAGGCACAGGTAATTAAGATGAAGGACTGGTCTGAAGATGCTACGCTACGTTTAAAAGGGTGTATGGAATGCAGGATCTTGAAGGAAGATCTTGAGGTAAAATTAAAAACGGGTAATTTAGGTTCTGCTTGGGAGGGGATGTATTCAAAAACAGGTCAGCACAGTCAGAAAAGTAAAAACAGAATTAGTTTAAATTAATTCAGTTCAGAAGCAGTTCTGTCACAGGATTTTTATAACTTTTATCTAAGATTCGACGCTCATGATTTTAAAGAGGAAATTGATGGGTTGAAAGATGAATGTAAAAGAAATGGGGAGGATGATTGTGTCTTTTTTAATGTGATTGATGTGATATCAGTTTTTAAACAGTGTAAAGTCAGGAGGGCACCTGGGCTTGATACAATAAGGGGTAGATTACTTGAGGAATGTGCCAAGCAGTTAGGTCAAATTTTTTATGAAATCTTTGCTCTGTCTCTCCAACAACAAAATGTACCTGCATTGTGGAAGCAGTCTACAGTGATTCCAGTACCAAAAAAGCTAAATGTACAGGTAGTGGATGATTTTAGACCTGCGGCGCTTACATCCTTAGTGATGAAATGCTTTGAAAAACGAGTTAAGAAAGTAATCATGCAAAGGACACAGAGTTCTCTACACTCCCTACAATTTGCTTATAGGTCTAAGCGATGGGTAGAGGATGCAGTCGCGACTCTTTTACATTTGGTTCTTCAGCATTTGGATAAGCCGAAAACATTTGTTAAATTGCTTTTCATTGCTTTTTCATCCTCTTTCAATACCATTCAGCCACATATCTTAGTTGAGATGCTTATTAATGAATTTGGGTTGGATTTTAGTCTGGTATGATGAATTTTAGATTTCCTTGTGCAAAGAAAACAGAGAGTTAAACTGAATGAATGCTTTTCTGAAGGGCTGGGGTCATCTACTGGGTCTCCTCAAGGATGTGTCCTTTCGCCTTTATAATTTATCTTGTACACAAATGACTGTAAGAGTAGTTATAGATATAGGCATATTATAAAATTTGATGATGATTCGGTAATCGTTAGTTTAATGAGTGAGGAAGACTCTATGCATGGTCCTGTGGTTGATGATTTTATTATGTGGTGTCAAAATGCTTTCTTAAAACTTTCTTAAAAAAAGGAGATGATTATTGATATTAACCCTAGGAGGAAATCTATTCATGATAAGCAAATGGCTATAAATGGAGTAGGTATTGAGAGGGTTGAACAGTACATGTACTTGGTGTCATGAACAGCGGAGGGAAAACAAGGAGCGGATCCATATGCAGATAATGTTTTTTAATATAAAATCCAAAAGAACACAAAGGGTTACATCCAGGCAGGGAACACGAGGGAAACATATATACAAACAATACAATAATCCACACCAGACAACTGAACACAAGGGCTATAAATACACAGATGATGGGGCAGACAGGTAATGAGACACAGGTGAAAACAATACATGATAACGAGACAAAGAATGATGGGAACTGGAGTCCTTACAAAACAGACAGACCACTGAGTGGAATGGCGCCATCAGGTGGCGAACAGAGGTCCCAGCACCAGGGCAATCAGGAGATGTAATGCCGAGAGGCTCCCACGGAATGAAGAAGAGGTGGAGTTACGGGACTTCTCAGACAGTTGAAGTGTCCAATGGAGCTAAGCGATTTGGAATCTCAGATAAACTGCATGTGAAACTGTTCCAGAATTAATCTGCTTTGGCGAAGAAATCCCAATCGCGATATTGTTTAACCTGTTTCTGATGAAGGAATCTCAGTACAATGTTATGTAAAGGTACATGTAGATTTGAGTGATGCTCCTCTTTCTACATTGTAAGGGCCTTGTAAATTATAGTCAGATCTATGCCATTCATCTAAACTTTGACTCTGCATATACAAGCTTAGCTAAATGGTGATCATTACTGTGTTACAATTGGCAAATGAAAATAGTGTGTAACACTATTCTTCAGTATATGTGTGTAAGGCACAAAAAGCTGTATGTAAATGAGCGTAAACCTACAGTGAATCTGTAGTACTCCTTAAAGAAGGAGAGGAAACCTGTTTAAAGTACTTGCTTACAGAGAAGCAAAAGCATACATAATTAGAATTAGTGAATACCACATTATATATGCATTTAAAGTTGCTAAAGAAAGTGTTGAATTGATTTATGTGTAAGCGCCACGTTGTAACCAACTGTGTACCGCTTTTATTTTTTGAGATTGTTTGAATTGTGCAGACACTCTTTGTAGATGCCGTCAAAGGCAACTCATATATTTCAGTTCAATATGGTTCACAGTTAAAATATAAATATATATGAGAGGTTAAAAATCATATGTTTGAAATAAATAATGTCTCATGGCTAATAAATAATAATTTAATGTTTCTTTCTTTTGTTAAAACTTTGTGGAAAGGGTGGGAACTTATTTTTTGTTCCGTGGAAATTTGTTGTTATGTGGATGCTGTTTGGGTGCACTCGCTAGGATCAGAGAGATATGTGCTGCGGCATTGCGAGCCATCTGTCTCAAGTTCGCAGAAGATTGTAAAGTTATCCATAAGTTTGTTGGTGAACCGTGAAAATGAAGTTTACCCTCTCGGGTCTATGCGGCCAATGAGTTCTGATGGCAATGTGAAATGAGCTTTAAAGGGACATGTAAAGACATGTTTGAAGACTTTGTCATCGAATAAATGCCTGTTAAAACCCAGGAACGACTTGAGCCTTTATTAAATCTTGAGGGGAGTAACAGTCAGAACTCAGCCTGCTTCGTGCTGGAGGAGAAGAGAGCGGTGCCAGTTACAACGGAGCCAGCAACGATCAACTCGTTGCATTGCTAACTACGCCCGCGAGCATCAAAGACAACACAGACTGCAAGCACGGAAAACCCGACAAGTGGCAACCAGAGTCAAGAAGTGTCGTGGGGTCAAGCTACAAGGAAGTTAAATATTTAGAAGTAGTTTAATTCTGCTAACTTTAAAAGGACTTTAAAGTGCTAAAAGCGGGTTAAAGTGTATGTGTATGCAATTCAAGTTTAAGTGTATGTTTATAAGGTGATTATACTAATTGCAAGTCTAATCACAAGTTCTTTGCTCAGTTAAAGGTGCACTAAGGCATTTTAAAGGGCAAATCATATTGTTTATTTGACATTGAAGGTCATTTCTAAGGTGAAAACAGTTCATCATTTGCATTAAGGTGTTATAACACATTTTAATCCTAACAGAGTACATATTTACAGTTAAAGAGTATTATATCTGTAGTTCTTCACAATAATTAAGGTAATCGTACAACCTCACAAAAAATCTGACCTTAAGTCAATACACATACATCAGCTCAAGTAGTGAAATGGCTGAGCCTAAAGTCCAAGGAAGCGAAGCTGTGAAATTGCAGGAGCAAGCAAGTCCTGATGAAGAAAATGTAGACTTAAGCCCACAGCAAGAGGCAAATACAAGTCAAGTAGCTGAAGAAGATGCTTTGAGAAAAAGCCAAAGAACCAGAAAGCTTACTGAAAAGGGCCAAGCTCTACACGATGATAGAGTAAATAAGCTTCAGTGTCACTTCAAGACTAATTATGACAAATGGAAAGTTATTGCCAAACAAGCTAAGAGAGCACTCGATGCACCTAGTACTGCAAGCTTACAGGATCACATTGTAAGGGTTCAAAAGGCTTTAGGAGAAGTAAAGCAAATCTATCACGAGTTGCACAGTTACGACACTCCTGACAGTGATACCCGTCGTCGAGTAGACACATGTCATGCTTTTTCTGTAAGGATAATAGAACATGCAGCTGAGATTCTTAAAGGAGAGGAAAGTGGTAAATACACAGCTAAAAGGTCAACTCATTGGAGTGAGGCTGCCTCTGTGTTCCAATCAGCAGCATCTCACAGGTCCAAACTTGCGGGTATTGCAATCACACGTTCAAGCCATTCGAGCAAGTCATCTGCGAAGAAACAAGAAGCAGCAGCAGAACTGGCAGCAACTGAAGCCACCTTGAAAGCGATGCAAGAAATGGAGCGTGAGCAAAGGCAACTTGAAAATCTTGAAGTTGAAAACAGAAAAAGACTTGCACAACAAGAAGCAGAAAATGTTATAAAAACAAAAGACATTAGAAGAAAAGAGAAGGCAGATAGAACGCTTAGAGACTGTCAAGAAAATGGAAGCCGCCAAAGCGCGTCTGAAAGTCTACGAACAAGAATCAACTTCAGATGAAGAAATATCAGACCTTCTACACAATATGTCCAAGCCGAAAGAAGCTGCACCTTACCTGATTAGTTTGCCTGAATTTCACTTTACACAACCCACTGCTAATCAGCAACAACGCACTGTGCCACAAGAGGCCACAAGCCGGCAACATGCAACAAATGCTACACAAGAAGGTTCTCAGACTTTCTCAGAGGCTGTGAAGCAGCAATGTTCCAGATGAAGAATCTTGAAGTTCTCAACGACTGCAGTGAAAACCAGAAAATGCTCAGCAAGCTTCCTGATTGGTTAACGGCAAGATGGAATAGAAAAGTCATTGAGACACAAGAGAGCAAAGTGGGTAATTTCCAACATTTAGCAACTTTGTCGACTTCGTCCAAGAGAGGCCAAGATAGCGTGAAATCCAGTAACGTCGCTTCATGCACTAAAGGCAAGTGACTCGGAAAAAACAAAGTTCCCAAAGACCCGACGTGTGGACGCAAAGGTGCTAGCAAGCAGTTCAATAGAGAAACCAGACATTAAGAGGTGTATCTTCTGTGAAAAGCCAAACCATGGAATTCATGTTTGCCGAAAGTTCATGGACAAGTCAATTACAGACCGAGTCAAGTTTGTACAAACAAAGGGCTTGTGTTTTGGATGTCTCAGCCCTGGTCACCATTCAAAGAAATGTGAAAGGAGAAGTGTTTGTAACACGTGCAAAGGAAAGCATCCAACGTGCTTACATCAGGAACGTGACAAGGAAGTCAAAAGGACAAAGGATGCTGACAAGGAACAAAAGGACCAAACAAGGCAATATCGAACCGTGTTGTACAAAACACTAACAGTAATCTTACATCCACAATCATTCCAGTTTGGTTGTCCACAACAAGTTGTAGCGATTTTAGCTGTATGTTAAAATAAGGATGAGTTTAGCTCACCAAATATGATTCTCCACCAGATCTTTTAAGATCACATTCATGAAATGAGTTATTTAAAACATCAATTTCAGTCAAGGAATTAGTTTAGCTCAAAGGAAAAATACGTATAATAATCGTTATTATATATACAGTCGTGGCCAAAAGTTTTGAGAATTACATAAATATTCGTTTTCAAAAAGTTTGCTGCTTAACTGCTTTTAGATCTTTGTTTCAGTTGTTTCTGTGATGTACTGAAATATAATTACAAGCACTTCATACGTTTCAAAGGCTTTTATCGACAATTACATGACATTCATGCAAAGAGTCAGTATTTGCAGTGTTAGCCCTTCTTTTTCAGGACCTCTGCAATTCGACTGGGCATGCTCTCAATCAACTTCTGGGCCAAATCCTGACTGAAAGCAACCCATTATTTCATAATAACTTCTTAGAGTTTGTCAGAATTAGTGGGTTTTTGTTTGTCCACCCGCCTCTTGAGGATTGACCACAAGTTCTCAATGGGATTAAGATCTGGGGAGTTTCCAGGCAATGGACCCAAAATTTCAACATTCTGGTCCCCGAGCCACTTAGTTATCACTTTTGCCTTATGGCACGGTGCTCCATCGTGCTGGAAAATGCATTGTTCTTCACCAAACTGTTGTTGGATTGTTGGAAGAAGTTGCTGTTGGAGGGTGTTTTGGTACCATTCTTTATTCATGGCTGTGTTTTTGGGCAGAATTGTGAGTGAGCCCACTCCCTTGGATGAGAAGCAACCCCACACATGAATGGTGTTAGGATGCTTTACTGTTGGCATGACACAGGACTGATGGTAGCGCTCACCTTTTTCTTTCTCGGACAAGCCTTTTTCCAGATGCCCCAAACAATCGGAAAGGGGCTTCATCGGAGAATATGACTTTGCCCCAGTCCTCAGCAGTCCATTCACTATACTTTCTGCAGAAGATCAATCTGTCCCTGATGTTTTTTTTGGAGAGAAGTGGCTTCTTTGCTGCCATTCTTGACACCAGGCCATCTTCCAAAAGTCTTCGCCTCACTGTGCGTGCAGATGCGCTCACACCTGCCTGCTGCCATTCCTGAGCAAGCTCTGCACTGGTGGCACTCCGATCCCGCAGCTGAATCCTCTTTAGGAGACGATCCTGGCGCTTGCTGGACTTTCTCGGACGCCCTGAAGCCTTCTTTACAAGAATTGAACCTCTTTCCTTGAAGTTCTTGATGAACCTATAAATTGTTGATTTAGGTGCAATCTTAGTAGCCACAATATCCTTGCCTGTGAAGCCATTTTTATGCAACGCAATGTTATAAAGTATAACAATATTTGTATGCATTCGTCCAGCGATTGCATCAATGATATTATAAACTTTACGTTATCTCATGGCCATAAGTAACGTTACTTTCTCAAACAGGATTTAGAGCAAAGGTAGCCTAGATCGACACAGTTTAAGTGACCAAGTTTGTGAGAGTGAGCACAGAAAACCCATCACAAATGAATATATGTCTGTTTATTAAAACACTACTCTACATGGTAAACATAATGACGACACAAACAAATACATGAAACACATATGCGCTAGGGAGCGCGGAGAGAGAAAGATAGATAGAGAGAGAGAGAGAGGGCATGGCAACCACTTCTGAACATCATTAAAATCATCTTTAACAAAGAGGCACAAACTTAACGCAGCTATTCTATAGAAACGGAATACTTGCAAAGCTCTGTGCGGGATGTCCTCGTGTACGCTTGGAGTGATGGAAATGTTCAGATGATTTCAGAATGCAGTCTTGCTTAAAGTTGCGTGCTTTGTTGCCTCGGTCCTTATGACCAGCCGCATGGCTCGTCGAGGTGTGTGAGGCAGCAGAGTCCATTGGTTCCTTGTCATCCCTGCCCCCCGGAAGGGGGAGGTGAGAGGAGGTCCAAAGATGAGACTTGATGAAGTTGACTGATTCAGGAAGAGAAGGGCAACCGAAGAGAGCGAAGATCGAAGAGAGAAAGACTGTGTCCTTGGTCGGTATTTATCTTTATGAAGGGCATGCCCTCAGAGTTTGAGTCGGCCAATCATAGTTGAGTGGGGGAAGAGATTCTTTGTCCACTCAACCGCTAATTTTCACCTGTATGTAACTTTACAAACTTTCCTGTAGCTCAGTGGTAAGAGCATTGCGTTAACAACGCAAGGTTGTGGGTTCGATCCCAGGGGATTGCAAATACCTATGTAAAATGTATAGGATAAAGCAATGTAAGTCGCTTTGGATAAAAGCATCTGCCAAATGCATAAATGTAAATGTAAATGTTACAAGATACCAGTCCAAATTATAACATAATGAGTGTATTGTGTTCTATGGTCACACAATTTGTATAAACAATGAGGAATTGTAAAGAGAAACATTTAGATATCAAAAGGGACAGGTTTGAATTGTATCAAGTTGTCATTCATTCGGATGTACGAGTACAAACCACGCCTGAATTAAACTTGTATATCTAACAGTTATAGACACTTTAAAATGGCGTGAGCGCCAACATGTAACCTAGACATTTAGATACATACATTTATAGGAAGGACAGTTTAATCACATAAGTTCCTATTCGTCAGAGAAGTTTCTCTGGTTAGCCTCAGATGTTAAGTTAGAAGTGAGACACAGAGAGACTTCACACCTATGCTTTGAAGCTTAGGAGTCATAAAATATTGGACAGGGTAACCAAAGGGTTATCAAGACTCTCAGTGAGATAGCAAAACCTACAACCAGACCACTGGAGCCTGGTTTTGCTATGGTCTTTTGAAGATGGATCAAGAAACCAGGACAAAAGGGAGTGGGAGGAGGTTTTATGGATTTGCTCTCAATGATCCAGTCCCTACAAAGTGATCCAGAACACGAGGTTCTTGTCTATGCCCTTCTGGACAGTCAGAGCGACACCACATTCGTTCTTCAAGAAAAGGCAGATGCTTTAGTCACAGAAAAGAAACAAGTGTAGTTGAAACTTTCCACACTGTCATCCAGAGACACATCCACATTATTGCAAGTCAAAAGCTATTTGGGTTACAAGTCAGAGGCTTCTACACATCCAAGAGAATACTTCTCCCAACGACATACACAAGAGACTTTACTCCTGCCAATCCAAGTCATATTGCTACACCTAAGACAGCAAGAGCATGGCCTCACCTAGAGAACCTTACTGAAGAGATCGCTCCTATGATAGAGTGCGATTTTGGCCTGCTTATAGGGTACAACTGTTTGCAAGCTCTGCTACCCAGAGAAGTGGTGTCAGGGAGGGACAATAAACCATTCGCTCTAAGAACTGACCTTGGCTGGACTATAGTCGGCGGTACTGATCCCTGTGTGGACTGTGGTGACGCTATAGGAAGCACCCACAGAGTCATAGTCAAAGAGGTGACACCTTCTGTTCAGTCATCAAAACCCTTACCAAATGAAGTCGTGTACGTCTGTCGTACACAAGTCAAAGAGCTAGTCACACCACTAGATGTGATCAAGGTACTGGGGTTCGATTTCAATGAACGTCGCGTGGAGGACTCTCACTTTTCCCAAGAGGATCTGCGTTTCATTTCCATAATGGAGGAAGGAGTGAAAATGAAAGCGAATGGTCACTGTGAGTTGCCCTTGCCCTTTAGGAAGAACAAACCAAATCTGCCAGACAATAAAATCTGTGCCGAACTCAGACTCAAATGTCTAAAGAAAAGATTTGAGAAAGACATGCAATACCACAAAGACTATGCAACATTCATGAATGAAACAATAACATGTGGAGATGCGGAAAAGGTTCCACCTGACGAACTGGACAAAAGGCCCTCCTGGTACATCCCTCACCATGGGGTCTACCACCCCCAGAAACCTGGAAAAATAAGAGTTGTGTTCGACTGTTCGGCAAAGTACGAAGGTGTGTCATTAAACACCCTGGTTGGTGTTCTATGCCGGTTTCGTAAGGGTCAAGTAGCAGTGATGTGCGACATAGAACACATGTTTCATCAATTCCATGTCAAGCCAGAAGAACAAGACTACTTCCGCTTTCTGTGGTGGGACAATGGGGACTTCTACTCCAACCCCTCCATCTACCGTATGCGTGTCCATCTGTTTGGAGCCGCTTCATCACCTGGCAAAATACGGCCTCAAGTACATTGCAGCTCAAGGGCAAGGTCATTTCAGTGAAGCCACAGTTCGTTTCATTGAGGGAAACTTCTATGTAGATGATGGCCTAATAAGTGTCCACTCCGAAGAAGAGGCTATCCAGTTGGTAAACGAAGTAAGACAACGCTGCAATACAGGAAGGTTGCGACTTCATAAGCTCATATCAAACAGCCAACAGGTATTTGTCATCCCTCCCAGAGGAAGACTGTGCAGAGACAGTAATGAAACAAGACCTAGCTCTTGGCGAACAACAGATCGAGAGAGCTCTAGGCGTCAAATGGTGTGTTGCATCAGACTATTTCCAGTTTCGAGTATTCGTGAATGAGCGCCCTCTCTACAGAAGAGGAGTTTTGTCCACAGTAGCCTCTATCTTCGTTCCACTTGGCTTTGTGGCGCCTTTCGTCCAACTCGGGAAATAAATACTTCAATAGATGTGTGTCGTGAGAAGATCGACTGGGATGAGCCACTGCCAAATGAGCTAAGGTCACGGTGGGACTCCTGGCTGTTGGATTTGCAGAATTGGGCCGATGTCAAGATTAAGCGATGCTACCTACCAGTAGATTTCAAGACAGTTCACACATTTGAAGTCCACCATTTTTCAGATGCAAGTCTCACAGGGTATGGAGTCTGTACCTATCTAAGAGCAACCAGCGAATTCTTCTGGACAGATTCTAACGTCGTTTTAGGATACATTAACAATGAAGCAAAACGGTTTCATGTCTTCGTGGCAAAACGCATACAGCTCATTAAGGAAAGTACAAACCCAACCCAGTGGAAATACGTGATGTCAGAAGACAATCCCGCTGACCATGCGTCTCGAGGGCTTAAGGCAAAAGAGCTCATTGGTTCAGTGGATCAGTTGGTCAGGACTCTTGTTCTCCCTCCCCCTTGTTCTATTGTTCTTGTATTTATCATGTTGCCCTGTTTTTGTTAATGTCACAGTCTGTCTTGTCTTGTTTGTGCCTTGAGGAGCGTCAAGTTGCCGCTTCTTAAGGAGGGGCTTCTGTCATGGTTCTGCCCCATCTTGTCTTGCTTTTCTTGATCTAGTCATTTCATGACTGTGGAGAATAGATGAACCCGAAAGCTGAAATTCTAAGCTTTACATAGATATCAAAATTGAGTGGGTAATTCTCAAAGAGCGGACACAGGGGTTAAAGCAAAAAAAATCCTGAGCCTTAACTTTTTTTGCAGCGTTGCGCGAGTAGACACATATGCATGGTTATTTGTCATACAAAAATAACATTATTAGAACATTATTTCCCTTGAAACTAACTAGTAACATGCCATTTTTGAGCTTCTCAGACAGAAGTTTCTTAAACTTATAAAAAAAAAGTATAAATCACAGAATGACTTGAAAGTAGTGGGGGCATAATTATAACCCACAAAACGTCTCGGTTACGTATGTAACCTCTGTTCCCTTTCTGTCGGTCTCTCGACGTTGTGTCGAGAACGACAGATGGGGTTCGCCCTTGAGAACCAATCAACTCTGACTACTATAGAAAAGGCCAATGAAATTTGGCGAATGAAATTTGCATGCCGGTCTCCGCCCCCGGATGTCCGGTATAAAAGGAAGCCGGCGTGCAGCATTCACTTACCTTTTGTTCTGAAGAGCCTGAGAGCCTCTCATGACTGCAGCAGAATACGATACGTGTTTGTGGCATAAGGGACACAACGTCTCGTTCCCTCCATCAGGGAACAGAGGTTACATACGTAACCGAGACGTTCCCTTTCTGTCGGTCTCTCGACGTTGTGTCGAGAACGACAGATGGGGTTGCCTATGGAAAACGCCACAACGCTGTATCGCGTCACAGTCTCTAGCGAAGCGACGGTAACAGGCCTGGGCGTGTCAGCTCGATGCTTCCGCGAAACTGTAACCTTCCAGTGTGGTGGTCGGGGGGTTCCAGAGCTTTCTTGGAGAAAGATGGGAACAGCCCTGACCGGTAACCTTTCACGGACGGAGCCCTTAGCTCTCTAATGGCGAGAGGCCGTCCGGCTCGGGTTTACACCGGGCAAGCGCAACTTCCTTAATTAGGGATGCGCTGCAGAGGCCACCTCCTACCCGTGGGGAGGAATATGGTGGAAAAGGTATGGTCTCGTCCTAGGAGGAGAACGCATGGAACGTGCGGGCTGAGTAGTTAACCGCGAGGTGGAGGTCCACCTGGGGAAGCTCATGGGTTACCAGGAGTGGGAACCATATCATGAGGATACATCAGACTGAACAACCCATGGGGGGGTGTTACAGGCGTCCGGTAGCACTAGGTCCGGTTAGAGCCAGGGGATGGCTCACATGTTATCCCGGCCTAAGGGGGAAGGCTGCTCTGCCCAGCCAACCCCCAGGTGGTGCTTGCTTAGTGATGGATGGAATGCCTATTCTTAACCAAGTGGTTGGGTAAGAAGGGAAGCAGATAGGGTACCTGTCCTTAGCCAGAGTAGGGTAAGGAAAGAGGTAGATAGCAGACTGACCCAACCTCCTAGAGGGTGGGGTGATGCTTTCGCAGGCATACGCCCCGCCGGATGCCAGTCCTACATGTTGCCACGCAGGACGTGGGCTGACACCGGGTTTACGCGAAGGTTGTTTAACCCTTGCGAAGGTGTTTGGGCGTAGCCCAACCCGCAGCTCTACAGATGTCTGCTAGAGAGGCGCTTCTGCCAGTGCCCAGGAGGACTATACCCCGCGTGGAGTAAACCCTCAGTGGGCATGGGAGATTCTGAGATTGGAATGCCGTCGTAACGGCATCCACGACTCAGTGCGCCAACCTCTGCTTGGAGACAGCCTTCCCCTCTGCTGTCCTCCAATACAGACAAGGAGCTGGTCAGAGCTACTGAGGCCCTGCGTGCGGTCCAGGACACAACACGGATGGGGTTGGGTCTTCCTCCCCGATGGGCAGCGCCTGCAAGTTCACCACTTCGCCCCGGAAGGGAGTAGTGGGAACTTTTTGGGCACGCATCCGGGCCTGGGTCTCAAGATAACGTGAGAGTTACCAGGGCCGAATTCAAGGCAATGCGGGGACACGGAGGATGCTCGGAGGTCCCCTACCCTCTTGAAGGAAGCGAGCGCCATCAGGAGGGCCTTACTCGGGAGAGGAAGATCGGAACCTCCGAGGGGCTCTTGGGGGGCCCAGAGGCCCCCCCAGGACCCCTTAGGGTCCCAAGAGGGTATGGAGCGGAGATGAGGCGGGAGCCGCCCTCTCGCACCCCTTAGGAACCTGGTGACCAGGTCGTGTCATCCTAGAAACTTTCCATCAACTGAGACGTGATGAGTGGCGATAGCGACTACATACACATTCAGTGTGGAGGGGAGATGTTAGTCTCCAGTCTCGTAAGAAGGACAACACAATCCTGATCGAGCACCTCAGTGGGTCTTTCTCGTTGAGAGAGACACCAGGACAAGAAGCGGCGCCGTCTAGAGGCGTGTAAGCATCAGCTCTGAAGCCAAGTGCGGTTAGACCAGTGCGGTGTAACCAATACCACTTGGTGCTCCTCTTCCCTGGCCTTGCACAGTGTCTGTGCAAGGAGGCTCCTGGGGGGGAAGGTGTGCTTCCGCCCGTCCCGCGGTCAGCTGTGTGCAAGGATATCCGTGCCGAGGTCTTCGGACAGGGAGTACCAAGCGGCCTGCGCGGGGGTGGAGTCGCCACTCTCTACGAGGCATAAACTGACAAGAGAGCGCGTCGGCTGTCTAGTTCAGTTTGCCCGGGTGAGTGTGGCCCACAGGGACCGGGTCACCTGTTGACTCCACCGGAGGAGGCGTCGAGCAAGTTGTGTTAGCTGCTGTGAGCGAACGCCACCCTAAGATCTGATGTACGCTACAGCTGTAGTGCCGTCCCCAGCACGTGCTGCTCAGTGCAAGTAGCACCGCCCACAACCATGCAGGGTGGTTCGATGGCTGGCGGAGCTAACCCTGTCGCGGGGGGGGACCCCGGAGGGAAGGTTGGCTCTGCCTACTTACCTGCCTGGCGGGACAGCTGCACGCACTGTCGGTTTGAGAGTGGTAGCAGCTGTCATGTGTGTAAGACCCTACGCCTCGCCAGGGCGTGAGGTCGGGTTTGCCGGGCACAGTCCAGTGGAGTGTGCGATCGGCAGGAAGGAACTCCCAGGGGAAACAGAAAACTCTTTGTGAGTAAGTGTGCGCCAGGCCCTGAGAAGGGCCCGGCTTTGGTGACGAGGCAGGAGCCGTCCCGTACCGACCGATCAGAGCCGTAGCTGTGAAGGTCGGGCCCGATGTTGTTCCCCCTGGGGTCTTCCCGTCAGTGTCACTTCTCGTGAGAAGTTAGCTGACGGGGTGAGGTTTCCCCCTCGACCTCGACTTCCGGGGTGCCACCTGTGGGGGCACAGTAACCAGAGCCGATGTGGAAGGGGTCCTGGGCTGCCGGGAAACAGACATCACGTGAGATCTCGGAGGCTTGAGGGCGGCCGAGTCGCAGCGTGGTAAAAATGTGGCTAATCGCCACTGTCTGCTTCTTCACCGTCAAAAACTGCTGAGCGCAGTCCTCAACGGTGTTACCAACAACCCACCCTGCGAGACGGGTGCATCAAGAAAGCGGACTTTCTCGGTGTCACTCATCTGCGCAAGGTTCATCCGGGGGTGACTCTCCTGGACCACTTCCGTGGACATCGTCCAACCCAGGTCCCGTGCCGCCACCTTGGTCGCTCCGTAGAGCGCTGTCAGTGGCGGCACAGAAATCCTGCATTATACCTGGGTCGGCCTTACCCTCGTGGAGCTCTCTCAACGCCCTGGCCTGGCGGACCTGCAGGATGGCCATGGCGTAGAGAGAGGAGGCCGTAGCCACAGATGTCACAGCCCGGGTAGCAGACGAAATGGTGGCTGGTTCCCGTAGGAAGACAGCCACCCGTGACCGCAACTTCTGAGTGACAAGTGCGCAGTGCGGGCAGATGTGTCAACGAACGCTGCTTCAGTGTGCTGGACGCCCAGACACCTAATGCAGCGATCGTGTCCATCCCCCTCCTCGATGAGGGTGCCGCACCCAAGAGAACAGCGGGACATGCTGCGCTGGAAATTGCTCAGTCCTGAAAAGGACCTTTTAGAAATAATCTCTATCACCTCCGGAACCGCCGAGACGCCCAGGAGAAGGTCGCTGCAGGAAGGGACGATCCGCTGCTCTGCGTCGTAGATCCGGCGATGTAGAAGAAGAATTCGTTGAATTCTTTTTGTTCGTAGTCATGAGCGAGGGCTCTGAAGAACAAAAGGTAAGTGAATGCTGCACGCCGGCTTCCTTTTATACCGGACATCCGGGGGCGGAGACCGGCATGCAAATTTAATTCGCCAAATTTCATTGGCCTTTTCTATAGTAGTCAGAGTTGATTGGTTCTCAAGGGCGAACCCCATCTGTCGTTCTCGACACAACGTCGAGAGACCGACAGAAAGGGAACCAGTTTTATACAATTATGGTATATATATATAAAAACATAGCTTAACATACCAAATTCAACTGAATTCATCATAATGAAAATCCTACTTTTTCAAAGAAAACAAACAAGACTCTTTGAGGTTGGCATTTTGAGAGCAAAATAAAGTGACTAGCTATATGATGAATTTTGTACTCTACTGAACATCTACTTTCTACTTTACTCCACTTTCATAGGTATTAATGGTGATGATATGGCACAGGTCACATCCACAAGGTCGTAAATCTCATTCAACAGTAGGGGGACAATAAATATGTCTCAAGAGCATTAAAGAGAATCACTTAATTTAAAGTGAATAAAATAGCCTTCTTACTGGAGTTCAACAACCACTGCTGAACTGAGCCGCATACCTTACTTATGTGTAGTGTAGGTGAGATGAACGGGGACAGCAGGCAGTGGGCAAACCACTGTGAGGCACGGGAGGGGGAACTCAACTGTCTCTAAACTTAAAACGCATTTTTTGCATTTGTATTTTTTTCGAATTAAGCAATTAGTTTAGGTAAACATAAATATATTTAGCACAATGGTAGACAGTGCGATTTTATATAATAATTCGGGGGGGGCAACCCTTGGATGGAGGGGGACGTGTTCCCTCCGTCCCCCCAGGATTTACGCCCCTCCATCCCCAACACATAGTAATGAGATCACAGTTGGTCAAAGCAGGTTAGCATAAATGAGCCCTCAAAAAAGCAAAAGTACTTTCCATTTTTAAACTCCCACTGGTAAAATTTGTACTACACACTGTGAAATGAAAACAATATAAATTCCTATTAAAGCTACAAAGGTTACAGAGTCAGCAGTGAGTGCTTCTCATTTCATTTGTTTTAGTCATATCAACCACATAGAATAGCAGGACTACTTTTTTACTTTTTTTTTACTAGCTTTTTACGCTCATTTCAGACAAAAACGACCATGTTTATGACATAACTCTGTGAGATAGGTGCAATAAGCTGTGAAGAAGTTTGAAAACGATTAAGAAGCTTTAGAAATCGATCCTTGATATCTCGATCGCAGTTAGCGCACACGCATGTCATATTCTATGACTGTATGTCATATTTGTAATGGACTTAAAAGCTGCCCCCCACTTCATGCTTTACAAACTTACTCTCCATCCTGCCGAGTCTTACTGTTTTGCTGCTACTCTCCAAGATGACGTCTCCACTCCGGCAACCAAGACCCGACCCCATTTTAATTCGGATTGGCTAGTAATGTTTGTTTGCTTGAGAGTGATAGCCGTGTTCCTCTAATACCATTGGTATGCGAACTTATGAACTCGAACTGATATCAAGCTTTTTTAAATGTAATCTTTTTTTAAAGCAATTATTTTTTCCTGCAGTCAGACGCTGCAAGCCGGAGATCTGGCATGGTGCCGGAAAACTTTAACCCCTGCGGACAGCAGCGAAGGAAGTTTTTAGGCGTGTTTCCCGGCATTTTTGTTAGCGATTTTGCGGTATCCACTCCCAAAAATATTATATAATATATTTACAGTAAGGAATTTACAAAATATCTTCACGGAACATGATCTTTACTTAATATCCTAACGGTTTTTGGCATGAAAGAAAAATCTATAATTTTAACCCATACAATGTATTTTTGGCTATTACTACAAATGTTCTCGTGCTACATAAAGGGATACTTCACCCAAAAATAAAAATTCTGTCATCCTTTACTCACCTTCGAGTTGTTCCAAATGTGTATACATTTCTTTGTTCTGATGAACACAGAGAAATATATTTGGAATAATGCTTAAAACCAAACAGATCTCAACACTCATTGACTACCATAGTAGGTTTGCTGTTTGCTGTCCTACATTCTTCATAATGTCTTCTTTTGTGTTCAACAGAACAAAAAACATGATAGAGTAATTGTAGTGGAGTAGGCGGGGCGAGACCGTGGTTCGAGACCGGTGAGTAATTGTTAAAGAGCGCCAGCTGTGCGCACAACCGGTCTCGAATCACGTAGGAGATCGGGAGCAAATAAGAGAACGAGCGACCGGACCGTCACTGAGAGAGGACCGGGCCCGAACATGTTTGTATTTATATTTATATTTATATTTATATTATTTTATATTATATTTATATTTTATTTATATTTATATTATATTTTATTTATATTTATATTTATATTTATTTATATTTATATTTGCCGGCTGTTTATTTACTTTGTTATGATTTGATTAAATGTTTAAATGTCTGCCGGTTCCCGCCTCCTTCCTTCCCTTTTAATGAACCTTTCTACAGTAATTTTTCCTACTATGGTAGACAATGGGTGTTGATATCTGTTTGATTATAAGCATTATTCCAAATATCTTTCTCTGTGTTCATCAGAACAAATACATTTATACACATTTGGAACAACTCGAATGTATGTAAATGATGACAGAATTTTTGTTTTGGGTAAAGTATTTTAAGATCCAGGGTCACATTTATTTCAGGTTAAGTCAACATTTCGTGTTTTAAATTTATAGTACTCTACTGTCTGTGTTATAACTGGTGCAATTTACATTTCTTATTATAACATTCTGGTGAGTTGAAAGGCACTCATTATTGATAATGAGAATAACCTGTTTAAGTCACAGTTTACTTGTTTTAAAGTTATATAAATTGCCCGTGTTGAACAGTGATAAGCTTACCTGTGGGACACATCTCAGGGATGCTGGAGACATAGGGCTCGTTTATAAACTCTGGAGCGTTGTCATTGATGTCCTGGACTTTAATAATGAACTCTGATTCAGGTTCAGTGGGCTGTTTGGACCTGCGATTGATGGCCTGAGCCTGTAGTATATAGAAATCCTTCTGCTCGCGGTCCAAACGTTTTATCACTTGAATGTCACCTGTGTACTCATCAATAATAAAGAGCTCACCAGCTCCTTCACCTGACAGGATGTACTTTATTGTAAAGTCTCCTGTGTCGTAGTCTGATTTCAGCTGAATGGTAAAAAAAGAAATGTTTAGTAGGGCGGAATTGTACATAAACTCTGTATAGCTATCAAATGTAAAAAGGTTATGAAAGATATGAAAGCCATTGTTGGAATAAATTGATATACATTGTCTCTTTAACCAACCATTGGGCAGTATTTGCAGTAAAATTCTGCTTGCCATCACAATACACATTAAAAAAAATTCTGCTACATTGTATTGCTCAAGTTACTTCAAAAATAAAAGTTTTTTAACTGGCTGAAAGAAAAGCTATTCCTGACCATTTTGACAGCCCTAAGTGCTACCCTCACATTGCTGTGCTTGACCTGCATCTACCAAAGCACTTTAAGGAAGCTGAAAACTGCAAGCACTCTTCTGAGAACATGGACTGCAGTTGCTTTACATTGGTTTTTATGCTGAGGTAGTGTGGTAGTAAACATCTGATGAAATATTTTATGATATAAAATATGTAATGTTGCACTAATTCAATATCATCTTTTAATGTTGATAAATGTTGAAATTTCATCAAAACACCATTATTGCTATCAATATTTGCTTTAGTTGGGCTCATGACCCTTATATTTTAATGTTACGTTGTACAAAACTCCCAGCATGCATTGTAGTCAATATGTTTATCTGAATTCGTTTTTATGTCCAAGTGTGTCAGTAAATATTTCTGTTTATTTTGTCACAGTGCTTAAGCTTAGTTGAACAGAACATTTACTACGAATGCAGCTCCTTAATTTTAATACATCTATTAAAGCAGCAAACTAAAGAAAACTTATTTTAATGGATCTGTTTTTTTAATGTTTTTTAATAAAGTGTTCTTATCAAAATACTATTATAAAGTAAATTATCTTTTAGCATTTGTAAGAGTCAAGAGCCCAACTAAAGCAAACACTGATCACAGTAATGGTGTTTTTTTTTTATTTAAACTTTTACATTTATTATTTAATATTAATTGTGGGTGCAAGTGATATTTTACATTGACAAGCCAAAAGTTCAATTCAATAGTTTTCATCTGCTGTCTTGCTATGTGAGTTGTTTCTCATTTGCATCTTTTCAGCTATGCTTGCAACATTCTCTAGCTTGTCTATGTACGATATAAACGGACTCTCACTCAGTTTATAAAATGAGAATCACTGTCAATTATCTTTAATGTAATTAATCCTTAACTCTTTCCCTGCCAGCCTTTTTTTTAAGTTGCCAGCCAGCGTTTTTGAACATTTTCACTAAAATATTATGGCTCACAGTACATTTTCTTTAATGAATATATGGACAAACAATATATCAGATGAATGAACAGAGTCTCTGCTTTTAAACAATCTTTTTTATCACCTCTTAAATGTGGGTTGGTTTCAATAATTAGAATTTTTGGTCAAAGTCTCCGCCCAGATTAGACGATGGTTAAAAACAGATAAAATATTTATCCTAAAAACAGATAAAATATATACGTTGTAGATTCAGAGATTCTGTACTTTTTCCAAAGGTGTGTAACAGCACCATGTGCTGTACAAAAGTAAAAACACAGTTCCCCTTCAGTCGGTCTCTCGACGTTGTGTTGAGGGGCAGACTGGGGTTTGATCTTGAGAACCTATCATCTCCGAGAGGAATTTTAAAACGCCAATGGGCTTGGCGAATGGCACACGCACACCAGTCTCCGCCCCTTACATACGGGTATAAAAGGAAGATGCCGGGGGTCATTGTTCTTTGTTCATTGTTCATTGTTCTTCGGAACCTGCATGACGTACATGTCAAGCGCTCCATCTCTTCGAGATTTCTCCCAGACTGCTGGATTTACGATGTGAAGCAGCGGACTTCCCCCTCTCGGTGGCGGACTTCCCCCTCTCTGTGTGGACTTCCCCTGGGCGTCTCGGCAGCGAGTTGCAGATATTTCTAAAAGAGCAAATTTTTACTCTCACAGTCTGCACAGACTCGACAACGGGATGGGACAAACTTTCTGTCATAACATCGGACAGCTACCTCCTGGCATCAGATGCGAAGCCCCTTGGAGCTCCCGTCTCCGGGCGGTCGAGCCCAAAGAGGAGGCAACGCAGAGATGACGGCTGTGCTTGCCCGGGTTGTAGTGGCCCCGCCCCCCGAACGCTCGCGGCTGACCTGGAGGTGCATGAGGAGCTCACAAAGACGTGGAATATGCTTGTAAGCTCTTTTACACTCGTGTAGAAGACTTGCGATGGTGTGGGTTAAACTGCCACACTATGGCGGTCTGTCAGACCCATAATGCTATGGCGACCCATTGGGTCATATGTCAAAGCGTTAGGATCTGGTTGATGGGAAGTCCGACGATGTCCATGATAGTGGTCTTTCAAGCAGGGCTGTATGGTGACACCGTGGAGGGTCTCCGTGGTGAAGAAGCAGACTGTTCTGCCTTGACCCGGCACCTATCGATCGCTGAGGTCCTGAGCACAGCCTGCCCCCCAGCAGCCCCGTTCTATCCCGTTGGAAACCCGCCTGAAGACAGAGCGGCCCTGACAGGATGAGTCATGGGGATTGAGAGTACTGGGGGTGACCCCCCCAGCCAAATCATCGCCGGCGGGTCAAAGCTGGATGCTGCCCGTCACATCCCCCACTGTGATGGCATATCAACTGCATAGAGTTGTTGGCTATCCTTCTAGCATTGAGGAGGCTTCGACCACTCATGCAGGATAAACACGTGTTAGTCAAATATCAGGGCAGCATACACTCACGGCAGATGTCACAACTCACCCGACGCCTCCTAGTATGGAGAAAGTACAAATAGGGGGTTCGTGGAAAAAAGTCCATTCAAATAAATTGCCATTTGACGCATAGTGTTGCGATGGATCGTAGTGTGAAAAAACCTGACACATAGCGTCTATCTAAATGGGAAGTGGGTGATTTCACCTTACCCTGTGGTAAGACCATTTCTTTTTCTGCTGACCCCGGATAGGGGGTGTGAGGACAACACTAGGGGCGCTCTCGCGCCATGGCACCCCTCGAAGACCCCCTAGCCCTCCGTCCACAAACATCATATGCGTCCCTCACAGGTTTATCCCATGTACTTCGGCTTCCCCGCTTGTCCTCCAACATGATATAAGTACCACGACTCATTTGTTTGCATGGGAGGCGGATGCCAGCTTACTGCCCATGGGTGCCAGGGTCCACGAAACAACTATTTGTCCACTGATCAACTATGGGTGCCGATTTGACCTTCGACCCCGCAGACCCTTCCATGGCCACGCCCCCGAACCACTTTTTGTCCGCTTCCCAACTACTTTTACCAGAACCTGCGTTTTGCCACTCGGGACTGACATATGTTTGTCTGAGGGGGCGTGGTAATCGAGCTTTGTGGTTTTTAAAACAAAAAAATAATATTTACACGTTTAAAATGCCCATTCTGTGCAATGTCCACCAAGCATTTATTCCTGGCCCATTCGATAAACTGCATGTGGACAACATCATATTCAACGTATTAGATAACAGAATTTAGGTCAAACTCGTCATTTTACGAGCTGTTTCTAACATATGTGTGTGTCTAAAAGAGTGTTCTCAATGAATCGTGTTGTTTCTGACTCTTTTAAAACATTGTTAAAAAGCACTATCAATGCAATCCATTTTCCAGTGTGTTCTAACTAGAAAATGAATCCATTTTCTAGTGTGTTTGCATTGCCTGTCCACGTGTGGTTTATATTAGTGGACCACGTGTAGTAGGTTGGTGGAAATGATGCTTTTTAACAATATTTAAAGTGTATATATTCATTTCTAGGTGTCAGAAACAACACTGTTCAGTGAGAACACTCTTTTAGACACACACAGGTTAGGAAACAGCACGTAAAATGTTCAGTTTTGACAAAAATCGGGAATCTTATATGTTGAAGGTCAGGGTATGAACAAAGGTCCAGAAAACAAGGTTTCTAAGGTCAGAGGACATCGAGCCTTTCAGCGACCACTGTCACGGACCCCCGAATCAGGCCCTGCAGTTTCGGGTCCGTGGCTTCTTCTTAAAAAGGGTTTAAAAGTGGATGAGTACATAGCTAAAACAGCCCTCATTTCTAAGTGTCTGCCATTGAAATCACTGTGCTTTTTAATTTACATTAAAAAGGTTATAAAACTTTCTGGAGGACCAGGACTTTTGACCTTTCGGTATGTCTTTTGGGGGACCGGGACGCAAGTGCCCTTGAGGTTTCGGGCCCGTCGGACCCTCCGCCGGCCTTGCGGGAAAGTTCCTCGAGCAGTTTATATGTATGAGCCACGTGTATTCAGTTGGTGGACAACCCACTTATTAGCAAAAATGTGCCTTTATATTCATTTAAATGCATCAACTACCACATTATTCAGTCAGTGCACTTCATTAGACACACATATGTTAGCAACAACTTGTAGAACGCTCAGTTTATCCTCAAAGGTCTAATTAGAGTGGCCTGTTTACAAACCCCCTATCAAAAACGTATTGGATAGGTGACAGGTGGAAGGCCTTCCGCCACGCGTGCGCGCCCTGCATGCGTCATGCGTAGAGCAGACCGTGACGGGCTGTATGCGTCACTGCATGCGTCATGCATAGAGCAGTCCGTGTAGCGTGCGCGCTCTGCATGCGTTGCGCATAGAGCAGAATGCCACGCATGCTCGCCCTGCATGCGTCACTGCATGCGTCATGCGTAGAGCAGACCGTGACGGGCTGTATGCGTCACTGCATGCGTCATGCATAGAGCAGTCCGTGTAGCGTGCGCGCTCTGCATGCGTTGCGCATAGAGCAGAATGCCACGCATGCTTGCGCTGCATGCGTCACTGCATGCGTGATGCATAGAGCAGAATGCCATGCATGCTCGCCCTGCATGCGTCACTGCATGTGTGATGCATAGAGCAGAATGCCACGCATGCTCGCCCTGCATGCATCACTGCATGCGTCATGCATATAGCAGACCGTAAAACATGCATGCGCTGTATGCGTCACTGAATGCATCATGCATATAAGAGACCGTGACGCATGCACAAGCTTAAATAACCACAGGTGCATGCATCACGCATATAGCATATAGACATGAGCAACCGTCCATCATCCACCGGTCGTGCAGGAAAGCCGGGCGACTTTGTGACTATGTTTAGGGGTAAGAAGATCAAAATAGGGAGAGTCGTCCACGAATCAGTTAATGAAAACGCATTGGCATAGATGGTAGGTGGAAGCCCTCCCGTTGGGAAACGATAGGCCGAAGTGTCTGGATATTTTAGATTATTGTTGTCTAGAAGCCCCCCATTTATCCCCCAAATGTCCAAAGTTCTTAGACCTTTTTCTGAAAAATCCCCCATCCCCCACCTCTGAAAGCTTCACAAGGCTGTTCAGTGGTATATGAGAGACAAGGCTGTGTGCTTAATCTTGTGATTGGGTGCAAAAAACATTCCCTAATCCTCTAGGGCGATGTGCTCTTGATATGTTGTCGGGGGCCGCCTGACGGGCCAGAATCTAAAATATGGGACCCCTCGGACCTTTCTGGAAATTTCCTCGTATAGCTTATTTGAATGGCTTTTCCATATGGGTTTCGTGGACGTGGCCCCGACAGGGTCAACCGATCCAAAACCGGGTCACAAGCAACCGTCCATCATCCACCGGTCGTGCGGAAAAGCCGGGCGACTTTGTGACTTTGTTTAGGGGTAAAAAGATCAAAATAGGGAGAGTCGTCCACGAATCAGTTAATGAAAACGCATTGGCATAGATGGTAGGTCGAAGCCCTCCCGTTGGGAAACGATAGGCCGAAGGGTCTGGATATTTCAGATTATTGTTGTCTAGAAGCCCCCCATTCATCCCCCAAATGTCCAAAGTTCTTAGACCTTTCCTAAAAAATCTACCTCCCCAACACTAAACCTTCATAATGCTGTTCAGTGGTATGTGAGATACAAGGCTTTGTGCTTAATCTTGTGATTGGGTGCAAAAAACATTCCCTAATCCTCTAGGGCGATGTGCTCTCGATATGTTGTCGGGGGCCGCCCGACGGGCCAGAATCTAAAATATGGGACCCCTCAGACCTTTCTGGAAATTTCCTCGTATAGCTTATTTGAATGGCTTTTCCATATGGGTTTCGTGGACGTGGCCCCGACAGGGTCAACCGATCCGAAACCGGGTCACAAGCAACCGTCCATCATCCACCGGTCGTGCGGAAAAGCCGGGCGACTTTGTGACTTTGTTTAGGGGTAAAAAGATCAAAATAGGGAGAGTCGTCCACGAATCAGTTAATGAAAACGCATTGGCATAGATGGTAGGTGGAAGCCCTCCCGTTGGGAAACGATAGGCCGAAGGGTCTGGATATTTCAGATTATTGTTGTCTAGAAGCCCCCCATTCATCCCCCAAATGTCCAAAGTTCTTAGACCTTTCCTAAAAAATACCCCCCCAACACTAAACCGTCATAATGCTGTTCAGTGGTATGTGAGAGACAAGGCTTTGTGCTTAATCTTGTGATTGGGTGCAAAAAACATTCCCTAATCCTCTAGGGCGATGTGCTCTCGATATGTTGTCGGGGGCCGCCCGACGGTCCAGAATCTAAAATATGGGACCCCTCGGACCTTTCTGGAAATTTCCTCGTATAGCTTATTTGAATGGCTTTTCCATATGGGTTTCGTGGACGTGGCCCCGACAGGGTCAACCGATCCAAAACCGGGTCACAAGCAACCGTCCATCATCCACCGGTCGTGCGGAAAAGCCGGGCACTTTGTGACTTTGTTTCAAGGTCAAAATAGGGAGAGTCTATGCGTCACTGAATGCGTGTATGCATCACTGAATGCGTGTATGCGTCACTGAATGCATCATGCATAGAGCAGACCGTGTCGCATACATGCGCTGTTATGACATCATACCGTGACGCATGCACGCGCTGTATGTGTCACCGAATGCATCGTGCATAGAGCAGGCCTAGGAGCATGCACGCAATGTAATAACAGCGCGTGTATGTGTCAGTGACTTCATAGAACAGACCATGGGAAGGTGTTCCATGAAAATGTAATGTATACAAGGACATTTTCCACAAAGGCCCTGGGGGTCCCGAGAGACCCCAAACATCACAGTCACTTTCGTTACAGTCCCACAAGCGACATAATGAAAGGCCAAATGCGTGGGTGCCCAAAAAGTATTTTATATCATTTTTTATGTATTACTCTGCAACCCATTCATTTCAATGGATGAGGCTTGAAAATGAGGCCTTGAACATAAAAGAGGCTATCTTAATAGTCAAAATGAGCATTAAATGATTTGATACCAACATATATGCGAACAATAAAGTGTTCTCATTGAATAATGTGGTTTTTGAAACATATAAATAAATATTTTTCAGTTAAACATTGTTAATAAGTATTATGTCCACCAACTTCATACACGTGGCCCATTCAAATAAATTGCAGGTGGACATTTCTCGTTTTTCGCCAAGTCATGCAGGAAGTGACCACCAGCAATTTATATGAATGGACCACGTGTAGTGAGTTGGTGGACAACCCTTTTTAGGGTATAATTCAGCCTTCTGTGAAATGATACTAACATATGTATGTCTAATAAAGTGTACTAAGGGAATAAGGTGTTTCTTTAATCATATATATGAATACATTGGACAAAAAAGTAATTATCAAGAAAAACTACAAAGGACTACAAATATGGCACCCAGGAAGTGTCCACCTGCAGTTTATTTGAATGGACCACGTGTAGTGAGTTCGTGGAACTTCATTTTTTAAGCATAAATAAGCATTCTGGGAGTTGCTGGTAACATATGTATGTCTATTAAAGTGTACCAACGGACTAACAGGGTCCATAATGCATATAGATGATTCTAAAGTGTGTCCACCAACTTAATAGTGTGGACTACTACTGTAATCTGCAGCTGGAAAGGACCACCTGCAGTTTATATGAATGGACCACGTGTAGTGAGTTCGTGGAAATTCATTTTTTAAGCATAAATAAGCATTCTGTGAGTTGCTGCTAACATATGTATGTCTATTAAAGTGTACCAACAGACTAACAGGGTCGTTAATGCATATAGATTATTCTAAAGTGTGTCCACCAACTTAATAGTGTGGACTACTACTGTAATCTGCAGGTGGAAAGGACCACCTGCAGTTTATATGAATGGACCACGTGTAGTGAGTTCGTGGAAATTCATTTTTTAAGCATAAATAAGCATTCTGTGAGTTGCTGCTAACATATGTATGTCTATTAAAGTGTACCAACAGACTAACAGGGTCGTTAATGCATATAGATTATTCTAAAGTGTGTCCACCAACTTAATACGTGTGGCCTATTCTCATAAACTGCAGGTGGACATTTGCCCCGTTTTTCACTAAGTCATACAGGAAGTGTCCACCTGCAGTTTATATGAATGGACCACGTGTAGTGAGTTGGTGGAAATTCATTTTTTAAGCATAAATATGCATTCTGGGAGTTGCTGCTAACATATGTATGTCTAATAAAGTGTACTAAGGGAATAAGGTGTTTCTTTAATCGTATATATATGAATACATTGGGCAAAAAAGTAAACATGAAACGCTTGGGGAAACTAATTAACAAGAAAAACTACAAAGGACTACAAAGATGGCACCCAGGAAGTGACCACCTGCAGTTTATATGAATGGACCACATGTAGTGAGTTCGTGGAACTTCATTTTTTAAGCATAAATATGCATTCTGTGAGTTGCTGCTAACATATGTATGTCTATTAAAGTGTACCAACAGACTAACAGGGTCGTTAATGCATATAGATGATTCTAAAGTGTGTCCACCAACTTAATACGTGTGGCCCATTACTATAAACTGCAGGTGGACATGACCAAATTTAGTTTGTAAGTGGTCAAATAGTGCCCCCGTGGTACGGGGGTGGGGGCGGGGGTCGACCCCCGTGGTCACCTGACCACTTTGGCAAAAGTAGTTGGTTAGTGGTCAAATAGTGCTTCCGTGGTACGGGGGGGGGGCGGGGGTCGACCCGGGTGGTCACCTGACCACTTTGGCAAAAGTAGTTGGTCAGTGGACAAATAGTGCTTTGGTGGTACGGGGGGCGTGTCAGGGGGCGACGCCCGCCAAAAGAGGGACCAATCGGTGGGAGGAAATGGGGTCCCAGGACCACCTGCCAAAGATAGTCGGGTAGTGGGATAAATATCACGTTCGTGGACATCCGGGGGAAGCGCCAACCGCCCACCCCTGGACTACGCCAATGCGATGAGCCCCATTAGCTTTAGTTGGGCCGTGGACGGGCTTGGCGCCACACTGTGGCCGACTGCCGAAGCGCAGCTGGGGGGCTGTCCGCTTGGCGCGTCTCCCGTCCGGACCCCCTCGTGTGGGGGGGCGCGCTTTTACCCCAGGTCTGCTCGGGGCGGTCTCCCCTTCGGTTGACCCAGGCGTCGGACCCCCGAAAAATCCGGGGTCTTCCCCCGCGCGGCGTCCGCGAGACCGTTTCCTCGAGCCTGTTAGCCCGATGACGATGTGGACTGCTCGCGAAAATGAGGGGGCTACCTAGAGTCAGCAGGTGTCCAAATCCCTTTGAGCTACGTTTATCCCGGGCAGCCTGAACTAGACAGCCGATGCGCTCTCTCGTCAGGGGACACCCCGCGGAGAATGGAGACTCCATCCCCGCGCAGTCCAGCTCATATGGGAGCGGTTCAGCCAGGCGCAGGTAGACCTGTTTGCCTCCACGGACTCCACCCATTGCCCACTTTGATACTCCCTGACCGAGAATCCCCTCGGCACGGATGGCTTAGCAGACAGCTGGCCGCGGGACAAGTGGAAGTACGCCTTCCCCCCAGTGAGCCTCCTTGCACAGGTCCTGTGCAAGGTCAGGGAGGAGGGGCATCAAGTACTGTTAGTTGCGCCTTACTGGCCCAACCAGACTTGGCTTTCAGACCTGGTGGCTCTGAAGACAGCCCCCCCTGGCCAATTCCCCTGACGAAGGACCTTCTGTCGCAGGGGAAGGGCACGATTTGGCATCCCAAGCCAGGCCTCTGGAATCTCCATGCCTGGCCCCTGGACAGGACGAGGAGACTTTGAGTGGCTTGCCACCAGCAGTCAGAGAGACCGTCATGCAGGCTAGTGCCCCTGCCCACTAGGCGTTTATACGCTTATAAGTGGCGCCTCTTCTCGTCTTGGTGTTCTTCACACGGGGCGAACCCACGGAGTTGCTTGATCGGCTCAGTGTTGACCTTCTAACAGAGACTAGAGAGTAATCTCTCCCCATCCACGTTGAGAGTGTATGTAGCCGCTATTGCCGCTTATCACGATCTCGTGGACGGTAAGTCTCTTGGTCAACATAACCTGGTCACCAGGTTCCTAAGGGGCGTGAGAAGGGTGAATCCACCTCGACCGTCTTACTCATCTAACAATGAAGACTCATCCAAAAATGGCGCTCGCTTCTATAAAGAGGGTGGGGGGGTCTCCACGCATTTTCCATGTCCCATGGGTGCCGAGAATTAGGAGCCGGTAACTCTCACGTGATCCTGAGACCCCGGCCCGGTTATGTGCCCAAGGTTCCCACCACTCCCTTCCGGGACCAGTTGGTGAACCTGCTGCCGCTCCCCTCTGGGGAGGAAGACCCAACCTCCAACGTGTTGTGTCCAGTACGCACACTGCACCTCTATTTGGACCGCACACAGAGCCTTAGAAGCTCTCAGCAGCTCTTTGTTTGTTTTAGAACAGAGATTTAAACAGAGATTGGCGCACTGGATTGTAGATGCCATTGCTTTGGCATACCAGTCCCAGGATCGCCCGTGCCTGCTGGCAGTGAGAGCCCACTCCACTCAGGGTATGGCCTCCTCGTGGGCACTGGCTCAAGGTGCCTCTCTGGCAGATGTTTGTAATGCTGCGGGTTAAAATTCCTCTTGGAGATGATAGGTTCTCAAGATCAAACCCCAGTATGTCTCTCAACACAACGTCTCGTTCCCTCCATCAGGGAACAGAGGTTACAGTCGTAACCGAGACAATTTCCGTACTAAAATTGGACATGGAACCGTTCATTTTTAAATGAAGAGATAACTCGTCAATGTCAAGAGTTAATAAAATACTACCTAGCAAGCTCTTTTGATAAAAGTTGTTAACAGAATAATGTGTCGCCATAGAAGCAAATAAAGCTTTTTTAATCAAGGCCGTGCTTTGTACCTGACCGATCTTTCTCACTGTTGAATCTTCTTCTTCAACAAATATCTGGCTCCAAATCCAGCCTCGTTTCATTCTTTGCTGAGACCCATGAGCGGCTTTAGTTGAATGGTATTTGTGTTGCTGGTGTTTAGAGATTTGAAGATTGCCTTTGAGCCAGCCAGATAAGATGAAGATAAGGAGTACACGGAGAACAGAGCAGTTGTACATTGTTGAGAACTTTCTTTTCCTCTTCTTTGAATTACTATTTCATTGAATGTTTAAACTTCATAGCGTCACGTGGATGCCCAGAGAAGTGATAGACCGTGATGCACTCCAATAATGGGAAACGATTTATTTCCTTTTCTGTTTTTGAAAACAGCAAAAACATTGTTAGGTAAGTTTGATGAGTTGCGGTGAGGGAGTAACCAAAGTAGCACTGTTGTAATCAATTTACAGTAAATGTCTATGATAGCAAGTAATATTAATATCAATGTTAAAAACTGTTGATTTGTCAATATTAACTGCATCGATTCAATATCACTTTTGCACCCTCAATTAATGTAGAAAAAAATGTTTAAAGCATCATAAGTGTGATCAGTCTTTGCTTTAGATGAGCTCTTGTAACTTGTTTTATAATGTTAGAGTGTAGGTTCTCTTCGAGAGAGGTCTCTCAACATTGCATCAAACATTATAGGGGAATCCGCTTCTCTAAACCTTACTGAAACCTCATTGAATAACGCCAGTAGAAACTGTCCAATGTGGTCAAAGATGGATACTTTCGCGTGCTGTTGAGGATACACCCAGGAGAAGAGGAAATACTAGGATCCTTCTACTCATGTGTTCCAGCATGCCCGTGTGTGCGTTATGTTCCAGGCCCATTGACCCACAGGACACACATGCTCAATGCGCATTCTGCCCGGGTCTGGCCCATGCGGAGGCGGCTCTCCCCGCACTGTGAGAACCTTCTGGTGCGGGTGTTGCCTCATATCGGACCCCAGGAGATAGCGCTGAGTGGTGTGTGACCTGAGCGTGGTGCTGGTTTGGTGCTGTTGAGCTGTTGATGTGCAGCCTAACTACCTAGTGTTCATTGTCTTCCAGCTCCCGGCACGGCGGCGTCCTGTTGTATGCTGATACATGTTAGGTTTTCAGTTCTCCTATATACACAGTGCTAAGCCCCCTGTATCGAGCAATGGATATGTGAAGCTTTAAGCTCCCCCGCATGTATGGCAGCTGGTAGAGCTGTGTTATTATGAGTTCACAGCGCCCCGGTCACTCGGTGCTGTTCACTATCATACTTCTGTTTGAATGGCCGATAGATTTGCCTACTACTATGGAATGTGACTGACTACCACGCACTACGCGCTGTTATGCAATCTAGTTTTGTCGCAGATCACCCGCTTCAGCGGTGTGATCTGAGTTGCAGTTGGCAGAAACCGCCGGTGCTGGGAATGGGCATTCACGAGAGCCGGACGAGGCTCCGCTGTCCAGAGTTACGGCTTCGCAATGTTTTCTCGCCCAAGTCGAATAATAGTCACCATCATGTCCCGGACCTTGCCCATCATTGCGCGCTTATTATGTGCCTCCTCACTACTAATAGGTCCTACGCTTTCTGGATTCTATCATATGTGTGGCAGTTCAAGACAGCCCATTATATCAGGTGCTTTCGGCAGTTCACAGGTCGTCATACGGGTTATTGTACCCCAACTGAGCCATATATTTGTTGTAATCTAAACAACCCCTCGTCGTAGGCATTTTCTGTGATTCATGTGACCATTCTGAATGTGAACTGATTCAGAGAGCGAATGTATTCGCTTCCCCGTAATTTTGATACGTGGCTGGATTTTGTGGCGGTGCTGCCCTATCAGCAACCGCTCGAGCCCGCGTTTGCTACACAGCTGGTACCTCATGTTTTCCGTTGCACTGTGTAATGCTTGAAGGACAGCTGGATACAGAGCTAGCCATGCCGCTTTCTGCCCTTAGTGCTGAGAGCGGCTGGTTTGCTATGCTTCAACCGTTTCCCACATACGAGCTTACTCCTTGTTTAAGGTGTCTGCCTTGTGTGAGAGGTCGCTTTGTGTTGCTACTGCTTGTGGACAGTTGTCTCTGTCTTCTTTTTGTGCTCGGTTAACTGCCCTTATCATGTGCGCCATTATAGCACTGGTCGAGCGCCGTTCGCTTGATTTGAGCTCTCTGTGCTGTCGATTGGCCTATTAGTGAAATGTGCCGAACAGCCGCAAGAGCAGCGTCTTGCTGTGGGGAGCATAAAGCATGTTTGTTCACAAGGGTTTAAACATATGATCATGCTCTCCAGACTCAGTCTCGGTTCGAGCTCATCTGTGAAGTTTTGCTTGGGCTACTGAGGTCTGCTCGCGATGGAGGAGATTGCGCACTGCGTTTATTTTTTTCCCTGTCACGAGGCCACACCCTAACTCCGAGTTGTACACTGGCATGTGTGGGAAGTGTGTGGGCATGAGGACTGGTCACATTGAAGCGACGCGTGTTGTATACACGATGGCCCCTCTAGGAGGTGTTTTCATGATCTTAATTTGTGCACTCAAGAGCACAAATTAATTTGTGCACTAAAGAGTGCGTGTATGGTACGTTATGAATGGCTACGACCCGGTGCACTGTCCCGTGTCGGACATTTTACGGTTAGCCCTTATGACTGCGGTGGCGAGAGTGCTTCAGCATACTGTTTCTAATATGGATGTTGTCGCGGCTATCGCTGCTTTTTATGCATGAATGTTCAGTAGGAAGCGTGATCTGGCATTCAGATCTGTGAGGGTAACAGCACTGCAGAGACCTTTCACCCTCTGTCCTTCTTGCCGGCCTAAGATTTTGCTTTGAGAGTACTGGCTCTCCCTCTGGTCGATCCAATGCATGCGGTCTGTTGAAGAGGCTTCCGTGTAAATTCCCCGCCTGTTTTTGCGCATATGGGTTTACAACGCTCTCTGTGCAGGAGGTTGAATGTGCTAATATGTCACACGCAGACCCCATGATTATGTGCCCATCACTCTAAATGCCATTTCGTGCGCAAATTGTATGCTCTCTGCATTTCGCTCGAGCCAATGGTCTCATCAGACGCCGTCGCTCGCCATGCACCGTATATATGTTTTGAGCTTGCGGGATTACGCGACAGCTTCATGCAACGTCGAGTATTTCCAGCTTGCTTGTGTGACTTGCAGGGAGTGCTCTGCAGCAGCGTACTAGCTGTCTGACTATGCTGTGTGTGTCAGCTAGGACGTATAGGCGGTCAAGGGGGTGGTCCTACCCCCAACTAGCCCGTGCTATATGACATATGATACAGGGTTTGTTTCTACCTTGCTCGGCCCCGGCACTTGCCGTAGACTTGCTACCCTGCTCAGTATAGTGGCATAGCATTCCTGCAAACTATGGTGGTATGGTATCCCCCAGAGTTCTGAGGGTTTTGATTGGACCCCATAGCAGAATGTGGTATTCAATCGTCTTAGAGCCTATGTAAGGTGTGCGCTGTCAGTGGGAGTTGTGCTGTGTGCTACTGCCAAGGATAATGTGCTGCAGGTTAAGTGTTAACTCCGCTAAAGTCAAGCTGTTTTTTCGCTTTTCTCATGGGGCGATTGAACACATTGCCCAATGCCCACTGTGTCAGCTGAAATTATGCATTTTGCTCGAACATAGAACCGTTTCCTGATGGCTCCAGCTTGCGCGGCATGCAATGGGCTGAATGCTTGTGCTTGTGGCTACGCTGATTGGATGAGGGGACCACGCCCCTAAGCACTGTCTTGGACCACATTGGACAGTTACATTTTAATTTCTACTGCCGTTATTCAATAAGGTTTCAGTAAGGTTTATAGAAGGGGATTCCCCTAGTTTTTCCCGCAATGTCTCGTTCCCTCTTTTCAGGGAACCGAGATTACGACAGTAACCATATAACCGGAGAAGTACAGTATAATTGAGAACTATCATGTCTAACATGTAGGAACTATACAGAAATTAAATTAAGTTCACAAACACTTTGTTAAATTTGCTAAATTCTAAATTAAATATAGAAGAATTCTCATTAAAGCTACAAAACTCATTGAATTTCACAGTCACAGCAGCAGTTTAAAGAATGCGGCCCCTTTAATAGCTGCCGCTCTACGCAGATCTGACACCATATCCCATTTTCTCTTTGCATTCATGTAGGATTTTATTTAACACGTTGAAATCTGTGTTTACGGAAATGCTAGACTAAACAAGCTTTCTGGCATAATCTTTTGTGTTTTTGTTCATGCTAGCACGAAAGATAACTTAATACTGGTGCACTGTCCAACAGAGATTCACTGACGCAGCCTTTAGCATGTGGCTGTTGTGGTGAGTCACCCCTGGCTCAATCAGCCTCGCCCGGGAAACAAAGGAGATCACACACCTGCCGGTCATCAGCCAATAATGAGGAATCCTCGCGCTATAAAAAGACTGCATCAAAATGGAAATCGTCCGCGGAATGACGGATGTCACCACTCGCCAACTTAAGTTTGCGGAGCAGCTGAACCAGAGGCAGGAACGGAGGGAACAAGCTTTGGAGGTCCTGCGAGAGACCATAGCGTCACGGGCGCCTCTTCAGGACAACAGCTCGACCGCTCATTGCGTTGTGATGTGGGAGAGAGAGCAGCGATACCACCTCGGAGGGTGAATCCCCGGGTGGCGCTTGCCACAGGGCACCTCGAAACCGGTAAAGCAACCCCGGGAGCCCACACCCCGGACGAGTCAATGCCCACGGAACCAACGTCCACAGGTACCCGGAAAGTGGTTGGCCGGCTGTGTGCTCCATCGAGCCTTGCCCTCGGAAGCCCAGAAAAGGAACCTTCGCGTGGAGGGAAAGCCGGTCACCGCCATCCTCGACACGGGAAGTTCCGTGACGCTCGTCCAGCCTCAGGTGGTCAAGCCTCGGCCCGGAGGGAAGTCATCCATTACCTGCGTGCATGGGGACACACGCCAGGTGCCCTTGAGGGGTGTCTCCATCTCGGGGAGTCCCGGAACCTGGCCGGTGGAGGTCGGGATTCTGCATGACCTCCTGGTCCCGATGCCGCTGGGTCGAGATTTGCCGGGGTTTGATCACCTCCCAGCCACACAGAGACAGCCGTCCGGGGGTTTACCCCGACAAACTCGACGAAGCCAGTCGAACCAGCAGAATCCCTGACCGGCATTGAGGGTCACTGAGAGTGAGTGACAGGGTGAGTCCAATTCCTCTAACCTGTTCTCAGATCTTTTCCAACAGGTGACGGCAGATGGTTCATTTGGACAAGAACAGAGGGAAGACGAGCGATTGCGGAACTGTTGGTCCCAAGTCCGGATAGTGGATGAGGAGGTCCACCAGCACCGCACCTCACCCTCTCACGCACTTCATCGTCAGGAACGGGTTGCTCTACAGTGTTGCCCAGAGAAGGGGGGAGGATAAAGAACTTCTCGTCGTGCCCAAGGGAGTTAGCGCACACCCACCCCATGGCAGGACATTTGGGTGCCGCGAATACCACGCAGCGCATACGGGACCAATTTCACTGGCCGGGGATCAAAGCGGACGTCAAGGGCTACTGCCAGAGCTGCCCGACATGCCAGCGCACGTCGCCCCAACGTCCTCCACCCAGTCCTCTGATACCATTGCCCATTATCGAGGTGCCCTTTGAGCGGATTGGGATGGATCTGGTAGGGCCGCTGCCAAAGTCTGCCCGGGGACACGAGCATATCTTGGTCGTCCTGGACTATGCGACCCGTTATCCGGAGGCCATTCCACTCCGCAAGGCTACCGCCAAGGAACTCTTCATGATGGCGGACCTCTGCCACCTCCTGCAGGTGAAACAGCTACGGACATCCGTGTACCATCCCCAGACCGATGGTCTGGTTGAACGCTTCAATCAGACCCTGAAACGGATGCTCTGACGCGTGGTGGCAGAGGATGGGCGCGACTGGGATCTCATGTTGCCGTAGGTGCTTTTCGGGGTTCGAGAGGTGCCCCTGGCCTCCACGCGTTTCAAGTGGCCGCCTACGCCACCCAGGAGTCCTCAGTGGTTCAGATGGCGGGAGAGCTGTCAACTTCCCAGAAGGCCGAGCTGCAATCCCTGGTCAGTCACCAATATCATCCAGCACGAGATCCACACACCACCTGGTGTCATACCCTACCGGATCCCGGAGGCTCGCCGGCTGTATAGACCCCACCAAGAGTACGCGGCCGCCTACATAGACGACCTAGTCATCCACTCTGGGGACTCGGAGGAACATCTGGATAGGTTGCGAAGAGTGCTCATGGAGCTACGGAGGGTGGGGTTGACAGCGAACCCCAGGAAATGCCATCTGGGACTGATGGAGGCACAGTATCTGGGTTACAGAGTGGGTAGAGGCCTCATCCAGCCCCAGCAGGAAAAGGTAGATTCCATCAGGGACGTCCCGAGGCCCCTCAACATGACCCAGGTACGGGCCTTCCCAAACCAAGGAGGGAGAAGAGCACCAGGTTTTTGGCGCTCCAGGACTTCCATTTCCGGGTGGTCCACCGGCCAGGGGTCTCCCACGGGAACGCGGACGCTCTGTCGGGGTTGTGGTCAGTGTGGACATCCCGGTCGGGGTCCTCTCCCCCCCACCCCAGCTGGCCCATCCACCCTCCGGAAGTTCTCCCCTCGGTACCGGATCAACGCTTTGGGGGAGGAGTGTGGTGAGTCACCCCTGGCTCAATCAGCGTCGTCCGGGAAACAAAGGAGATCACACACCTGCCGGTCGTCAGCCAATAATGAAAGATGCTCATTATTGCGCTATAAAAAGTGCGAGCAGAGAAGGCATAGGAGAGCAGCGTCTTGGAAGAATGCAGACTAATCGTATTTGTTTCTCTCCTACCAGACACGAGCGCCTGACGATCGGCAGAACCACGAACCACGACACGGACACCTCACCCAACACAGGAAGAGGAGCACCTGGAAGTTTGGACACCCCCTCCACGGAGGATTGCCCCTTTCCACATTTCTGTTCAATAAAGCACCCTCCGGGGTTGGTTGGTTGCATTTCTGTGTACTCCTCGTTGTTTCTCTCTCCTTTATCTTAAATGTGTCCTTTCACTGTGCGTGTGTGCGAGTGTGTGTGCGTCGATGTGTGTAAGTATGTGTGCATATTGTGTGTGTGGAGCGTTTGTATGTCTGTCTTTTGTGATTTCACCTTTTTCTTGTTTTTACAGGTACATGACTATGTACAATATGTCTCATGTACAGCTGCTTTGTAACAATGAAAATTGTAAAAAGCGCTATATAAATAAAGTTGAGTTGAGTTGAGTAAGTATGCTATGTATTTCTATAATCATTTATCCCCTAATCACTGAGGATGCCTACCCGACGAACCCAGTGAAACATCAGACCTCATTTCCTCTTATTCTTGACCGCTTCGCCGTGTCATGTATAAGGTGTGGGAAATATCCTATTGGGCAATTCAATTGTGCTGAAATAGTGGGATTATAACACCTAGTCCTATTAAGCGAATCTGCCAATGAGGTAAAGATTTATGTGTTTGCTGTATTTTTCTATACGTAATGGGAAAGCTGTGGTAAACAACTTGCTACACACATGCGCCCTAGTAGCTCAGACAAAGTGGTGCTATACAAGCTGCATGGTGCTTTAAGGTGTCAAGTGACAGTTGTGCACTGCATTTAAACTAAAAAAAATACAGCCTGCTTTGTATTGCTTTTAATCTTTGTGTTTAACTATTAGGCTTAAATTATTGTGGTGTGTAATTGCCAATATGTTTAATTGTTGTAGTTTATTATTATTCCGCATATTCATTATGTCACTGTTTTAATTGATAGAAAACGTCTCCGGTTACTTTCGCAACCTCGGTTCCCTGAGAAGTGGGAACGAGACATTGCGGAGAACCGCATATGAAACTCCTCCCCTTTTTCACTTTTCCTTAAGTCTTATTGGATAACGCCAGTAAAAAAACTGGCCAATTGTCACAAGAAATGCAACAGTATGCAAATACTGACGAATCTAAACAGTATAAATACAGTGCATGTGAAGACAATCCTCACAATCTACGAGAGAACGCCTGCACGGTGATGAGCGGCGAACACGGCGATCTACGCAATGTCTCGTTCCCGCTTCTCAAGGAACCGAGGTTACGAAAGTAACCGGAGACGCTCCCTTTCGAGAGCGGTCACTTCGACATTGCGGAGAACCGCATATGGAACGGTAGTACAATCCCGCCGTGAGAGCTAGCAAAATCAGCCAGACAAACTGGGTTAAAACACACAAAGCATGGGAAGCATACAATTTTAACCATTCGCGAGGTCGCCCTAAGCGCCAACAGCTGATTGGCTTAAACAGGCCAATGAACTGCTAGAGCACTGAACGGGCCAATGAACTGCTAGATCGGGCTCCTGCCAAATATGCATATCCAAACCCAACAAATGCAGCGGGCTGGGCTGAAACAGGGCAGACACCACAACAGTAAGAGCCAGCACGGAATCCCGGGGAGGATATAACAGTAAACATAAAAGTACACCAAGCACAGCGTAAACAGCAACGCGGCAACAACTGTGTAACATAAGCGATTATAAGGTAGAAGATAAAGAGTGATAAGCACTCACCGAGAGGACTAGAGACGCCAAAGAGGACACGTCCAATCTGTAGAACCTGTCGAAAGTGTTCTGCGAAGACCAGCCAGCCGCACAGCATATGTCCTGAATATATGTGACCTTAGACCAGGCCCACGAAGAGGCAATAACCCTAGTCGAATGAGCTCTGATACCGAAGGGGCAGTTATGTCCCTGACTCTCATGCGCCAAGGTAATAGCGTCCAGTACCCAGTGACAGAGCCTCTGCTTTGAGACAGCTCGACCTTTAGTTCCCCCACCAAAACAGACGAAGAGCTGTTCAGACTGCCGGAACCCTGCCGTGCGATCAATGTTAGCCCGCAAAGCTCTTACCGGGCAGACCGCTCTCTGAGCATTAGCATCCCGCGAGTCTGACGACTCGGAAGACAAAGCGGGCAAAGAAATGACCTGTGCTCTGAATGGGGTAGACATAGACTTTGGCACATAACCCGATTTCAGCCGGAGAGTGACGTTGCAGTCGCCGGCTCCAAAACGTATGAATTCAGCGCCGACTGAGAGTGCTTGTAAATCCCCTATGCGCTTAGACGAAGCAAGGGCGAGAAGGAGAACAGTTTTTAGAGTGAGCTCTCGTATGGTAGCCGCCTCCAAAGGCTCGAATGGGGGAGAAGAGAGAGCCTTCAACACCAGTGCTAAGTCCCAAGGCGGCACCGAAGGGGATCGCGGGGGGAAAAGTCTCCTCGCTCCTCTGAGGAATCTGACCACCAGCATGTGCCTACCAATCGATTGCCCATCAACCGGGGAACGAAATGAGGCGATAGCAGCCACATAAACCTTCAGCGTTGACGGGAGGCCGCCGTTGTCCAGCCTGTGCTGCAGGAAGCATAAAATATCAGACACGGGGCAGGACGTCGGGTCGATACTGTTACTACTGCACCATTTAACAAACACCCCCCATTTGAGAGCGTATAAACGTCTGGTGGAAGACGCACGAGACTCCGAAATAGTGTCAAGTACACGCTGAGGAAGTGCATTTAAAACCCCCGAAGCGGCCAGGCATGAAGGCTCCACAGCTCCGGGCTGGGGTGCCATATCATGCCGTTCGCTTGGGACAACAGGTCTCTCCTGAGGGGAATCCGCCACGGCGGTGCCGTTAACAACTCGCTCAGGTCCGGAAACCACGGTTGATTCGGCCAAAACGGAGCAACGAGGATCACCGTCGCCGTCTCCTCTCTGATTTTGCACAACCCCAAGTGCAAAATCTTCACCGGAGGAAACGCGTAAAGCCGAACGTCCGGCCAACGCACCATCAGAGCGTCGCCCCCCATGGGGGAGTGGATCTGCGAGAAATACAGCGGGCAGTGCGCGTTCTCGCTTGTCGCGAATAGATCCACTTCCGCCTTCCCGAAGCGTTCCCAAATTAACAGTACTGAGTCGGGATGAAGCCTCCATTCCCCGTGCGGAAGACCCTCCCTCGAAAGCATGTCCGCTCCGCAGTTCAGACGACCGGGGATATGCGCTGCCCTGACAGAGAGTAGATGCCGATCTGCCCACAGAAGGAGACTCGCAGCCTGTTTGAAAAGAGTTCCGGAGTGTCCCCTCCCTGGCGATTTATGTACGAAACCACGGACATGTTGTCGGTGCGAATCAGGACATGTTTCTTCTCCAGCCACGACTGGAAAGTATGAAGAGCTAGAGACACCGCCTTCAGCTCCAAACAATTTATATGCCATTTTCTCAGTGACTGTGTCCAAAGGTCAGATGCCGGCATGTCCTCGCACACCGCGCCCTATCCCGAGGACGACACATCCGTCGTAACGACTGTGCGTCTCGTCACCAGCCCCAGGGGAACTCCCCGACTGAACATGCTCGGGTCGCGCCACGGGCTCAGGGCACTGAGGCAGCTGAGTGTAACCAGGACTCGCACTCGACCCGAGGACCATGCTTTCCATGGAACCCGAGCCTTCAGCCAAATCTGTAGCGGTCGCATGTGCAGAAGACCCATGTGGCAGACTGCCGACGCCATGAGACCCAAAAATCTCTGGAACTCCCTCAGGGGAACAGACCGACCCGGCCTGAGCAAATGTAGAGCTGAAGAGATAGACTCCGTTCGCTCTAGAGAGGCGAGCGCGCATCTCCACTGAGTCGAAACATACCCCCAGATACGTTATAGACTGGCTCGGAGTGAGCTTGTTCTTCTGCATGTTCACGCGCAGCCCCAGGGATGTCAAGTGACGAAGCAACGTCTGCGTATGACCAAATAGCGCCTTCCGTGAATGGGCTAAAATCAGCCAATCGTCCAGATAATTCAGAATGCGCCTACCGCTCGCTCTGAGAGGGGAAAGTGCCACGTCCACGCACTTCGAAAATGTGCGTGGAGCTAATGCCAGTCCGAACGGGACGACAGCAAATTGGTACGCTGAACCCTCAAAAGCGAATCGCTATCTCTAATCGCTGTGGCGCTTGGCTATCTGAACATGAAAATACGCATCCTTCAGATCCACGGATGCAAACCAGTCCCCGGGACGCCCTTGTGCCAGGATCTGTTTTAGAGTTGTCATTCTGAACGCTCGCTTGTGAAGCGCTCGGTTGACGGGTCTCAAGTCCAGAATCGGACGCAGACCACCATCTCTCTTGGGCACTACAAAATACCGGATGTAAAACCCGCTTTCTCGCTCGTTCGGAGGGACACGCTCGATCGCTCCTTTCGCGAGCACCTGCAAATTTCCTGCCTCAACACAGGCGAGTTTTGCGCTGACGTAAGCGACGGAACCACACCGCTGAAGCAGGGAGTTCTGCGTCTGAACTGCAGGGAGTACCCGTGTTCTACCACATTTAGTAGCCAATGAGAGATGCCCGGAATGGCTTTCCACGCGTCCAGAAACAGACATAATGGCCGAATCTCTTCGGGCGTTACCTTCAGCGGATTGTTTAGAGAAGCATGCTGGCCCAGCGAGGGTAAATGCACTGGCGGGGAAATGGCTTGTGCGTGAGAATCCAGCCGCCTCTCGCCCACGGGAGAGTCCGTGGACGAGGGAAGGCTGGTTATAGCCGGGATTAACTGGGGCTTCGCGCTGCACCGTGGCAGGGAAAGGAACGCAGCATTGGCTGGGTGAGGGGGAAAGAGCTCCTTTTGTGAACAGGTATGTGTTTTTATTGCATTCACACAAACATTTACAACATTGCAATATTCGCCTGCAACCGCGGGGGAAAACTGATGCAAACAGCGGCGTTTGGGGGCCACCGGCACGCTCACAAACTCTCTCCTCCTCTTCACAGGTCCGTCAGGACGACGGCTTGGCAGCCGATGACGCTCCGCCATCGTGGCGCGGACCTCTTCGGTCCGTACCTCTTTTTAGCTGGGCCTGACCATTGTTTAGGCCGTGCATCCGGCTCACGACCTCAAGTAGCCGGCGCGGGAGCAGCGTGCTGTTTGGCCGGTCTCTGCGTGGAGTGAGGCGCGGATGAAGAACGGGCTCTCGGAGACGGGTGATAAGAGCGTCGAGGGAGCAAGTGACTCATGGCCTTGGCATGCTTTTGCGCCTCACCGAAGCGCTCTACTACCGACTCCACGACGTCACCAAAGAGGCCGGAGGGAGTGATCGGGGCGTTGAGAAGAGACTTACAATCAGCGTCTTTTAGATCGGCCAACGTAAGCCACAGATGACGGTGGAGGATGACCATAAACCCCATAGATCTGCCGATAGCTTGTGCGGTACGCTTCGTGGCCATCAGAGCGAAGTCGGTCGCCGCCCTCAGATCCCTCGTGGTGTCCGCCTGAAGGTTGCCGCTATCCAGCGACTGAAGGATCTTAGCCTGGAACACCTGCAGCACCGCCATTGCGTGCAGAGCGGAAGCGGCTTCCCCGGCGGATGCGTAAGCCTTACCGGCGATATGGGTGGTAAATCTGCACGGCTTCGACGGCAGGCCTGGGTCCGAGCCCAACGAAGTGGCGGAAGGGCACAAGTGAGCGGCGAGGGTCTCCTCGACGGGTGGCATGCGCACATAACCGTGGGCCTCCGCTCCGACCACGTGGGCGAACATGGCCTGCGTAGCAGCGTGAACGCGTGCCGACTGAGGAGCAGACCACGATTTCACCACGTGCTCGTGAACATCTGGGAAAAACGGCTCACTCCTCTTCGACGTGGCCTGACGGCGGCCCGCCTGAAGGTACCAGGAGTCCAGCTTACTTTTAGCCGGCTCCTCAGGTGAACTCCAGGTGATGTCGAGCTCGCTTACGGCCTTCTCGAGGACCCTTACGAACTCTTTGTGGAGGTCCGGGGTGCTCTGTAGGTCGGGGCGATCCCGCTCCGATGATGCCCAGTCCTTGTCCGAAGCCCAGATGGACATGGAGTCATCGTCCTCCTCAGCGCCAAAGGAAACGGCGACCGCGATGGAAGGCGGGGGACGAAGGCACTCGTCGACGTACAGGATTGGGGAATGAGGTGACGGCAGAGGGCGGCGGCCCGGAGCCGTGTCGTCGCCACTACCTCGTGGAATGGGTAGACCCACCAGCGACTCATTGGTGGCAGTGAGCCTCAACCCTATGAGTCCACAAGCGATGTTCCTGCGAGTCCTCAAGACACGCGCCGGCAGGTCCGCACAGTGCGTGCAATCAGACTCACAGAATGCAGCCTCCGCGTGAGACAGGCCCAGAAAGGCAATGCAGTGCTCGTGAGTATCCGGCGGGTCAATGGGACCCGCGCAAAGACAACAGTATGAAGCCATCGGATGCGGTGAAAGAAGTATCCAGTTGCGTCTTCAACGATGGCAACTGGAAAAAGAAGATTGTGAGGATTGTCGTCACATGCACTGTATTTATACTGTATAGATTCGTCAGTGTTTCGTTTCTCGACACAACGTCTCGTTCCCTCCATCAGGGAACTGAGGTTACATACGTAACCGAGACGTTGTTACGGGGGGGTTGGAAGCATTGAAAAGTGACATGGAGGGACGCTGGCCAAGCTTCAGTATGTGACAAGATGGTAGTAAGAATGGGTCGATACAGGTGTACAAGCGAAGGAAGTAAGTATAAGGGTTATATTAAGGACATTACGGTTAAGTATTGCTGTTAAGGGCCTCAGGAAGTCAGGACCTCAGTTTTAACGTCTCATCCGAAGGACGGCACTTTTTTACAGTATAGTCCCCATCACTACACTGGTGCATTAGGACCCACACAGACAGCGCCCCCTGCTGGCCTCACTAACACCTCTTCAAGCAGCAAACTAGCTTTGCCAGGCGGTCTCCCATCCAGGTACTGACCAGGCTCTGCCCTGCTTAGCGGGCAACCAGTCTTGGGCTACCTTGTGATATGGCTGCTGTTGTATGTAAGCATTACTGTTTACATTAGTCACTTTAAATCATTTATGATTTATCACTCATATGAATCTAACTACAAACCCTACCCCATGAAAGATTGTAAGATAATATTTTCACACAATCTTTCCCAAAATCTATTCCAAACTCAAGGTAAGTTACACTTTACCAAATGAGACCAGGTCCAACCCTGCGTTATATTCTGATGTGATTATCCCTATGCCCTACTCCCTTCGAAGAGATAAACTCTTGATGTGCAATCTCAAGAGAGAAAAACGCAATTGTATCTCTTAATGTGTCAGTTTAAAATTCACTGGGCAAAAGGAGAAATAAATTTCAAAGTTCTGTTTTTATTTTTCACAATTGAATAGGCATATATTTGTTCACATAAAAATAGTGTAGTACTATACGTAGTATTTACTATAGTACACTGCAGTAAAATTCCAAGATACTATAGTGTTTTTGAGCCTTACTATAGTATACTACAGTGTTTACTAGTTTATAAATTTACTACATGGGCACTACAATTTTCTAGAGCAAATACTATTGTTACATTACATTAGTGTTCAGGTTAACCAGACTGTTTTTTTGGGAGGTCATCGAAAGACGCATAGTGTGTGTTTGACAATAGCTTAACCCAAACAGTAAAATGTTTGTGAAATAAACTCTAAGAGCAACTCTGGAGATGAAGTTCATGTGTTTATGTCCTATTACAGCGCAGACGCAGACAAATCCATAAGCATCATGCGTGAAGCACGTCAAAGTGTGGAGTTCTTTCACTCAGACGTGCAGAACAGCCAGATGGCATGTTTAAATAACATGATTCCGCGACCACGAGTCCACATCTAGTTATATGGACTCAATGCAGACGGAAAACGAGTTTCACTCGCAAAATAGACAAAAACTAAATGAATTAGCTGTCCACTATTGATTAACCTCACACAGAAACAAGCACAACGACAACGACAAACACAATTCAAACAAATAAGTGGCTCTGCTTAGTGCACCTTATCAAGAAATGTTCACAGCTTTAGATGAACATCACCTGTAAATAACATATGAACAAATGGAATCTGTCAAGACTGACACTCTGATTTAACACTCTTAACTGGAATTATTTAATTACTGAGATTGTTAATTTAACAATAGGGGTTTAGCTGTGTATGTTACATTACATCTATTACAGCAAGCTTAATATTGGTTCCCTTTCTGTCGGTCTCTCGACGTTGTGTCGAGAACGACAGATGGGGTTCGCCCTTGAGAACCAATCAACTCTGACTACTATAGAAAAGGCCAATGAAATTTGGCGAATGAAATTTGCATTCATTTACCTTTTGTTCTTCAGAGCCTTCGCTTATGACTACGAACAGAACGAATTCAATGAATTCTTCTTCTTCTACATTGCCGGATCTACGACGTAGAGCAGCGGATCGTCCCTACCTGCAGCGACCTTCCCCTGGGCGTCTCGGCGGTTCCGGAGGTGTTAGAGATTTTTTCTAAAAGGTCCTTTTCAGGACTGAGCAATTTCCAGCGCGGCATGTCCTGCTGTTCTCTTGGGTGCGGCACCCTCATCGAGGAGGGGGATGGACACGATCGCTGCATTAGGTGTCTGGGCGTCCAGCACACTGAAGCAGCGTTCGTTGACACATCTGCCCGCACTGCGGTCAGATTGTCATTCAGAAGTTGCGGTCACGGGTGGCTGTCTTCCTACGGGAACCAGCCACCATTTCGTCTGCTACCCGGGCGTGACATCTGTGGCTACGGCCCCGATGACCACCCACGTTAGCAGCGTTAGTGATATGGGGAACTCTGCGAACGTAAACCCGCCAGCCAAGTGCTCACGGGCCGATTCGCTCTTCTGAACGTTCCCCAACCGGCGGTGGCATACCGTCCGGATCCTCAGGCACACACTCGGAAACGATGTGTGACGTAGATGAGATGTCGCTCGCAGCATCGGAGGGAGATTGGCATCCGACTCTGACGAATCCGAGCTCCACCCCCAGCGGTCGAGTTCTAGAGGAAGCAGAAGTGATGTCATCCGTGCTAACCCGGGGATATGTGGTTCCTGAGGTCGGAGCGCGGTGCAAACCACGCCCACCCCGGGTGCCATGTTTTTCCCGGGGGTGCATGAGGAGCTGTGTAAAACTTGGAGCGCTCCACTCACGGACCGTTCCAGTGAAACCAGCTCCGGCTCCCTTACTTCCCTCGATGGTGGGGCAGCCAAGGCTACGTCGAGATCCCCCGGGTGGAACGTCCGCCTGCGGTGCACCTGTGCCGCGGACGGCTACCACCTGGGGGGGAATCGGCCACGCCTACCGTCCAAAGCGCGTAAGACTTCGGCATCACTGGTGTCGAAAGCTTGCGATGCCGCGGGCCAGGCTGCCTCCTCTCTCTATGCCATGGCCATCCTGCAGGTCCGCCAGGCCAAGGCGTTGAGAGAGCTCCACGAGGGTAAGGCCGACCCGGGTATAATGCAGGATCTCCGTGCTGCCGCTGACAGCGCTCTATGGGCGACCAAGGCGGCGACACGGACCCTGGGTCGGACGATGTCCACGGTAGTGGTCCAGGAGAGACACCCCGGCTTTACCTTGCGCAGAAGAGTGACACAAGGAAGTCCGCTTTCTTGATGCACCCATCTCGCAGGGTGGGTTGTTGGTAACACCGTCGAGGACTGCGCTCAGCAGTTTTTGACGGTGAAGCAGTCAGTGGCAATTAGCCACATTTTTTCACGCCACGACTCGGCCGCCTAGGCCTCCGAGATCCCGCGTGACGTCTGCTTCCCGACAACCCAGGACCCCTTCGACTTTTCAGGGCCTGGCGCCCACTTACTCGCAGAGTTTTTCCGTTCTCCCCGGGTGTACTTGCAGCCGATCGCACACTCCACTGGACTGTGCCCGGCGACCCGACCTCACGCCCTGGCGAGGCGTTGGGTCGTACACACACGACAGCTGCCACCACTCTCAAACCGACAGTGCGTGCAGCGGTCCCGCCAGGCAGGTAAAAAGGCAGAGCCAACCTTCCCTCCGGGGACCCCCCGCGACAGAAGGGTAGCTCCGCCAGCCGACGAACCACCCACCGTGGGAATGATGAAGCAGACCGTCCCCTTGGTCACCCTGTCACAGTCCCTGAGAGCTCGAGAGCTGCCCACACTGTCTCGGTGGCTAATGCAGACGGTCCGTCTTGGTTACTCGATCCAGTTTGCCAGAGACTCTCCCAAGTTTCGGGGCATCATCTCTCCCTCTGTCAGAGGCAGGGACGCCTCCGTACTTCGGGGTAGAGGTCACCACCCTTCTGGCAAAACAGGCATCGAGTTCGTCCCTCAAAACCAAGATGTTCAGTGGGTCACGACCCGCACTTCATCGTTCCCAAGAAAGACGGTGGGTTGCGCCCCATAGTTCTGCGTACCCTGAACAAAGCACCTTCACAAAGCTGCCGTTCAGGGTGCTCACGCAGAGGCGCATCCTGACCTCTATCAGGTGTCAGGATTGGTTCGTGGCAATCGACCTGAATGACGCTTACTTTCATGTCTCGATTCCCCTCGACACCGGCCGTTCCTACGGTTCGCGTTCGAGGGGCGGGCATATCAGTACAGAGTCCTCCCTTTCGGTCTGTCCCTGTCTCCACGGGTCTTCACGAAGATCGTGGAAGCCGCCCTTTCTCCCCTTCGGGAAAAGGTGTGCGGGTACTAAACTATCTCGACGACTGGCTTATTTTGGCACACTCGCGAGATCTGTTGTGTACACAGAGGGACCTGGTGCTCCGGCATCTAGATCGATTGGGATTTCAGGTCAACCGAGAAAAGAGCAAACTCTCCCCAGTGCAGAGCATCCTCTTTCTCGGTATGGAACTAAACTCTGTCACCATGACGGCGCAGCTGTCCGCAGCACGCGCCCAGTCAGTGTTGAACTGCCTGGAACACTTCAGGCAGTCGGCGGTCCCCCTGAAACAATTTCAGAGGCTCCTGGGCACATGGCGTCCTCCGCGGGGGTAATACCCCTCGGATTGATGCACATGAGACCGCTCCAACACTGGCTACAGAGTCGAGTTCCGAGGACAGCGTGGCACACCGGCAGCAGGCGCATGGTGATGACGCCCTGCTGCCGACGCACCCTAACCCCTTGGTCTTCCATGACCTTCCTCCGAGCGGGGGTTTCCCTCGGGCAGGTTACGAGGCACGTCGTGGTGACGACGGACGCCTCGCTGCAGGGGTGGGGCGCAGTGTGCAACGGGCACGCAGTAGCGGGGCGCTGGACGGGCCCCTGTCTGCGCTGGCATATCAATTGCCTAGAGTTGTGGGCTGTGCTGCTTGCGCTGAGAAGGCTACGGCCTCTAGTGCGGGGCCAGCACGTGCCGGTCCACCTGGACAGCACGACAGCCGTAGCGTACACGCCAGGGTGGCGTACGCTCACGGCAGCTACACGACTTGCCCGACGCCTCCTCCTGTGGGAGTTAGCAGGTGATCCGCTCCCTGCAGGCCACACACATCCCAGGCGAACTGAACCAGACAGCCGACGCGCTCTCTCGTCAGTATACGCCTTGCGGAGAGTGGCGACTCCACCCCCGGTCCAGCTCATTTGGGTGCTGTTCGGACAGGCAGATAGACCTCTTTGCCTCCCGACACCACCCATTGTCCGCTTTGGTACTCCCTGACCGAGGCCCCCCTCGGCACGGATGCCCTGGCGCACAGCTGACCGCGGGACGGGCGGAAGCACACCTTCTTGCACAGACACTGTGCAAGGTCAGGGAAGAGGAGCACCAAGTGTTATTGGTTACACCGCACTGGTCTAACCACACTTGGCTTCAGAGTTGATGCTCTGGACAGCGACTCCCCCTGAACCATTCCCCTGACAGAGGACCTGCTCTCTCAGGGGAAGGACACGTTCTGGCATCCAGTCTGGTCTCTAGACGGGACGAGAAGATCCTGAGATGGCTACTCCCCCTCTACGGCAGAGACCATCACCCAGGCTAGGGCCCCATCTACTAGGTTGTTACACGCCTCTAGACGGCGCCTCTTCGTCCTGGTGTCTCTCTCAACGAGAAAGACCCACTGAGGTGCTCGATCAGAATTGTGTTGTCCTTCTTACGAGACTGGAGACTAACATCTCCCCTCCACACTGAAAGTGTATGTAGTCGCTATCGTCACTCATCACGACTCAGTTGATGGAAAGTTTCTAGGGCAACACGACCTGGTCACCAGGTTCCTAAGGGGCGCGAGAGGGCGGAATCCGCCTCATCTCCGCTCCATACCCTCTTGGGACCCTAACGTGGGTCCAAGAGCCCTCAGAGGCTCCGATCTTCCTCACCTGAGTAAGACGGCCCCCCTGTTGGCGCTCGCTTCCTTCAAGAGGGTAGGGGACCTCCAAGCATTCTCTGTGTCCCCGGATTGCCTTGAATTCGGCCCTGGTAACTCTCACGTTATCCTGAGACCCAGGCCCGGATACGTGCCCAAAGTTCCCACTACTCCCTTCGGGACCAAGTGGTGAACTTGCAGGCGCTCCCCATCGGGGAGGAAGACCCAACCCCATCCGTGTTGTGTCCTGGACCGCACGCAGGGCTTCAGTAGCTCTGACCAGCTCCTTGTCTGTATTGGAGGACAGCAGAAGGGGAAGGCTGTCTCCAAGCAGAGGCTGGCGCACTGGGTCGTGGATGCCGTTACGACGGCATTCCGATCTCAGAATCTCCCATGCCCACTGAGGGCTTACTCCACACGGGGTATAGCCACCTCCTGGGCACTGGCCAGAAGCGCCTCTCTAGCAGACATCTGTAGAGCTGCGGGTTGGGCTACGCCCAAACACCTTCGCAAGGGTTAACAACCTTCGCGTAAACCCGTGTCAGCCCACGTCCTGCGTGGCGACATGTAGGACTGGCATCCGGGGGGGCGTATGCCTGCGAAAGCATCTTCCCACCCTCCAAGAGGGGTCAGTGTGCTATCTACCTTTCTTCTTACCCAAACACATGGCTAAGAAACTGGTACCTCACCAACCTTCCTTCTTACCCAGACACTGGTTAAGAACAGGCATTCCATCCATCACTAAGCAAGCACCCCCTGGGGGTTGGCTGGCAGAGCAGCCTTCCCCCTTAGGCCGGGACACCATATGACCTATCACAGATAGCTCTAACCGACCTAGTGCTATCGGACGCAGTAAACACCCCCCCGTGGGCTGTTCCGTCTGATATACCCTCATGGCAACGGTTCCCACACATGGTAACCCATGAGCTTCCCCAGGTGGGCCTCCACCTCGCGGTTAACTACCCAGTCCGCACGTTCCATGCGTTCTCCTCCAAGGACGAGACCATACCTATATCCACCATATTCCTCCCCTCGGGTAGGAGGTGGCCTCTGCAGCGCATCCCTAATTAAGGAAGTTGCGCTTACCCGGTGTAAACCCGAGCCGGACGGCCTCTCGCCAGTAGAGAGCTAAGGCTCCGTCCGTGGGTTACCGGTCAGGGCTGTACCCATCTTTCTCCAAGAAAGCTCTGGAACCCCCCGACACCACACTGAAGGTTACAGTTTCGCGAAAGCATCGAGCTGACACGCCCAGGCCTGTTACCGTCGCTTCGCTAGAGATTGTGACGCGATACAGCGTTGTGGCGTTTTCCATAGGCAACCCCATCTGTCGTTCTCGACACAACGTCGAGAGACCGACAGAAAGGGGAACGTCTTGGTTACGTATGTAACCTCAGTTCCCTGATGGGGGAACGAGACGTTGTGTCCCTTATGCCACAAACACGTATCGTATTCTGCTGCAGTCGTGAGAGGCTCTCAGGCTGTTCAGAACAAGAGGTAAATGAATGCGGCTTCCGGGGGCGGAGCCCGGCATGCAAATTTAATTCGCCAAATTTCATTGGCCTTTTCTATAGTAGTCAGAGTTGATTGGTTCTCAAGGGCGAACCCCATCTGTCGTTCTCTACACAACGTCTCGTTCCCTCCATCAGGGAACTGAGGTTACATACGTAACCAAGACGTTTTCTATCGATGGTTACAATATTGGTTCAAAAATGATGAAAAATAATTCGAGGACCGTGACGTCGCCCGGCATGGCGCAGCCGGGGCCCCACCCTGGAGCCAGGCCTGGGGTTGGGGCTCGTATGCGAGCGCCTGGTGGCCGGGCCCCCCCCCATGGGGTCCGGCCGGGCTTAGCCCGAAGGAGCGACGTGGGGCCACCCTCCCGTGGACCCACCACCTGCAGGAGGGACCGTCACCTCTCTGGCGGGGAAGGGAGCCTGAGATTGTGCGTGAGGTTCAGAGATTCCGACTAGAGATAGTCGGGATCACCTCTACGCACAGCTTGGGCTCTGGAACCACACTCCTCGAGGGAGGATGGATTCTTCACCACTCTGGAGTTGCCCATGGTGAAAGGCGGCGGGCTGGTGTGGGGTTTGCTTATAGCCCCCCAGCTCAGCCGCCATGTGTTGGAGTTTACCCCGGTGAACGAGAGGGTCGCTTCCCTGCGCCTTCGGGTCGGGGATAGGTCTCTCACTGTCGTGTGCGCCTATGGGCCAAATGGCAGTGCAGAGTACCCGGCCTTCTTGGAGACTCTGGGAGGGGTGCTGGAAAGCGCCCCGACTGGGGACTCCGTTGTTCTGCTGGGGGACTTCAACGCCCACGTGGGCAACGACAGTGACACCTGGAGGGGCGTGATTGGGAGGAACGGCCCCCCTGATCTGAACCCGAGTGGTGTTCTGTTATTGGACTTCTGTGCTAGTTACAGCTTGGCCATGACGAACACCATGTTCAAGCATAAGGGTGTCCATCAGTGCACATGGCACCAGGACACCCTAGGCCGAAGGTCGATGATCGACTTTGTGGTTGTTTCATCTGACCTACGGCCGTATGTCTTGGACACTCGGGTGAAGAGAGGGGCGGAGCTGTCAACTGATCACCACCTGGTGGTGAGTTGGATCCGATGGCGGGGGAGGAAGCTGGACAGACTATGCAGACCCAAACGTACTGTGAGGGTCTGTTGGGAACGTTTGGCCGAATCCCCTGTCAGAGAGATCTTCAACTTCCACCTCCGGCAGAGCCTCGTCCAGATCCCGAGGGAGTCTGGAGATATTGAGTCCGAGTGGACCATGTTCTCCACCTCCATTGTCAACGCGGCCACTCGGAGCTGTGGCCGCAAGGTCTCCGGTGCCTGTCGAGACGGCAATCCCCGAACCCGGTGGTGGACACCGGAAGTAAGGGATGCCGTCAAGCTGAAGAAGGAGTCCTATCGGGCCTGGCTGGCTTGTGGGACTCCCGAGGCAGCAGACAGGTACCGACAGGCCAAGCGGACTGCAGCCCGGGTGGTTGGGGAGGCAAAAACTCGGGCCTGGGAGGAGTTCGGTGAGGCCATGGAGAAGGACTATCGGTCGGCCTCGAAGAGATTCTGGCAAACCGTCCGGCGCCTCAGGAGGGGGAAGCAGTGCCCTACCAACGCTGTTTACAGTGGAGGGGGGCAGCTGTTGACCTCGACCGGGGATATCATCGGGCGGTGGAAGGAATACTTCAAGGATCTCCTCAATCCCGCCGTCACGTCTTCCATTGAGGAAGCAGAGGCTGAGGGCTCGGAGGCGGACTCGTCAATCACCCGGGCTGAAGTCAACGAGATAGTCAAGAAACTCCTCGGTGGCAGGGCACCGGGGGTGGATGAGATCCGTCCTGAGTACCTCAAGTCTCTGGATGTTGTGGGGCTGTCTTGGCTGACACGCCTCTGCAGCACCGCGTGGCGGTCGGGGACAGTGCCCTTGGACTGGCAGACCGGGGGTGGTGGTCCCTCTTTTTAAGAAGGGGGACCGGAGGGTGTGCTCCAACTATCGGGGGATCACACTTCTCAGCCTCCCCGGGAAAGTCTATGCCAGGGTACTGGAGAGGAGAATCCGGCCGATGGTAGAACCTCGGATTCAGGAGGAACAGTGGGTTTTCGTCCCGGTCGTGGAACCGCTGGACCAGCTCTATACCCTCTCCAGGGTGCTAGAGGGTTCATGGGAGTTTGCCCATCCAATCCACATGTGTTTTGTGGATTTGGAGAAGGCATCCGACTGTGTCCCTCGCGGCATCTTGTGGAGGGTGCTCCGGGAGTATGGGATTCGGGACCCTTTGCTAAGGGCTATCCGGTCCCTGTACGACCGGAGCAGGAGCTTGGTTCACATTGCCGGCAGTAACTCAGACTTGTTTCCGGTGCATGTTGGACTCCGGCAGGGCTGCCCTTTGTTGCCGGTTCTGTTCATAATTTTTATGGACAGAATTTCTAGGCGCAGCCAGGGGCCGGAGGGTGTCGGGTTTGGGGACCACATGATTTCATCTCTGCTCTTTGCGGATGATGTCGTCATGCTGGCCCCATCAGACCAGGACCTTCAGCATGCACTGGGACGGTTTGCAGCCGAGTGTGAAGCGGCTGGGATGAGAATCAGCACCCAAATCTGAGGCCATGGTTCTCAGTCGGAAAAGGGTGGCTTGCTCACTTCAGGTAGGTGGAGAGTTCCTTCCTCAAGTGGAGGAGTTCAAGTATCTGGGGGTCTTGTTCACGAGTGAGGGAAGGATGGAACGGGAGATTGACAGACGGATCGGTGCAGCTTCTGCAGTAATGCGGTCGCTGTACCGGTCTGTCGTGGTGAAGAAGGAGCTGAGCCGCAAGGCGAAGCTCTCGATTTACTGGTCAATCTACGTTCCTACTCTCACCTATGGTCATGAGCTGTGGGTCATGACCGAAAGGACAACATCCCGGATACAGGCGGCCGAAATGAGCTTCCCCCGCAGGGTGGCTGAGCGATCCCTTAGAGATAGGGTGAGAAGCTCGGTCACTCGGGAGGAGCTCAGAGTAGATCCGCTGCTCCTCCACATCGAGAGGGGCCAGCTGAGGTGGCTCGGGCATCTTTTCCGGATGCCCCCTGGACGCCTTCCCGGGAAGGTGTTCCGGGCATGTCCCACCGGGAGGAGACCCCGGGGAAGACCTAGGACACGCTGGAGGGACTATGTCTCCCGGCTGGCCTGGGAACGCCTCGGTGTCCCCCCGGAAGAGCTGGAAGAAGTGTCTAGGGAGAGGGAAGTCTGGGCATCCCTGCTTAGACTGCTGCCCCCGCGACCCGGCCCCGGATAAGCGGAAGAAAATGGATGGATGGATCGATGGGTTTAGCTGTGTATGTTACATTACATCTATTACAGCAAGCTTAATATTGGTTTTCTATCGATGGTTACAATATTGGTATGAAGTTGTTTGTTTGTAAGAACTTGTGCCTTGTCTGTTTTCAACTTTCTTATTTTTTCTTCTCTAATGTAGTGTTAGAATTACAGTTCTAACAAATCAGTTGTTAACGAGCAATTAAAAAAGTTTCAATGACAGAAGTGAACAGTCAAACACAAAAAACAAGAATCAGAGTATGAATCTTAACAATTAAGACAAGACAAAAGCAAAAACAAAAAGGAAAACAGTAGTACATTTATTCATGACACAATGCATGCTGGGAGGCTGTCTAAATACCCACACTTGCAGTCTATGTACTTGACCACTTGACGTATTTCCTGTATTTGTACAAGTGAGCATGTAGTATTTCTAACCTGATGGGACACACTTAGTAAGTGCAGACATTTAATTAATGTAGTGTTTCTATTTATGTGATAAAAAGCAGTTTTACAAAATACATAACCTTTCTCTGGAGTTTTTACCAATAAAATGTGCAACATGTTTTACTACCAAATGATGTCATATCTAATTAAATAGTCAAGTCAGATTTATTTTATAGTGCTTTATATGTATTGGATAGAGCAGCTTTACAAAAGGAATAGAAAGAAAAACACATGTTAGCCAAACATAGAATAGCCTAAAGACATAAGCTTAGAAAGTAGTAGTATAACTTACACTGAAAAATGTTCGCAACATCTCAAGAGACCCGGGCAAAAAGTCTCACGATTTATATCCGGAACGTGATGCATGATGGGATACGCTTAGCACTGAATACCACTCTGAAGTGGTATTCAAGATAGCGTGGGTTTAGTGTGCGTTAAGGGCTAGATTAAGACTAGAGCTCAACTAAAGCTCTAGTCAATCATTGGAGTTTGGGTTCCTCACCACACCAGGGCAGTTGTAGTGTATTTCGGGGAAGACTATGAATTTGATCACAGTAAAATACGGATAATTAATGATGATTAACTATACCTATTTTATACACTTTTATTGGATTCAGCAGACCTAATAATAACAACAAACTAGATTCACTCGTCCAGCGAGTGATCAGCAGATCGTATATCAAGTCTAAGAAATATTACTTTCCTGGCCTTGGAAACATAACACTCTTACTGTAGTACAGTACCGCTCCAGAAATTATAACGAAATCAAGCAGTTTAAGTGACGTTAATATGTGATAAAGAGACACAGCAACAATTCGATTGTAGATAACAAATGCGGGTTTATTAACTATACTAAAAGGGGAAACAATACAAATAACTAGATATAAACACGTTAAGACAAACGTAACATGAAACATAAAGACAGTAAAGAAATGAAAGAAATAGACAAAGCAAAGAGTGGCAGTATTACAAACAGCTATTCACATCTGCATGAACCATCGAGGACAGTCTCCTTAGTTACAAGGGGCTAAAGCTTAAACGCAGCTATTTAGGATATAGTTGAGATACTTGCATTGGTTCCCTGAGTGTGCTGGGACAAGTTCTTGTGCGCGTTGAAAGGGTTTTCAGAGTCCTGATGGTTTTAAAGCAAGCGGGTGAGTCCGTCTACTTCTTTCTTGGAGCCGGATTGGCGGACGAAGCAGAACGAACTTTGCCGAAGTAACTCGCCGAAAGGAAAAACTGTCTCCGAAGGGGGAGACAGGTCTCAGGAGGTGTTCTTGAACTGGAACACACGGAAGAGCATCGATTGCTCCGTTCCCGGATGTTTTAAGCCTGGGGGTTTCACGCCCCTCCAAGGTGGGCGATCCAATGCAATGAGATGATTTTAGGCGCGAAATCAAAATTCTTTGTTTCGCCTATTAGCTCATTTGCATTTAGGATCACTTAGGGGTTTGGCGCTGTAAAACTCTTAGAATGACATAAAAGGAGTATGGTATACAACACATTACTGTGCTATACACCATCTTTTAAGGAATGAAGAGAGAGACATTTAGATATAAAACATGCCAGGATTATAAGTACATTGACCTGAAGTTTTACAAGAATGAAAAGATAAGCAGGATACAACTAACACACATGCTTTTGAGGTTATAGGTGAGGCCGAATAACATGGGGACAAAGATACAATGCTGAAGATATAGGTTTATACCCATTTAAACCATTCTTTGTGGTTAAGAAGAAAGAGAGAGACACTTTTAAGACTTGACTGACCATTTGCCCTCATTCCTGTTAACACATCTGGTGTCCATGTTAGGGAAAACACCCCATCCTGATAAAATGATGGATGCTTTAAAAGAGGGCAGTTGGATCAGACGTGCTGGCGCCGTTTAGACCCCTACTGAGAGGTCATGGTGTTTTACGATGCCCCAAATGCTCACCTTTGACCTGGCCAGATCCTACACAGTGTTGGCTTGCTCACCAGGAGACTGCACCTATTAAATTAATTTATTAGAATGATCTTGCTTGTTCTATAAACACCATGCACTTGTGCTATGTTTTACCTTTCTGTGTTTTTATTATTTGATCCTGTAAGGCTGCTTGGGAACGATGCACATTGTGAAAAGCGCTGTATAAATAACATTTAATTGAATTAAAGCAAAGCAAAGCAAACACTATTCAAATGTTAACATTTTTCCAACATTAAATGTGAGTGCAAAAGTGATATTGCTTCAATGTAAATAACATTGATTCAATGGTTTTCATCTGCTCTCCTGCTATCTGCGATACATTACAATTGTATCTGTTTTACAATTTTATAAATATCTGTTAATCCTCTTTGCATATGTTGTGTTTTTTTGCCAATAGTCCTACATTTTTATCTAAAATCTTCAGTTTTTTTACTGTAAATACACCAATGCAATGTGTATTCACAATTATTTATCAATTTATGTAAATGTTTAAATAAAGAGAAAAATGTAAATTGTCCAAAGTTGGACATCACTCTTGGACACTATGGCCCGGTTTCATAGACACGGCTTAGCTAAAGCCAGGACTATGCCTTAGTTGACTTAAGATATTTATGTCGCTTTTATAAAAAGAATGTAATTTAATAAAGAATATTTAACGGTGGGCATCTTGAGACAAAACAATGGCAGTAGTATATTTTTTGATATTTCTGGGCAAGTTATATTCAGTTAAGACAGACCACTCATTCATTTTAGTTTGAGACTAAGCCTCGTCTGTGAAACCGATCCATATATGTCATGGTACATAAACAAAACTTTTATTTAGGCTAGCTTAAATGAGCCTACCTTTTTCTTGAATCCTCTGGGAATTCTTCAAAAATCACTATCAAATATTCTTCAGGAGTCAGCTTAGCTGGTTGCAAACTGCAGTGCTGATGTTCACAGATCTCACAATAGTTCATTTCTCCACTACCACCACCCATTTCTCCCCATCTTATCTTTTTTTCGTTTTACATTCTGGGGGCAGAAAACAGTGCTTGTATTGTGTGAACCACACTGAGATCATTCTCTCCCATGCAAACAGCCCAGACCAGCAACTATAAATGCACAATTTCCTATTTTCTTATAACTCCTCTTTTTCTGTCCCCACAGGCGACAATAAAGCATTCATTAGCACTTTCCATGCCTGAATCTATCTGAGAATCAGCTATTAGAGACTTTGAGAAAAAGAATGTTTCTGACAGTTAACATGGAGAAGTGTATTTCTGGACACCTATCACCACAATTTAGATTAATGCAAGTTTTCAAGATAATTATCGAATTTACTGATGTACTTAAACTGTTTTACCCGGTTTCACAGACAAGGCTTAAGTCCCAAACTAAAAATGATTGTTTGAGCTTTCTAAACTGAAAATAACTTGCCCTGACATATCTTAAAATTTGTCTGCAAAAACGTTTTTTTTCTAAGGCAATTTATAAAAGTGACTTAAATATCTTCATTTATCTAAGGCATAGTCCTAGCTTGAAGTAAGCCTTGTCTGTGAAACCTTGCCTTTAAGTTAAATTAAATGTTACACCCTTGCTATTAAGAGAACATACAGAAATCATCAAATCAATGTTTATTACATTTAATCAATACGAATTTGTAAACAAGTTAAGTTGGAGTAGTTTGTTTTAAATTACATCTGTTAAACTGTAACAAAAAGAAGAAGCTGCTTTGAATTATATTAAGTCTGTTGTTTGAGTCTGATATTATTGTCTGTGTTTGTGTCAGCCCTCATCATACAAACCTCAACAATGTTGAAAATCTTCAAATTAAGTCAGACAAACAGATCAGCTGCAATACGTGCTGCGAGTCATAAATGCGTTTTGCACTACGTTGATACATTAAAAGATTAAGTTTTATTTTGTTGATTGTCACCAGTGAACCAGTTGAAGCAAATGTGCCATGTTGTATCAAGTTTTTGAAACGATTAGAACCCCATCTCCACAATGACACCTGAAGGGTGTGTGTTGATGTGAACCACTATATCAAATTAAAAACCTGTATGTTGTTAGTGGTTAGTGTTCTTGACTTCCATGACTGCTGCCTTGGGTTTGAATCCTGGGTAAAACATAACAAATCACATAATTGTAATCGCTATTAAATATGCCGCATTTATATTGTTTTATTTTTAATGTGTCGAGTACTTAACCCTCCTGTTATGTTTGAAAACAAATATCCTAAAATAATTTTTAAACCTTAAATCTTTATGTCTTCTAATAAATTCATTTGAATAATTCATATTATTATATTTTGTGTTGCAGAACATTCAAAGTGCCTGTACACATTTTGACCTAATCGGTGATGTCTGAAGTCATTTTGACCCCAACGTCTCATGTTGTGAAAAATGAATCTTAAAATATATCTTAATGAATATTATAAAAGAATATTCACACAAACGCAGAGTAATACGCAGTAGGGCCATCTGTATGAGCACTGTCATTGTCACAGTCACCAGATGGGGTGCCCTCTCAAATCCACTAGAGGGCACTCCCCTCATCACACGGACTGTCCTTGCACACTACATTTCCCATAACCCATTACCTGGACTCATTGAACACTGATCACCCTCACCTGTTTGTAATTAACCTTGTAACTTCTGCCTACATAAGCCTGGTCTGCTTGTTCCATCTTTGCAAAGTCTTGTTTTTGTCTACCCTGACTTGGACATGAGGATGTGGACAACAATAGATTCCCAATTCTTGACACAAAATTGTTTTTCTTCGTTCCCACAAACACAGTATTTTCATGCTCATTAGAATCACTGTCCACAGAGGATGATCCTTCATCTTTGCGAAGTCTTGTTTTTGTGTTGCACTGCATTTCTGAGCATTGTTCTATTGGATTATTGTGTTTTGAACATTGGATTTGTTTATCGTGTTGGAACCTCTGCTGCCTGCCTCGACCCATGCTTGTGACCTCGTTTATGCCTGTTTTGTGCCTGCCCTCACCATTGCCTGTTTTGTATGTGGAATAAAGCTGCATGTAGATCCGCAACCCCTGAGTCTCGGAGCAGTGCGTGACAGAAAAACAAGACTTCGCAAAGATGGAACGAGCAGACCAGGCTTATGTAGGCAGAAGTGACAAGGTTAATTACAAACAGGTGAGGGTCATTGAGAGACATTGAGAAAGTCTCACTCGAGACTTTCAAACACTGCTCTCAGATCATGATAAACAACCCCCATGAGGTTAACCGGGTTCTCCTGTAACAAAGGAGCAGAAGACAATGGTGAAAAATCAGAAACCAAACAATTAGCAGAACACAAATCACCCCATTCTAACACCTCATGAGTCCTCCAGTCAATATGGGGGTTATGTCTGGCAAGCCACGTATGGCCCAATACCCCCGGAGTGTAGGGAGAGTGGATGAGGTGGAAACAAATAGTTTCAGTGTGGTTGCCAGAAGTGGTAAGTAACAAGAGTCCGTTGGTGGACATGATATTAGTGAGAGGGGTATCACACAGAATTTTGGCTGTGATTGTAAATTTCAGGGGTACAACGGGAATATTCCAGTTTATGGCCAGCTCTACGTCCATAAAGTCCCCCTCTGCATCGGAGTCAATGAGAGCCGAGACAGGGTGAGTAGTCCCTCCCCTCTACACCACCCCTTTCAATCCGATCGCAATTTAAATCGTATCGACCTCAATCGGATTGATTAAGGTGTTTACATGAAGACTTTTCAGTCAGATTGAGCCATCAATCCGATTACAAGTCGATTATTGCATGTAAACGTGGCTAATGTGAGGCCTTACCAGAGCTTGACTTACCTGCCCTAGGTAGATCCTTCTTCAGTTCAGCTTTCCATCTAGCTAATCATAATTTATTTACTTCCAAATGATGAAGGCATTGTATGCACTTACATCAATGATGTTATAGAAAATGACTAGAGGCCAGCGGGCTGTCATGCACCGACAGCAGTATGTGGCTGTCACCTTGTCTAGATTATCAACCCCCACCCCCCTTTGTTGCGTTGTAATCAAGAATTATCTGTTGCTTTCTGTCTTTGCTGCTGCTCAGGGTAGCATCTTTGTTGTTAATTTTATGACTTTTATGTACAACACTATGGTCAACTGCGGTTGTTTTAAATGTGCTTTAGAAATATATTAAACTTGAAACTAAAAATATTTTAAATAAAGTGCTCATCAGCAGCATGCTTTTATTGGGACAGTAAGAGACACGAGTGGTGGTGTCAGTAAAAGCAAAGATTTTGGAGGTTTTTCATTTTGAGAAGCTCTTTTGGAAGTTCAGGTTTATTTATTCTAATGGTTCCCAACATCCCTAATAGCAAATTTTTGCGGCCCACACCTTAAACCGCATACCACCTCATTTGGCCCACATACCGCATGGAATGATGGCACTTGGGCGGTCTGCTCCTGTTTACCAGGTTAAGCAAGCCAAAGCAATGCCGCATGTCAGCCAAAAACAAAACAAATAAAGCAGAACTGACCAAAATTTTATTTAAAATTTTGACCCAGATTCAATCCAGACCAACACCTTTCTCTGATCCTGTTTAAGTGAAATTGTATTGAGTGTTGTTATATTTTTAATGAAGTCAATAGTAATGAAACATGATCTTTACAAACAGAAGTATGAAGAAATATGAACAACAATATTTTTTTTGCCCACAAATACAAAACTACAACCTGAAATCAACTGCAAATAACAGAGAATTCCTAGATTTAGCTCCTGTTCATAATTTAATGGAACAGTTTTGTTGGAACTCCCCATTTTATAGTGATCAGTGTTTGCTTCAGTTTGACTGTAGACCATCGCTACTCATCAAATTAGCTCTTTATTTGATTCTGAACATTTGTGCAGTGCTTAGTAAAGAGATCGGTGAATCAGGTCTGTTATAGCTTTCTATGTAATTTTTGTACAGCAGTTAGTAAACTGTAGGGCAGGGTTTATGACCTGTACTGCAGCCATCCACCAGGGGATGATCAAAGAGCTAAAATCAACAATCAACAACTAGAGTTGCTTATGCAAGCATATGGCGAGTACAAGCATATTTCGTAAAAAAAAGAAACACAGCTGCAGCGGCAATTGAGAGAGCGCTAGCTTGGGGAAAAATAGTGGATCACGTCAATGCGTAAGTTTAAATCTTTATCACTGTTGTTTAATTAATTACTATAAGCAATAGGGATGACAGTAATTTAACTTGTAAAAGTAAGTCATCTTAATTTTCCTGTAATTTAATAAATTACTTTTGATGTAATTATAATAAATGCAGAATTTGTAACACATTTAAAATGCAGTTTTGTGTCAACCCTTTTATTGTGGCTGAGGTTGCTATTGGGTTTACAAAGTGAATAATAATAATAATAGCTAATTTGATACGCTTTTTAAGTGAAAATAATTATCACATTAATCAAATTACCTTGCCCAACACTGCTGTTAAAATATCAGAAGAGAAACTGGAAGAATAATACATTATTTAACTACCTTTCATTCAGCAAACAGAAAGAAGGCAGAGGCCCGCAATACTGGGGGGGACCTGCACCACCACCACCACCACTGACCACTGCAGAGGAGATGGCCCTGAGCCTCAACACTGGAAGGCCAGTGGCTGATGGTATTCCTGGAGGGAGTTAATCAGAGCCAGACATTCCCCTTGATACAATTGCATTTATAAATTGTGAGAGGCCTACCCAAATTTTTTTATATAGGCTATTTTTGATATTTAGATTTTTTGGTCTCAACAGATTCTGATGGTAATATTTGCCTTTTGGAGCCCCCTGAACCCAAGGCAGTTGTAAGTAGCTTATTAAATTACCATAAAATGTGATAAGTAGCATTATAAAGTGCACACAACAAAATACTCAGGACGATGAGGATGATGAGACAACTTCTGCCACAGAAAGGCCTGCAGAGGTAATATTAATAAAGTGTCCACACTTCAAACAATCTACACAATCCCATTTCTTTGCATTTATGTGTGTATTAGCCTATATAATTTAAGTTTATAATCAAGTATAGACTGACAGTATTATCTCTCCCCATCAGTGGCGGCTGCTGATCTTTTAAAGAGGGGAAGCTCATTTTCGGCCTAAATCATAAAAATTGTCCATTTATTTATATGTAAATTCTGGCCTACGTTCCTTTTCAAGAAAATGCTCTAATATATCTAATATATATATATATATATTTAACTCAACGGGAGGAAATGTGGGAATTATGTTAAACTGAAACAATGAATGTGGTGTGAAATTGTGTGAAATATACGATGAAGGTTGCAGCAGTTTGTCTTTCGACTACACATGCAAAATCCGCGATGGGACTGAGTTGGAAATGGAGACACAGAGTGATACGGGTCATAATCTGAAGACCACGCCCACACCAACCGTCTCTTTGCATTGCGAGAAGCTGCCGCCTCCTTGTCATTTAGCTCAGCTTCCCCTATAATTGTCAAAAAATGAATGGTCAAATATATGTACTATTATGTTAACATTTTATTGACTAAAAATGCGTTAAACACGTTCATCTCGAACGAAAACAAATTTCGTTCAGAATCAGCTACTTAGGTCGGCTGACTCGATTTCCTTCTCATTCATTCCCGTAGCGTACAGTGCATTACTCTGTTAAAGCCCAGCGTCCATTGACTTCAATGGGGCTGCTTTAAACAGTTTTTTTCAGTGCTTAGAAACAAGACGGTCATTGGATAATGCTGCGATTATGTCCCGACCACGGACGCTCAGCGTCTCTGGGATGAATGGAGGAGTGGGCTGGCCCGGACTCCGAGCGTCTGTGTGATGATTGGAGGGTCTGTCATCTCTTTTTAATCCACTTTTATGTCCTAAAACGCTCGTTTTTTGAGGTCGACAGCTTATAAAAACGTATTTCTTGTTTTTTTTTAGCTTGTTTGCTATACACATTGTCACATATCAGCTTTTAGACATTTTTTTTTTTTTTGTTATAAATCATAAATGACAAGGAGGCGGCAGCTTCTCGCAATGCAAAGAGACGGTTGGTGTGGGCGTGGGCGTGGTCTTCAGATTATGACGCGTATCACTCTGTGTCTCCATTTCCAACTCAGTCCCATCGCGGATTTTGCATGTGTAGTCGAAAGACAAACTGCTGCAACCTTCATCGTATATTTCACACAATTTCACACCACATTCATTGTTTCAGTTTAACATAATTCCCACATTTCCTCCCGTTAAGTTAAATATATATATATATATATATATATATATATTAGATATATTAGAGCATTTTCTTGAAAAGGAACGTAGGGCAGAATTTACATATAAATAAATGGACGGTTTTTATGATTTAGGCCGAAAATGAGCTTCCCCTCTTTAAAAGATCAGCAGCCGCCACTGGTATGGACCTCCTGTTGACGTAGTCCACTTCATTTTCGGAAGGCGCAATGATGGGAATATGTGTTCCATCAATACATCCAACCACATTTGAAAACCCTAAAGTTAATTCTAATTATTAGCTTACTCCCAGAGGTAACGGCAAAATGTTATTAGCTGATCATAATTTTTTTATTAGACGCATTTAAACATATTTGTTTTACACCACCAACCTGCAATCCTGTGGATCTTTTCTTTGATGACTCTCAGGGGTTTGTGCTCAGGAAACACAACAAAAATTTGCAGAAATCGCTTTAGAGCGATGGAAACTTTTCTTACTGCTCTGCATACAGTAGCCTTACTAATATGCTCGACATCCCCGATGTTATAAAGAAAACTACCGTTTGAAGAAACGAAAAGCAACACAAAGGATTTGCTCTGATGTAGGAGCGCGGCCACGGTCGCTGATGTTCGCGATGTGAGGATGGATGAGACTGTGGATATATGTTATTGATTGTCTAGAAAAACGGTACCGCTCAAATATAAATTAATTGGGATATGTAAAAAAATCCACTCGAGGCCTTACAATCCTCTCCTGATGTAAATGTAACTCCCTGCGAAGTATTACAGCCGTCTCATCTACAACATCCTCTATAAAAGGACATGCCATTTAGATGGTCTTGCGTATCGGAAATATGTGCAATGAATTAAGAGTTTTCACTAAACCTCCTTTCTGAAACGGGCCCCTGGAGGGACCTGGTACCTTTTTGATTATATTTACCTTACTGGGTCTACCCTGACTTGGACATGAGGATGTGGACCACAATAGGATGATCCTTCATAGTCTGGATCATTGGTAATGTTGGCCTCAGTTTCTGAGTTTTGGTTCTCTAAATCACTGACATCATTCAAACACTGTTCTAACACCTCACTCACAGTATGACGGTCACAGTCACCAGATGGGGTGTGTTACGTTTTCATTTCCATCCGTCATGTTTATGTGCAATATGTTGTCGTCATCCATTCATTAAAGACTCGTTCAGATATAACTTCTTCGTGGTATTTATTTGTTGATTCACATCTCAACGCACTGGTATAACATCAGCACACGAGGGAACGTCTTGGTTACGTATGTAACCTCGGTTCCCTGATGGAGGGAACGAGACGTTCTGTCGAAGACGACAGATTGGGTTCGCCCTTGGGAACCTATCAACTCTGACTACTTTTAGAAAAGGCCAATGAAATTGGCGAATTAAATTTGCATGCCGGGCTCCGCCTCCGGATGTCCGGTATAAAAGGAAGCCGGAGTGCTTCATTCACTTACCTGTGTTCTGAGGAGCCTGAGAGCCTCTCACGACTACTGCAGAGGGCGATAAGCGTTGTGGCATAAGGGACACAATGTCTCGTTCCCTCCATCAGGGAACCGAGGTTACATACGTAACCAAGACGTTCCCTTTCTGTCGGTCTCTCGACGTTGTGTCGAAGACGACAGGTGGGGTTCTTCTGGAAAACGCCACAATGCCTATCGCGTCACAATCTCTAGCGAAGCGACGGTAACAGGCCTGGGCGTGTCAACTTGAGGCTTTCGCGAAACTGTAACCTTCCAGTGTGATGGGTCGGGGGTCCCAGAGCCTCCTGAAGGAAGATGGGTAGGCCCTGACCAGCTACCTTTCACGGATGGGGCCTTATCTCTCTTACCGGCGAGAGGAAGGGAACCCAGGGAAAACAACTCTCTCAATGAGGAGGTGGGTGTCGGGCCCTGAAAAGCGGGCCTTCCTTGCGGGATACTGACCGGAGGTCGCTCTCCTCCGCGTTTGTCTGCGTCTCGGGCGGGCCATCCTCTGGGAGGGCCCAGGACCGGAGGAGCCACTGCGGGGGGGGCGAGGCTGTCGGGAAGCAGGCTGCGCTCGGGGACAATATCTGCTGTATTGCCTCCGTCTGCTTCTGCACCGCGGAGAACTGCTGTGCCACGTCCTCCACGGTGTCTCCGAACAGCCCTGTTTGCGAGATGGGCGCGTCCAGAAGGCGGGCCTTCTGGACCTCGCTTATCTGCGCAAGGTTCAGCCACAGATGCCTCTCTTGGGCCACCTTAGTGGACATCGACCGACCCAGTGCCCCTGCCGTGGCCTTCGTCGCACGGAGCGCGAGGTCCGTGTCAGTGCGCAGCTCACTTATGCGAGTGGGGTCGGGCTTCCCTTCATCCAGGTTCTTCAGGGCTTTAGCCTGAAAGACCTGGAGGATCGCCATGGCATGGAGGGCGGAAGCAGCCTGTCCAGCAGCGTTGTAACGAGTGTCGAGGAGAGCCTACATGCTCTGGACGGGAGTCTAGGCCGACCCCCCCAGGTGGCAGCCGTCTGCGGGCACAGGTGCACCGCTACAGCACGCTCCACCTGGGGGATGTCGACATAGCCTCGGGCCGTTCCACCATCCAGGGAAGTCACAGCTACAGAACTCATGAGTGTGGAACGCGCTGAAAAGGGTGCATTCCACGACCTCGTGAGCTCCTCATGCACCTCCGGGAAGAAAGGCACCGGGGTGGTTCGCGGTTTTTCACCGCGTCCCGACCCTAGAAACCATTCATCGGGCTAGCATGGCCGACATCTCCGTGTCGGTCCCATCACAAGCTCTACCGCTTGTGGGCGGGAGCTCGGAGAGATCGTCCACGTCAGATGCCAGTAGGTAGCCGTCCGATGCCGCAACAGAGATCTCGTCCTCATCCCGTTTGCGAGCCTTCCCGCTATGGAACGGTCTACTGCCGGAGCTGGCGGAGCGACATCCATAGAGGTCCTCACATCACCCCGCTGCTCGTCGAGGCGGTCGACTTCGCCGAAGCGGCAGCCGAACTCGCCTGAGAAAGGCGAGCGGGTTGGCGGCAACAGTCCCGAAGAACGTTGCCAGCCGTCACCGCAACACCTTGATAGACATGTCCTCGCAGACAGAACATGTCGTATTAACGAAACCGGCTTCAGCATGCTTGACGCCCAAACATGTGATGCAGGTTTCATGGCCGTCTGACTCGGGAATGAGTCTGCCGCACCCAAGGACACAGCTGCAAAACATGCTCACAGCTGTAGAAATATGCTCTTTTAGAGAAAGGCTCTTTGGTACTCTCCCGAGGTGTCGAGGGGAAGGCCGTCTTCACAGGAAGGGATCCGCTGCTTCCGCGTCGTTCCGCCAGCAGGTGAAGAGAAACGCTCTCGATAGAAGATATGCAACATAAGTCGCGCAGGTTCCGAAGAACAAAAGGTGAGTGAATGACCACCGCCATCTTCCTTTTATACCCGTATGCACGGGGCGGAGACTGGCGTGGGCGTGCCATTCGCCAATCTCATTGGCGTTTAGAGATTCCTCTCGGAGATGATAGGTTCTCAAGATCAAACCCCAGTCTGTCTCTCAACACAACGTCGAGAGACCGACTGAAGGGGAATGGTGTATCAATTCAATCCATTATATATTCCATAACATAGTTGAGAATCATCTTTATACAAATTTTGGTTAAAAAAATCCTGAAACCCACAAAGTTATTGGTGATTGAAAAAAATCCCACTGTTTTTGCCTATACATTGTAGCCATTTTAGCTGTATGTTAAAATAAGGATGAGTTTAGCTCACCAAATATGATTCTCTACCAGATCTTTCAAGATCACATCCATGAAATTAGTTATTTAAAACATCAATTTCAGTCAAGGAATTAGTTTAGCTAAAAGGAAAATAAGTATAATCGTTATTAAATATACATATTTTACGGTGTCTGATTGGTAATATCAAGTATAACAATATTTGTATACATTCGTCCAGCGAATGCATCAATGATATTATAAACTTTATTTTATCTCATGGCCATAAGTAACGTTACTTTACCAAACAGGATTTAGAGCAAAGATAGCCTAGATCGAAACACAGTTTAAGTGACCAAGTTTGTGAGCGTGAGCACAGAAAACCCATCACAAATGAATATATGCTTGTTTATTAAAACACTACTCTACATGGTAAACATAATGACGACACAAACAAATACATGAAACACATATGCGCTAGGGAGCGCGGAGAGAGATAGAGATATAGAGAGAGAGAGAGAGAGAGAGAGAGAGGGCATGGCAATGATTTCTGAACATCATTAAAATCATCTTTAACAAAGAGGCACAAACTTAACGCAGCTATTCTATAGAAACAGAATACTTGCAAAGCTCTGTACTGGATGTACTCGTTATGCGCTTGGAGTGATGGAAATGTTCAGATGATTTTAGAATGCGGTTCTGCTTAAAGCTGCGGTCCTGCTGAAAAGGTCCATGTTGAAAGTCGCGGGCCTCGGCCCTCATGACCGGCCGGGTGGCTCGTCGATGTGTGCGAGGCAGCAGAGTCCATTGTTCCTTCTACAGATAGGGAAGAATTACCTCACCCCCGAAAGGGGGAGGTGAGAGGAAAGGTCCAACGATGCGACTTGATGAAGTTTAAAACTGACTGATTCAGGAAGAGAAGAGCAACAAGAGAGAGACTGTGTCCTTAGTCGATATGTATCTTCATGAAGGGATGCCCTCAGAGTTTGAGTCGACCAATGATAGTTGAGTGTGGGAAGAGATTCTTTGTCCACTCAACAGCTAATTTGCATCTTTTGACCTGTAAATAACTTTACAAGATACCAGTCCAAATTACTTTATATAAAAAATGGACAGGTTTGATTTGCATTTATGAGCTTTGCTTTATTTAAGAAAGAAAAATAGACAAGTAACAGAATTCAAAATCCCATTTTTCACATCTCTAAAATTTTTTACTCTAACTACAGAGGCATAGCATAAACACGAAAAAAAGAAACCATCTTTTTTATGGCATTGCTCTCAATGATCCAGTCTCTACAACATATAATCTCATGTCATTTTATTTTTTAAACAACTGAGTCCTAGTGTCCACTACAGAGGACATAGCATAACATATTAATAAAATATCATTTTTCAAAAATGTTTTTTAACCATTTTTTTTTATGCTCTAAACAATGTGATGACATGAAAACAAACTTAATTCAAAAAATTTTTTTTTTCTGGGTCTCAGGAGAATATAGCATCTAATATGACAGACATTTAGCGCATATGGGCATATTTATGTAACCCTCCTATTATGTTTTAGCTGTATAAAACAGAATCCTACAGTCTTTTGATTTCAATTTCAATTGCAATTCAATTGCAATTGCAGGGGCACTTCTAAAATATTTTGGAGCATCCTCTGCCACTGGTCAGGATGAGCCACCCACCTCCCCCGCTACACAGGCCTCTTCTGGTGGGTTTTTGCATATGTCTGTGTTTGTGTGTGCGTGCGTGCGTGCATGTGTGTGTGTGTGTTTGTGTGGAGGGGGTATGCCTGGGCTACAAGACAACTGGACAACTGCAATTTAATGTAATTTTAATATTTCTGGTAATTTCTGAGTAGGCCTATGTTTTATGTTCCACTGCTATGTGCTTTGAGTAATGTGCCAATATGATGTCTGGTAGAAATGCCTGGAGCTGAACCCCCACTGAGCCCCACTGCTGAGGATGAGCCTCTGTCAACCGACCCTGCTAACTGGCCCTCACATCTGTCTGACAGGATTCGGGCTGAGCTGGTTCGCAGAGGACCAAATAAGGTGCCACCTGGCTTTGTTTTCCATAGGAATGATAGTGATGGGAGAAGTTGCTACCACCAATATTTTAAGAAGACATTAGTAAGTGGTTAAAAGATGGAAAGAAGTTGGCTGATTTATTCAATGAAGAACAGCAGCCTCTTTTGCTTTTGCTTTTGCTTTTGCTTTTGCTGCAAATTGTTTTCCAAGAGGAACATTAATTTAACAAGTGCAGGAATGGCAAATTGAAAACATGCGAGCGATTACCTCACATCACATGAAAACAGTCCAAAACACCTCATTTGCATGAAAGCATGGAAGGAACTGTCAGTGAGGTTAAAAAGTGGGAAAACTATTGATAAGCTGGAGATGGCACACTGTAAAAAATACATGTGAAATCTACAGTAATTCACTGTGTTCATGCACTGGAAATAAATGTATTAGGGGTCACAGTGAATTACTGTAGTTTCAATGAGAAATTACAATACTGGTCAACATATTGTGAAAATCACATTAAAGAGGAATGTGCTGTACAAAGTCACAGTAACCAGTACTGTCCTGTAGAAAGTCACAACAAACAAGTACTATGTGAAATTTACAGTAATTCCCTGTGTTCATGCACTGGAAATAACGTATTGGGGGTCACAGAGCATTAAAGTATATTCAGTGAGAAATTACAATACTGATCAAATATTGTGAAAATCACATTAGAGGAATGTGCTAGAAAAAAATACTTTGTTAACCTAACCAACACCTGCCTGTGGTAAATCACAACAATCAAGCATGAATGTTCATAGTTCTATATTATAAAGGGTTTAAATAATTAAAATAGAGATTTTCCCAGTTCACAGGTATTACAGTGAAACTTGGAATTGAGAAACTTTTGTGTGATATTCAGGGCATCTCTGTTATGGGACATAATCCAAAACAAAGTACGATCATTATTTAAAGGATACAAATGTCTTGCACAACCTTTTTTCTTTTGAGTCTAGCAATGTCACGGTTCATGGATTCATTGACTCTCCCTCGCTATGTGGATGCACGTGGGTTGAATGGGTGCGGCTCATCAGCACTGCTCGGGTTCCGCTGATGAGCTGATCAGCGCCAGCTGTTTTGAATTAGAAAGTCCTATATATTGTTTGTCACTCCGTCTTGTCTTTGTCAGATGGTTGTGGAGGTTGTGGAGGTTCTTGTGGAGGTTCTTGTGGAGGTTCTTGTGGAGGTTCTTGTGGAGGTTCTTGTGGAGGTTCTTGTGGAGGTTCTTGTGGAGGTTCTTGTGGAGGTTCTTGTGGAGGTTCTTGTGGAGGTTCTTGTGGAGGTTCTTGTGGAGGTTCTTGTGGAGGTTCTCGGGTCGGTACTCTCCGTCTATTCTCCTTGCTCCAGTTCCTGGTGTCTGTTTGGACTTCTGCCTTGTTCGGAGGATCGTGTTCTGGTTTCCTGCAAGCTGTCTGCCCCCAGGAGTCCTGTGTTGCCGAGCCGAGTTATTGACTCTTCCTACAGTCTTGGGACTATACACTACCTCTGTTCCATTGGTGTTAATAAACACTAGTTCACTTGCTATTGAATCCTTGACTGTTCTTTCGAGCCATGACAGAACCATCTGACCACACCATGGATTCAGCGAGTGCAGCCAGTTTCGAACAGATGCTCGCCGGTAACCACGCCCGCATGAATCGTCAGGATGAGCAGATCGGAGCCTCGGGTCGGGCGATACAGGCTCTGGTAACGCAGGTGACCGAACTCACCTCTAAATTACAACGTCTGAGAGGTCCCACTGCGCAAGCACCGCCCCCGCCTGTTTTCCCGGAGAATCCCAACCTTAACCGGCCGGAGCCGCGCATCCCCACGCCTGAGAGGTATTCAGGTGAACCAAATTTATGCAGAGCCTTTTTAACCAAGTGTTCGATTTACTTCTCTCTTCAGCCCATGACATTTTTTTCCGAGGAGAGTAAGGTGGCACTAGTTATGACGCTGCTGTCTGGACGTGCGGCTCTGTGGGGAACAGCGGTGTGGCAGAATCAACACGAATGCTGCTCCTCGTTCCAAACACTCAAGCAGGAGATGGAGCACGTGTTCGACCGCGGAGTCGCCGGACGCGAGGCAGCTCGCCAACTGGCCGATCTCCGACAGAACAACAACTCGGTTTCCGACTATTCCATCGAGTTTCGGACGTTGGCCGCCGTGTTCAAATGGAACGAGGAGGCGCAGTGGGACATGTTCCTGCATGGGTTGGCTGACCGTGTTCAAAAGGAGATTTACACGTTGGAGCTACCCAAGACGCTTGATGGACTGGTCGAACTTGCACTACGAGTCGATGCACGTCTACAACAGAGAGAGACTCGACCATACCAGGCTCCTGTGGGTGAGTTCGGTGAGTTCTCCGGTTACAGGAGAGTGAACACGGTCAGTCCCTCTAACGATCCTGAACCCATGCAGGTGGGTCGAGCTCGACTCTCCCGGGAGGAAAGAGAACATCGCCGCTCGAGGGGTCTGTGTCTCTACTGTGGAGAGGCCGGCCATTTCATTTCTACCTGTCCTTTAAAAGACCAAGCCCGGCGGTAGGAGGGAGAATACTGTCGGGCGGGCTTTCCATGACCAGACCCTCGAACGCCACCCTCCTCCCGGTGAGACTCCAGTGGGCAGACAGTTCTTTTAACGGCCAGGCGCTGGTGGATTCGGGAGCGGAGGGTAACTTGATGGACTTTTCTTTGGCTCATAAACTTCACCTCCCTATCACAGCGCTGGAACACCCCATCACCATCCACGCACTAAATGGACAAGAACTCCCGGGCATTACTCACACCACTGGGCTCGTCACACTCATTACCTCGGGTAACCACACTGAGAGGACCTCACTCTACCTCACCCACTCACCTCACGCCCCCATTGTCCTGGGTCATCCGTGGTTGGCTAAACACGGACCCAGGATAGAGTGGGGTCAGAACTCTGTGTCCAGTTGGAGTAATCAATGTTATGCCTCATGTCTTTTGTCTGCTGTTCCGTCTGTTTCTTGTTCTGTGTTGCAGGAGGAGCCAGTGAATCTGTCCAATGTGCCACCGGAGTATCTCGACCTGAAGGAAGTGTTCAGTAAGTCCCGGGCTGCTTCTCTTCCTCCGCATCGTCCCTATGACTGTGCTATAGATTTACTGCCAGGTACGTCTCCGCCTAAGGGCAAGTTATATTCACTTTCTGTTCCAGAAAGGGAGGCTATGGAGAAATATATTTCTGATTCTCTAGCAACGGAGTTCATCCGCCCTTCCTCTTCTCCAGCGGGGGCGGGATTCTTTTTTGTGGGTAAGAAGGATGGTTCTCTGCGACCTTGTATTGATTACCGGGGGTTGAACAGCATCACGGTCAGGAATACTTATCCTTTGCCGTTGATGTCTTCAGCTTTCGAGAGGTTGCAGGGAGCATCAATTTTCACAAAATTGGATTTACGTAATGCATATCATTTGGTTCGCATCCGGAAGGGGGATGAATGGAAGACCGCGTTCAACACCCCCAGGGGGCACTTTGAATATTTGGTTATGCCGTTCGGGCTTTCGGGCTTTCCAACTCCCCAGCGGTCTTCCAGGCACTCGTCAATGATGTGTTGAGAGACATGGTAGATCAGTTCATATATGTTTACCTGGATGACATATAGATTTTTTCTTCGTCTCTCCAGGAGCACGTTCAGCACGTCAGGCGAGTGCTTCAGAGGTTGCTAGAGAATGGGCTTTTTGTCAAGACGGAGAAATGCGCTTTTCATGCACAGTCTGTTCCTTTCCTAGGGTACATCATTTCGTCTGAGGGAATACGGATGGACCCTGAGAAGGTTAAGGCTGTGGTGGAGTGGCCAAGCCCAGATTCCCGTAAGGCTCTACAGAGGTTTCTGGGATTCGCCAACTTTTACCGGCGTTTTATTCGCAACTTCAGCCAACTAGCCATGCCTCTGACTGCCTTGACCTCCCCCAGAACGACGTTCAGGTGGTCAGACACAGCTGAGGCTGTGTTTGCTAAACTGAAAGGCCGTTTCGTTTCAGCCCCCATCCTTATAGCCCCTGATCCATTACGTCAGTTCGTGGTGCAGGTCGATGCGTCAGAGGTGGGGGTAGGAGCAGTGCTGTCCCAGCGTTCTCCCACAGACGATAAGATGCATCCCTGTGCGTTTTTGTCCCGTCGTTTATCGCCTGCCGAACGTAACTACGACATTGGTAACAGAGAGTTGTTGGCAGTCAAGTTAGCGTTGGAGGAGTGGCGTCACTGGTTAGAGGGGTCGGGGGTACCTTTTATTGTCTGGACTGATCACAAGAATCTAGAATATATCAGAACCGCTAAAAGATTGAACTCCAGGCAGGCTCGGTGGGCACTTTTTTTCGGTCGTTTAGATTTTTCTCTCTCGTACCGCCCGGGTTCTAAAAACATCAAACCCGACTCTTTATCGCGTATTTTTGACCGTTCCGAACGCCCGTCTACTCCCGAGTGCATTTTACCCGAGAACCTAATTGTCTCCACACTCACATGGGAGGTCGAATCGAAGGTCAAGACGGCCTTAGAAGGGGTAACGCCTCCGCCCGGGGGCCCACCGAATCGCTTATTTGTGCCGGAGAGATTACGGTCAGACGTCATTCAGTGGGGGCATTGTTCCAACGTGGCTTGTCATCCAGGAGTTAATCGCACTAGTTTTTTGGTCAAGCAACGATTCTGGTGGCCACGTATGGCTCGTGACATTCACAGTTTTGTTTTGGCTTGCTCGGTTTGTGCCACTGGTAAGACTTCCAATCGACCCCCAGATGGGTTACTTCAACCGCTGTCTGTCCCTTCGAGACCCTGGTCCCACATAGCGCTAGATTTTATCACCACCCTACCGCCCTCCCAGGGCAGTACGGTCATTTTGACCGTGGTGGACCGGTTCTCGAAGGCGGCTCATTTTATTCCCTTGCCCAAATTACCCTCAGCCAAGGAGACAGCGTTGACCGTTGTAGACCACGTCTTTCGCTTACATGGCCTCCCGATGGACGTGGTCTCTGACAGAGGACCCCAGTTTGTGTCCAAATTTTGGCGAGAGTTTGTAAATTACTGGGAGCGACTGTCAGTCTGTCCTCAGGGTTTCACCCCCAGAGTAATGGCCAAACCGAGAGAGCCAACCAAGATTTGGAGAGGGTGTTGCGATGTTTGGTCTCCTGGAATCCTTCCTCATGGAGTCAACAACTTTCAATGGTGGAGTACGCTCACAATACATTACCAGTGTCGTCCACGGGCCTTTCTCCGTTTGAATGTAGTGTAGGTTACCAGCCACCAATTTTTCCTAGTCTTGGAATCCGAAGTCGCGGTCCCCTCCGCCCACGCCTTCGTCCAGAGGTGTCACCGCACATGGACTAGAGCCCGTGAGACTCTACTCCAAGTGGGGGCGCGCACCAAGGCTAAAGCCGATCGCCACCGTTCTAAGCCTCCCGCATACGTCGCTGGTCAAAAGGTGTGGCTTTCAACCAAGAACATTCCTCTCCGCTCCGTTTCTAATAAACTTGCTCCCAAATTCATTGGCCCGTTCACTGTCACCAAGATTATTAGTCCGGTGGCAGTCCGCCTTAACCTTCCTCCAGCGTACAGGAGAGTTCATCCCGTTTTTCATGTGTCAAAAATAAAGCCTGTATTTCATTCTCACCTTAATCCGCCCGCCCCGGTTCCCCCCCGCCGCGACTCGTAGATGGGGAACCTACATATTCGGTTAGTCGATTACTGGACTCGAGACAGAGGGGACGCGGATTCCAGTACCTGGTGGACTGGGAAGGTTACGGTCCGGAGGAGAGGAGTTGGGTTCCTGCTAGGGACATCCTGGATCACTCCCTTATCGATGATTACAATCGACATGTAAAGGTGTCGGGGAACGCCAGGCGGCGTTCCTAGGAGGGAGGGGTACTGTCACGGTTAATGGATTCATTGACTCTCCCTCGCTATGTGGATGCACGTGGGTTGAATGGGTGCGGCTCATCAGCACTGCTCGGGTTCCGCTGATGAGCTGATCAGCGCCAGCTGTTTTGAATTAGAAAGTCCTATATATTGTTTGTCACTCTGTCTTGTCTTTGTCAGATGGTTGTGGAGGTTCTTGTGGAGGTTCTCGGGTCGGTACTCTCCGTCTATTCTCCTCGCTCCAGTTCCTGGTGTCTGTTTGGACTTCTGCCTTGTTCGGAGGATCGTGTTCTGGTTTCCTGCAAGCTGTCTGCCCCCAGGAGTCCTGTGTTGCCGAGCCGAGTTATTGACTCTTCCTACAGTCTTGGGACTATACACTACCTCTGTTCCATTGGTGTTAATAAACACTAGTTCACTTGCTATTGAATCCTTGACTGTTCTTTCGAGCCATGACAAGCAAAACTAGACATTAAACATTTAACTGTTTTATAACCTTCTGTGAATTGATAATTAAATATTTTTGTGAAAATAGACTTTTCTCAAATGAATCATTTATTGATTTGTCATGAGGTTTTGTTTACAGGCAGCAAAAATGCATGGCATTGACACAGGCTTATGGTTTAGGCTACAGGTGGTTCTAAACTAGCCTTAACCCTGATAAAACTCAATTGTTTGTAACTCCCTAGTAATGACTTAAACGTCATGCAGCGCTGCGCAAATCCGATCACAGAAATTGCATCAAAATACCGTGACAGGGGAATCTGAGTGCAGCTTGTTCCGTAACTATTACAATCGCTCTCGCGGTACTTTGATGTCACATGCCGTCTGGGAGCAGCGCCGCTCTCGCGGGCGGCCAAAGACTATAGATACCAAGAGCCGAAACTCAATAGAATGTTCCATTGCAACACCAGCGCCTTGCGATTTTTGCCGTTTCGGGGTGAAAGTGGCTCGTCTTTTTTCTTTCTCGGTGGCAATATGAGCTGCTTTGTAAAACATTGAAGCTGAAATCCAACCTGAATGATGATAATACATGATGACAAAAACATTAGCTCGCCAGAAACCATTTAAGTTAAAAAGCATTTTCACCCCAAAATGGCGGCCGCACTGTTTCCCAAAAACACCAGAGTTTTACCTCTTGGTATCTATACTCTTTGGCGCTGCAGCACCTTTTGGAGCGACCAAGTATTCCGACCTGCAGCAGCCTTCATTGTGATTGGAGTGTAGCTGCACAGATTGCGTAGTAGCGGTAAGTTTCTTACGTTTTCTTTGGACAAAATTTTGTCACTTCATAACAGTAACAAAACAGTAGTTAGTCGTTGACAGTGCAGGTGGAAGTTTTAACGTTAGGGTGTCATCATGGTTTATACGTGTATAAGTGAAGTTTGTGAGTTCAATGCAGCTTCGATTTCTGCATTTATTTGGCATATTAAAATTCACAGAAATCTGGCAAATATCAGATTTTAGTGTGGGCATGCAGAATGTCCTGGTGCATTTCTGACAGGTTCCTTGTCAGGATTGATCCAGAGTCCAACAAGTCTAGTGCCAAGGTTCAGAGAAGCCAGAAAACTGGAAAGTCAGTATACCAAAAGAGGTCATGAACCCACTTGTCATTTTCTTCATCAGGGACTTCAGAGAGTTTGACTGGCAAAATAACTAGATTGAGGTGAATGTTTATTTAATCTAAATATTTTTTAAATGTATATATTATAATTTACTATTTATTATTTGTTTTTCAGAAATATTTTATGTGGAACAATCCGTTCAGCTGTGAATTATTATTATTTTTCTTAATTATATTTTAGCATTTTGTTGTTTGTTTAGGAAATGTTTTCAAATTGTGTTTTACGTTAAAATAGAGACAATGTATTTGTCAAACAGTGTGATCCACTTGTATAAATCCAAGCATAAAGTGCTGGAACTCCATTGAATTTGTACCGTGTTTTCTTAATGGTATTATTCTTACAGTCAGAAACTCTAAATCGTAAAGATACCAAACCAGAATAAGTGATCTGTGATTAATTTCGGTTTTGGCTCTAGGTTCACTTTTAAGCAATCATCCTAAGAAAGTAAGTAAACTAAAACCACATTAATAATTATATTCTTAAATCAGGGGCTGTTTCCAAATCATCTACATTATCTGTAAAAAAACACAGTGACAGTGTTGGGGTCCGGGGTTAGCACTTGTCATTTTGTCTGTCTTGTTGTTGTGTCTGTATGAGTGCCGGCCACGTGGAGGCTAGCTGACAGCTCCACGTGGTCGATGTCGGTAGTGGGGTTCACTTTAAAGTGAAGGAAGAGGACGAGGTTGGCGAGACTGAGACGTAAGTTTATTAGAGAGTACGTAAATCATAAGATTAGATTTAGATTAGATTCAACTTTATTGTCATTACACATATACAAGTACAGTGTAACGAAATGTAGTTTAGGTCTAACCAGAAGTGCAATTAGCAAGTGCAGGATATACAGTGTTAATAAATACAGAATACAATATTAGGAAAATACTTTACAATGGGCATGTACTATGAAAATATGACAGTCGGTATGTACTAGAGCAATATAAACAGAAGGCTATATACTGTGAACATTAATGTACAGGTGGTTATGAACAGATAACAATATAGACTATACAATAGTGCAAGTGACTTGAGTGTGCATTAGTTACAGAGATTAGCTATTAAAGTTAGAGTGCAGTAGATGAGTTGATGCGGTTATTAAAGGTACGGTGCAGTACACGAGTAGATGCAGTTATACAGTTACAGTGCAGTAGATGAGTTAGTGCAGTTATTGAAGTTATAGTGCAGTAGATGCGTTAATGCGGTTATTAAGGTTACAGTGCAGTAGATGAGTTAATGCAGTTATTGAAGTTACAGTGCAGTAGATGCGTTAATCCGGTTATTAAGGTTACAGTGCAGTAGATGAGTTAATGCAGTTATTGAAGTTATAGTGCAATAGATGAGTAGATGCAGTTAGTATGCAATAGATGCAGTAATGCAATGGATGAGTTACAGTGCAGTAGAGAAGTTGGTGCCGTTATTGAAGTTACAGTGCAGTAGATGAGGTAATGCAGTTATGAAAGTTACAGTGCAGTAGATGAGGTAATGCAGTTATGAGAGTAGTACATTAGTGCAAATGAGCATTCAGTGTAATATTCCTGGTGTGCAAGTGAGCAGTAAAGAGTGCAAATGATGCTATGTGTGTGTAAACAGTCCGGTAGAGCAGATAACATGAAGTACTGGTGTGTACAGTTCAGTCATGCATGCCAGCCCTGTAGTGCAATGTCAACTATGTGATAGCAGCATTACAGTGTAGTTATGAGGGGTAGTGGAATCAGTGGGGAGCAGAGTTCAATAATGAAACAGTTCTGGGAAAAAAGCTGTTTCCTAGTCTGCTGGTTCTTGCCCGGAGGCACCTGAAGCGCCTACCGGAAGGCAGGAGAGTAAACAGTCTGTGAGCAGGGTGAGAGGAGTCCTTGAGAATGCTGCGAGCTCGACGCAGACAGCGTTTCTTTTGGATGTCCTTAATGGAAGAGAGTGTAGTTCCTGTGATGCGCTGGGCTGTTTTCACCACCCGCTGCAGTGCCTTGCGCTCAGCAACAGAACAGTTCCCGTACCAGACTGTGACACAGTTGGTCAGGATGCTCTCTATCGTGCAGCGATAGAAGTTCACCAGGATAGTTGAAGACAGTTGGTTCTTCTTCAGTGTCCTCAGAAAGAAGAGACGCTGGTGAGCCTTCTTGACCAGGCATGAGGTGTTGGTGGTCCAGGACAGGTCCTCCGAAATATGGGTCCCTGTTGAAGATATTTTTGGCTAAAATATAGACAAATAATGTATATAATTGTTTACCATTATAAAGTCATTTTAAAAGTTTCTTATCTAGGAGGCCAAATGTTGGTTGACACAAAGGAACCACTATGTGGGCCAGGGGAGGAAAACACATCTGTTTTACATTATATTGGGGGTCTCAGATAACTCAGGTTGACACTGTGTGTGTGTGTTAAGCACACTATATAAGGGTACTTCCAAGACCAGAGAGACGGTGACATTGCAATCCTACTCCATTATTAAAGTGGCTTTTGTATCAAAACTCGAGACTCAAGAATAATTCTTCAGAACACGCAAAGAAAATTCACAACATAATTGGCACCCCAGATGGGACCCCTTGGAAAGAACAGTTTGGTGAACCGCAGCGGGTGACTTCTGGACGAGCAACACAACAAAATTTGGCCAAGGTGAGCAGTTTTTGCTTATATAGTTAGGTTGTGTTGTTTGCCAGATATTGCTCGTGGTGAGACACTTTAAGTTCTTCTAAATTCATCGAACTAAATTGATTAGAAAATATTTAGCAGTACCTGAGTAAAGGAGTTTTGATCTATGCATGCATTGATCTGTGTTTTGTTGGGATTGGTCTTGAGACGAACAGTTTTCAGATTTTAATACTTATATAAGTGTACAATGCATATTAGATAATACTATTAAAATAAAAGCGCTAATAAGTCCTATAGGTTTGTGTCAAGGGTTGCCTTCCGTTGATTCCAGAGGGAATTTCGGAGACAGAGAGCAAACTTGATGGTATGTTTGTGTCAAGGGTTGCCTTCCGTTGATTCCAGAGGGAATTTCGGAGACAGAGAGCAAACTTGATGGTATGTTTGTGTCAAGGGTTGCCTTCCGTTGATTCCAGAGTGAACTTCGGAGACAGAGCAAACTTGATGGTATGTTTGTGTCAAGGGTTGCCTTCCGTTGATTCCAGAGTGAACTTCGGAGACAGAGAGCAAACTTGATGGTATGTTTGTGTCAAGGGTTGCCTTCCGTTGATTCCAGAGTGAACTTCGGAGACAGGAGCAAACTTGATGGTATGTTTGTTTCAAGGGTTGCCTTCCGTTGATTCCAGAGTGAATTCGGAGACAGAGAGCAAACTTGATGGTATGTTTGTCAAGGGTTGCCTTCCGTTGATTCCAGAGTGAACTTCGGAGACAGAGAGCAAAACTTGATGGTATGTTTGTTTCAAGGGTTGCCTTCCGTTGATTCCAGAGTGAACTTCGGAGACAGAGAGCAAACTTGATGGTATGTTTGTTTCAAGGGTTGCCTTCCGTTGATTCCAGAGTGAATTTCGGAGACAGAGAGCAAACTTGCTTCCGTTGATTCCAGAGTGAATTTCGGAGACAGAGAGCAAACTTGATGGTATGTTTGTTTCAAGGGTTGCCTTCCGTTGATTCCAGAGTGAATTTCGGAGACAGAGAGCAAACTTGATGGTATGTTTGTGTCAAGGGTTGCCTTCCGTTGATTCCAGAGGGAATTTCGGAGACAGAGAGCAAACTTGATGGTGTATTTAAATTGTGTTTGATGAGATCTGTGTGAGAAGCTGTGTATTGTCTGTGTGAGCATGACTGAAATGTGAATGTGGCCATACGTCCTGGAGTGTAATTGTTATCACGTGATAAGAGTAAATAAATCATGTAAATAAAGAGATAAAGCATAATATTAATCCTATAGAAAAGGAATATAGTATGAAGTATGAACCCTGTAAAATAAAGGGACAGGGATGTAGGTATACAGTATATATTCCCAAAACAAATAAAGGAACGGGTATGAATGTTGAATAATAATTGCTTGAAGTCTTACCTTTATAGGTTGTTGAGATTGAAAGTCTAACATTTTAATAAAGTTTATATCTATTGTTAATGTGAAAAACTTTATCTAAAGGATTGGTTGAATAATAATATGTAACATTGGCAAATAGGAAAAAGGTGGCAGATATTGCTGTATGGTATTGGATTATCAGAAGTTTTTTGCATCACTTTGAGAATCTGTGTGTAATTGAAAACTTTAAAAAAGGTCATATGGAGGAATTTTTGTACAGATGATATTATTTTGAGGGATAAAAGATTCAAGGTAAAAAGTTTTGCCTATATTGAATAATTATGGCAGCAACGCCTGTGGAACTTATGGGCCTGAAATATCCATTGTGCAAACAAATGATCAATGAACTTTCTAAAAAATGGCAGAAAAGAACAAAAAACATGTACACACATTGGCCAACTGAGGGTTCGTTTGATTTATCTTTATTAGAAGAAATGGATACATTAATAAAAAATCATAAAATTAAAGGGGTCAGTAAAAAACATAAGAAAAGACAGGAAAAAAGAGAAAAAGAACAAGAAGTGTTGTCCTTGTTTAAGAAAGAAGGACAACTATTACTTAAACAGGCAAGAAAAATACTTGAGGAAGGAAACTCAAAGAAAGAGGATATCTGTGCCTCAGAAAGTGTCTGTGCATCCCCCCCTCCATATGTGACCTCTGAAGGTCAATTTCCATTAGTGAAAGGAAGGTTAGAGGTGACAGGCGAAATGGAGGTTGAGGGAAACATAGAGGTAAGTGAAGAAAAACAGATGGAGCCAGAAGTAAGATCAAAAATCTGTTCAGATAGAAGCAGACAGCGAAGCCCGTATTTAGATTGTTACAAGCATGCAAAAGCAGCTCTAATACAGGTAAAAGCACAGTATGAACAAAACATACCAAGAGAAAAGAAAACAGCTGAGCAGACTGAAAGAGAAGACATGGAAAGTGAGTTAGAAGCAAGGAAATTAGAGGAAGAGATTACTAGAAGGATTAACGAAGCTGATAGATTTGGGGAGGAGACGAATACATTGAGAAGAAGAAGAAGGGAATCAAGAGAAAGTAGAGTTGAGGAAGAAGAAATGGAGCCTTCATCTGATGACAGATTGTGGTCACGTGATAAAGATAATGGACGGCTTAGGCCGGTAGCCAAACAACTTCCGATTTTGATAAAGGGAATCAGGGAGAATATATTCCATGGGCTTCACGGGATCTACAGGGGCTTGTCACTCGCCTCCCCGACATCAACGAGGGGGCGGGAAAGTGGATAACCATTTTTAGAATGAGACAGCTGGCAATCTTTTAGCTGTGGGGGACCTTAAAGCGCTTCTTGCAAAAACTATTGGATTATCAAAGTTGGGAGAAATCCTACAAGCATCTGGCTTAGATAGAGCTGTGGACTCACATTCCAGGGACGGAATTGTTTTTGACATGTATCGCCCCGCTGTGTGGCAAACATTGCGTGTTGAATATCCCACCAGAGTCGACCCTAAAGCTTTGAAAGGTGATCGATTAATGGACACTGACACTCCAGTCAGTTACATTCAGAGACACTTAAAAAGATGGAAACAGGAGACTGAAGGGGATCCAGAAGGAGACCCATTAATGGCTATATTATTCAGAAATTCTATTACTGAAGCCATGCCATCAGAGATGAGAAGCAAGTTGGAAGATGTAGTCGGATTAACTTCCAAATCCCACAGAGAATTTTGACATTGTGTCGCATATAATAGGAAAGTACAGAAGAAATGAACAAACCCTAAAAAATCAAGAGAAAGAACTACAACGTAAGCTTACTCACTTACAGCTTGAAGAACTGACAACTAAAAATAAGAAAAAGCTTCAGGCAGTTGTAAACAGCAAGACTCTAACCAAATGGCTGTAATGACTTCTTTGAATGCTCCCTTACCAGCTATCCAAACAACGTTCCCTGCAGGAAACCTTCCAGACACCCACCAGAGCCCTGCACCCATCTTTAATGTTTTTACTCACCAGCAGGCACCGCTGGGAGAATGGCAGAGAAACCCACAGACAAGTGGACCGAGAGGGAGAGGAAATGGGCCTCCTGGAATGTGCTGGGGATGTGGTCAGCTCGGACATAACAAGCAGAAATGTCCATTCAATCCATGGCCTCAGGCCCTCAAGGGTGGAAGGGGGATGGGTTGGCAAGCACCTTTTAGGGGTCCGGTGAACCCTTGGGGAGGTACAAATCAGGAATACTAGCGATGCCCAGAGAATCCTATAGGGGAGTGTCAACTACCAATTTTAACATCTAATGCAAATCAAGAACCAATATTGCAAATTGAAATAGAAGGGAAAACCATACCAATGATGATAGACACAGGAGCAGTTTATTCATGTGTAAAATCAAATTACGCCTCACACCTCCCCATGTCTGGAAAATTTGTAAAGACAGTAGGATTCTCGGGACAAATACAGTTAATTCCTATGACTGCTCCAGTTTGTTTGCAAACAAAAAACAAAAGTGTGACCATACCAGTCTTAATATCAGATCAGACTCCTATTAATCTGTTAGGAAGAGATGCATTGTGTAAGTTGGGTGTAAATATTTGGTGTTCTTCAGATGGAGTATATGTAGATCAGAAGGGTACTCAAATGATGATATCAGAGCCGAAAGCTAATGTATACTGGATAGGACAAATAGAGGATGATGTGAGACAGACGATTAACAAATGGGGTAAATTCATAGAGGCACAGCTTCCTGACGCACAGATACCTAAATCAGGATTTCACTGCACAATGAAATATGACCCGTTGAGGGATGCCGACATAGAGAAGGGATGGCAGGAAGGAACTAAAGAACAAGAAATTGAAATGATCTCACAATACATCATAATAAGTAAACAGGGAGCAGCTTTAAAAATAATAGAAAATGAATTTACAAAGAAATGGTTCAATGTAAATGATTCGATTCCACATATATCTTTATATGTAGGACAAAAATTGGGAAGCAAAAGACTTGGGACCAATGATGAAAAAAGCTGAACAAAACAAATGGGAGGCTACAATAAATCCATTAATTTTTCATTCTGCTAACAAGAATTTCATAAAAGTTATGTGTGGTACTTCTTTGCTAGGAATTCCTCAGGAAGTAATGATTTCCCAAAAAGAGCATGCTCAAATGATGTCAGCTCCAGAAGTGGAGAATAATACGGATGTACTTTTACAGGAAGTTGAACAACAAGTGCCAGCTGAGCTATGGTCCCTGCATGAAACAGATATAGGGTTAGTTAGATCAGCCAGCCCAGTACAAGTTCAACTTAAACCAAATGCACGCCTTCCCAGAAAAATGCAATATCCTTTAAGCCGTGAGGCTGAATTAGGTATAAAAGATACCATAGACGGACTTGTCAAATCAGGGGTGTTAAATAGAAACAAACAGTTATTGCAATACTCCTATTTATCCTGTCCGTAAAGCAGACAAAACTAAATGGCGTCTTGTACATGATTTGAGAGCAATCAATGAGATTGTTGAAAATTACCCTGCTGATGTTCCTAATCCACACACGCTCCTTACAAATGTTCCTCCTAATGCCAAATATTTTACAGTAATTGATCTTTGTTCTGCATTTTTCAGCGTTCCAGTGGCAGAAGAAAGCAGACACCTATTTGCGTTTACGTATGCTGGTAAACAATATTCTTATAATCGTCTACCAATGGGGTTCACACACTCACCTCATATTTTTAATCAGGTTCTCAAAGCTGATTTAGAAGACCTCATGCTAGACAGCACTTTGCTGCAACATATGGATGATGTAATGATATGTTCAGCAACACTTGAACAGTGTCACAGAGATTCCATAAAAGTGCTAACAAGATTAGCTCAAGGAGGTCACAAAGTGTCTAAAACCAAACTGCAATATTGCCTGCCACAGGTTGAATATTTAGGACGATTGATAGCACATGGCACAAAGGCCATAGCGCCATCACATTTAGAAGGCATAAGAAAAGCTCCAATGCCACAAACAGAACGCCTGATGTTGACCTTTTTAGGAATGACTGGATTGAGGCGCGACCACAGATGCTAAAAAAAAAAAAAAAAAAAAGCGTTCACATGAAGGACATATTGTTGCACCGACTTCACTTCTGCACAGCCTTATTGTAGATGCACATGGTTTTGACCATTGTGCAAAGGGGGAAGTAATAAGGAAAATTAACTGCAAGGGTATTGGTCTCCATACTTGTCCGCAATGGTGGCTGAATTTTTGTCTACATGTGAGATCTGTGCTCTGAATTTTTGTCTACATGTGAGATCTGTGCTAAGTATAATTTACAATCCTCAAAGCCAAGGAACGGCCGAAAAATCTAATGGTATTCTCAAGTCCAAGCTCAACAAAATATGTGCAAGTACTAAACTTAATTGGGTTGATGCTCTACCTCTTGCTTTAATGAGTTACCGCATGCAGACTAACAGAATTACTCATTTAACACCTTATGAAATGCTTACAGGGTCGACCAATGCCGGTCCCATGCAGCAGAGGCCCATACAAAGGACCCCCATTAGAGCAATTGCAAATGGAATTAAGATCTTATATGAAAAAACTAACTTCTATCCATAAAGCTATTTGTGTGCAGGAAAAGAGAAAGGAGTCGTGTAAGGAGACGGAGACAACCTGTCCAATAACCCCAGGGGATCAAGTCTATCTAAGGGTTTTCAGGAGGAAATGGAACGAACCGAGAAGGGAAGGACCATATAAAGTTGCAGCAGCTACTCCTACCGCAGTCCAAGTGGAAGGAAAAACCACCTGGTATCATCTGAACCACTGCACGAGAGTTCCTAAAGAAAAAACTGGAACAGGAGAAATAAGATCAGAAGCAAATGAGCAAGAAAGTCCGGTTGTTGACAACAACGAATTGCAAAGTGTGGTAGAAGGAAACGAACAAAGCAATGAAAATGAAAACTCTGACAATATGCCTGTTCGTCATATGCTTGTCACAAGTTCAAGTTACAGGCAACATCACAGCTCCATATCCTATAACTCACAACCACACTTCCCTATCATTAACTTTTCAGGCCTCAGCGAAACCCAGTAACAACTCAGTAAATGAACTGTATAAAAAACAACGAAGGAACATTGAAGAAGATTCAACAAGAATGTTATCAAGACTTACTAAACCAAACAGTATTGACTTTGCAACAGGCAGAGGAGAGTTAGAATACCTCTAATAAGGAACACTAAATAAATGTATTTTGTAACCTAATCAATATTATGCATATATTGTTTTCATATTATCTTGTTTTCATATTACGCATGGTTTATTTTTAGTTTTACATGTAATGCATTTTTTGTCTTTTATAATTTCTGTTTTTGTGCACATTTAATTTTCTTTTCTTTAATTCATATTTCATTTTTTATGCGCATTTCGTTTATCTTCATTTCTTTTATCTTCATTTATTTACATTTCATTTTTGCTTATAGCAATATATTCTACTTTAATTTTTATATTTACCATTCTTTTATTGTTGTATGTACTCCAATTTTATTTTGTTTACTCTTATTTGATGATATATTCTACATAACTGTGAAACCACAGGCAAGAGCAGAACCTATGGCACGCACATGCTTTAAACAAGTTTTTTGGAAACCTTTAATCTTAGTTATCAGAATCTTTTACTTCCTTCCTGTCAATAGAGGAGGAAGATGTTTGGTTCTGATAATCCAGAATGCTGTGGCATGGTCAGTTATTGGTAATAGAAAATTCTGACTACTTAGTCATTAGATAGATATTGTGAGCTGTATCATGAAACAGTATTCTGGGATATGATACGTAAAAACGTATCAAAGGGGGAAATGTTGAAGATATTTTTGGCTAAAATATAGACGAATAATGTATATAATTGTTTACCATTATAAAGTCATTTTAAAAGTTTCTTATCTAGGAGGCCAAATGTTGGTTGACACAAAGGAACCACTATGTGGGCCAGGGGAGGAAAACACATCTGTTTTACATTATATTGGGGGTCTCAGATAACTCAGGTTGACACTGTGTGTGTGTGTGTGTGTGTTAAGCACACTATATAAGGGTACTTCCAAGACCAGAGAGACGGTGACATTGCAATCCTACTCCATTATTAAAGTGGCTTTTGTATCAAAACTCGAGACTCAAGAATAATTCTTCAGAACACGCAAAGAAAATTCACAACATCCCCAGGAACTTAAAACTGGAAACACGTTCAACAGCCATCCCATTAATGTGGATGGGGTCGTGTGTGCCTCCTTTCGCCTTCCTGAAGTCCACGATGATCTCCTTTGTTTTGGAGGTGTTAAGGAGCAGGTTGTTGTTTGAGCACCATGTGGCCAGGTGCCGTACCTCCTCCCTGTAAGCAGTCTCATCGTTGTTGCTGATGAGACCAATCACTGTTGTATCGTCTGCGAACTTGATGAAGGAGTTAGGTCCATTCACAGGTCTGCCCCACAAACCCCACAAAGTAAACAAAAACTTGGTGGCGAATTTCCAGCACACCGTAAGATTCTTTCAATTCGGTTCCGTATTCCAGTTTGACGTCTCAGCTAGCGATTTCTTCGGTCTCTCGTCTGCAGTCGGTATCTCTCTGTCCTTCTGTCTCTCGATCTCCTCCTAATATCCGGTCTCTCCGTGCCCTTACTGGAATAACACACAGGTGTTGAGTGTTTGCAGGTGCTCACCTCACTCACCACTCGTCTCCCAGCTCTCTCTCTCTCTCATGCCCCCCTTGCCACAATGTCCTTATCTAATTATCGTCCACCAGCCGCGACTCATTGTCCCCTTATTAGTTTAGTGTTATCACCGGGTGTTAATCTATCTCACCACTATTTAGTCACCTCACTCCCCTCAATTCCTTGTGCGATCGTTGACTTTGTCAGCTAGTACTTACTTCCCAACTCTTGCCTAGTTTTGATCTAGTTTATTTCCCCGTTATTTTGCTGTTTCTAGCTTTGTCGAGTGATTGAACGTTTTTGTTATATTTCATCCCTGGATTATATTTCGTCTTACTATTTTTCCCCTAGTTTGTTTCCAGTAACTTTATGTTTTATTTTTTGTCCAGACGCTTAATTTCCGTTTTAGTTTCCCCCCGCGATTAGTACTCTCGGGGTGTTTGTTACACCAGCGCCACCCACGCCTTAGCGCTGCCGGGAACGTGTCTGCCCTTGCCTCGGGATCGTCCCCGAAGTCTTGACCAAGTCTTGACCTTGATGAGTGCTCTGAGTTAACCGAGCAATTCAGGAGAATGGACATTACTTCTTTCACTCACGAGACTGTAACGCCACAAGCACGTCACAGCAACTCACTGCAATCCAAGTATCCTCCATTCTCCCACGGCCTCCCATCTCAGCATACTAAGGCCCCAGTACACAAGCGGATGCCGCCGGATCAACGTCAAGCGTACTCCCCGCCTCTACTCGCTCAGGAGAAAACCTACAGAGGGCCTGCTCCAAGTATTCCCTTCCTAACGTCCCACAATCCTAGAGAACTCTCAAGACTGAGGATAGCTTTAGAGAACATTCTGCCTGAGGATGCTACAGAGCATTTTAAATTCCAGATCCTTACTGACCACCTAAGGCTGGAGGAAGCACTTCTTGTGTCGGACTCATACAGTAACTCAAGGCTTCCCTTTATGTACATCATGAGAGCACTCACCAACATGTAGGGCCAACCCCACCAGTTGGCTTTACAACGTATTGCGGATCTGATGGATGGACCAGGCATTTGTAGTGGAGATGTAAAGGCATTCCGTCTTTTTGGGCTCCATGTATGCTCCTTGGCCAGTATGTTGGAACAGTTAGGCCAGAAAGGAATAATTGAGCTGGAGTGTGGGTCACATGTTTCCAGACTTATAAGCAAATTGCCATATGACCTCCGATCTTGTTTTAAGAGGTACACACACCCTCTTGGCGTTACCATCCCTACATTGCTGGACTTTGCAGAATAGCTTGAATATGAGCTCCAGGTCCAGGGAGACCACACTGAGTACACCCCTCAGCACAAACAAGTGTCGTCAGTCCAGAGAAAGGAAATGAGGAGAGATTCCAAACAAACTCGCAAACCCACTGCCGTTTTCCTGGGAACAGAGAAATCAAAGGCCACTTCAGTAGTGCCAGCTTATCAACAGAAACAAGCAGCCGCTAAAGGAGAGCGGGTGAATGCTTACTGTCCATACTGTGACAACAACAGACATTTCTTGAACAACTGTGAGAACTTTAAGCCACTCACCAAAGAACAGAAGGTCAATTGGATTAAAAGCCAAAACAGATGTTGGCGCTGTGGACGTGGACATCAGGCAGGCGACTGCACCCTGAAAGCTCTATGTCAAACCTGTAACAGAAAGCACCTGGTAGCACTGCATGAGGTGAACGATCAAAGCAGAGCAACGGAAGAATCTGTTCCAGCCAGCGCGGTACTATATGTTGATCGTCCCACCTGCGACAATAAGATTCTGTTGAAAGTGACCACTCAGAAATGGAAACAAAGCTTTGGAGGCATATGCTGTCCTTGATGATGGGTCAGAGCGGACCATCATTCTTAGTGATGCGGTTCAGAAGTTGAAACTAAAAGGACAAACAGAGGAATTGGCACTACGCACGGTCAGGCAAGAGACGCAGACCATTCACGGGGCGGCCGTGACCTTCACAGTGTCTTCAATGGATAACCCTCGTAAGGTGTTCAAGATACGGAGTGCATTCACAGCTAACAGCCTGGGTTTATCAGAACACACACGTCCAGTTCAGGTACTCAAAAAAAGGTACAAGCACCTTGAGGGCTTGCCACTTCAGAACTTTCACAAAGTGAAACCTGTGAATCTTATTGGCTCGGACTGCCCTCACCTCATAACGCCTATCAAACCTGTCCGACTAGGCCCACCTGATGTGTGCTGATGTGGAGAAACTATGGAAAATAGATATCCTCCCATATCAGAGTGAGAAAGTGCTGACAAGGTCACGACAAGACCAGGAGTCCATCTAGCTTCTCCAAAAGAAAACGGTGAAAGTGGAAGTTGATGGAATTCTGCGCTATGCAACCCCTCTACTCTGGGCGAAGGATATGCCACGCCTTCACGCACCTAAAGAAGCTGTGCTGCCACAGTTAAGGGGTATTGAAATCGTCTTGAAAGAAAACCTGAGCAAGCAGCATCATACCAGGAAGAGATAAACAGGCTACAAGAAGCTGGCTACATCACACAACTCACCCTTGAACAAGAGAAAGAATCTGAAGAAACCTGGTACATACCACATCATATGGTAGAGCATAACGGCAAAAACAGGGTCGTATTTAACTGCTCATTCACATACAAAGGCCACAACTTGAATGAGTTCTTGCTACCTGGTCCAACACTCAGCCCCTCTCTCCTGGCAGTTCTACTACGCTTCAGAGAACATTCCATTGCAGTTAGCAGTGATACTCGCGGTATGTTTCATCAGGTGCGCTTTCTGCCTGAAGACAAACCTCTGCTGCGATTCTTATGGAGAGATTTACAGAAGGATAAACCACCAGAGATATTCGAATGGCAGGTGCTTCCCTTTGGAACCACATGTAGCCCCTGCTGTGCTACATTCGCTCTACAGAAGCATGTTCATGGACGTACTTGTTTCAGTGGAGAAAGCATTCTATGTTGACAACTGCATTCAAAGTTTTACCTCAAGCGAAATGGCAAGAGACAATGTCGACAGACTCCGTAGTCTCTCAAGCTCTGGAGGCTTCGACCTAAGACAATGGGCAAGCAATGATCCATCTGTCATCAGTCACTTGCCAACCGAGGCCAAGTCTCAAAGCAGCATCCAATGGCTCAGCGAAGGTAATCAAAACGCTCAGGAGTCAACTCTCGGTTTACACTGGCTATGCCTATCAGACACCCTCTCCTATAAACCTCGCTACACAGACCATCCACTACCGACTATGCAAAGCATATATCATGTCCGAGCCAGGCAGTATGACCCCATTGGCTACATTGTGCCATTCACAACACGTGCTGAAGTGATCGTGCAGAGGTTATGGGACAAGAAAAGGGAATGGGATGACCCTCGATTGCCTGAGGAACTGTTAAGCTCATGGAAAGCCTGGGAGAGCGAGCTAGACCACCTAAAGTGCATCAGCTGGCCAAGATGTTACTCTAGCAAAGAGCTTGATCATTCCACCAGTGTAAGGCAAATACATGTTTTCTGCGATGCTTCTGAACAAGCCTATGGTTCAGTAGCATATTTGCGAACTGAAAATCCAGAAGATAGAGTGGAAGTAGCTTTCATAATTTGTCCTTGACATAAGATGCAAAAGCAGATGGCACAATGGGCCGGAATTTTTCAGCCAAACTTCAGATAGGTGGCCAGAGATGCTGCCAGTAGCAACCACTAACCACGACAATGAGCTGAGAAAGTCAGCCTTTTTGGTTTAACAGCCTCCTCTCCGCCCACCCCAGACCCGCTGCAGTACACACACTTTGCAGATCTGCTGAAAGCCTACATTCAGCATGATAACACGCCAACAGCAGAAGACTACAAAGAGGCTGAGTTGGCAGCCCTCCACCAAGTCCAAACTGACTGCTTTGCAGAGGAACTACTGTCCTTAAGAACCAATAAACCCCTACCGAAACACAGCAGATTGCTTGGTTTAGCACCCGAATTCGACAACCTTTTGAAACTCATGTGAGTTGGTGGCCGCCTTCGTCAGTGCAGTGAGCAAGAGGAAGATGCCATACATCCTATTGTACTTGACTCGCATCACCCTATTACCAGGCTGATAATCAAAGATTATGATCACCCAGGGCCAGAAAGGGTGTTTGCTGAGCTTCGGAGAAAGTACTGGGTGCTACGAGGACGAGCAGCGGTCAAAAGTCATCAACGACAATGCACAGAATGTCAACGGTGGCGAGGACAACCACACCCACCCAGAATGGCGGACCTCCCCCCGCCAGGCTTAGAATCCATCAACCAGTCTTCCACTCAACAGGTGTTGACTGTTTTGGACCCTACACTATAAAGGTGGGACGTAGGAATGAAAAGAGATGGGGAATCATCTTTAAATGCATGACCACACGTGTAGCCCACATTGACATACTTACCAGTATGGACACTGATTCCTTCTTAATGGCTCTACGAAGATTCATTTCCAGACGTGGCAAACCCGAACTCCTGGCAGACCAAGGTAGCAATTTCAAAGGAGGAGAAAGGGAATTAAGGGAATCCTTTATGGCTCTTCATCCTGAGTTACAAGCCAATCTAGCCAACCAACAGATAAGATTTCTCTTCAATCCACCCAGTGCACCCCATTTCGGTGGATGCTGGGAGAGGGAGATCCGTGCGTTAAAAGTCCGGCTGGCTGGTACCACATACCTGTGAGTATTGGGGGGGTACATAACAGGCTCTAGTGGACTCAGGTTGTAACCAAACCTCTATCCACCAAAGCCTGATTTGGCCTGAGGCATTGGATAAAAGCCGAGAGGTTAAGGTAAGGTGTGTGCACTGGGACGTAGTGTCATATCCACTATACTCCATGCCAATAAAATTTTAGGGGAAAAAAACAGCATAGGGGTCACTGTTAATCCACACCTCCGACATCCGCTGATTCTGGGGACGAATTGGCCGGCTTTTGCTAAATTGTTGGGGATTTTGTGTGCGGATGTTTCTTGGGCTAAAAACAAGCGAGGAAGGGGAGTGTCCATGCAGGTGGGGGTGGCTGAACCGGGAGATTTGGCTACTGCTGCAGAGGAAACGAGCAAGATCGAGAGGCTAATCCTCTCGGATCGTGATGATTTTCCCCTGGAGCAGACTCAAGATGAAACCCTGAAGCGGGCTTTTGAGCAGGTCGCTCGCATCGGCGGTCGGCACTCCAGCCTGATCGAACACTCTTCTTTCCGTATTTCGCTATTATGAATAACCAGTTGTATCGAGTTACCCAACACGCTCAAACCAAGGAAGATACAACACAATTATTAGTTCCAAAGAGCCGTCGGGAAATGCTTTTCCAGGCGGCTCATTGTAATCCAATGGCAGAGCATTTAGGTCAGACGACCACACTAAATCGTCTCATGGCCCGATTATTTTGGCCGGGCATTCACAAGCATGTGCGCAGATGGTGCGCGTCTTGTCGCGAATGTCAGCTGTTAAATCCACTGGTTGCCCCAAAAGCGCCATTGCGCCCACTTCCTTTAATGCAGGTCCCCTTCGAACGAATTGGTATGGACCTCATCGGGCCATTAGAACGGTCAGCAAGGGGACATCGTTTTGCATTGGTCTTGGTGGACTATGCAAGGTGCTATCCTGAGGCAGTGCGACTCCGCAACATCTCGGCAAAGAGTGTGTTTCGCTTAATCTCCCCCATGGGGATCCCTCGGGAAATCCTCACGGACCAAGGCACGGCGTTCATGTCACGCACGATTCGCGAGCTGTGTGAGTTTTGGGCATTAAATCGATTCGCACCAGCGTCTTTCACCCACAAACAGATGGTCTGGTGGAACGATTTAATCGCACATTCAAGAACATGATTCGTAAGTTTGTGCATTAAGACGCCAAAAATAGGGACAAATGGTTGGAACCCCTCTTATTTGCTGAGCGGGAGGTCCCACAAGCCTCCGCGGGGTTTTCCCCCTCCAAGCTTCTTTACGGACGTCAACCCCGAGGGGTGCTAGACGTCCTTAAAGAAACTTGGGAGGACGGTCATTCTCAAAGCAAAAATTAAATTCAGCATGTACTGGACCTGAGAATTAAAACTCCATACGCTGGGGTGGCAATCTATGGAGAATTAGTTACAGGAGCAGGACAAGCAAAGCTGGTTGTATAACAGGAGAACCAATTTACAAAAGTTTACACCGGGAGAGAAAGTAGTTGTATTGTGCCCAACTTCAAGTTCTAAATGACTTGCAAAGTGGCAAGGGACAATCGAGGTCACACGGCAAGTGGGGGATCTCGATTATGAGGTTGTACGAACAGATAGGAGGGACGCACGTCAAATTTACCACCTCAATCTTCTGAGAAAATGGAACGAGGTGGAGTCAGTGATGCTGGCGACGGTAGTGAGTGGAGAGGAGGATCTCGGGCCAGAAGCTAATTTAAAACCCCAATCGCTCGCTCTGACCCCAGGTGGGGATCACCTCTCACCCTCCCAGCTCACTGACGTGGCCTGGTTACAAGCAGAGTTTGCGGATGTATTTTCCCCCCTACCTGGCCGAACAAATCTCATACAGCACCATATCGAGACCGAGCCGGGCATGGTAGTACGCAATCGGCCGTATCGTCTACCTGAACTCAAAAAAAAGTGGTTCAGACGGAATTAGACGCAATGTTGAAGATGGGGGTAATAGAAGAATCCAACAGCGACTGGGCGAGCCCGATAGTTTTAATGCCTAAAACCGATGGCTCTATCTGGTTCTGCATGGATTATCGCTAGGTTAATGCTGTGTATAAATTCGACGCTTATCCAATGCCGAGGGTCGACGAATTGCTGGATCGGCTGGGCACCGGGAGGAGACCCCGGGGAAGACCTAGGACACGCTGGGGGGACTATGTCTCCCGGCTGGCCTGGGAACGCCTCGGTGTCCCCCCGGAAGAGCTGGAGGAAGTGTCTAGGGAGAGGGAAGTCTGGGCGTCCCTGCTTAGACTGCTGCCCCCGCAACCCGGCCCCGGATAAGCGGAAGAAGATGGATGGATGGCTGGGCACCACTCGTTTTTACTCGACGCTGGATTAAACAAAAGGATACTGGCAGATCCCCCTATCGCCGCTATCTAATGAAAAAACAGCCTTCACCACGCCGTTCTGATTACACAAATTCGTCACACTTCCGTTTGGGTTGTTCGGGGCCCCGGTCACATTTCAGCGTCTCATGGACCGTATCCTCCGCCCCCATTCGACATATGCCGCTGCATATCTAGATGATATCATCATCTATAGTAACGACTGGCAGCGGCATATGGAGCATCTGAGGGCGGTCCTGAGGTCGTTGAGGGAGGCTGGTCTCACGGCCAATCCGAAAAAGTGTGCGATTGGGCGAGTGGAGGTCAGGTTTCTGGGTTTCCACTTGGGTCACGGACAGGTGCGTCCCCAAATTGATAAGACTGCAGCAGTTGCAACCTGTCAGAGACCTAAGACCAAAAAGGAGGTGAGACAGTTCCTGGGGCTGGCGGGGTATTATAGAAGGTTTGAGCCTAAGTATTCGGAACTCACCTGCCCGCTGACTGATCTCACTAAAAAGGAAGCACCAGAACTGATCCGGTCAGAGCAGTGCCAGCAGGCCTCTACCCAGGTTAAGGCTGCCCTGTGTGGCGGACCGCTAATACACGCTCCTAACGTTTTTTCTCCCTTTCTTGCTGCAGACTGATGCATCGGACAGAGGGCTGGGTGCAGTCCTGTCCCAGGAGATGGGGGGTGGGTCAGCCAGTGCTGTACATTAGTCGGAAGCTCTCCATGAGAGAGACTAAGTACAGCACCATAGAGAAGGAGTGTTTGGCGATCAGGTGGGCCATCCTCACCCTCAGATATTATCTCCTTAGGCGAAAATTCACCCTCTGTTCGGATCACCTGAAGGATATGAAGGATACCAACGCGCGGATCACTCGTTGGTATATTGCTTTGCAACCGTTTAAATTTAAGGTGATCCACATGCCAGGTGCACAGATGGCTGTGGCTGACTTCCTCTAGGTAGCCCCCTCAATTTCGCGAGCAGTCCACATCGCCATCGGGCTAACAGGCTCGCGGAAACGGTCTCGCGGACGCCGCGCGGGGAAGACCCCGGATTTTTCGGGGGTCCGACGCCTTGGTCAACCGAAGAGGAGGCGGCCCCGAGCGGACCTGGGGCGAAAGCGCGCCCCCCCACCCGAGGGGGTCCGGACGGGAGACACGCCAAGCGGACGGCCCCCCAGCCGCGCTTCGGCAGTCGGCCACAGTGTGGCGCCAAGCCCGTCCGCGGCCCACACTTTAGAATAATCTATATGCATTAACGACCCTGTTAGTCTGTTAGTACACTTTATTAGACATACATATGTTAGCAGCAACTCACAGAATGCTTATTTATGCTTAAAAAATGAATTTCCACCAACTCACTACACGTGGTCCATATAAACTGCAGGTGGTCATTTCCTGTATGACTTAGTGAAAAACGGAGAAATGTCCACCTGTAGTTTATTTTAAAGGGCCACACGTATTAAGTTGGTGGTGAAGGAGTTTTTAATAAGTTTTATTACGTTTAAATCTTTACTCTTTATCATGGTGTGATTAAAACAATGTGTGTGTGTGCCTTAATGAAAATGTTTAAATAGAAAATAGGGGTTCTGTGCTGATATTAAATGTGCTTACTACAGGGTGTGGTATGTGTGTGGGGGTGCAGCGTGGAATGTGCACGCACACACATAGCTACAACTGATTACTTAGAACAGACTGCAGAAATTGGGTGGGGGTTTGTCATGGGATGTTTTACAGAAACTAGGAGAACAAAGGAGTGAAAGCTGATTGGATGAGCACAGGGAGGACCCTCCCCTCGCAGCAGGAAGAAGAGACATGTCGACAAATACTATATATAGGCTGTAAAACTTATTTCCGGGGTTGGTTCTTTGTGAGACGTTGTGTCCGATTTGAAACTTTCTGATCAATAAATTTCAACGATTATTTGAGCGGCCTTTCTCTCCAATTTTTGAACATGCAGGACATTTTAAAGTCCATCAAATGGTGACCCCCGGCGACGTGATTGGAGAAAAAAGGCATTTAGGACCATGGTAGAGATCGGACATTGCCGAATTTAGGGACGGAACGATTTTGATTTCAACACACGGTCGACCGAATAAAAAAGGTGAGCAGAAACCTGTTTAAACGAACTTCTGCCAATTGAATATTCTAAATTTCATGTGTTGAATTCGATATGTATTCCGTTCCATTTAGTAGATAGTGTTGATATCTGTTGATCAGAATAAATAAAAGACTGTGGATGAAAGGCCCACAGCTGACCGTAGTTTAAAACTACGGCACATTAAATAAAAAGACTGTGGATGAAAGGCCCACAGCTGACCGTAGTTTAAAAGTACGGCACATTAAATTAAAAGACGGTGGGTTAGAGGCCCACCGCAGGCATAAAGACCGTGGGTTAGAGTCCTACGGCATAAAGACCGTGGGTTAGAGTCCTACGGCATAAAGACCGTGGGTTAGAGTCCTACGGCACGATAAAGCGGAAATAATTAAGACCGTAGGTTGAAGTCCTACGGCACTAACGGATAATAAATAATTTGTGTTGCATAATTAATTGTGTGTTGATAAATATATATATTATTGTAAAATGTCTGAATTTGAGAGAGAATGTGAGGACTATGGGTGTTCCCCTGTAACAAAACAATGGGGAAATGTAGTGGATATGTTAATGGCTCAGTCAGAGCCGAAGAATCATAAGAAAGAGAGGAAAATTTGGGAGGGAAAATGGAGTCAGATATGTGTTGAAAACACGTGGGAAGATCCAGAAAAAGTATTGGTTAGATTGGCGCCAAAAGTTAGAGACATGGAGAAAAGAGCGCATGTGAGACTGAAAAGACATGTTGAAGAAGGAAAAAATGTAAAGTGGTTAGAAAAGAATAAACATAAAAATCAAGAAGTTAAAATGAAGGAAGAATTAAGACTGTGGACATGCATTGCGCTAACTGCCACTGCTCTGAGTCCTCTTAAAAAGACTGAGGGACATGTGCAGTCAGTGAAGTCAGAGAAAGAAGTGATGAGAAAGTCAGGAAGTGAAGAAGCCAGTATCTCATGTCATACTGGGACCGCCTCTTTATACCAGAGAGGTGTTTTAGAACCTGATATGGAGGAGATGGGTGAGATAATATTTTAAGGGGTCATTCACACTTCACAGCACTACATCACAGAAGTAGTTACACGGCCTCCCGGTGTAGCACCGGATCCAAATTGTGCAACACAGATTGTTGTAGATTCCCATCTCCCAGACATGAACATATAGCATTGTGCACACACTTTCACCACTACAACCTCATAAAATTACTATCTGGCATAACCCTAAAAGTTATCCAGACTCAAAACACTAAACATCACCTCTGATGACTAGTCTAGATTTCAAATGTGATACATAAGAAGGATCTAGAGCCTGTCATGCATACACACAAATATACAGCATCTCACACATAGGACAAACCCATGATGCTAATTTAATTATAGATAAAACCTGTTGTTACAATTCTGTTGATTTATGTGAAACATTGCAATGTACATAGGAAATCTGCATGGTTACAGTTTTATGTATAGTAAATGGTTTAATTTCTGATGAAGAGATGTGAAATAGAAATTTTGTGCAATTTTTAATTTAAATCATTGGCATTGTTCCAAACCAAATAGCACACTGGTTTTTAACCATATGTCTAATGATTGGTTTTTAAAAAGTGGTTAGATCTGAAGTGCTGGCACTTCTGCAATCGGCTACGCAATTCCCAATCAGATTTTCACCATTGAACATGACGTAGCGTACTGTACACATCAACATTCACAGAATTTGTTGACAATAGCTAAATTAGAGATTCAGAATATGTCCTACTGCTTCTTTGTAATGATAGCTCCGCATAGTTAACTCGTATTTGAGTATTCTGAATTACTATTATGGTTATTAAAATATGTTATATAACTATACCATATTATGCATAACATTATCTGGACTTTATATACACATGAAAATACATTTATATGCATACTGTACATTTGTATTTTATATGCAATATATTTGAAAGGTATAATTATACATTGTTATTGTATGATGTAATGATGTATACCACTGGAGAATATGCCAGTTAAATTGACTTTTGCCACTCTTCCTTTAAAATACTCAGAGTATCTAAATTCCACTATGGTGAAGAATCAGGTAATCAAATGAGATCACCTTATGTGATATTATAAATGGCTTTGGATGAAATTGAGACCTTATTCACCACTCGCACCAGGTTCCATGAAAGATCTAGTTATCTCATTTGTTGTTGTAACCCCTTTATCATCTCCCAATGTATTCCCTAAGTTCATCAGTGTTCAGTTGTTGTATGCTTATGCAGATGTCGTTCAGGTGTCTCATACACAATGCTGTGTTATTATGAGATGAATTCCTTCATCTATGGAGCTGCCCTGCAAACCATACCTTCTACCAAGAGGTAACTTAGGATAAATGGGTCAGATAAATATCCTGGGGAGGACACTACTACACACAGATGTTTCTCTTTGGTGGGAAGACACCTTCTACAAACAGAGCACATGGGCTCTGACTGAAACAATGGACTTGGTACAACAAATTATATTGCAGATATTGCAGAGTATCAGACCTAGGTGGACAATCCAGACCAAAGATCCACCCTCTCTGCACAGTGCCAGCTCTACAGAGACTTCTGCAGTAATTGATACACAATGACCAAAAATGCCTAACAATGTCCCCTTAGGGACTGCTCTGAGATTGCCCCAAGGGGTCAGGGGAGGAACTGTAAGGCAGCTGGAAAAGTCCTAAGAACTAAGGTTGTTTTTGATGCTGGGACAACACAATGAAACCCCATTTGTTGTTAGATCCTGAGGAATGATATCCTGCCCTCCCCTCAGGGGTTGTTGATGCCCAGGAATTGAACCCCCTCTTCTTATCACACCCCTCCCCTTCATCTCTTCAGGCCCTGATCACTGGGAAAATGCTTACGCTTTATACTGTGTATATCATTTATTGTCATAGTATGAAGTTTTGATGATGGTATTGTTTTAAAGGTCATGGTGCGATGGGTAAAAAGGTCTTGTTCTTTCAAATCTAACAGAGAGTATATTAAAACTGTTTAACTCTAATCCATCACGTGCACTCCTCAAAGAGGTGTGACTTTCTCAGGGAATCCTGTTTACATCTCATTTGATGTTCTCTTCAGTGACGAGAAAACAATCAAACCAAGTTTCTCGCTGACCATTGGCTTTGTTACATCTGGGTATATAAGGTGCATTGGCAAAGGACTCAGGGAAGCATCTGTAACCAGAACTTCCGACACTGAAATTGTGTCTCGATTTGGAAGCATCTGTAACCAGAACTTCCCACACTGCAACTGTGTGTCTCGATTTTACCAGGTATGATAAGCTTTGTGGTTTTATTTTATTCTTATACAATGTTGATAATCGTTGCTTAGTAAATTAGGAATTTTGGTCACCTGTGGATGTTGCTGTATTCCATGTATCAGAGCATTATGTAACCGTTTAATAGTGGCTGCAATAGAAAAGAAAGATCTCACCCCACCCCCTTACAGTATGCCACTGTTGTCTGGCAATCAATTTACTGATGATGATGGTGATGACAATGATGAGGATGAAGTTATGTGACCTCTTTCAGAGGTCAAGAGAGGGATTGAAGGAGTTTTTAATACGTTTTATTACGTTTAAATCTTTACTCTTTATCATGGTGTGATTAAAACAATGTGTGTGTGTGCCTTAATGAAAATGTTTAAATAGAAACTGTGAGGGGTTCTGTGCTGATATTAAATGTGCTTACTACAGGGTGTGGTATGTGTGTGGGGGTGCAGCGTGGAATGTGCACGCACACACATAGCTACAACTGATTACTTAGAACAGACTGCAGAAATTGGGTGGGGGTTTGTCATGGGATGTTTTACAGAAACTAGGAGAACAAAGGAGTGAAAGCTGATTGGATGAGCACAGGGAGGACCCTCCCCTCGCAGCAGGAAGAAGAGACATGTCGACAAATACTATATATAGGCTGTAAAACTTATTTCCAGGGTTGGTTCACACGTATTGAGTTGGTGGACACACTTTAGAATAATCTATATGCATTAACGATCCTGTTAGTCTGTTGGTACACTTTAATAGACATACATATGTTAGCAGCAACTCACAGAATGCATATTTATGCTTAAAAAATGAATTTCCACGAACTCACTACACGTGGTCCATTCATATAAACTGCAGGTGGTCACTTCCTGGGTGCCATATTTGTAGTCATTTGTAGTTTTTCTTGTTAATTAGTTTCCCCAGGCGTTTCTTGTTTACTTTTTTGCCCAATGTATTCATATATACGATTAAAGAAACACCTTATTCCCTTAGTACACTTTATTAGACATACATATGTTAGCAGCAACTCACAGAATGCATATTTTTGCTTAAAAAATGAATTTCCACGAACTCACTACACGTGGTCCATTCATATAAACTGCAGGTGGACACTTCCTGTATGACTTAGTGAAAAACGGAGAAATGTCCCCCTGCAGTTTATTTTAAAGGGCCACACGTATTAAGTTGGTGGACACACTTTAGAATAATCTATATGCATTAACGACCCTGTTAGTCTGTTGGTACACTTTATTAGACATACATATGTTAGCAGCAACTCACAGAATGCTTATTTATGCTTAAAAAATGAATTTCCACGAACTCACTACACGTGGTCCATTCATATAAACTGCAGGTGGACACTTCCTGTATGATTTAGTGAAAAACGGAGAAATGTCCACCTGTAGTTTATTTTAATGGGCCACACGTATTAAGTTGGTGGACACACTTTAGAATAATCTATATGCATTAACGACCCTGTTAGTCTGTTAGTACACTTTAATAGACATACATATGTTAGCAGCAACTCACAGAATGCATATTTATGCTTAAAAAATGAATTTCCACCAACTCACTACACGTGGTCCATATAAACTGCAGGTGGTCATTTCCTGTATGACTTAGTGAAAAACGGAGAAATGTCCACCTATAGTTTATTTTAAAGGGCCACACGTATTAAGTTGGTGGACACACTTTAGAATAATCTATATGCATTATGGACCCTGTTAGTCTGTTAGTACACTTTAATAGACATACATATGTTAGCAGCAACTCACAGAATGCATATTTATGCTTAAAAAATGAATTTCCACCAACTCACTACACGTGGTCCATATAAACTGCAGGTGGTCCTTTCCACCTGCAGATTACAGTAGTAGTCCACACATATTAGGTTGGTGGACACACTTTAGAATAATCTATATGCATTATGGACCCTGTTAGTCTGTTAATACACTTTAATAGACATACATATGTTAGCAGCAACTCACAGAATGCTTATTTATGCTTAAAAAAAGAATTTCCACCAACTCACTACACGTGGTGCATTCATATAAACTGCAGGTGGACACTTCCTGTATGACTTAGTGAAAAACGGGGCAAATGTCCACTTGCAGTTTATGAGAATAGGCCACACGTATTAAGTTGGTGGACACACTTTAGAATAATCTATATCCATTATGGACCCTGTTAGTCTGTTAGTACACTTTAATCGACATACATATGTTAGCATCAACTCACAGAATGTTTATTTATGCTTAAAAAATGAATTTCCACGAACTCACTACACCTACATTCCAGTGGCGGCTGCTGATCTTTTAAAGAGGGGAAGCTCATTTTCGGCCTAAATCATAAAAATTGTCCATTTATTTATATGTAAATTCTGCCCTACGTTCCTTTTCAAGAAAATGCTCTGTAACCCTGTCGTACCAACTAGGCGTCTTTTCCAGTGACTTGACCAGTGTCCTCTCAATGGCCAGCAGAGCTAGGCTGCTTAAACGGCCTTGGCCCATTGTGTTACGGGTGTAGGACTTGAGCCGCTTTAAACAGGAGAAGCTCCTTTCTACACCTGCAGATGTAGCTCCAATTGTTGCCACTAATGAGAACAGTTTGTAAAGCTGAGGCATTGCACTGTCCAACTCCATGTCTTTAAGGACTTTAAGGACAGACTATATGAATTAATGAACAAACGATCTAATATATATATATATATTTAACTCAACGGGAGGAAATGTGGGAATTATGTTAAACTGAAACAATGAATGTGGTGTGAAATTGTGTGAAATATACGATGAAGGTTGCAGCAGTTTGTCTTTCGACTACACATGCAAAATCCGCGATGGGACTGAGTTGGAAATGGAGACACAGAGTGATACGCGTCATAATCTGAAGACCACGCCCACGCCCACACCAACCGTCTCTTTGCATTGCGAGAAGCTGCCGCCTCCTTGTCATGATTTATAAAAAAAAAAAAAATGTCTAAAAGCTGATATGTGACAATGTGTATAGCAAAACAGCTAAAAAAAAAACAAGAAATACGTTTTTAAGCTGTCGACCCCAAAAAACGAGCGTTTTAGGACATAAAAGTGGATTAAAAAGAGATGACAGACCCTCCAATCATCACGCAGACGCTCGGAGTCCGGGCCAGCCCACTCCTCCATTCATCCCAGAGACGCTGAGCGTCCATGGGCGGGACATAATCGCAGCATTATCCAATGACCGTCTTGTTTCTAAGCACTGAAAAAAACTGTTTAAAGCAGCCCCATTGAAGTCAATGGACGCTGGGCTTCAACAGAGTAATGCACTGTACGCTACGGGAATGAATGAGAAGGAAATCGAGTCAGCCGACCTAAGTAGCTGATTCTGAACGAAATTGTTTTCGTTCGAGATGAACGTGTTTAACGCATTTTTAGTCAATAAAATGTTAACATAATAGTACATATATTTGACCATTCATTTTTTGACAATTATAGGGGAAGCTGAGCTTCCCTTGCAGTCTTAAAGAAATCGCGACTGTCTCCATCCCTCCTGGGATGGGGTTTCCCTCCTCTCTAGAAATTTGGCACACAGTCTTAATAATGCTAAAGGCTGACTACCTGGGGCCCAGGTCAGGAAGGAGACAGAATGGCTTAACCAACTGTCTGCTTGCCGTCTCACGTTACAGAATACACAAAATATACAACATGTAATAATCCCTTCTCACTAACAACATAAAATAGAGACTGTGTCTGTCCCCCGGATTAGCAAACATAAGATAATGCGTAAACCTCTTGAAAGTAATTTAATAAGCGTTAAACAAATCAAACATGAACAAAATACAGATAATCAACTGTTACGACTTGGATTGCTTAATATTAGATCTCTCTCGAATAAAGCACTTTTTGTTAACGATATGATAACCGATCATAAAATAGACATGCTGTATTTGACAGAAACATGGCTAAAGCCAGATGATTATATTACTCTAAATGAATCCGTTCCCCAAGATTATTACTATAAACACGAGCCTCGTCTAAAAGGTAGAGGGGGAGGTGTCCCTGCACTTCACAATAATTATTTTATCACCTCTCAGAAGTCTAATTTTAAATACAATTCTTTTGAAGTCATGGTACTTCACGTATCAACACCTAATACTAAGGACAAAACATTTTTAAAATTTATTCTAGCTATTGTATATAGGCCTCCAGGGCACCACACAGATTTTATTAAAGAATTTGGTGGGTTCTTATCAGAACTAGTACTGGCCGCAGATAGAGTCCTTGTCGTTGGCGACTTTAACATTCATGTAGATAATGATACAGATGCCTTGGGAATGGCTTTCAAAGACACTCTTAACTCCATGGGCGTTAGTCAACATCTGTCAGGACCCACTCACCTTCGTAATCATACTTTAGATTTAATACTATCTTACGGTATAAATGTGGACGATGTTAAAATCGTTCAGCAGAGTGAAGACATTTCGGATCATTATCTGATATTATGTTTGCTTCACTGGCCTACTGCTGCAAATCAAACTCCCTGTAACAAATATGGTAGAACGATTACTTCAACTACCAAAGATACGTTTCTCGACAATCTGCCTGAATTGTCTCAAATATCTAGCATGAGTAAAAACGTTGACGATCTTGACATTACTATTGAAACTTTTAACTCTACCTTTTCTATGAAACATTAGACACAGTTGCTCCTCTGCGTTTAAAAAAGATTAAAAATGGCAGCCCAACACCGTGGTATAATGAACACACTCAGGCTATAAAGAAAGCGTCCCGTAAAATGGAGCGGAACTTTAAGAAAACTAATTTATAGGTATTTCGTATAGCATGGAAGGATAGTACTCGAAAATACAGGAATGCCATAAAAACGTCTAGATCCGCCTACTTTACATCACTAATAGAAGAAAACCATCACAACCCTAGGTTTTTATTTAACACCGTGGCTAAATTAACAAAAAATAAGTCGTCAGCGACTTCAGATTCTGATTATCAGCATAACAGTGATGAATTTATGAACTACTTCACTAGTAAAATCCAAGATATTAGAGAAAAAATTATAACAATGCAACCAGAAGTGAAACCCACTGAACAAATTAACTACAGCACCCCTAAGGAGAAATTGCAATTATTTTCTACAGTAGATCATGATGAACTCTCTAAAATCATTAGATCATCAAAATCAACAACATGCGTGCTAGACCCTATACCTACAAAACTATTGAAAGAAAGCTCCCGGAAATTATAGATCCTCTTCTTAGTATTATATTAACTCATCTCTGACATTAGGACATGTGCCTAAAGCATTTAAGGTGGCTGTTATAAGGCCCCTTATCAAAAAACCCAAACTCGACCCAAGAGAACTAGGGAATTACATGCCTATATCGAATTTACCTTTTATATCTAAAGTTCTTGAAAAAGTAGTTTCAACTCAGTTATGCTCCTTCCTCCAAAGGAATGACATTAATGAAGAATTCCAGTCTGGATTTCGAGCATGTCACAGTACAGAGACTGCTTTGATTAGAGTTACAAATTATCTGCTTTTAGCGTCTGACCGTGGCTGTATTTCGTTATTGGTGCTGCTAGGCCTTAGTGCTGCATTTGACACCATTGACCACGGCATACTCCTACACAGACTCGAAAAGTACGTCGGCATTAATGGAATAGCATTGAAATGGTTTAAGTCTTATTTATCTGACCGTTTTCAATTTGTAACAATAAACAATGAGGTTTCCCGCAAATCGCAAGTCCAGTACGGTGTACCACAGGGCTCAGTCTTAGGGCCTCTGCTCTTTGCATTATATATGCTACCTCTAGGAGATATAATAAAGCGACACGGAATTAGCTTTCACTGTTATGCTGATGATACTCAACTTTATATTTCCTCGAAGAATCATGAAACCCAGCAGTTCCATCGAATAAAGGAATGCATAGTTGATTTAAAAAACTGGATGAGTAACAATTTTTTACTACTGAACTCGGACAAAACAGAAGTTTTACTTACTGGACCAAAAACCGCCATACGTAACAACCAAGAATACTGCTTAACTATTGACGGATGCTCCATAAAATCCTCGTCGTCAGCTAAGAATCTTGGCGTTGTATTCGATAGTAATCTGTCATTTGAGAGCCATGTCGCCAACACCTGTAAAATTGCATTTTTCCATTTTAAGAATATATCTAAACTACGTCATATGCTGTCACTGTCAGATGCAGAGAAATTAATTCATGCATTCATGACATCAAGACTAGATTACTGTTATGCACTTTTAGGTGGTTGCCCTGCAGGCCTATTACAAAAACTGCAACTGGTTCAAAACGCGGCAGCTCGAGTTCTTACACGTACAAAAAGTATGAGCATATAACCCCGGTTCTGTCAACCTTGCACTGGTTACCTATAAAGCATCGCATTAACTTTAAGATCTTGCTTATTACCTATAAAGCCCTACATGGTCTAGCGCCGCAGTATTTGAATGAACTTCTATTGTATTACAATCCTCCACATGCATTACGCTCTCAGGCGTCCTGTCAGTTGGTAATACCTAGAATTTCAAAATCAAGTGCAGGTGGTAGATCCTTTCTTATCTAGCACCTAAACTTTGGAATATTCTTCCCTGCACTGTCCGGGAGGCAGACACACTGTCAGTTTAAATCTAGACTAAAGACGCATCTTTTTAATCTTGCATACACTACACTTCCATAATACTAATCCTCAGAGGATTTAGGCTGCATTATTTAGATCAACCGGAACCAGGAACACATCCAACAACAAATGATGTACCTGTTTCATCAAAGAGTGCAGAGCAGTACTCTACTCTCAGCCAGTCTTGTCTCTTGTTCCAACCCATGCCCAGACCCAGAGCTGAGAATGGGAGCGGTGACCTGACAAGAGCTGGATAAAGGACGCGGCAACTTGACACGATTTTTCTACAACACTTCAAATGCTATTAGATTGTTAATGATAATCTTAAATCTATAATTTACCTTATTAGTAAGTTTATTTATTTTTTATGTAGCCTTGTTGTGCAAGCACTGTTGAGCTTGTGCAGAGGCAGCAGCTTTTGCCAGAGGGGAACTGGAATCCCCTGGTTGGGCCTGGGTTCTCCTGAGGTTTTTTTTCTCGATTGGAGTTTTGGGTTCCTCGCCACCGTTTGCATATTGTTTTGCACTATTTGCCTGTCCGGGGGGACTGCTTTAGAATTTAGAAGTTAGACATAATTAATATTGCATATAAGAATTTATAGTCCGTTTAATATTTGACCTGTGGTTCTCTCTTTATCTCAAATGTGTGCTTTCACTGTGCGAGTGTGTTTGCGTGTGTGCGTCTATGTCAATGTGTGTAGTGTGTATGCATATTGTGTGTGTGGAGCATTTGTATGTCTGTCTTTTGTTGTTTTCACCTATTTCTTGTTTTTACAGGTATATGACTTTAGTTGTTTTTCTTGTATTCAATGCGTCTCATGTACAGCTGCTTTTGTAACAATGAAAATTGTAAAAAGCACTATATAAATAAAGTTCAGTTGAGTTGAGAAATTGCGAAATAACAGAGGGTTAACTTTAGTTAACATTATGGTGATAGGTGTTTGCGTTAGTTGGACTTTCTTTTGCTTTGTTATCTTTTTCTCAGGAATTGCATCGATGATTTGTAATATTCACTTATGCAATGGTATCGAAAGGAAAGTGTGGAAATACAGCTTTATGTTTGACAATCATGAATGAATGAGTTTTGTAATATGCATCCAGCATGCATTGCAGCATGAAGCTTTTCAGTTGCTTGTCATCATTGAGTAAGTTTACATGCACAACATAAACAGATATCTATCAAAAATCAGCTTATAAAATAAACCTGTTTTCTCGTGTTTACATGCATATCAATAATCAATAATCAATAATATCAATAAGAAAAATAAGGTTTACATGAAAGTTTGAGATTTGCCAGGTTTCTCACATTCAGTGACGTCACCATTGGTTGTCCGTCTAGTAATAAAAAAATGATGCAGGAAAACAGTCAGAAGCTGTATGTAATAAGGTTCAATAAAAGGAAGGGAGGAGGCGGGAACCGGCAAACATTTAAACATTTAATAAAATAACAACAAAGTAAAAGACAGCTGGCAGCCCCTCACGGACGACTGCCGGCAACACAAACATAAATTAACTTAACATGTGTCCGGGCCCGGTCCTCTCTTTTCGACAGTCCGGTCACTCGTTCTCTTATGCTCCCAATCTCCTCCATGATACGAGACCAGTGCGTGTACAGCTGACGCTCATTAACACTCACTCACTGGCCTCGACTCACGGTCTCGCCCCGCCTACTCCACTACACTGTATTTTTATATCTCGCCCCGTTTTTGCCGGGCTTAAAACCAGCGTTGGTCTGGATGAGAGACGGGCACTCTAACAAGGAGGTTAAGACTGCAGCATCTAGCATCTGTCGCTAGAGCAGCTTTATTTGGTCGGGGAGTGAGGTTTACTCGCACATCTTCTCTCTCTGGCTGACCTCAGTTAAACCTGCAAATTCAACAACAGTTTTTAATTTTGTCGTTTCTACACCAACTGCATGATCCGAGAGCGGACTTTTATGCATTATTTTACTGTTACTTCCATTTGAGACTTTAACTATTACGCTGCCAGACATGCGCGCATAAACAATGTTGTTTATGCCGTTTATGACCTTTCCCCGATAAAATAAAACAGTTTTACGCGTTTACATGACCTAACACGCTGTCATGGTTCTCGTGCAGGAAATAGCCAAGACGAGCAGGTAAACAAAAGGAGACTTTAATCCACGGGAAGGATACGGGGAATACACGAAACATAAACACTTACAATACTGGACCGTGAATGACACAAAGAGGAGAACTTATATAACAACAGATAACGAGGGATAAACAGGTGATGGGGATAAACTAATATTGTCCGGAGATGGTGATCAGGTGAGACGGGTGCTAGGGTTTATGGGAAGTGACGTCCAGTGACGGAAGCAGGCAGACGGTGAATGTTACACACGCTAGCAGCCTTAATGTATATGTATGCCTTACAGTAACTGGCTGGCAACAGTTTTGCCAATATATAACTGTAGAAATTCCTGGTAAGGGTTAATAGTGTAGGGTATATGAATACAGTCGTAATAAACTTCTTGTACAAGATACACTTCACTATGGGCGTGTAGACAAAAATGTTTAATTTTTTAAATATCAGACAACAATAAACAATGCATTTTGTTCTCCTATCATACAACATTATAAATTCATAATAGGGACTAAATAAAGAACAAATGACAATTTTCATATAAAGAACCTTGATGTGTCAATCGCTTATTAAAAGGATAGTTCACCCAAAATTTTTAATTTTGTCATCATTTACTCCGAACAAAGGCGGTACCCATTGACTTCTATTGTATAGACACAAAACCAATGCAAGATAAAGCTTACCATCGTTGCTCGGTTATCAACATTCTTCAAAATATCTTTTGTGTTCTGCAGAGGATTAGAAAGTCATACTGGTTTGAAACGAGGGTAAATGACAGAATTTTCATTTTTGGGTGAACTGTCACTTTTAATATATACAGACAGATATAGTGCATGCTTTCTATTTAATGCTGTAAAATCCAATGATATTTTGACACAGCAGAATGCATTTTTGTAGAAAAAAATAGGCTGAAATTAAAGCTGAAATATCTAGTGCCCCCGCCTCTCCCTTCAGTGCTCGCTTTCACTCTGTCATGTAAGCTCGCCATAACAAAGGCCAAAACAAATACATATATCACCAGCTGACAGAAAATGACATGCAAGCTCTGTGTGATGCATTGACTTGTGCGCGTTTTAAAGCTGATCAGCTTTAAACGTAACACTCTTCAAATATACATGATCAGCAGAACGATCTGTCACTAACTGATGATGAAGCACACGAGGACTGTCAACCAACCGGTGCTGTTAACACTGAAGCTCCTTTTAAGCCTGTTTACATGAACAGACTCACTACCCCTCTGTGGTCTGCCTGTTGTTCTCATTAAAATGATTGTGCACCATATGTAGAGTTCTTGCATATTAGAAAGAGCTGCTGAGTTTGACTGCAACTTGACTACTGTTATGCATATAATAATTGTAGAACTACAATGTTTAGATGATTGGTACATTTTTTTATAGTTGATTGTGTTGAAATGACCAAGGAAAAATCATATTTTTAGTACTATTTTAAAATATGTTCTTTAAATATTTTGTGGTTTTAGTGTGTGTAATTAATACAATTATATAAAAACTATTTTTAAAAGTTTTTTAAAGTCATTTTCGGTTTTCGGCCAAGTGCATCCAGAATTTTCGATTCGGTGCATCACAAAAAAGAGTGCTTGTGAGGGCTTTGTTTGAAAGAAATAACAGAGGAAAACAAGACAAAATGGACACAAAAGACATTAAAGAAAGAAAAGGCAAAGCATTCTTGAATGCGTTTTGATATAATTTGGCTAATGCTTTAGTAAATTCATTAACTTACATGAATGACCAATGAACAATATAGTTTTTCAGCATTTAATTATTCTTGTTTATGTTGGTTTGTCTCAATTCAATTGTTCATGTTAGTTCATAGTGCATTAACTAAATTGTCATATTTTTTTTTTTTATAAATGTATTAGTTAACATTATAATGAACAAATATTAACATAAATAAAAGCTGAGAAATCTAGATGGTTCTTTGTTAGTTCATGTTACTCGATTCATTAATTCTTTGTTAACAAATACAACCATTAGAGCTGCACGATTATGGATAAATAAAAAATCACAATTCTTTTGTCTCAAATAGACATCACAATTCTCCTACGATTCTGACAGCTAAAAATAATGTAATATACTAGAGGTTCTGACTAAATATTAAGGCCCCTGTGAGATGATTATCTTTTTCTTTCTCTTTTTTTAGGTCTTTGCTTAAAAAATGTTATGGTTGTACCACTATAGCTACTTTAGTGAGAAAATAGTACATTAGTGCTTACTGTAATTTTACAACCAATACCGTAGCTACATTAAAACCATGCTAATTTTCATAATACTTCAATTGCAAAAGTTAAACCTCCTAAACAGAATTAGTGCATTACATTTACATGTATATTTATTAAATATTGCTACAGAAGAACAAATTGATAAGGTGACATTTACAATTAGAGGTCTGAGAGAAAGAAATATTTATCAATTTGCTAATGTCAATATATGCAAATAACCTTGTCTCTATGTTTCATATACAGATTGCTTGGAGATGTTTTTAAAGAAAGATACAATAGATAAAACATGCCTATTCTAACCTATAAACAGTTAAAATAAGATGAAAACATGACATTTTGTTAAGCTGTTTCCTCTAAACTTGCTAGTCAACTTGATGAAAGCGCTGTGATAGTGCAGCTTCTCTATTATCGTATATAACAGTAATAAGTGCAGCACACTCTTTCATTGACCTGATATGGCTGTATTGATAGATATAAGCACACAATCTGATTTGTCTGCGTTCAAAACTGCTTTCTCTGCTTTAGCGGCAGCACGCGGATCGTGTAGGTGTTTGACGATTAATTGTGCAGCTCTAACAATGGTACTGTAGTTTGCCTATCATTTGTAACTACCCTAATTTGCAATTCAAATCAATGCTACATTCAACACAAAAAAACTTTTTTAAACCCACAACAACAGCTGGCCTGCAGCTAATCATCAGTGAACCTTTGATACCCAAGTTGTTTCATCGGGAACCCACATGTGTCCTCAATGAGTCTAATATCTCTCCTTGGCAAGTTTTTACTCCATATGTTAATTTTGTCTGGTGATATTTCGCCCTCATACATTAAGTTATACAAGTTTGTGGATGTGGTGAACTCAAGCTGGTTTAAAGCTGAGGGTGACACGGGGATCCCTAAGAAGGAGTGTATTTTCTGAGCTGTGTCTTGCGGATAATTTATAACATCCTCAAACCTGACTTGGAGATAGGAATCCTCAGGTAAGGTCGCTGTAACTCTTAGAACAGCAGTGGTGTGAGCAAGCCACAGGTGGGCCAGCAACAACACAGGATTGGTCTCTGAACGTGATGCGAGGCGCAACAGCATCCTAAATTCAGCCGCAAACTTTGTACATTTGTCTCCAAGCATGTCTTGTTGAAACATAAGAGCTAGGTGCTGTTGGATGTTTTTTAGGGCATAGAGGCTAGGTTTGCTGTTATATAGCATCATGTATATCCACGCTCGAGGGTCCCTGATGATATGGATGGCCCTAAGAGAAGTGCCAATAACTTCTTGGACAAAAGGCAGTTTAAGAGCCCAACTGCCACTGCACAGATTCAGAACAACACAGGCATTTGGGTGTTCTGCCGTGTGTTTCCTCAGCCGTCTCACATACTCAATGTCTCTGTCCAAAGCAGCACGCGCCCGTCCTTTTATTTCAGCCACTATCTCTCTTCTTCTCAGCCTTTTCCTCTTGTGAGGGAGACTAACTCTCGGGGCCTGTTTGATATGGCTGCTTTTATAGAGTGGAATATTTTGCAAGAATAAGTGGGTGTTGTGGACGAGTGAATGTAGCCAGGCCTGAATCATTTTAAAACGCCCATGCTGGGCTTCTGACCGAGTCCATTCACAAGCATCTACTAAAGAGTCAAATTCAAACTCTGTTTCTGGTATATCCAAGTGCTCTGTAGGAATGCTTAAGTAGACAAAGTCTGTATTGTTGTAAAAAAGCTGCTTCAGGATGTCTGATCCAGAGCCAGGTAGGGTTGTTATCACTACGGTGGGTAGAAGGAGGTTCATTTGCTTGCTGACTTTAGGGTCAGTGGTGTCTCCTCGCCACGTCATCCGACACAGAAGCTGGTCACAGCTGTTTAACACAAACAGGAGCTCGCTAGTCCACAGCAGCAACACAGAGAGCAGAGCGTACCGCAACAGTCTACTAAAGCAAACATACACTTTGCGCTGCAGTATCAGAATTACAATGGCCACAGACAGTATTACCCCAGCTAAAACATTTACCATAAATCCTAAGTCAAACAAATTATTGTGTAGCGTTGTCTGTTTTTTGACAAGATGCGCCCCCAAGCCAAAACGGATAGTGTGATGTTGGTCTTCGATCTTAGCATAGCCCCCAAAGCCCAGATAGCCTGAACGGGCCCCAATGTCTTTGTGATTGGTTACTATAGAAACTATTTTCTCAGTATTGTTTATGATGATGGAAAGCTTGATTCCATTCTTACTGTTTTCAATGACCCTGCAGTTGGAAACCTTAATGTAGGGCCCATGCATCACATAAGCCATTCTAACAACTGAACCTGTGAAAGGAAAGGTGACGTTGATAAACTGTGTCCATCTCTTTTTTAACTCTGCCGCCTGCTCTACCTCCTGTATCTGTGTATTGGGGCTGTAGCCCTGATCATCAAACCAAAACATTTTGTAATGAGCATCCCAGACATCCATCAATGCCCCATTATATATGTCTCTAAACCTATGGGGGACATATTTAAAGTCGATGTCCAGGTTGTGAAAAAATGCACTGACAGTGTTCACTGGTGAGTCCTCCCTTTTCTCAACATGGTCGACTACCAGAAGAGTCTGTGAGTTCAGAAGAACCAGTGCTCGGTACACACTCCTTAATTTCATAGCTGTGGAATATGCCGCTACTGCCTCCCCACTCACAAACATAGTGTCTCTGTGTGCGGAGGCGGTGATCACCTCTCCTGCACAGTCTCCCACACCTTTGTCAGTCCATCGCAGCCACTTGGCACACTCCCCAAGCTGCCCTTCCCAAGGAGCATTACATTGGCTTGTTGGAGAGGGACTAAACACCAACACGTTGTTTAAGTAGCTATATTTGGGGCCATATAAAGCCTCAGAAACAAATACTTGTCCATTAGGAGCAAAAGTAAATGAGTTTTGGTCTGGATGCTCATGACCAGGGTTAAAGCTATTCCAGCCATCCAACCACGAGTAAGCTTTGGTATGGACGATGTCAAATACTGCCCGACCACCCAGCTTTCCCGATTTAAACGAGACAAAGGTATTCCCTTGAACCATAGGTAAACCGGCCCCGTAGGTCACCACACCCCAGTCTGAGAATATGTGCATTTTAGCCTGACTGTACCCAACAGGGGGCTGTGGTATAAGGCCGGCATTATACCAGATAAACTCTGTATGAAGGGTTGCCCAGCGCTGGGCAAAGGACTGACCTAAAGGGCCATCTTTGGGTCTGTGCTTCCTTATCTGCTGTGCTAGCCAGTTCCCCGACCCATTCTTAATCACAAAAGAATCTAAAAAAACTAATTGGCTCTCTGGTCCATAGAACCAGTTGTAGTTTGAGTCACCTATGCCAACCGTTCTTTGAAAGCCTGGCAGCAAAGTGGCATAATAAAACCAGAAATGATTTCGAAGCCAGTTGTTATTTGTGTTGTCTATGTTGAAGTGGCGCTGGGCTAGAAAAACATACTGTGTGATAGATTTTGCTGTGTAACTCCCAAATGCCACTCCCTCGTCCAAAGAGCCATCAACAACATGGTTCAACAAAAACATTGTCTTCTCCATGTAATTTACAGACACCTGTTTCCAAACCATCGACTTTGTGTCATGTGCACCCAGAACTATTGCACCGGTCAAAATAGCTACAATATTGGTGGTTTGATGATTTTGTAAAAAGTGTTTCCCCCATCCCCTGTACTCTGACATCGTGTAGAGCTCTTCGGTTTCAGAACGTATTCTCTTCAAGTACAGCTCCCGGCGCTGTTCATCCAGAAACAAGTAGATGAAGTCAAAAGCAGTAGCAAATCCGCTGAGTGAATGAGCTGTTGGCACTTCTTCATTAGGTGCACTGGTTACTTTCCAGTCTGGATATTCTGACATTCTGTCCATAAATTTAAACAGAAATTGTAAGGTAGCAGTGTCTTCAGGATACAGTAAACAGTAGAGAGCCAGAGGTGGGAGGTTGTTGCCATAAATCTCATTCCACTTGTTGGTGAACTCGCTGTGCTTTGCTGGAGGCATGTAAAGCGGAGTTGTGGAGAGCATAGTCAACACTGCTGCCCGGATGATTTTAAAAACGTGGTTATGACTTGTGGTTGACCTTTGTCTCAATAGTGGTACATCATCTTGGCTAAAGTACAAGTTAGGGTGAAGAGTGGCTTTTCCTAGCTCTGGTGCATGGTTCCGGGTGAACTGGAGCTGCTCAAAGTCACTAAAAATATCCTTCTCTGAGGCATTAAATATTCCAGAGAAAGCAGCTGCCGCTGCTAAAAAAGCTGCAAAAAATATTGGGCACCATATGAACCTCCAAGTCACTGTACACAACATTTTATTCTCTTTTCCTTATTGTATTTTTGGTGGCTATTAACATTCCACTGGCTAATCTCCTCATTCAAAGAAAAACATACAAATGGTGCCCATTTTATATAAAATATATATATAAACTATATATTATATATATATATTTATATATTTATATAGTTTGCTTCTTTGGTTTCCAAAATTTTATTTTAGTGTGATATTAACAAATTGTCAGGATGTTTTAAATAAAAATAAACTCTGTAAATGCTTACATGTCCTTTAATCATACGAAACGTTTACCATCCTGTTACTCCACAATAAAAAAGGTTTCATATAAGGTTTGGATCAGTAATCCGTTCAAGAGAAAAAAATGAAAATTCAGGCTCAAATCATTTGTAATCCATTAAATTGGCCTTTCGGGCGATGTGGTGGTTTCTATTTGAAGTGTAGATTATGTGATGCCCATCCAAAAAACGCATGCTCACTGTCTCCTCTGATCATGACAAACATCAACATCGAAATCATTATGCATCAGCATATACAACGTTACACCGACAAAATCGCATTTCTCATCAATAATATCCATCTACGGGTGCGTCTTTAACAATTATTTTGGATTGCAGGCGCATGTAGAGAACGTAAAGAATATCCTTAAAAGCGGAGATTTCAGCGTTCGTGTAATAATCCTCAAATATGTCACTTAAGGTGAGCTAGTGTTCGCAGCGTCCGATGTTCGTCCCACTTAGCTGTTTTGTCTCTTGTCTGCGGCTCCGCCAATGACACTGACGTTACCATAGCGACCACTGGCTGTAGAGGGCGCGAGCTGCCTCTCTCCCTTTCTCCTCCCACACACACTTGTGTTCGACCACACGCAGTGCTGCGCAGACCGATCAGCGTATGACATCAAAGTAGTCGAGAGCAGTGCTTACAATTCTTTATGGAAAGCCAGTAGTTCAAAAACGTCAGTCGATAAAACGCGCCCTTACAAAAATGTCATGTAGTATTGCAAGTTATTAAACATCTAAAGTACCACGCTGGTGTGATAATTGTGTCATATTGTGTTGTTCTTTAGAACGCTTTATCACAGGATTTGTTGTAGGCCTAGAATTTAATAATATTCCTGCAATATTTTTGTGGTACTGTGTCCCAGATAGCAAACCGATCTCTTTTCGATAAACCTTAGCTTTCAAGCAGGGGGGAAATTTAGCCAGTGCTGTCCCGCGAGCGCAATGTCTCTCTTTCCCTGCGCAGGGATCATCTCAGTGAGCAGCAGGAAGAAGCAGCACCTTCGACAGGTGACTCCTGAATGAAATGAGTACAAAACAGCGTTTCCAACAACCTGTCACTGTTTTCGACTGTTTGAACATATAAACAAGAACACATTTCAGAACTGACAATCGAAACCGAAAATATGTAAATGAGAACGGCTTTATTGTTGTAAATATAATCTGTAGGCTAAATTAGAATACGCTCACAGTTGTCTTTGGAATCTCAAAAGGTAAGAGTTTTTTATATGTATTTGGTGGTGTTTCTTCGCCAATAATTAATGTAATATTGATATAATGTTGATCGGGTCTAACTGCCTTACTTTGCCGGTTTTTAGCCTTTTTTATTTGAAAATCAAGAGTGCTTTTACATACATTGCAAAATGTTTACTTATACAGACTCGTAACATATTCTAAAGAAGTATACCTATGTAACCGGGTCACAAAGTTAATGGATAAAACCCCCTAAACTAATTGATCCCAGAGAAAGGGTGTGGGCTATCTGATCCTTTTTAGTCGCTGGTAGAAATGTAATGCTGGCCCTTTAAGATGCGATACTAAGCTGAGGAGTCTCGCTCTTGTGTTTTCCAGTGAGCAGCGCGTTTCGTCAGGCGGCTCGAACAGTGCACACGTGGTAAGGAAGGGATGCTTTTGAAGAGCATAAGTGACTCAATTTGATAACATCAGTGTAAAATTCTACAGTTTGTGTGTTTAACCTGTGGTACCAGTGATGTTATGACGTTATATGATGTTCTTTTGTAAAATCAAGATGGAAGAAAGTGGTTCATAAGGCCAAATGGACATTCTGGACATTGCAGAAGCTTATCGAAACGATGCCACAGGGATGTACATATATAAATATAGTTTTATCATTTAGATTTTGTAACAATTTCTGAATAAGCTCCTGCAGACCGAATGAAAAACCCATTAATAAAGCAGATTGAAGGACCATACTAAAACACTTTATATGATATAAGTGATATTTATATTATATTTTTATATGAACATCATGGCGTTTACAATTTTTTTTGTTGAGAAAAACAAGCACATCTAAATGTTCGGATGAAAGTCAAGTCTGTTAACAGTAGCCAAGGTGGACAGATAAGCTTACACACAGATAAAGCCATGTTTTAAAGGTTGAAGCGATCAAGCTTATTGAAGTGCTTTGTATTTATTAATTTTGAAGTAATTTCAAAATAAAAACAACATTATTCTCATATTTTTTTTGTCATCACTATACGGACCCCTTATGGCATTCCTGCCTTTTATTCACACAGGGTGCTTTCTGATGCAGGCAACTTTATTTAACCTTCTACTACTAATAAAAATAGGTACCTATCTATCAAGAAAGCAGCACTCTCTAGCAATTTTAAAGCAATTTTCTGGGATCAACGTCTGTGAAAGGGGTGTTAGATGTCGAAGTAAGGCTACTGTATAGCCTACTGCACACAGCATGGCTTGCAATCTCTTAAATTTCGTACATTGCAACACATATTTCTGCTTAAATATCATGCAAAGTTAACAATAAGAAGTGGTTCGCATTGCCAGATTAACTACAGAATGGTGAACGATTTAACGTGTACCTTCTGGCATTTAATTTTCGTTTTAGAAAGGTAATTTAAAAAACAAAAAAGGACCCTTGTTTTTATTTTCTACTAATAATCCAGAACCAAGCGGTGGAAAAACGAGTCAATTTTGCGGTTCTTCTGTCATTTACAGAAAAGAAAATCCATTGAAAACGAAAACAGAAAACTGCCTCACTTTCCAATTTACTAAACGCCATAACTGGGAACGGCCACAAAAACGCCACAGACTTGGTCGGCATAACTGGGAACGCCCACAAAACTCCATTGGATTTAAGGTGTGTAGACCTTGTTAGGTGCTTAGCCCCCTGTAATGATTTGGATTGTTTTTTGCTTGGTGCGCTGTCGAAAAGTTGCTATGTTCTGCATCATAGTAATAAGTTACTAAAAAACCCAGATCTGAAGTTTTATATACAGCGATAGAAAACAGACTGGTGTTGTCCCGTTCCCCACTTAACGTGAAAAACCCTTATTCATTCAGTGATTTGTTCGACTGAAGCACGCGACGTTCTCGCAAAACAAGTCAGTTTTAACTTAAGGAAACTTTATAAAGGAAGCTTTATAAACATATATAAAGCGTATAACGTGGTTCAAGGCAGCGATAAGCTACGAACACAACATTTTCTGTTATTATGTTGATGTGGTATGTATCAGTGGTAAAAAAAAACAGTGTAGTAAATTGGTTATAACAGTTACATGGTCGTTGTTTCGGTACATTAAGCCACGAAGCTGTTACCTTAATAGACTAGTCTATGGAGATGACAAAAGTATGTATAAGGGTAATTTTAATCAAATAACAGTTCAGTGTTGCAATTTAGAGCCATAAGCATTAATATTTTACTTGGCCACTTAAACCATTTACGACTTTCTTATGAATCGTGATTAAAAACTACAAAACTAGCCCTATGAAAGAGCGTAAGATAATAATCAGTCACACAAACTATCCCAAACTCAGGGTACAATTGACCAAATCACTGCATGAATAGATATGCAAATATATATGCAATAAGGGTTTTTCACGTTAAGTGGGGAACGGGACAACACCGGTCTATTATTTATCGCTGGATATAAAACTTCAGATCTGGGATTTTTTTGTAATTTATTAGAGATTCAGAACACCACATAGCAACTTTTAGACACCGCTCCAAGCAAAAAAATAAATAATAAAAAAAAGGGGGGGCTAAAATCAAGCACCTGTGCCTGAGGTGCAAATATGTTTTTTGGATTAACATATATTTCAAAATGTAGTTTATTCTTAATGTAACTTTTGAAAATTGCAAGTGAAAACATCACGTTCCATTTCGTAGAATGACTCACCAAGCATAACATCTAGCATATTTTTAAGAATAACAGGCACAATCAATGCAATTTTCCCAGTTTCCTGCAATTTTAAGAATCTAGAGGCATGATGTTTTTGTACTAGACGTATATTTTAAACCATTGAATTGTGTTAAGAAATGTTAACGTTATTGTGGTTTTATTGCAGAAGAAGTGCAGCCAAGCAATGCATCTAACGTTAGTGCAGTGTTTCTCAAACTTTTTCTGCCATTCCCCACTTTGGAGGTAGGGAAGGGTTCCCAGCCCCACCTGTCCTCAATCGCCCCAACAAAATGGTAATAAACTTTTGTCTGCTGGGGCAGAATTTCCGATTTTCTTTTTTTTCCATGTCACAAATCCATTGTAGGGTTAGGCCGATGCCATCATCCATCGTCGATGGCTGATAGACATGACGATGTTGAGCTGCATCGTGATTCCAACAAATGTTTCACTGCGTCACGTGACTCTCGCTGCTCTGTGCTGCAGGTTGTAAACAAATATGAACAAGGCTAAGAGGCAGAAAACCTTGCACTGTACAGATCAGACTAGTCTGACTTTATAACTGCGTAGCTTGCGCTGTATAAAGAGGATGCGCAGCTTGCGCTGACCCGCCTGACTTTATAACTGTTTAAAGAAGACAGCCACACTTTATAACTCTTTTAATGAATATAACATCAGAACAAAAATACAATCAAGCCTCACTTTTTTCCCTACTATGGCGAGGGAAATGACACCGGACTGATTGCGTCAGACCGGTTATATTAATTAACACTAATAACAGAAGCGTTAGTTTTGCCTTTTTATATTGGAACCGAGTTGGATAATAAAACATGCAGATTGACCAGGCCGTTCTCTATAGTCCTTGAAAAGCGAATTCTGTTAAAGACAATATCTCGCTTGGCACTGAACTTTGAGCTCTATCATTTTGCAGGTATTGTTTATGCTCTAACAACAACATTACACACTAACTAAAGGTTGAAAAATGTGATCGCGGGAAATGTGGCGTTTAAATGCCTGATATTACTTTAGCGGTTTATTCATATTCTTTCTTTAGTTTATACCTTACAGATGTGAGAGTAAACACAAATTTTAGTGATTTTCTATCGATTTGGCACGTTGAAATGAACGGACCCTAATGATTGTGAGTGTTACTAAAAAAAATATTGATTGTTGTTTTTAAAGGGGCGATGATTTAAGACCTACATTTTTATCCGAGCTTTTGTTATATAAGAGGGAATCGTATTCAAGCGAACATCCTGTAAGTGTCAGAACTGAAAACGCCCTTGTCACTGAAATTAACTGTTATTGACACCAGGCTCAGCAAACGGCAGGTCCTGGAATGCACCTATCTATGACGTCGTTGATAGGTTGAACACCGCCTCCACAGAAAAATATCAACGACTACTTCTCTAGCCCCGCCCACTGGTTCGCGAATGACTTTAGCCAAACATAGTACACACTCCCGTATTTGTGATGACTAACAAACTGGTAACCACAGCGGCATGTTTTTCGGCTAAAGATTTGTTTTGTCCGTCCGTTTAAACTAAACTGTTGATATGCGCTGTGTTGTGTTTATACTCAGAAGGCTACATCACACAGCGTTCTTTTGCTGTGTTGCCATGTTTGTTATTAATAAGCACTTTTATTTACATTTATGCATTTGGCAGTCGCTTTTATCCAAAGCGACTTACATTGCATTATCCTATACATTTATACATAGGTATGTGCAATCCCCTGGGATCAAACCCACAACCTTGCGTTGTTAACGCAATGCTCTTACCACTGAGCTACAGGAAAGCTTGTTTTATGCTTGTTGTTTTGGTCTTAGATCAAAAAGCCTCGGCACGTAGGTCTAAATAAATGGTCTGTTGCAGATTTTAAGAATTTTTGGTCTTATAAAATATATAAACAATTAGCATTTTAAGGTTTGTTTTTGTCTTGATTTCCTTTTTTTATTCTGTAAAGATCTGGCAACCCTGACACTTTAGCGAAGGGCTCTCGAGAGCGGCTAGCCCCATGTAATATGACTTCTTTCACTGTTCTTTTTATTTAGAGAGACCAAGCAACAAACATGCAACATTGTGCAGGGCCTAGTTGTGGAAGAACACGGTCGCTTCCTTTGGATTCTGATATTAGGAATGCGTGGTTGAAGTTTATTTCAAGTACGTTCCTGCTCACGTGGGTGAAACATTGAGCATTTGTTCACTTTATTGTACTGTGGATTACTTTGTGAACAAGACACTGGATTTGCTGAGAGACTAAAATTTAAAAGCAGTGCTAATATTGGATCCGACAGGGATGGCGCAACAATCTTATGTGAGTAAAACATATTTTTACTATGCTCAGTGTTGTGCAAGTTACTTCCAAACTGTAATACAGTACAGATTACTTTGTTACTGTTATTTAAAAGTAATCCTTTACCTTGCAATATTACTGTCTCAGAATTGTAATACGTTACATGATTCCTGTATTACTTTTACCAAAATAACTACAGAAATAGAACAGTCTAAACATTCTAAAATGACAAAACGTCTTTGTATTTTTGTATTTTAAAAATACAAAATACTTTTGGCCAATCAACCTCTTTATTTGACAGCTGATTTATTGAATTAACAAGGCTATACAAAAAAAAATAACTAAGATTAAATGCATTTAAATACAAAACAATAGTATTTTGTATTTCAAATGGATGTATTTTAAACACTGTCCATCCATGCAGTCTAATAAGGAGGTTGATTGGCAAAGGAGGAGGCATATCCATTACTAAACCGGATTCTGTGGAGGAAGCAGAGACAGGGTTAATATACGGCTTCAGCCGGGAAACATGGAAGGAAGGGGAGATCCGGTAGCTGGAGCCGGTAGGTGACTGGATTGATCTGACGGGTGACAGTGAATGGTCCAACATATCTGGGTCTCAGCTTGCGGCAGGGCTGTCACGCTTTTGGTCCGGGCAGAAGAGCACACTCAGAGTACCAGTGAAAAGGGGTTTTTAATGAACAATCCAAAACGGCAAACAGAAGACGGATGAACGAAAAGGCAAAAATCTCCAAAACAAAAACAGAAGTCCAATGTAAAATGAATAATCCAAAAAACGGGTATCGGTCTTGAGAACAGAGTATATACATAACAGGCTACAGAAATCTGGTACGAGTAACAACAACAATACCAGACAAAGAACAGAACCAAAAGGCAGGGCATAAATAGAGTCCGGTAATGAGGTGCAGGTGTATGTGATCAATACTCAGGGGAGTGCGAGCGGGACAGTCCGTGAGTGAGTGACGATGCAGGGGGCGTGGCTGGTGAGGGGGAATCAGGCATCGTTACAAAGGGTTTCCTAGGTATTGTATATATTTTTTGTTCTGTGGAACTCATTTGAACAGATTTTGGGAGTCACCTTTGACTACCATTATACTTTTTTCTGCTATGGTAGTCAATGATGCCAAAGAATTTTCAGTTGCTAACATTCTATCAAATATCTTTGTGTTCAACCGAACAAAGAAATGTATACAGGTTTGGAACAACTAGAGGGTGAGTCATCCATAACAGAATTAAACATTTTCGGTGTTGTGTCCATTTAAAAAACATCTCGTGTGTTCGAGGCCACGCACGGAAATGGACGAGAAAGGTGTTTTCTCTTCGTAACACTTGCAAAAACTTGCTTAAGAAATAAGCATGGTTAAATTGACTACATATGTATAATGTGTTCAAGCACGTCAATGTTTTAGTTGATCTAGACTGCGTATAGAGCTGCTCAAACGTGATATGTGGCAGTCGGAAGGATCAACTGTTGTACACTCACGCGTAATTTCTTTCATTGTACAACGTGACATGCACCTTAGTACGAAACATTGGTAAAAACATAATTGGGATGCATTGTCTAATACCACAGCTATATTTTCCTCTTTGGTTGAGCTGAGCTCCCGCGTCCCTCCCTGTACTATAACCTGCCTTGTCAGACGCTCGTTCCCCACACTTTTGAGAACGGGTCCGTTCCTGGAGTCGCCAGGTATTCATCTGAGTATGAAAACACATTAAGAACTTTATCAATTAACATTTATCCATAGAATATAAATACAAATTTTGGCGGCCGCAGTGCATTATGAAAGTAGGCCAAAATCCCCGCAACCCGCGGCTCCATAATTTTTCCCACAACTGCATTTTCAAAATAGCCCAATTGTGCGGGAAAACCGTGACCCTGGAAACACTGGCGCTAGGGCTTACAGCGAACCAGGCGGGGCCAATAGCCTTAGACCTCGAGCTCAGAGGCTGAAATCATGCCGCGTTCAATACAAAATACAAAGTTCCACAAGCCAGAGGGAGATGAATGACACCACGCTAACGTCATAAGTAGACCTCATACAACAGTATAAAATAATAAAAACGGCCAGGGCTGCGTTTCCCAAAAGCATCGTAGCCTTAAGTTGATCATAGCTCCATGGGTGACAATGGTTCTAAGATCAACTTAAGGCTACGATGCTTTTGGGAAACGCAGCCCAGTTCAGGACACCTTTAAAAACGGACAACCTGCTAAACGTATGTGGTAAAACAAGAATATAATGTTAAACTTAAACATAATGTTTAATCTCTGTCCATAAATATCTGCTTTAAATCCTCTATTGTGTTGCAGTCTTTGATTATTTATGTCATGTACTACAGTATAAATGAAATATCTGATTGTGATGTACAGTGCTGTGTGTAGTTTTATAATCGTTATACTGTGCTTTATACATATCTGAATAGAAAAGAACTCCAACTTTGCATAAGATTGAATCTTTAATGCACATATTAAATCACAAATTAATTTAATCAACCATGTGAGGGATGATAATTGTTTAAATGAATAATAAAAACAAAATTCTTAACAACGTGACTGTTTGGTCGTTAGGACATGCTCATCACGTCCCAGAAACCATATTTGGCACGTCGCTTCGACGAATATGGTATGTTCCAGGTGTTTCTTCAGGAGGTAATCACCATGTCCCAACAACGTCCAAGTTACTTCGTCACGACGAATATGGGAATCACAGTTATGTCGCTGGAACGTTATTATGGAACGTCCTGGCAACGAATATGGTCTGGTCCAGGTACATCGTCACAACGTAACTGTGATAACTGGGCGCTCACGTCCATATTGATAAATGCTCAATTTTGCGTGGAAACGACCGTAAATGAGGCCCATGATGTTTTTTTACTCCACTCCACATATATCATAAACCATTGAAATGTGTTAAGAAATGTAAACCAGGGCTCTCAAGTTTTGTTAAAAGTTTGAAGTGATTCCAATTCTCTCAAGGTTTTCTAGCAGTTAAAATGTACTATTCTTATAATTGATCAGCACAAATATAAATTGTAAAAAATGGTCAATCTGATAAAAGATAAACAAATGAATGCAAATAAAATAAAAAGTTTTGTATTTTTTTATTATGTATAAAAATAATAAGAAATTAGGCCCCAAACAAGTGCTCAATGTACATACTGTACACATAAAGCAGGATTGTAGAAATTGTCCTGAGCATGTATGACAAGCTGTGTGTGTAAAACATTAGGATACTGAAATGTTAACCGGAATGCTCTGATTTAAGAGATGTAATCTTAGCATAGCTGAAAAGAACAGTAATACAGGAGAATTTAGAATAGTAAAAAACTATACTTGACTTAGTTATAGCCAAAGCTAAGGTAAAAGCATTCAATGTGCATTGTCTTTTATATGCATTGCCTTTAAAAACTGATATTTAATCCGTTATTTCAACCAGTAAGAATAATGACAAACTGTAGACAGTAAAATGTTATCAACACATCAACAAAAGCCATATTTAAACTGCAGCAGTTGATTACTGTTTAATGCTGGTCAAATGTGCCATATTTACACCAATATCACATAATGTAAGATTAATGTTAATTAATTGTAATTTAACGTGCAAGTTATATATTAAACATAAATGATAAAAAGACAAAAACAAATAGATCGCATCCCCATTGATTCCCATATAATTTATTTTCCCTAATATGGCAGTAAATGGGATATGAGATCTGTTTGGTTACTGACATTCTTTCAAAATATTCCTTTGTGTTTGGCTAAACTAAAACATGTATACAGGTATGGAACAATCTGAAGAGTGAGTAAATGATGACAGGATTTAAATTTTTGTGTGAACTGACCCTTAAGGCTGATCAGAGGATATATGATCTCGTCATAAATATAAAAAACAGGCACTGCAAGATATTATAGTAATTTTTTATACATTATACAATTATACATTAAAATATTTTTTTTTGCATGTCATATTCTTGTGCGCTAAGCAGACAAACTGTTTATGAGTGATTATATTGCCGTTTTTTAATTGGTAAAACTTCACATTGTGTCGGCAGCATGGAAAAGAAACCTTTATGTAATCTGGGAATAAACTCGCGTTATAAAGGATGAAACGATCTGCATGAAACTTTCTTTATAATACAGTAAATGGGTCTGGCTGATCGTATCTGCTGCGAGCACTGTGTATAAATGTTATGGTGCTTTTAATGTAGAATAAGCGCAGCTCCCCCGTCTACTTGCATTTGTTTACAAGCCACTCTTCCGACAAATATGGCGGCGCCGTTGACGTATCGCAGCAGCTGACCTAAGCGGCCAATGCGCGGTCGTTTTTGTCTATGAAGTAAACGAGGACAGACGAGCAGAAACTGAGAAGTACACAGAGCGCACAAATAAGATTTGAGAGCCATCCGTGCACAGCAGCGTCACAGCGCATGCGTGCTCGACTACTATGCTCGCGCTTCCTGTCGAAAGGCACTACTAACCGGAGAGATGATGCTTCTGAAAGCAGGTACTGGCTACATTCAACTTTTCAATGTATCACCTTAATACACTTATCTTATTAAACCAGTTATGGATATTATAGTAACAACCGTGTGTGATTATGTGTTTGTAGTTATATCGCTTATTATCTTCAGTCCGACGGCGTTTGGTCTAGTGGAGGATCTCGATGACACGTAAGACACTTCATCTCCGATACTGTCATTTAATATTATACAGTTACCAAAATTTTGAGGTTGTGTGAGAAAACGGGGTTTTAGACACATGAATGACTAGCCGTTGGTTCTTATATTGAGCTTATGAAAATTAACAATGTTTTGTTGGTGAATTGTTTACTATAGGCAAACCCATGGTTTTACTAAAGTAACCATGTTTTTTAAAACCACGGTTATTTTGTGGTAACCACGGTTATACTACAGCAACCATGGCTTTTTAATTTCAACTAATTTTTATAAGGGCGAGCACATCTGACAGACACAGCTCAGGCATGTGCTGAATTAGGTATGGCATGTCAGTTTGGGCTGCTCAAAGAATCATGGTTGACAATTATTCACCTTGATATTGAAAAAGTGAAATCTCCCTATAGAACACCTGATTCAAATCGTCAGACCCGCTTGGAATGTTGGTTAGTTTGTTAATTAATCTCCCTAATAACACACTAACCATGTGATGATTTAAATATCTGCCTGTTGCATGAAAGCCCTTAAGTGAGGGTTTTCCTGAGGGACTAAGGCAAGGGATTTCTTTAAGAGCGTGGCAACATAGGTCCTAACCGTCACCCTTACCTAAGTGTTAAAACTTACAGTTAGGTCCATAAATATTTGGACAGAGGCACATTTTTTGTTATTTTAGCTGTGTACCAAAATATATTTGAGTTACCGTTGTATAATGGATCCTGTCTTAAAGTGCACACTCTCAGGTTTAGGGTGCAGGGCTGCATGTTAACTTTTTTGAACATAGCACAGAGGTTTAAAGGGGTCATATGGCTCGAATACGTGTTTTTCTGAATCTTTGTTTTGTTATAAGTTGCCCATGCATGTACTAGACACATAAAGTTGCAAAAATTTAAGTGTCTGAACAAAAGATGCATTCTATCTAAAAGCGAATGCTCACCCAGACCTGCCTGAAACGCCTCGAGTAACAACACCCCCACAAATCTATGTCAGTTCGTGGTATGATTTCACAAATACCGCACAAATCAGTGGCGATTCGTGACTCCTCTTCAGGGGAAGCAGTAATGCGAGTAATAACGGAGTTAAAGGCTGAGTAGATAATTTGGAAAATGCTAACGTTTGCCTGCTAGCAGTGCAATCACAGGATCCCTCCCTCTCGCAAATCGCCATCCAAAGCCATGCCTCCTCCAAAACACATGAGCGCGAGCACTATGGGGTCAGAATTGTTGCAATATTCTGAATAAATAAACTATGATCCGCAAATAAATATAGAGAGTTTCACAAACATTTTATAAATCCACATATGCACAAAAAGCGAACCATAAATATATGTTAGACGTTCCACAAAAAAAATGGAATTCACAAATAAATACAATGAGATTTGCAAGTAAGACATATTTACAAAATTATTTAAATGCCATTTATTTGTGGATCGCTTTCTGCGCATTTGTGGATCGCTTTCTGCGCATTTGTGGATCGGCGCATTGTGGATCGCTTTCTGCGCATTTGTGGATCGCTTTCTGCGCATTTGTGGATCGCTTTCTGCGCATTTGTGGATCGCTTTCTGCGCATTTGTGGATCGCTGCACACATTTGTGAATGGCTCTCTGTGCATTTGTGGATTTTGAAACATTTCTAACGTCAAATAGTGCTCACAATCCACAAATGGGTGGACTCCGCCCATTATCTACGCAAGCCAATCGGTTAACTTCCGCTTTTGTTGTCCAATAGGCCACGTTCTATCTTCAGCCAATCACCTTTTGCTCTGCACTAAGATTCAGGGAGCTAACATGGCGACTAGTGGCGATCTAAAATGTGTGGTATACTAAATGATAATGGCCTCTTCTTTATACTATGTAAAGATTGCTTGTGTTTATATATGTACATTGTCCGTATTGTTACATATATACTGTATTTTAACGTTTATGACTTGATACCAGTGTGCACGGACTGGAGTGGAAAATCCCGGTGACTAGGCAGTCGGGACTGATTTGGTTTGCCAGCCAGCCGTTTTATTGTGTTTATGTACCAAAGGGCTAAATTCCGATTTTGGCATTCGATCAAATATAATCTTTTACTGCATGGGTAAGCAGCTATTTCGATCCTCACACTCGGCGTGTGCCTCCTTTCAAGGTGCGCAGAGTTTGCAATGCGCACTGCAGCTGTCGGTGTACTACCAGTATACGATGGCAGAATTAACGTGGGGGAAATCATCAGCATTGTGAATTTCTCTGTCATTCATAATTCATAATTAAACGTAATTTTATCAGTCATCTCGGTTTATCCCATTCCTGAATGATCTCTGCTGCTATGGCTGAACTGTTCGGTTTACTGTCTAACTCTCTGCCATGACAATGGATGTCGATTCTTTTACTATGATCTTGTGCACACAATATTTTCTCAAATTCAACCCCAAAAGTAAATGATGTAGGCCTATAAAATTTGTGTTTTCGAACCTTACCATAGTAAATATTGGTATAGGCTACAACTGCAGATAATCATCTTACTGTAGTCAATAATAATGGATGTGGCAGTGCTTTTAGTAGCGTGTTATACGATAAACGTCTCCATTTTACCTGGTGCTAATTAAATAGTTATTGTTGGGTTATAATTATGTATATATTGCCGCCTTTTAAATTACATATAGGACAGCTTTAAAATACTGTTTATTTCCATTATTTCATGGCAAATAAAAAACAACGGGGGCATTAAGAACACAAGGGAGGCAACACAACTTTTTTCTTCGATGAAAAAAGTATGAAGCAAATTATAAAATTGCCAAATAAAATTGATTGAAGCTAATTGTACAAATGAATGAGTTCTCCATACAAATGCACAAAAGGCATTGGATATTACTGGGCATTTCAGTAAAGCCCTTTTCATACAGAGATCCGGGAAATATGCGGAAGGTGTGTCCCGGGATGACGGGATCGGTTGATTTTGGTTTACAATGCCAGTGACCTGTCCGTGCGTTCACACACATCCTGAAGACATGTGACGTGTAAGGTAGCCAACTGTTATGCAGTCTGGAACGTAGCGCTGTCACGGTGAAGGAATTTTCCTTGCGGTGATTTTTGTATTTTTATAGTTCAGTAGCTATATTGTAACCCCATTCCTTCTATATTTAGTGACAAATAGGCCTGAAAAAGCTCCTAAATGGGGTTATTATATAGCATACATTACTGGTTTTTAAATGATAAAGATATAAATTTAAATTTAAATCAAAATAAGTACTTTTTATGTAGCCTATTTATTGGTAAATGCAGAACACTGAAGAATGAGAAGAACCAAGGTATCCCAACCAGCTGAAGTTAAATATAAGTAAATATATAAATATATGAATAGGCCTATATAAAAAACTAATTGTTTGGTACAAATTTACAGAACCTCAATAAAAATTATAACAGAACGATGCACAGTTTTTATTAAACATTTGTCAATAGCCTGTTTTAACTACTTTAACTGCAATAAAAAAGGCAATTATTTAGTTTTACTTGCTTTTGTTTAGAAAAACAAGCATGCTCAGGTAAGCTCGAATCAGTCTGTTAACAAAAAACAAATAGCTCTTCCACGTTGTGTACATGAAGAGACGTACTTTTAAAGATTGCTAAACGTTCAAGTTTATTGAAGTGCTCTAGCATTGTAATTTTGTGTTGATCGATGAAGTCATTTAAAACTTGCTGCATTTAGAGGCGACATAGCCTATTCTCTCTCAATTTCAGTAAACATGCTCGGGAAACATTCAAACTTGGAATACTACAGCGGATATTTCGGACTGCTGAGCGAATCACTGGTAGACTACTACCGTTATCACTGCAAGAACTTTACTCATCCAGAGTGAGCGAGTAAAAGGGCTCGCAAAATCTCTCTGGAACCCTCACACCCAGCACACTTTCTCTTTGAACTGCTGCCGTCTGGTCAGCGCTACAGAGCACTGAGCACCAAAACAGCCAAACATAGGACAAGTTTTCTTTCCTCAGGCCATCTACCCCATGAACAGTTAAATGTTCTCCCCACTGTGCAATAAATATGTGCGATACTAAACTACTCACTTATACTCATATTTATTTGTATTATACAATATGTTACTGATTTTATATATCATATAGCTATCCCATTCCCCTACACAATTTTTTATAGCACCTTATAACTTATATGGCACATGCATAAAATATAGCATCCATTTTTCATGTGTATTGTCTATTACATATTTTTGTATTATTATTTTGTTACCTGTGTCTTGTCACTTTATGTGAGCTGATTAATAAATGTATTATACTACTACAGTATTTCTATGTGGGGAATTGTGGACAGACTTGTCCCACATGACCATCTAGCAATATAGCCTACTTAAGCTGCTGCCACTAAAGACAACGCTTACTATTGCTAATGTAGATTACAGGTATCATATAGTTTTGTCATAGCAAAGAGTTAGACAGTAAACAGAACAGTTTAGCCATAGCAGCAGAGATTATTCAGGAATGGGATAAACCGAGATGACTGTAGAAATAACGTTTTATTTTGAATGACGTAGAAATTCACAATGCTGATGATTTCCCCCACGTTAATTCTGCCATCGTTATACTGGTAGTACACCGACAGCTGCAAAAAATCGGAATGTAGCCCTTTGGTACATAAACACAATAAAACGGCTGGCTGGCAGACCAAATCAGTCCCGACTGCCTAGTCACCGGGATTTTCCACTCCGTGCACGCTGGTATTGATGAGGAGAAAAATGCTTATCTTGCAGTTCAAAAAATTGCTCCGACAAAGAAGGTCCAGGTGTCAAAGATTTAACTTTATTTGTTCAAGTCAAACAAAGTGAGATGTTCCCAAAAGCATCTGAAAATCGGGTGTTTTCCAACCTCTAGTTATACTGAAACTACTCAGAGGTGTTTCCTTTCGAAACCAATCAGGTATATTCCCGCTATCTCTTATTTTTTTATTATCCAACTGTCCTTGTCCACCACCATTATTTCTAGGCAACAAGGTTTTTGGTCTAATGGTGGAATTTCAACCTTGACTCAATTTTTTAAAAATAAGTTGCGCTATAATGCATCATAAGTTTGACATATTTGGGTCAGGCCTTTAAAACATCACTGGATTTTTGTATTGCTGAAATTTGTGCTGAAAAATGATTAAAACATTTTTATGAAAACAATTACTGGATAAGTATAAGTATGTTGATTCTATCATGCATAAGTATGTTGATTCTATCATTCAAACAATCTTGATTCTAATACTCATCTAAGTTAATGTGATTTCTGATCTACTAACACAACTATGTTACAAACATTCCTATGAATACTTCTTCATAACCGGGGTGAATAACAGCCCCATCGTATATGGAATATGATCAAGATTATACACAATATATTCCCCCCTTTGGGGCTCCATAAGAGTCCCACATCTGATTAAGACTAACATAAATGGAATATCTACTTTAAAGTCAGCGTGAGCAAAATGAATCAATATAAATGATAATACTTATTATTTCATATATATGCGTATAAACTATAATATAAAAACCCATCTGACCCGACTAGGTTGTCTCGTAACACGGACAACTCCTGCTTGTAACCAATTAAAAAATTGACTTCTGTATTAGATTGCAAATAGATGATCATCACTGACCGAATATACCACCATCTGATGGTGAGGAGCAGATCTAGTAATTCGCTTAACTGCCTGCATTAAGCAAGGCCAAAAACACAGTAATATCAGGATTGCCGCCACAATGCAGATTATCAGCAGCAATATGTTATGCAATTTAGGAAATATGTTGTCAAGCCAGTTCCATATTGAAGTATCTGAATCTACTTTACCCTTCGCTATTGCGATAGATAGCATTGAGATATTTTGTATTCCTTGTTCGATGAGATGTCCATCTGCGTCGTTGTCTGGTATGTATGTGCAACAAGTCTCTCCAACCATAGCATGAACACCTCCTTGTGCAGCAGTAAGTTGATCCAGTCACGATTCTGAAGAGCAGTAAAACTTAATCCTTGTAGGTCTTCCTTGATTCCTTCCATCATGAGTTCGTTGTGTTGATAAATGAAGACAACTCGTATCTAGTGATCTCTACTCCCAATACTGGAGCGAAAGCAACCGCAATCTTTTCTGCAGTTGTCCATATGTGATGATTTTTTGGCACTGGGCTGTCCGTTAGGAAGTTGAATAATCCTCTTCTCACACGCCGTTGACTGTCCATTGATCGATGAGGCAAGATAAATAGCTCCTCCATGTAGTTGGACCAAAGCACACAGTCCTGTCCAATTCTTTGGTAATGATAAATATACTCAATAGCCACACAGCCAGTAGTATCCTTCAATGACTCCCGTTCCCTCGTGATCAGGAACATGCACAGTTGAGCACGATGGACATTTTGCTCGTCCTTTTTCGGAAGTAAGAATGTATTGGTAGGTTACAATTGGCTGTGGTGCTGTTTCACAGTTGCTATCTGAGCAAAGAGTCTGCCAGGAAGAGGGTGTGGAATCCAAGTGTCGTGCATCATAGTCTCCTCATGTGGGGGTAGCTTTAGTCCATCTGCTAATACAGCATCTATTGATTCCCGAAATTTGACATCAAGGCCTTTCTTTAGTCCAGCAGCTGCTACTGCAGCCTTGGCTGCTTCAAATGTGTTGTTGGGATTCTGATGTGGCCACCAATCTCCTCCGGTGGTGCTGTGAGGAAAGTGAGCACAAACATAACAGTGTCTGGCGGCATTCATTCTAACGGTATGATTCGTCAATCTCCACCACATGTTAGTAGCATAAGGATGAGGGGGATTGGGGTGATCCATCCATGCGTCGGAGAGTGCTCTCGTCTTGGTGTTGACACTCTGTCTTTTCTTTCGGTGCTTTTATTCAGACTCTGGAACCAGCAGATTCAAGAACAAATGCTCAACTGTACTAGCATTCGCTCCCAAGTCAGCCCGCTCCAAGGTAGTATTCATGACGTCTGTGTCGTTTGAATCCATATCCATAGTCTTGCGTAGAGTGATGTCTGCTTCCGAAAGGGTGCCTGTAAATTTGTTGTCAGGATCTTTTCTAATAATGGTTGGTATTACGATCACACATGTCAAAATTATCAGCACAGAAGTTGAGCCTCGCAGTCCACACAGCCCTCGGAGTCTCATGGGATGCCATGGGTGTCTTCTTCCTTCCATTGTGATAGCTGCTAAGGTTCAATTTAACTTGTATCCTTCAGTGTGATAATTGAAGATCATCCACTGACCTGGTCTTAATCTGGATCCCGCTTGGAATCGTGTATGACAATTATGTGGTTTTAATGTCAAAGCCCCTGTATGTAGGTTAATTGAGGGCCAAAGCAAATATTGAGTGTACAGTCGTGGCCAAAAGTTTTGAGAATTACATAAATATTCGTTTTCAAAAAGTTTGCTGCTAAACTGCTTTTAGATCTTTGTTTCAGTTGTTTCTGTGATGTACTGAAATATACTTACAAGCACTTCATACGTTTCAAAGGCTTTTATCGACAATTACATGACATTTATGCAAAGAGTCAGTATTTGCAGTGTTGGCCCTTCTTTTTCAGGACCTCTGCAATTCGACTGGGCATGCTCTCAATCAACTTCTGGGCCAAATCCTCACTGATAGCAACCCATTCTTTCATAATAACTTCTTGGAGTTTGTCAGAATTAGTGGGTTTTTGTTTGTCCACCCGCCTCTTGAGGATTGACCACAAGTTCTCAATGGGATTAAGATCTGGGGAGTTTCCAGGCCATGGACCCAAAATTTCAACATTCTGGTCCCCGAGCCACTTAGTTATCACTTTTGCCTTATGGCACGGTGCTCCATCGTGCTGGAAAATGCATTGTTCTTCACCAAACTGTTGTTGAATTGTTGGAAGAAGTTGCTGTTGGAGGGTGTTTTGGTACCATTCTTTATTCATGGCTGTTTTTTTTGGGCAAATTGTGAGTGAGCCCACTCCCTTGGATGAGAAGCAACCCACACATGAATGGTGTTAGGATGCTTTACTGTTGGCATGACACAGGACTGATGGTAGCACTCACCTTTTCTTCTCCGGACAAGCCTTTTTCCAGATGCCCCTAACAATCGGAAAGGGGCTTCATCGGAGAATATGACTTTGCCCCAGTCCTCAGCAGTCCATTCACTATACTTTCTGCAGAAGATCAATCTGTCCCTGATGTTTTTTTTTGGAGAGAAGTGGCTTCTTTGCTGCCCTTCTTGACACCAGGCCATCTTCCAAAAGTCTTCGCCTCACTGTGCGTGCAGATGCGCTCACACCTGCCTGCTGCCATTCCTGAGCAAGCTCTGCACTGGTGGCACTCCGATCCCACAGCTGAATCCTCTTTAGGAGACGATCCTGGCGCTTGCTGGACTTTCTTGGACGCCCTGAAGCCTTCTTTACAAGAATTGAACCTCTTTCCTTGAAGTTCTTGATGAACCTATAAATTGTTGATTTAGGTGCAATCTTAGTAGCCACAATATCCTTGCCTGTGAAGCCATTTTTATGCAAAGCAATGATGGCTGCACGCATTTCTTTGCAGGTCACCATGGTTAACAATGGAAGAACAATGATTTCAAGCATCACCCTCCTTTTAACATGTCAAGTCTGCCATTCTAACCCAATCAGCCTGACATAATGATCTCCAGCCTTGTGCTTGTCAACATTCTCACCTGAGTTAACAAGATGATTACTGAAATGATCTCAGTGGGTCCTTTAATGACAGCAATGAAATGCAGTGGAAAGTTTTTTTTGGGATTAAGTTAATTTTCATGGCAAAGAAGGACTATGCAATTCATCTGATCACTCTTCATAACATTCTGGAGTATATGCAAATTGCTATTATAAAAACTTAAGCAGCAACTTTTCCAATTTCCAATATTTATGTAATTCTCAAAACTTTTGGCCACGACTGTACACAGTTAAAGTCCAACTTGGTTTTCTCTCAGTCCATCTGTCCTCTTGTGTTGAAGTAAATCCTACAGCGAGTATAGCACTATCATGTGTTAGCAATCTCAAAGTGTCTGTCTGTGGCTCTGTTTGTCTATGTCCAGAGAATGCAGATACATAACCGGAGATCACCAAGTCATAAAAACACTTTCTCTCAGTACATTCACTTCTGGATGGAAAATAGAGCGATGTCCCTCTTATTCGGTCTGCAGGTAGTTGTCGGTGTGGAGAATTGTTCATATGATAAGGCCTGAACTTCTCAGCAAACTGTTTAAAGGCAGCTGACATCAATCATGTATTCCTCTTCTTACATTGGAAAAGAATGCATCCACCTTGGTCATGAGTTGGTGAGGTCACTAAAGGAGTTCTCTTAAGGGTAACTAATATCTTTAAGCTACCTATGTTCGTCCAGTGGGTGGCCCCCACCTTCACTAAAAGAGGTGGTTCTTCCACTGGCACTTTGCCCTTGTACTCCTACTCACAGGTCTAGTTCCTTGGGTAATGCGCACACTGGTATTCCCACTCCGTGATTGGTAATTTGTGACGTGTAGTTGTCAAGTGTTCCTTTCCCGGTTTATAGCTGGTCGGTGTCCAGGTTGTGTGAAGAAAAAGACAGAAGTTATCCCGGCCAGGATGTTGTAATAGGCTGGGACAGCGACTGACTGTCCTACGGCCAGAACCGCTGGATCCTGTTCCAGTATTTGCCGTGCTGCTGGTCCTAGGTGTCGTCTGGGGTACCACGGTCGTGCAGGGTGAAGTGAAGTGAAAGTGACCTATTTGTCAGTTATGGTTACCCATACCCGAAATGTGACCTCTGCATTTAACCCATCCAGTGAGTAGTGAACACACGCACAGCAAGTGGTGAACACACGTACACCCGGAGCAGTGGGCAGCTATCACTGCAGCGCCCGGGGAGCAAGTAGGGGTAAGGTGCCTTGCTCAAGGGCACCTCAATCATTACCTGCCGGTCCTGAGGATCGAACCGGCAACCTTCTGGTCACGAGTCCGACTCTCTAACCATTAGGCCACGATTGCCCCAATTCAGCACTACTCTGAATTGAGTAGTGGTGCAGCACTACTCTCTCACTCCAGTGTTGGTACCGTTCCCATGAATACTCTTCTTCTTGCAACGGAAGACATCGTTTCCATCCTATCTTAATCTCCTGTCGTTTTCTGAACTTTGCTGCGGACGACAGTTTGATGATGATCTGTAAACTCTCTCTGGAACACCACCTGGTCTTGGCCTGTATATTGTGGTGATAGTAGCAAGAAAGAAAGAAAGAAAGAAAGAAAGACAGAAACCACATAATGCATATCCTTCTCATTCACATCTTTTGGGACCTTTGTATGGGCAAACTAAAAGAAAGGGAAAGGGGTTTTTGCCAAAAATAACAAACAAAACATCAGCTATATTCCTGCCTATTTATGCCTAAAAGTATACAACTATACTACATGCCCCAAAAGGAAATACAATTCTAGACTTTCTCCCTTTCTTACATAAAAACAGAGTTATAACTGAAATAAAAGTGGCACCCCTTTTTCTGTTTTGGCTTTGTGACAAGCTAAGGTGTCTCATATTCTTCACATTTGTCCATTGCTGTGATCATGGTTAACATAAATGCCTCAGAGTCATGCTGCACATTTAACTCTGTATGCAGTAACATTTGTTTAGCTGTGGCCTTAACCAACAAAGATCTTAGTGTAGGGAGAACACAGCAGAACAATACTGCAGATATCATTAACACAATAACAATTGTTATCCCCACCTTAGTTAGCCACTCTCCCCAGAATCCAAATATTGACTCAAACCATGTCCCCAATGCCTTATCTCTTCCTGCAATAGCTGTTATTTCGTCTCCAAGGTTTTTCAATTTCTCCATAGCATGGGTAAAAGACCCATCAGGGTCAGTATTATTAGGAATGTAAGTACAGCAATCTTCTCCAAACATTACACAGACTCCTCCTTTTTCAGCTAATAACCAATTTAGAGCTTGTCTGTTTTGCCAGGCCATTTTACTTGTGGGGGCTAGTTGTTCTCCAAGAGCTTTAAGTGCATCATTTGTGTAGTTAATAAACCTCTGCTGATTATAATACAGATAATTTAGCCATTCTGTGGTAATCCATACACAAATACTCAAATCCAGATTTAACTTCATCTCTTGCTTTAAACTGGTGTGGGATATTCCTAGGTTGACCAATGGCATCTACATAAACATTTGGGTCACTTTGGTAAGCCCTTTTCACTATTTTCTGTTTTGGTTCACTTTGTACATTCCCATTCGGATCCCAGGCGATCATGGTGACATCTTGTATTAGCTTTACTCTTGCACATAAGCCTCTCCAGTTTTTTGGTAGTGTTGGTCTTAGTTTGCTTCCTCCACATACCCAAAAGTAATCAGCTATAGCATTAATCTGAGTTTCGTAGGATTCAATCAAGGGCCATCCTATTGTCATGTTTGGGCAATCTTCCCATCCTATTACTGTAAAGTTATCTGTGAGTAGCAGAAGCAAACTTATTATCCCAATGTCTTTTTACCCCCGTCTGACTTCGCATATTTTTATCTAAATGCCAAATGGTTATGCAATTGCCTTCAAACATTCCCACATTATTTCCCTTCTTTTCGTTTGTACTATTGTAGCACTCGTATTGTAATGCATAATCTATTTCATAAACAGCCGTAATTTCAATCATATTCGTTGGAAGCTTCACATCAATTTTCATACATTCCTCTCCCCATAATGAATGAGTGTAGTAACGTTCCCTGTTTTCACGTCCTGCCAGGGCTAAGCATTCTGCATGGCAAAAAGGAACACTGAAAATTCTGGGCTGGGATGCTCTGAGTCTGTGGTATGGTCTGCACCAGGCTCATCAAGAGTAGTACCGTGACCATGAGGTCCTGCATCTCCCTCCCGACTTGGGCCCGGCCGTGGTTCACCGGCGCCTGTTGGGGCTGGGGTGGTGTGTGGTTCTGGTCTATGGCGGCTATCTCGAGCTGCACTATGTTCCCCATGTATGTCAGGATCGTATACAGTCCTGATAGCATGTTCCTCCGGCTGTCTCTGTACTGTGCTCTGTCTTGACTCATCGGGCTCCTGCTCTGGCTGTGATTCGTGCTCCGACTGTGCCGGCTCCGGCTCCTGGTCTGACTCCTCCTGCTGTGTCCTCTGCTCTGGCTCGTGCTGTGGGAGCTGCTCCTGTTGTCCCTCAGCTGCCCTAGGTGTCTCTGGCGCGGACTCTGGAATCCCCTCAGGGGTTCTCTGACTATCATCTCGGCTCTGACCTTCGTCTGAAGTTTCTGATAGGTCCTCAGCTTCCTCGTCAGCTTGCTCAGGATCTCGTCGTCGCAGGTGTGGTACTCTGGTGCAGTGATTCAAATGGTACCAGGTAGTGCTTCCCTCCACTTGCACTGCTGTTGGTGTTGCTCGTGTGACTGTGTAAGGCCCTTCTGAAGACTCTTAGGTACACTTTATCCCCTGGAACGATTGCACAATGAACTTCTTCGTCCTCTCTGGGCCCTCGACGCTGCTCCTGTAAAGATATAGCCTCATGTATAGCAGTTAATTGTCTCATATAGGTTCTCAACTCAACTTGCAATTGTTCCAAAGGCGGTCCATCATAAGGGCCTCTTAGAAAGGCACTGGCATAGGCCTACCCGTGAGCATTTCATGTGGAGTCAAATTTGTAGTCCTGTTCAAGTTCAAGTTTATTATTTGTCACATACACAATCATACAGGGTATAATCAGCAGTGAAATGGAGGTTAGGACAGGTCCGCTCAATGGACAGTGCAAAAAAAATAATAAAAATAAATAAATAAAAGATAATATATAACACAGGAGCATATATTTAAATATAAGTAGGAATAATATTAAAGAAATAGATAATAAGTAAAAAACAATAAAAAATTAGGAGTAAAATGTGCAATGAACTAGAATGTGCAAAACAGTCTACTGTGGATTTAATAAATATCAATATAAACAGGGATGTGCAAGAGAAATGTGCAAACAGGTTGTACTGGGTATGTACACATAGCAGCAATGCGGAAGATGGATAATGATGGGTGTTACAGTTAATTAAATGAGTCCTGAGGATGTTATGAGACTGAGTTTAGGAGCCTGATGGCCTGAGGATAGAAGCTCCTCCTCAGTCTCTCAGTTTTTGCCATCACGCTTCTGAAGCGCTTGCCCGATGGCAATTTGATGAAGAGACGGTTACCGGGGTGATTTGAGTCCTTGATTATTTTTACAGCTCTGCTTCTGCAGCGTTTGAGGTAGATGTCCTGCAGAGAGGGGAGGGCAGACCCAGAGATGCGCTCAGCTAGGCGCACGACTCTCTGCAGAGCTTTGCAGTCCTGATTTGTGGCATTACTGTACCACACTGAGATGCACTGAGTCAATACACTTTCTATGGCCCCTGAATAGAAAGTTTTCAGGATTGCTGGAGAGACCCTGAATTTCCTCAGCTGTCGCAGATGGTACAGTCTTTGCCTGGCTTTCTTGACCTTTGTTGAAATGTGTGCAGTCCAAGTCAGGTCCTCGGAGATGTTTACACCGAGGTACTTGAAGCTGCTCACCCTCTCCACAGGGGTCCCGCTGATCATAAGAGGAGTGTAGGGCCGCTGCTGTCTCTTCCGGAAGTCTACAATCAGCTCTTTAGTTTTTCTCACGTTCAGAGAGAGACAGTTGTCCTGGAACCATGATGTTAGTCTCTCTACCTCACCCAAGTATGCCGTCTCATCATTGTTGGAAATGAGGCCCAGAACCCACAGTATCATCAGCAAATTTGACGATAGAAGTGGAGCTATGAGAGGACACACAGTCGTGTGTGTAGAGAGAATAGAGCAGGGGACTCAGAACGCAGCCCTGCGGGGCTCCTACATTCAGGGTGATGGAGTTGGAGGTGAACTGGCCCATTTTCACCACTTGTGGTCTGCCGGTGAGGAAGTCTTGGATCCAGTCACAGAGTGTAGTGTTTAGGCCGAGGTCTGAGAGTTTGACAGCTAGCTTGGAGGGGACTATAGTGTTGAAAGCTGAGCTATAGTCAATGAATAGCAGTCTGACATAATTGCCATTTTTGCTGTCAATATGTGTGAGGGAGGAGTGCAGTACCTGAGAGATGGCATCATCAGTAGACCTATTTGGGCGATAGGCAAACTGAAGAGGGTCCAAGGTAGCAGGGATGGAGGAGCATATGTGATTCTTTAAAAGTCTCTCAAAAACCTTCATGACTGTTGATGTGAGGGCAACTGGACGGTAGTCATTCAGGCAAGAGGGTTTACTGTTCTTAGGCACAGGAATGATGACAGATTTCTTAAATGAGGTGGGAATCACAGAGGTAGCAAGGGACTCATTAAAGATTGAAGTAAACAGACCAGCAAGCTGATCGGCGCACGATCTCAGAACGCGACCGGTAATCCCATCAGGTCCCGCGGCTTTCCTGATGTTTACTCTCCTTAATTCTCTCCGAACCTCGTCCTCCGACACGGTGATAACATGATCAACATCGCTGCTCTGTCTGCCGCTTCCTGACGCGTTGATCGGCAGAGTCGCGCCGCCGTTGCGATCGAAGCGGCCGTAGAAGATGTTTAGCTCTTCGGCCAGCGATGGCTCTGCTCTCACCTCGGCGGAGGGGTTATTTCCAGAGGAACAGATGGTCTTCAGTCCCTGCCACATGCGTCGAGAGTCCTTGAGCTGAAAATGTGACTCAATTCTCTCTCTGTATCAGAGTTTAGCAGCTCTAACTGCCCGTCGGAGAGCATAACATGATGCTTTGTAATCGCTCATGTTTCCTGACAGAAGACCAGCGTTGTATGCGGCAGTGCGTTGGTTAACCGCAGCCCGGATTGTTCTGTCCACCCACGGTTTCTGATTAGAGAATGTCCTTATTGTTATCGTTTCAGTGGCTTGGTCAGTTAGCATGTAAACAAAGCTTAATGCTACATCCGTGAACTCGCTGACGTCAGCTGAGCTCGCCCGGAACATGTCCCAGTCGACGTCATCAAGAGACGCCTGCAGCATAGCTTCAGAGTGGGAGGACCAGCGCGTCACTTCCCTCACCCCCGGGGATTCCTGAACGATCCTTTGTTTATATTCCGGTGTGAGGAAAATGGCCGCGTGGTCAGACTTACCGAAGGTTGGCAAGGGACGAGCTTTGTAGGCATTCTTGAACTGAGTGTAGCAATGGTCCAGTGTATTCGGTCCTCTGGTTGGACAGGATACATGCTGATGGAAGTTCGGCATTACCTTCCTGAGGTTGGCTTTGTTAAAGTCCCCTGCAATGACAGAGGCAGCGTCAGGGTGTTTGTTGATGTAGCCGCTGAGCTCTTCGTGGAGTTTGGACAAGGCCAAGCTCATGTCTGCCTGAGGTGGAATGTAAACGGCAGTAGCGATGACCGCGGAGAACTCGCGGGGTAAAATGGGCGGCAGATAATGGAAAGATGTTCCAGATGAGGCGAGCAGGAACGCGACAGAATGGAGATATTCCAGGGGTCGCACCATTTCTTGTTAATCATGAAACACACTCCACCACCCTTGATTTTTCCGGCCTCAGCTGTTCTGTCCATCCGTAAAACAGCAAAGTTATCAGACGGAGTTACAGCGGTGTCCGGGACCGAGGGAGTGAGCCATGTTTCAGACAGACAAAGGATGTTACAGTCTCTAATGTCCCGTTGGAAACTTGTCCTGGCTCTAAGATCGTCCATCTTATTTTCCAAGGATTGGACATTTGCGAGCAGAATACTGGGGAGAGGGGGGCTGTGAGCTTTGTTTCTCAGTCTGTCACGGATACCAGCTCGACGCCCGCGGTGTTTCTTTCGCCTTCTGGGATTATTCGGGTGGCCTTTGTTAAACTCGGCGTTCCGAAGAATCTCCAATGGCCACGCTGGATCCGTGGATAAAGTGTCCTGAAGCAGGTTTGTGCAGCGGTGTCCAATATCCAAAAGTGTTCTTTTGTCATAGATAAATAGTGCAGACGTTAGTCGTGTAAAAAGAGAAAGTAAAAATACGTAAAAGAGTATATAAAAACACAAATTGAGCGGAGCCATCCTTTAACGTCGACTGAACACAGCAGCGCCGGAAGTGGACCGGCGTTTGTGTGCGATAGTTCATTAGTGCCAGTGGTAGGGCATCTACCCAGTTCAGCTTGGTGTCTGCACAGATTTTGTTAATCTTTGCTTTTAGGGTTCCGTTTGCTTTCTCCACCATTCCTTGAGATTGGGGATGGTAGACGCAGCCTAGCCGCTGTTTTATTCGCAACTGTTGCAAGACTGTTTTTACAGTTCTTTGAATAAATGAGGAGCCGAACTGATCTCCGATGGAATACCAAACCTGGGAATCACTTATCACGAAATAATCAGCCACTGCATTTAGTATGGGCGTGGACTCTAGGTCTGGTCTAAGACGGGTAAAAGCTAGTGATTCTGAAACACAATCGTGCGGTGTGCCTTCATTGTCCAGCGGTATATAATTCGCTGGATTTACAGTAGCACAATGTTTTAATGTTACATCAGGATATGTTAAAAGAGTTGAATATGCCAAGCTTCTGGCCTGTGTTAAAACAAATCTGCCTTGTTCCAACATTTCTACCACCTTGTGATGTGCATATATAATCAAAGGGTATCCCATATTTAAAGTAGAAGCCTTCTCATAAGCATAATATACAGCTGTGAGTCCTTGATAGCAAGGGGAATACCCCTGTGCCACATTGTCCAATTTTATACTATAAAAAGCAATGGGTTGTTTTCCCCTTCCCTTACAAGTTTCCTGCATCAATACTGCAGAGGCATATCCCTCTTTTCTGTTGGCTACATACAGGTGAAAGGGTTTTGTATAGTCAGGACTTGTCAGAGCTGGAGCACTTTGCAGTTCTTTTTTAATTGATTCAAATGCTATTGTTGCATCATTATTCCATGTGAGCGTGGTTCTTAAATGTTGCTGCCCTGCCTCTTTCATTAAGGCTCTTAGTGGGGCAGTCTTGATTGCATAATCCTCTATCCAATCTGAGCTGAATCCAGTCATGCCCAGGAATGTCATCATATGACTAACAGTCTGTGGAAGCGGCACTTTGCTAATTCCTTCTAATTGGCTTTGTGATATTGCTTTGGTTTTATAAGCAATTATTCTTCCCAAGTACTCTACTTGGGGAAGGCAATACTGTAACTTTGCCTTTGAGGCTTTATGTCCTCCTTCTGCCAATTTAGTCAGAACTTTAATGGAATCTCTGTGGCATTGCTCAAGTGTAGGGGCACAAATCAGTAAGTCATCCACGTACTGGAGAAGGGTGCTGTCCAGCAATATAGGAGTGTTGCAAGGACTGGATGTCTTGCACAGCACTCCTGCTGTGATAAGTCCCTCTATAGTACCCCTGATGCCATTTATTGCTTCAGGTTTTAATGGATATTGGTACTTGTGTGGCAATTTAGTCCCTGGTTTTGTTTTAATGACTATAGGGCTAGCAGATTTTATCAGCCCAACATCTGTGTCATGCTTTGACCTGCTCTAAATATAATGTAATATGGGGGACAGAGTTTGGGATATTGTACCATTCTTTAATAAAATCATTGTTGTCAACTTGTAATGCCGCTCCTTGTGGTCCTATTATTATATTGTAATACAATTCAATGTAGGGAAGGAAGGAGGCGGGAACCGGCGAACATTTAAATAAAGTTTTAATAAAATAAACAAACAAAAGCACGGAATTAAAATGCCGGCAGCCACCTCACGGTCGACTGCCGGCCACAAGAACATAAATACAAACTTAAACGCATGTCCGGGCCCGGTCCTCTCTCGTCGAATATTCCGCCAGCTCGTCCTTTTATGCTTCCGTTCTCCTCCGTCGTAATGCGGAGCCGGTGAGCGCACAGCTGATACCCATTATCACTCACGCCACCGGCCCCGCCTCTTTGTCTGACGGCTCTCGCCCCGCCTTCCTCGCTACATATATGTTGTGAGATGATGGGAACTTTTTTATCCTTGGTTTCTTGCAACCACTTTTTTTCTATGTCTACTCTTCGCAGTGGGTCATATATCATGGTGCAGTGGAATTCTAATTCAGGTGACTTGGGGTCTTTAAGTTGTTCCTCAACAAACTTTTCCCATTTTTGCAATGTCTTTCCTACATCTACCTCTAAATCTCCTATCCAGTAGGCATAAGCCTGGGGGGCTGGAACTACCATTTGCCTGACTCCCTTGCTACTAATGTAAATACCTTCAGGGGAACATGATATCTGCAGCTTTAGTTTACATAGGGCATCCCTCCCTAACAGATTAACAGGGGTTTGCTCTGACACTAAAATGGGTAGAGTTACTTCTTTGTCCTTTGTCTTCAGACGCACCGGAGCCGTTATTGGAATTAGCTGCGTTTGTCCAGAAAATCCTACTTTCTTTGTGAACTTGCCAGACATGGGGAGGTGAGAGGCATGACTTGAACTTATACATGTATAAGTTGCTCCAGTGTCTATCATCATTGGTGTGTTCTTGCCTTCAATATTGACCTGCAGTATTGGTTCTGTATCAGCATCTTCAGTTATCATTGGGTGCTGACCCTTCCCCGTAGGATCTTCTTGGCAGCCCTAGTATCCAACATCTGGACCACGCCATGGGTTGACTGGTCCCTGTTGCAGTTGTCCTTGTTCTGGTTGATTTTGGTGGTCCTGCCAGCGAGGTCCCTGTTGATTTTGATCTTGCCATAGGGGTTGTTGTTGCCCCTGACCTTGCCTTGGAGGTCGCTGTTGCCCCTGACCTTGCCATTGAGGTCTTTGTTGTTGGCCTGCTTGCCATCGGGAACCTTGTTGCTGGTTTGTATTCCAAGGGTTGGTAGGACAATCTCTTCTGTTGTGTCCAAGTTGCCCGCATCCCCAGCATGGGTTCCGTCCTCTATTCTGTCTTCCTTGCTCTCCTTGCACAGGCCTTGGGCCGAATCTGCTTGCTGTTCAGGTTGTACATAGATGACGACAGGCGCTGGCTGCTGAGGTCCACTTCCAGGTGTTTGTTGCACAGTGGCTCCTGTACCCGGTAGCTGTGTCATAGTAGCTGGGACATTTACTGGAGCCATCATTGCTGCATGTTCTTTTTCTTTGTCTTTGACTTTGACCAAGGCTTGCGTTTTTTTTTTCTTTCTTGCCAGTTCTTCGAGCTGTAGCTGTACCAGTTTTCTTTGAAGTTATTTTTCTTGATTCCTCAGCTTTAGTTCATTTCTTCTATTTTGTTCGACTGCATGGGTCACATGATCACAGAACTCTTTATGTGACTTGGAGTTCAGACCTACCACATCTTCCCGCTTGGTCTTCACTAGCGGAGGCATTGCATCGACAACAGCATTTCTGAACAGTGCCGCCATCAACAAGTCGTCATCAGGATCTCTTTCAAGTTCTTGCTTCCACTTTCTTAGTTGTCTTTGTATGTATGTGGCAGGGTTCTCCTCCTCTCCCATCTGTTCTCCCTTGAGTGTTTGAGGATCAATGCGGTTGGGAAATTCTTCTCTTATTCCTTGCCATATCCGTCTTCTAAATGGGTCGAATGGGTGCCCATCAAGATCTGGGGTGTCTACCGCCCGGATGTCTGCTGCTCTTAAAAGTTCATTCAGCTTGGAGCTTCCCACGCATTTGGCAAGGAGTGCTTTGATATCCCCCAATGCCAATAGCTTTCCTGTTGTCTCTTCCTCCACTAGTCTGATCCATTTGCCTGCCCCATCATCTAAGTTTGGCAGACGCGCAACTAATCCATCTAGATCTTGAGACGCCCACGGCACATACTGTGCTTGGGCCCCTTTTATCAGAATGGGGCACTGCGTTCCTTCTTTGGTGTCATGAGGAAGGCATGTGGTACTTGCAGCTCTTGTCAGTCTCCCTTCTGGCATTCGGGTCCAGGGCACTTGCCACTGTTCGAGGTCTGCATCCTGGAGATAGAGACTCCCTGTGACCAGCTTTCGCTCTCCTCTTGGTAGGCTTCTTGGCTTTGCTCTCAATGGGTCCCTTTTGTGGCTTGTTAGACGTCGTGTCTTTTCTTGACTGCTGGCTTTAGTGGCAATTTCTTCTTCTTCATCTTCTGCTTCTCTGTTGTCGCCTGAAACTTGACTTAAAGCATGTGAAGAATCTGTATGTATTTGCCTTAGATTTTCTGCTGCATCTTCATAGGCCTCCTCATGTCTCTGTGCCATGTCACCCAATGCTTTTACCAGTTCCTTATAAGGATCAGGACAATATGCACCCCTACCTTCCTCATCCTCTAATGAATCTTTTGTATAGACTGGGGATTTTTGGCTGGCCCTGTTATCCTTACTTTTTTCTGCTTTCTTTCTCTCAATCTCAGTTCCTAGTTCTCATCTGTACTTATTTCCACCTGTCCCTCAATTTTGACATCTCCTGATATTGCTATCACTGGCATTTGTGTTGATATTTGTATCTTTTTTAACTTCTGACTGGGAGGTTCATAGGGAGGTGGCGGAGTCATTTTCTCAAAGTTTTCTTCATGTCTTTCATCATCCTTTTTTAACACTTCTCTTATTTTTCTCATATTTTTCAGGAAATTAACTCCTTCATTTTTTAACAGGTTTAGCACTTCCTGTTCTAATTTTCTCTTTTCTTCTCGTTTTTTGTTTCTGTCTTTTGGTCTATAGTTCTTTATTAGCCCCTCCATTTCCTCACACACTGTCACATCAAAGGTACCACTTTCTGGCCATATTGTTCTTAAGTTTTTAGTTCTTATGGCCCATTTTTTTAGATATTCTTTCTATTGCGTCTTTTCATATCGGGTATCTGGACCCCAACAGATCTACAGGAGTGGACGACATATTTAAACAATGCACAAATCAATAATGTTTTTTAAATGTATTATTATTAAAAGAGTACAGAGATTCAAATGTATTTCATTTGTTTATTCAAGCATTAGGGTGCAAACCAAGATCTGGAGTTCTCTGGGGCTATTTCCATCACCAATTTTTTCAAAGTTACTGCCACAAACTGTTGAGGAACCACTTCTCCAGTTTCATTACAAGTCTTTAATATCTTACTTGTCCAATTTACATATCGAGTTTCTGCATAGACTCTCAGCTCAGGGAAACCAATAAGCCGCCCAGTTTGTCCTCGCCCTAAGGAAAACCCTTGCAGCTCTCCTATCTCGAAGTAAGCTCCTTTTAGCCTACCAATGGGGATCCTTTGAATCAATAATGTTATTGCAGTCAGACCTGAGGGACAGTTAGATCTCTTATGCTGGTAAGCACAGACTTCATTCAGGTAGTATTTCAATATATCTACTTTACCACAGTTCTTTACAATCTCTTCCCATTCTATGTAAGGCCACTCTCATTGAGCAGAGCCTAAAATTCGCCATAACTCTATAAACTAAAATAAAACAAAAATGAAAGACAGTTCTTGTTGCTGAAAATTACAAAACTCAATCATTTCCAAAAGCGAATACTCTTAAAACAATAATGTATTTAGTTGAGGCAAACAAATCAAAAATGTCCAAATATAGACTCAAATTACTTCTCTATCTATTTTTTATAATCCAATATGCTTAGAAAAAATGTAGTACATGCATCGTATTGTGACCATGGGTGATTTTTCCTATGTTGGCTCTCACACAGCCTTTCAGCCGTGATCGTCTCTAATATATCACCTTCTTTTTTCTAGGTGTTTGTCCTATGTGAGCTCTCACAAGGCAATGCCCTGATCGTCCCATAAATACACCTCGTATTCTTTTTACTTGGGTCACAATATATCAGCATGTAATAACATTCTTTTGTATATTTTTATGCAAATAAAATTTGTATTATCAACAAAATGTTTTCAAAAAACATTCAAAACTCTTATTAAAATCTTGAACTCATTCTTTTAAAAGAAAAAGCTTTAGTTATAATAGTTTTCTATTTCTCCCTTGTTCCTTATTCCTTCACACATGATCGCTCACACACACATAGTCGCCACTCATTCTGGGACTGTGGCCAGCAGCCCCTCCTTTTTACTCCTAAGCTTTTCCCATCTTCTTAGAACATTGACACAGACAACACAGAATATCTATTCTACATCCCCGTGCGGTTCTTTTTATGAATACACAATAAATATGTGCCTTCTCCAAACAGGCAACTCTTATCTACTCTGCCTTCTCAAAACAGGCAGGTGCCTTCTCCAAACAGGCAACTCTTATCTACTCTGCCTTCTCAAAACAGGCAGGTGCCTTCTCAAAACAGGCAACTCTTTACCCTGCCTTCTCAAAACAGGCAGGTGCCTTCTCCAAACAGGCAACTCTTATTTATCCTGCTTTCTCAAAACAGGCAGGTGCCTTCTCAAAACAGGCAACTCTATTAAATAAATGTCTAGACATCTCATTCATTCATATACATTCATTCCTTACTTTGAGACCTGGAACCCTCCTGCAATACTAGTATCAATTAGTTCTTAGACTGGAGAAGCTTTTTATAGACATCAACACCACCCAGAACTCACCTCCGGCGGACCACACAGATACCAAAATTTAAACTCTAAGCAAAAGTATGCTCACCTGTATTGTTCTCCTGATCTGTGCAGTCAGCCGGATGGCCCGCCCTCGGGTGCTGCCAGATGCCTTCAGCCTCTTTCCACTCCTGGCTGGCTCGCCAATTATGATGAGGAGAAAAGTGCTGATCTTGCAGTTAATAAAATTGCTCCGACAAAGAAGGTCCAGGTGTCAAATATTTAACTTTATTTGTTCAAGTCAAACAAAGTTAGATGTTCCCAAAAGCATCTGAAAATCGGGTGTTTTCCAACCTCTAGTTATACTGAAACTACTCAGAGGTGTTACCTTTCGAAACCAATCAGGTATATACCCGCTATCTCTTATTTTTTATTATCCAACTGTCCTTGTCCGCCACCATTATTTCTAGGCAACAAGGTTTTTGGTCTAATGGTGGAATTTCAACCTTGACTCATTTTTTTAAAAATAAGTTGCGCTATAATGCATGATAAGTTTGACATATTTGGGTCAGGCCTTTAAAACATCACTGGATTTTTGTATTGCTGAAACTTGTGCTGAAAAATGATTAAAACATTTTTATGAAAACAATTACTGCATAAGTATACGTATGTTGATTCTATCATGCATAAGTATGTTGATTCTATCATTCAAACAATCTTGATTCTAATACTCATCTAAGTTAATGTGATTTCTGATCTACTAACACAACTATGTTACAAACATTCCTATGAATACTTCTTCATAACCGGGGTGAATAACAGCCCCATCGTATATGGAATATGATCAAGATTATACACAATAGTATCAAGTCATAAACGTTTAAATACAGCATATATGTAACAATACGGACAATGTACATATATAAACACAAGCAATCATTACATAGTATAAAGAAGAAGCCATCATCATTTCTTAGTATAACACACATTTTAGATCGCCACTAGTCGCCATGTTAGCTCCCTGAATCTTAGTGCAGAGCAAAAGGTGATTGGCTGAAGTTAGAATGCGGCCTATTGGTCAACAAAAGCGGAAGTTAACCGTTTGGCTTGTGTAGATAGTGGGCGGGGTCCACCTATTTGTGGATTGTGCGCACGGTTTGACGTTAGAAATGTTTCAAAATCCACAAATGCACATAGACCCATCCACAAATGTGTGCACTGATCCACAAATGCGTGCAGCGATTCACAAATGTGTGCACTGATCCACAAATGCGTTCAGCGATTCACAAATGCACAGAAAGCGATCCACAAATGTGAACAAAGCGATCCACAAATAAATGTCATTAAAATAATTTTGTAAATATGTTTTATTTGCAAATCTCATTGTACTTATTTGTGAATTCCATTTATTTTTGTGGAACGTCTAACATGTATTTATGGTTCGCTTTTTGTGCATATGTGGATTTCAAAAAAGTTTGTGAAACTCTCTATATTTATTTGCGGATCATACTTTATTTATTCAGAATATTGCAACAATTCTGACCCCATAGCGCACAGACCAGAAGCTGTTGGATCGGTTCCAGTGAAGTCATGTCACATTCACCGGTGACAGTGGCGATCGGTGCCTCCTCTTCAGGGGAGGCAGGAATTCAAAATACGTGCTCAGCGCTTCACGTGAACCTATGTGCATCACGTCAAAATACGTGCCAGAGGGAGATGCGTTGCGTTAAAAAGGGTTTATGATAAAAGACACTGCATTTAACACTTAACTCTGATTCCACATGAGACTCAGCAAGTACCTAGCAAACGCGAGCGTCTCTTTTATTAAAAACCCTTTCGAAACGTCTGCAGCAGGCACGTATTTTTACATGATGCCTGATGCACATAGGTTCACGTGAAGTGCTGAACACGTATTTTGAATTCCTGCTTCCACTGAAGAGGAGGCACCGATCGCCACTGGCCCAAATGTATACGCAAGTAAATATTTATGTGTAGTTTATCACATAAATAGGCAGGTAACGGATGAAGGACATTAATGTTACAGTTGGGTAAATTAGACCCAAATTAATTTTTCCCCAAGTTTTACCGTTTAAATTTTTCTGAGTTATATGTTTTCCATTCTTTTACTATACCCTGTATAAAATGTGCTGTAAAATGTACGGCAATTTGTACAGTTAATCACTAATTACAGTTTCACTGTAAAAATACAGCATATTTCTGTATATACATGCAGCAATTTGTATATTTTTTTTCAGCTGTCACTGTAAAATAACAGTAAAAACAAGGGCAACTGTGAATTTATATGGACTGCCATACTTTTATAGTGATTCATAGCCTTTGCTGTGAAATTCAATTCACTAAATTAACTACATTTAAGTTTTTTCACTGCAAGTACATTTGTGTAAACCTACTTTTGCTATAAATTTCAATAGCGTTTACATTTGTTAATTTAATGAAACGTGAACAATAAAACTTTTATAATAACAGGATTTTATTGATGTAGCCAAATGCATTTATTGTACAATAAACATGAACATTAAGCACTAGTTTCCAAAACTTAGTGTAAAGAAAAGAAAATTGCACAATAAATGAAACGCCTTAGCTAGGAACAGGGCGGAATGACGGAATATGCCGTTACCGTGATATAAAATGTCAACCGTAAGAGATATTGCTATTCTGTATATTCCGCGGAATGTAAATAAGTAGGTGTGGTTAACTCTGCGTTCTGCAAGTTGGGAGTTATGATGAAAAAACATGTGAATTAATGGACCGATAACAAAGTAACAAATCAAATACTCTTTTACCTTCTTTCAGTGTTAGGGTTGTTCCATGTACCGATCCAATACCATTTTCTAAAATAAAGACCTAGCTATGCCCGCTAGCTTTGTTTAACGCTGCAAATCGAAAACCAGTTCTTCTTCGCTGCTCAGAACGCAAACACAGGAAGTACGTGTCGCCATAGGCACCCACTATTCGGAGCAGCAAAGATTTGAAAAAAAAAAACACACGCTACCAGCAGTTTGTCTCCTGTTTGGCAATATTTCAAAATTGACCAGCCAGCCAGTAAAACGGCGACATGTCTCATATGCCATTCTGCAATTTCGAAGGGTGACACAAGTATTAGCAACTTTAACACGAGGAACCTATTAAAGCATGTGAAGATGCGTAACCCCGAAGAACACGATAGCTACACAAAGGCTAGGAGGACAGAGAACAGAAATGCAAAATTTTTTTTAATTAAAAATGAAGGGTTTGGAACAGCTCTTGTTGATTGATTCTTAACTTGTTCAGTTGAGGTTTAACGTTATTTGTGTACTCTAATACTCAAGTCTCTGGCTGCACTTAGTGTCTTTAAAGGACTACTTAGATTGAGTAAGAGTTGCTGTTGCACTTTTTTGTACTTTTGTATTTAAACACTCATAAGCATTTTATCTAACAAAATTGTTTAAACTTAGAATTTTTAAATATATTATTCTCTTATATTATTCCAGCGTTTCGCATACAATGCATTTACTTGAGTGGTCCCCCCAAGTATATTTGGCGTCACATTTTTTATCCATCCGTATAATGACTGTATCTGTGATCGATTAGTGGATAAACAGCGCTTCCGCGTTCTGCTTCAGCTCTCTTTTCTGACTTGTTTGTTGTGAGTGGCGCATGGCCTCCTCTTCCGATGAGCGTGTGCGCGAGCCCTCGGCCTCTTGTCCGCACGCGTAGTTAGCTCTGTGTAGTGTAATAAACTGTCACTTGCATTTAAAATCAAAGAAACGTTCACAATACAGCAACACATTGTCGAGAAAGGGTAAACAGCATATAGCCGCTCTATAATGTAGATGTACTGTATTGTGATTTTGTCCGATGATTTCGTCCGATTATGTTGCGTTTATAAATCAGGATTTTAGCAGCAGTTAAAGTGACTGCTGGTGGCATTCAGTTGTAAAATACAGTGTAATGTGACAGATCAGAGATGAGAAGAAAAACAGATATCAAGTGCTAACACAAAAACGACGCAAACGCGATGACGTCACAAATATGCTAATTAGTATCTTTTTCTTGAGTGAAAAAGAACTTCAAATGCAGCCACAAATCTTACACTGTATACTGAAAAGGGCAAACAGCATTTTTTTTGACATACTTTTGGTGCTGGTGACGTCATAAACTATGCTAAAACTATGACGTCACCAGCACCAAAAGTGTGTCAAAATCTTGTGGGGAAACAAATGTATTAAATTTTTTATATTCCTAGATTTATTTGTTGCACTGTTTTTATACTGTTATTTTGTTAAACTAAAATGCTGTTTGCCCTTTTCAGTATACAGTGTAAGATTTGTGGCTGCATTTGAAGTTCTTTTTCACTCAAGAAAAAGATATTAATAAATAATAATAATACTGCCAAATGTATGTCAGATAATAAAAAAAAACTCTAGTTCACTTTATTTATTTGTTTGTTCATGTTTTCAAAGGATAAGTCTGAAGCACACCATAAAATAATTATATCAATTCATACAGGTCTAGCAGTATATACAGATACACACCCAGGTATTGGATCAGTACTCTGTATTGGCCGATACCCTAAGCCCAGGTATCGGAATCGATATCGGGAAGGGAAAAAGGGTATCGGAACATCCCTATTCAGTCTGCAGTTTTGTGATTCGCTCCAGTCCGGCGCTTTCTCTCTCACACGCAGTGCTCATGCAGGGGTGCAGGTATCTGCACGCATATTAAAAAAGCTCATTCTCACGTATTTCAGAAGTCAGATTGTCCTGAAGATGTTAATAGTTTTAATAAAGTTTTACTTTAGGCGAGCCGAGGCGAAACTTGCGCTGAAATGCACGATGATGCTCACAGCATGAGTGCTTTGACGTGACGCGCCACAACCCCCCGTTTTGGAAGACGAATGTGGAGTCACAAGAGAGCAGTGCAAAGACAAGTGCGAGAATAAACAAACCTAAAGACAGAGAGTCGCAACACACTAAAAATGCGATCTAATAGAGAGTAAAGTGCGATGAAGACCTACAGTACAGACCCCATGAACACCAGTTTATAAAACCAGTCATATACTGTACTCTCCTTGTATGCGGCATATATTTATACTTCATTGTTATACTTGTTGTCTTTCTTCCTACTGTATACATATGATATAGCCAGAAGATAGATAAATAAATAATAAATCTCATTATCAGAACTTAATTTTATTAGGGATGCACGATAAAGTCTCGGCCATGTCGGTATCGGCCGATAAATGGTCATTTTTAGTATTATCGGTATCGGCCGATAATTAAATTTAGGACGATAAATGAGGAATAATTTTCTCTGGTTAAACCACTTCAGCTGTACGCTGCTCACAGTTAAAATCCAATACAGAGCTGTCTATCTGTGATGATCATTCACTTACTGTTATTAGCAAAATATTGTTAATGTAGGTACAGTGTTTAGATATTTATAAATGTGTAAATTATAGGAACAAAAGCTAAAATTTTAAAGCCGATTGGTGTCTGAATCCTTTCTCTCTTGACACCAGTTAGTCATGTGGCTATTAAGAACACTTTTCTGGGTTGCTCTGGAAGAACATCAAGTTCTAGTTTATTACATAAACATACTAGGAAAGTTTAATAGTTAAAGAATCTTTAACTAGTGTAAAGTAGGCTTGGTACAGGATTTTCAGGGAAAAAATAGAACTAATGGTATCCTTGTTTTCCTTGTTTTTCTTTTGTTTCGGTCTCAGAAAATGTTATATTAATATTTGGATACTATATAATGGCCAATATATCGATTATCGGCTTCCGGTGTTAAATAATTATCGGTTATCGTTATCGGCCAAAATTTACACATCGGTACATCCCTAAATTTTATATAGTTAGTACATTTTAGTAACTTGCCTACATTATAACTATGGTGAGCATTCAAATGAACTGTAATAAATAAATGAAGTCAATCAAAGAAAAATAAGGTATAAGATATATAATTATAATGGGAGATTGTTACCGGGAAATATATTGTTACTGTGAAATAAAATTACTCATTCCGTGAAATCGATTTTTGGTCATTCCGCCCACCCCTAGCCTTAGCCTTAAAAATACAAGAATGCTTCCTTTCACAACAGTGAAGATTACACAATAAATAAAAGGCTTTAGCCTTGGAAAACTGTACAAGAATACTTACTTCCACAACAATGAAAATTAGAATAAATTAAAGTGATACTTTTAGCAAATTAAATTTTCCCCATGTTTTACTCACCCTCAAGGCATCCTAACGGAATATGGTTTTCTTCCTGAAGAATAATGCATTCGAAGTTATAATACTTGGTTTTTGCTATTTACTACCAAGTGGTAGAATGGGAGTGAATCGGTGGTTGAGGAATTTTTAAATGCAAAAACAACTAAAATAGCGATGCACCATTGATTTACATCACACACAAACAAGCACCGCGACAAACACACCTCCAAAAAAAACAAGCGGATTTGTCTATAACATGTATAAAATTTTATCCTCTGTGTGCTACACTGGTAAATTTATTCTTAGCACAGACAGATTTTTTTAAGTATGTGTGACATATGTCGCACTGTACAGCCCTGGAGTGTATTCACATCCACATTAGCTAGAAGGGTTTAGCAATTACAGTTATTTAATACAACCCGAAGTTGGGACGACGTTTTTTTAATTTGAATAAAATGAAAACTAAAATATTGGCTCATGTGATTTGAAATTTCTTTATTCACAATAGAACATAGATAACATACCAAATGTTTAAACTGATCAATTTTACACTTTTATCCACTAAATTAGCTCATTTAAAATGTAATGCCTGCTACAGGTCTCGAAAAAGTTGGCACGGGGGGCAACAAATGTCTAAAAAAGCAAGCAGTTTTGAAAATATTCAGCTGGGAGAACATCTAGTGACTAATTAAATTGATATCAGTTCTGTAACATGATTAGCTATAAAAGGGATGTCTTAGAGCACAGGTGTCAAACTCAGTTCCTGGAGGGCCGCAGCTCTGCACAGTTTAGCTCCAACCCTAATCAAACACACCTGATTCAGCTAATCAACATTTTCAGGATTACCAGAAACTTCCAAGCAGGTGTGCTTTAGAGGTGGTTGGAGCTAAACTGTGCAGAGCTGCGGCCCTCCAGGAACTGAGTTTGACACCCCTGTCTTAGAGAATCAGAGCCTCTCAGAAGTAAAGATGGGCAAAGGCTCTCCAATCTGTGATGGACTGCGTAATGTTGTGTTCAGACCAAACGCGAATGAATCGCGCTATTCGCGTGTAGTTGGACGCTTGAACATTTTGAGTTTACTCGCTTCATTCGCGCGTCAATTCGCTTCATTTCAAATTCGCTTCATTCGCGCGTCAAATTCGCTTCATTCGCGCGTCAAATTCGCTTCATTCGCGTAATGGGAGGGGCTTCTGGCAGGCGGCTCCAGTCTCATTTCGAAATGGCGGACATGTATTTTGTTGAGAGGGTAGCTGCGCTTTATGTGCTATGGAAGGCTGAAAAACGGCGTAAACTTGTGTATATATATATAGCTCAAATTGAGTAAAGAGCGTTTTTACAACTTACCAGATTCTCCGACCTCCTCACTCACTTTCTTCCAAACAAGATCCTTTTTATTCCTGTTCCAATAAAAGTAAGAAAAAGAATAATACAGCTCCGGTTGTCCACAAACAGCAACGATCAATTTGTCCTCCATTTTGTCTCCAGTTTCGGATTTCTGCCTACGTCGTCTAATCACCTCACTACTAGAGCAAGCTCCTGACTGGTTAACGCGGCGCGAATTTTCGCCAAAGTTCTGATTTTTCAACTTGCGCGAATTGAGCATTCGCGCCGCCTCATTCGCGCCATTCGCGCCGCCTCATTCGCGCCGCAAGTAGGTCTATCGCGTCTTTGCATTGACTTAACATGTAAATCACTCGCGCTTGACGCGCCATTCGCGTTTGGTCTGAACACAACATCAAAAGATTGTGGAATACTTTAAAAAAAAATTCCTCAACGTCAAATTGCAAAGGCTTTGCAAATCTCATCATCTACAGTGCATAAAATCATCAAAAGATTTAGAGAAACTGGAGAAATCTCTGTGTGTAAGGGACAAGGCCGGAGACCTTTATTGGATTCCCGTGGTCTTCGGACCCTCAGACGACACTGCATCACTCATCGGCATGATTGTGTCAATGACATTACTAAATGGGCCCAGGAATACTTCCAGAAACCACTGTCGGTAAACACAATCCGTCGTGCCATCAGCAGATGCCGACTAAAGCTCTATCATGCAAAATGGAAGCCATATGCGAACATGGTCCAGAAGCGCTGTCGTGTCCTGTGGGCCAAGGCTAATCTAAAATGGACTATTTTAAAGTGGAATTGCCAACGAGTCCAATTTTTACATTCTGTTTGAGTTAAAAACAAATTTTTTTTTTTAACTTTTTTTTTTTTTTTTTTGGTTTTTTTCAACAACTTTTTTTTTTTTTTTTGAGACTAGTTAAAAGGTTTTGAGTTTAATTGTTGTTTAATATTTAAGTTAAAATGCGTGACATAGCTCATAGTGACATGCAACCTGTTCTCCTTACGGGTCCCAAACTGCTCCAAATATAATGTGTTTATATTAGGGTTGTTCCGATTGACGATACTATCATGTATCAACGATCCTCAGACCTATTGGCGATAGCTGATTCCTTAAACGATAGTTGGTTGTTTGCAAATATATGTTGCAAATATTATTTAAAAAAAAAAAATTACAACCGCGCATTGCGCATTTCTTCATGCAAGGGAGCTTGCAATGCACGCGGCTTAGGCTTTACCTCGCGCCATAGAGTTTATAATGTGCAGGCTTTCAGTTTTCAGCACACGAAAGAGCTTGTGATGCGCACGGCTCGGGCTTTTCCTCGCGCCAGAGAGAGTTTATAATGTGCAGGCTTTGAGTTTTCAGCGCACGAGAGAGCTTGTGATACGCACGCCTCGGGCTTTTCCTCGCAGGAAGTGCTATGCGTGTGAGGGTTTAAAACCATCGCATGAGTTGTTCCCGTTTGGCAATCAAGTAATAACAGCGCATGCGGGCATCATTGACGCATTTGGATGAATGATATTGACTTATAGCAATAGTTTACATTCTCTCGTTTAAAAAGTTGCGGTGGTAAGAAACAGTTGCCAACTGCACTGAACTTAAACTCTGATAGAATGCTATTCACTATCTGACTATTAGATTTCAGTCACACATGAGCATTTTCTAGACACGCAAGCTTTTTTTTGCACGCAAATCCAGCTTGTCATATATAAATGCGTAATTGCCCCGCCTCTCGATACTATCGTTTATCGGCAATCCACAGGTTGGCGATAGAACGATCTGACTAAAGAGAATATCGCACAACGCTAGTTTTATCATGCAGCGCTGCACAGACCGAACACCGCAAAGCATCTTTCATTAACTGCTCTCGTGTTGTTTTAATAACAAGAAGATCTGCGCAACACGCACATACATTTGAACACATAATAAAACACAAACTAGCATTTTTATAGGCATACTACTAACAGAACTCATGTGAGTTTTCAATCTTGATGTGCTGTTGTGGTAGGCCAGTTTCAAATCGCATATTTGGCACACTGCCTTTGTCTTATCCTCATTGAATTTAAACTGTTCCCACACACCTGAGGTCTTCAGCATTTTTGTCTTCCCTCTTCAGATTAACTAAATCATGACGTTCACTTATGGGCGATTCATATTCAAGCGCGAATGCGAACCGCTTCGCGGGGTGTGTTAGAAAAAAACTCATAAGAGAATTAGAATTCAAATCTCAAAATTGAAAATCGAATGCGATATCCATGCGATATCCAAGCAATATAGCGGAAAGTGCAATTATGCCTGTAATGCCCTTTCCAACCAAAACCATACACTAACTGCAATAAAAATCAACTTAATGCCTTGTTCATAAATACGAATTAAATGGAAAAGACAAAAACAGAGATAGAACAACATATGCTAACCATTTGCTGTATGAAATGTTGGCCATTGATAATTAATCATGTGCTGCATGCATATTACTAACAGACAGAAACACGGATATAGGCAAAAACATGCATTCAGAGTACTTGTATATGACAGACAGGTATGTAAAGATCAGCAACCAGGTGTTATTACGTTGTGAGTAGCAATTTCTGCATAACCTCATTGTCTTTAAAATGCGCACTCTGTTTCTATCCGCTCTAAGTATTGTCGCACTTATTACATACGAGAAACACTGAACTCACAGAGAACGACACTGCTATACCTTCTTTTCGTTGTAATGAATAAGCTTTACAGAAATGATGTAGGTCACAAGTTTTCTGAACCGATCAGCGCGATGCGTTTTACCACTTACGTTACGATGCAACACCTGTCTTTGGACCAATGTAAAGTCTCAGGATTAGCCGCGAACATGTAAACAACAGCCGCTAACATGCAAAACAAATTATTTAAGAAAGGCGATTTAAAAACGATGTGTGATACTTACTTCTTTCGGAGATGAAGCTTGATCGCGAACAGCTGGTTACACTCATGAGAATATTTTTTTTGACCCACGCTATACTGACCCGCGTTTACTCGCCGCTACTCTGGGAGCCGGATATACATACGGCGGAAAGCGACTGGCCGGAGCCTGGTCTTCCGGGTGCTCTGCCACCCATTCCCGGAAATTTTATTTTTCAACCTGTCCGGCTTCCGGCTCTAGCTCCCGACCTGGGGGTCGCATCAACTCGTGGTCAGCGTCGTTCGAATGCCCTGGCGGAGACCTTTCCAGCGAGTCCTAGCTCGTTTCTGTAAGTTTTTCCGGGCCGGAGATACGGACTGGTGAATGTTGGTTTGTCGATCCGAAAAAAGTGCTTCTTCCTCGGCAGAGTTCTTTTGTGTCCCGCCCGGGACTTTCGATAGTTAATAACTCTGGCCGCCAAGGTCACAGCGGGACAAACCCGGGCTCATCGGAAAGGTCTCCTCCCGGTCTCCTCCCGGCCTCCTTTTATGTTCCATTTTACATCCACAACAGCACACATTTGTTGTTTCTTAGCTGGCTAGTGGCAACACGGACCAAAGGCATCGAACCGAACCAAGAAAGTGATAACAATATATGACCCAAAAATCAAGTAACTTAAAAAATAAAATGAGTGTTTTTATAGATCTATGCTTGTGCATGTAACGGATTAATTCCTGACGCCGTTTTGACTGCTTTAAACACTTCATGAGGTCTTTGCGAGTTACTGGTTTGCTAAAAATACCCTCATATGTGCATGCATTCACTGTGCATGTACAACCCAGCACACAGCATTGTTTTGTATGTCCGATAAGTTCAGTTTTAAAATAAAAAGCTGTCCAATCACATTACGACTTTACACGTAAGCTGTTAGGGACAATATCTGTAGGTTCACTGTTAAGATGCCAGTCTGAACGCTAAGTGAACCAGGACTACATTTATTCTTTTATTTTTTAAATAAGACCAAAAACAGTCCTTCAACATGACATCACCTGGAACATATTGGCTCTGCCAAAGGACATCCTCTACAAAAGCTTTGATGCTGCGACCCTTTTGGAAAATCGCACACAGCTTTCTAAGAGGATTCTCATGGATACCTGTTTTGACCCTCCTGTGTACGGAATGGCTGCTAGATCCATAATGTGGCGAAGTCTTCTGTTACAAATTGCTCTGAGACTTGAAGGGTTGAGGATCTAAACCCAGCTTTATTCATAAGATACAGGCAACAAATCCATGGCAGGCAGCAAACAATCACAGATGAGGTCACAGGCATAGGTCAAGGCAGGGGAATGTAGTTTGTGTTGGGAAATGTAGTGTGTGTTGGGAAATGTAGTGTGTGTTGGCAGACTGGGTGATGAGGGGAGTCAATGACACAGATGAGAAACATTAGCAGCTCTCTGCTAGCACGACAAAGAGACTCATTTTCTTAAGTTAAAGTTCAAAGTTAAATATATCAATTGCACAGAGGGAACTGCATTGCAGTGTTGTGTTTTAGTTTTGAGGCATTGTTGAATGAAGCTCTGTTATTCTGTCTCCTCATGAGGACAAACTTCTGTCCAGTTGCAATAAAAGTATTTTAAATATAGTTGATTGATACAGAGTGCCCTTCTAAGGTTTAATCTAATCCTGCTATTTGAATGTTAAAAAAAAACAAATTCTGTCATTCATGTTTGCTACAATATGTTAGGCTATTATTTTTTTGTATAATGCAGGATTAAGCTGTACTGTTAAACAGTATTTGAATAACCTTAATATACCTGGGGTGTGCACCTAGCACTAGGAAAATACAAGCATCGGATCAGCAGATACTCAAAATTAAATGACTGATCGGATCTGGGGCACAAAATATGTGATCGGGACAAAATGTGATCTGGACATCCCTAAAAATTACATAACTCTTAAAATAAGGAAAAAAAATCATTTTAATAACAGGAAATTGTTATAATACTAACATACAATAAATTTTCTGTTAATTTAATAGTGGAACTTTAACAACAGGTATTTCATTATATAATGGAAAAAAAATCCTGTAAAAATACAGACCATTATTACCTGTCAAATAATATTTTATTACTGTATTAAAGTAAATTAGCTGATTACGTTTGTTTTCTTTTTGATTACTTCTCACAAATATTTTCAACTGTTTATTAATTTCAATTATAGATCAGTTCTCTCTGGTTCTCGAATCTGATTGGTCAGTGTTAAACGCTGTCAGTGTTGGCGGTGTCTCTAGCAATTTATTCACAGCGCTCTGCACTCATTGTTTAAAAATATTACAGCGAAGGTCTCGATCAAGATAATAGAAATGGGATTAACACATTCTCGGTTAGTAATGGAGGTTTAATTTATGCTGGGCTTGGATTCGTGGCGGAAGAAAGTAGTTCCCCATTTCCTATACAATCTGAGGTGTTTAAAGACACTCCGACGTTGTTTCTGGTTTATTTACACACATGTGGCGTCGAACTGATGTATAAATGCAATATCGGTCTCGTAGTCGTGTATGCAGTGTTCTTATCTGCATGGCTGTGATTCCCTCCTCTGGCCTAATCGCAGCCATGAAGATATAACACTACATACACTCCTAATCGAGCGATATTGCATTAATATTTATACTAGGCAGGGTTAACCTTACAGTAGTACTCAATACTGATCAGTGTCAGACTTTTAAAATCCTTCATCACTTGAATTAAGATTATAATAAACAACAAACTAATAGAGTGATGTAGTGGATTAGGCGGGGCAAGACCGTGGTTCGAGACCGGTGAGTAATTGTTAAAGAGCGCCAGCTGTGCGCGCACCAGTCTCGAATCACGTAGGAGATCGGGAGCATATAAGAGAACGAGCGACAGGACCGTCGAAGAGAGAGGACCGGGCCCGGACACGTGTTAAGCTGATTTATGTTTATGTTTGTGTTGCTGGCAGTCGTCAGTGAGGGGCTGCTTATTTAAGTTGTTATTATTTGATTAAAACTTTGTTTAAATGTTCGCCGGTTCCCGCCTCCTTCATTCCTTTTAATGAACCTTATTACAAGTGATATGTACACAAGGTGTGCCGCCCATGTTTAGGTTAACATTCATCATAGGAAAAAGTTTAAAACCCTTAAAAGATATGGTTATATTTTTGTAATATATATTTTCATGCATGTCTTTTTATGGGCTATTTGGAAGAGAGATAGATTTGGTAAAATAATCCGTTTCTAGATAACATCGTATTGTGGATTACTGATTTTGTATTTTTCAGGGTTCTGGGAATAAACTTGATGATTTTATTTTGCATCTTAACAACATGGTGGATTCGATCAAATGTAGTGAAGAAGTGGATATCTGTTCAGTATATTTCCTAGATACTAGTTTTTTTTAATCAGGATCCTTGATTACTACACTGTATACTAAGACTACTGATAAAAAAAGCATTTTGCACACTACCGTGCTCATCCTAGCTATTTGAAAAAGATACTGCCTTAAACGCAATTTCTCTGTCTTAAACGAATTTGCACGGAAAGCTCTGAATTTGAGAAGCAGATTGTGAAAATGTATAAATTTACCCGTCAGGGGTTATCCTAACAAGTGGTTGGATGACGCACTGGATAGGATTCAAGGTTTTTCACAAGTAAATGCGCAACATGAAATTTTAACTGATGGACGTATTGGAAATAAGGTATAATTGATAAATTTTTCTGTGATTTGCAACAAATCGAATCATAGTCGTGAAATTAAGAATGTGATTAAGAATCATTGGCACATTCTAACTAGCGATCCTGTGTGTGCGCGTCAGTTTTTTTGACCCCCGTTTATTCTCGCATTATAGGACGAAGAACATAAGAGATTATCTTGTAAGAGCAGATACCTTTGCAGGCAATAAGAAAATAAATCGTATTGGGAATGTTTGACACTTTTTTTTTGTTTTGTGTATTCAAATATGTTTCCGCTGTATGTATTTACTGTATGTTTTTTGTACTATAAGTTTTTTGTACTATAAAGTTTTTGTACTAAGGGGGGGTTTTACCTTAATATATGTATAAGAACCTCTTGAGGTAAATTAGATATATTGTCATCAGTAATAATCTTCCAACTAGAGGCAACAAATGTCGTGTTTATAATGTATTTTTATATTTAGTATTCATTTTGGGTTTATTGTCTTTGTTGAGTTGCGACAAGACGTGGCGTAACACTGGTTGATCAAGAAGGGCCAAAGCACTCGCGTTAATTATTTATACCATTCCCTGCTGTAACGCGAGCTTGTTTCTATCTTACACAAACTCTGTATGATGTATATGGTTGTTTGTTTATAGTCTTTATAACATCGTATATAAAAGGTTAAACAGTTAGCTATATAATTTTTGGGCATACAATGTCGCGCTGGGTTGTGTGGCGATTTCTGAGTAGAAATGTCAAGAAGATGGGAGTCACGTTGATGTTCCGAATATGGTAAGAGGCCTTACATTTCCGTGAAACGCTTCCAGTATTCGTCCAATCACTACCTGTTGTTAACTGTCCAATCATAGCACACCTCGCTTGTACAAAATCAGTGCGTTTCAGAGAGGCGGGGCAAAGAGACATGCATACAAACATGCACAGTATGTGGAAAATACAAGCGTTTTTTAACCTTAAATTGTGTACACACATTACATTACATTACATTACATCTAAAACAAACGATAATATTCGTTTTAGCCCTGTCAAATCCCCCCTCCTTATCTAAGCCCTGCATATAACCGTGTGCGTTTTTTTTACTTTTCCCTATTATTTTTCTAAACGAAATTACACTGCAGCAGATTGTAATCATTTTTCAGTTGAGAATCATGCAGTAGTCTAAACACTGATTTTACAAGACTCAAAATGACATTTTAAGACTTAAAATGGGTTAATGATCAAATTTATTTGGCAAGAGGAGTCTATTGATGCCCTGAATTTCACAACCTGACACACATTACATATTGGTAGCATTGTGTAGCAGACGGGAGTAGGCAGGCACTAACTTTTAGTGTTGGGCGATATTCTCTATAGTCAGATCGTTCAATCGCCAGCCTATGGATCGTTTAATTAAATAACAACAAAGTAAAAGACAGCCGGCAACACAAACATAAATCAACTTAACATGTGTCCGGGCCCGGTCCTCTCTCGTCGGCAGTCCTGTCGCTCGTCCTCTTATGCTCCCGATCTCCTCCGTGAGAGATCGTGTGCACAGCTGATACACATTATCACTCACGCCACCGGCCCCGCCTCCCTGTCTCATGGCTCTTGCCCCGCTTTCCTCGTTACATACCCCCATCGCCCCTTACAGGCCGGGAGGTACCACCGAGACTGTGCTTACTCCCCCCCCCGGGGAGCCAATCTCGGCGTCCGCACGGCGTTGGACGGTTCAATCCTCCTTCGCCCCCTGGCTTCCGGCTCCTCTGGCTGAGGGCAGCTGGCAGCGAGTCTCCCGTTTCCTGCTCCTCCCCTTCACGGCAGATGGCAGCAGGCTCTTGCCCACGGACTACGGTAACGGCTCCTCCGCTCCCTTCTGGATGGCAGCCACCCCACCTTGACCCAAGAGCACAGCAGTGAGCCCTCCGTCCCATCCGAATACTTGCTGCAGCACCACCGCCTCGGGCAGCCGCTCGCGGACTTCCCTCGTCAGCGCTGCCTGAATTCCTCAGCACCGCGATCCCCCTCAGCAGCGAGGGCTCTCCGACAGCATGTCTCTCCTTCCTCCCGGGTTTCGGCACCAATGTAATACGGTTCAATAAAAGGAAGGAAGGAGGCGGGAACCGGCGAACATTTAAACAAACTTTAATCAAAAATTAACAAATAAAACACGGAAGTAAAAATGGCCGGCAGCCACCTCACGGTCGACTGCCGGCCACAAGAGCATCAAAACAAACTTAAACATGTCCGGGCCGGTCCTCTCTCGTCGGCAGTCCTGTCGCTCATCCTCTTATGCTCCCGATCTCCTCTGTGAGAGATGCGGGACCGGTGTGCGCACAGCTGATACACATTATCACTCAAGGCCCCGCCTCCCTGTCTCACGGCTCTTGTCCCGCTTTCCTCGTTACAGCAACATTGTTACCACCGCAAACTTTTAAATGCGAGAAAGTAAACTGTTGCTATAAGTCAATATCATTCATCCAAACACGTCATTGATGCCCGCGTGCACTGTTATTACTTGATTGCCAAAGGGGAATAACTTGTGCGCTGGTTTTGAACCCTTACGTGCATAGCAATTTCTGCCAGGAAAAGCCAGAGCTGCGCGCATCACAAGCTCTCTCGTGCGCTGAAACCTCAATGCCCACACATTATAAACTCTCTCTGTCAGGAGGAAAAGCCTAAGCCAGAATCTGATAACAGATAACAGAATTAGATAATTCTGGGGACCTCGTGTAATTTAGAAATTACCTCCCCACATCTGTATTTCATGTGGCGCATTTGCACGGGATAAGTGAAGCCTGTGATTTTACTCAAATTTAATGACTTATTTCCCAGATGTGATGGCAAGGCTTTGCGTATAGTTTGTATAGCCTATAGATGTATGATGTTTAATGATATATGACCGTACCTGTCAGTTTTAGAGACCCTTGATCGCGAACTGGACAGATCACCGAGTTTCCATGTTAAATAAACAAACGGGAGACTCCCATCCAAAACGACAGTGTTGGCAGGTAATTTATGGATATGACCCAGCAGCCGAAATAATATCAAAACACTTCAAAACGGCCTCCGTTATTCGCAAACGTTGGATATAGGTATTGGTCAAAATATGGTAGGTAATTTGTGGGGGAATTTTTACTTTACAAATTACAGACATCGCCGATTCATACGGGATTAAAATCACGGACAACCTCTACAATACGCTCTGTGAGGTCGGGATGTCAGTTTCCAGTTTGCTCTCGCACCGCACAAAATGACAGTGTTTACAAGATGTCTTAAAGATCAGTCAAATATAAGCATTAACGATGTACACCGCATCGTTGATGCCTGGTCCCCTGCTCCAACAAGCAAGTGTGACAAAGGATTTAAGCTCTATATATTGAGTTATATCCACAACTACAAGGACTAGTAGTTTAATATAATGTGGTGTGCCGACAGCTAACGACAGCTATCCTCGCACTGCAAAATTTTTTTTAAATTCAAGGTACAATCTCTTGTAAAACATCTAATGTGATCTATATGTTGCGGTGGCCCTGTGGTCTGTCTTACATTGGTAAAACCAGTAGACCTTTAAAAACTCGGATTGCTTAACATCGTTGGTGTCAAAAGAGTTCGGTAGCACAGCATTTTGTAGAAATGAGACATTTAGTTTCGACTTTAAAGTAAAGTATATCGGTATTGAGTTAGTGAAGTGTTCTCGACGCTGAGGTAATATTAATAAGCGGCTTTTACAGTGTGAGGCTTATTAGATTTTTACATTGGACATGATATCCCCCAGAGGATTAAATTTAGATTTGACATTCGTCCATTTCTTTAATATCAAGTTTTTTCCTTAATATTATGTTTTTGTACACTTTTTCAAAGGTTTTGGTTTCAAGAATTGTTAATAATATATATATATTTTTATATGTTTGCAGGTGCATAATTTATAATTTAATTGGATTATGATTTAGACTTTTGCGTGTGTTTATATATTGATGCATTATTATTATTTCACAATTTTAATTGTATTTTTTTGGATGTCATGTGATATATATCAAAATAAAGCCTTTCAAATTTAAATCAATGAAGACCAGTGCTTTTTAGTACAGCTTTTGTGCAAAGAGTGTAAGAAAGGAGGATCGTGAGAGTGACAGGTAATATCTGTGTCACAAAATTTCATGGAAAAGGTTTTAAAACTAAATAATACCAAGAATAAAATGACAAATCAAATGTGTCTTAACATTTATATTGGATTTATTATCAGTATTGAACTCCCAGTTGAAGAGTATGGTTCATTTTAACTGTGTGTGGATGACTATGTTCATCAGCCACCACCAAAGACCAATTTTGACCCAGGAAAACTACGGCATGGTGTACCCTGCGCCTTAATCTGAAGTGTCAATTCTAAGCAGACCGCAAGTACTGTGATTGGTCTTATAGAACCACCCCTCAGGTCCAAAGACATCTGTTATAGTGTTGCATTGCAGGTAAGAGTAGATGGGATTTACATTTGTTTTGAACATGAAATTAGAGTCGGAAAGAAAGTGAAAAGTATTTTTTGATGATATGTTTCTTCATCATAACATATAACAGCCCAAAGACATGCAGGTTGCGTTGGTTGAGGATTCCAAATGGTTCCTCCCCCAACTTGTGTATGGATCGACTTGTAGAACAGACTTGTGTATTGATTTACTAGTGCTCACCATGAATATAGTTTTAGATGCTGGAATGGTGTTAAGAATGAAACAATAAATAAATAAATATATAAAACTTGCGGAGCGCTGGTTAAGCACACCCACTTGTTTACATTCTTTGGTTAACACGGAATAGAAAATCTCTTTTTGTTGACAATATATTCACACCCTGACCTAGTATTGTCCATAAACAGTAGGGGTGTAACGATACACCAATTCCATGGTTTGGTTCACGGTTTTAGAGACACGATTCGGTTCGGTTCTATTTGATGTGTGGGCAGGGTTCATGGCATGGCACCAGCAATGTTAAAGAACACTAGATTCACTTTTAAATTAATAATGATAATAATAATATAACATTCATAACAGCGCTTCAAACCCTGATTATGGAACTCTACATCATATTTTGACTTTGGTTATGTCCATTCACATTCGCTCTTATCAATGTGCTTCTGCAGTCTGCAATCTCTTTAGGAATTGCAGGGTTATGAGTATATTATGAGGACAACAGCTTATTGTTTCTGTCAGATTGCTGTCTGAATGCATTCTGTATCGCTCATAAATGCATGAATGCTCAGGCCATTTACACCAATGCTCCACTATAAATAATATATATTTAGATTAGATTAGATTAGATTCAACTTTATTGTCATTACACATATACAAGTACAGTGTAACGAAATGTAGTTTAGGTCTAACCAGAAGTGCAATTAGCAAGTGCAGGATATACAGTGTGAATAAATACAGAATACAATATTAGGAAAAATACTATACAATGGGCATAAAAAAACTATTATGAAACTATTATGAAAATACTTTACAGAAGGAATGTTCTATGACAATATGACAGTCGGTATGTACTATGGACAATATATACAGAAGGCTATATACTGTGAACATTAGTGTACAGGTGGTTATGAACAGATAACAATTTAGACTATACAGTAGTGCAAGTGACTTAAGTGTGCATTAATTATAGACATTAGCTATTAAAGTTGCAGTGCAATAGAAAGTTAATGCGGTTATTAAAGGTACGGTGCAGTATATGAGTTAATGCAGTTATTTAAGTTATAGTGCAATAGATGAGTAGATGCAGTTAATAGAGTTACAGTGCAGTAGATGAGTTAATGCAGTTATTGAAGTTACAGTGCAGTAGATGAGTAGATGCAGTTATTGAAGTTATAGTTCAGTAGATGAGTTAATGCAGTTATTGAAGTTACAGTGCAGTAGATGAGTTAATGCAGTTATTGAAGTTACAGTGCAGTAGATGAGTTAATGCAGTTATTGAAGTTACACAGTTATTGAAGTTACAGTGCAGTGGATAAGTTAGTGCAGTTATTGAAGTTACAGTAGTTATTGAAGTTACAGTGCAGTAGATGAGGTAATGCAGTTATGAGAGTAGTCCATTAGTGCAAATGAGCATTCAGTATGATATTCCTGATGTGCAAGTGAGCAGTATAGAGTGCAAATGATGCTATGTGTGTGTAAACAGTCCGGTAGAGCAGATACATGAAGTACTGGTGTGTACAGTTCAGTCATGCATGGCAGCCCTCTATTGCAATGTAAGCAATGTAATAGCAGCATTAAAGTTAAAGTTATTAGGGGTAGTGGAATCAATGGGGGGCAGAGTTCAATAATGAAACAGCTCTGGGAAAAAAGCTGTTTCTTAGTCTGCTGGTTCTTGTCCGGAGGCACCTGAAGCGTCTACCGGAAGGCAGGAGAGTAAACAGTCTATGAGCGGGGTGAGAGGAGTCCTTGAGAATGCTGCGAGCTCGACGCAGACAGCGTTTCTTCTGGATGTCCTCAATGGAAGTGAGTGTAGTCCCTGTGATGCGCTGGGCTGTTTTCACCACCCGCTGCAGTGCCTTGCGCTCAGCAACAGAACAGTTCCCGTACCAGACTGTGACACAGTTGGTCAGTATGCTCTCTATCGTGCAGCGATAGAAGTTCACCAGGATATATGAAGACAGTTGGTTCTTCTTCAGTGTCCTCAGAAAGAAGAGACGCTGGTGAGCCTTCTTGACCAGGCATGAGGTGTTGGTGGTCCAGGACAGGTCCTCCGAAATATGGGTCCCTAGGAACTTAAAACTGGAAACACGTTCAACAGCCATCCCATTAATTTGGATGGGGTCGTGTGTGCCTCCTTTCGCCTTCCTAAAGTCCACGATGATCTCCTTTGTCTTGGAGGTGTTCAGGAGCAGGTTGTTGTTTGAGCACCATGTGGCCAGGTGCCGTACCTCCTCCCTGTAAGCAGTCTCATCGTTGTTGCTGATGAGACAAATCACTGTTGTATTGTCTGCAAACTTGATGAAGGAGTTAGTTCTATTCACAGGCCTGCAGTCGAGTGTGAAAAGGGAGTAGAGAAAGGGGCTCAGTACGCAGCCCTGTGGTACACCAGTGTTGAGTGTGATGGTGGTGGAGCAGATGTTGCCTGACCTGACAAGCTGAGGCCTGTTCGTCAAGAAATCCATAATCCAGTTGCAGGTTGAGTTGTTAATGCCTAGGTTTCCAAGTTTGATGATTAGCTTGGAAGGGATGACGGTATTGAATGCAGAGCTGAAGTCTACAAACAGCATGCGTGCATAAGTGTCCTTATTGTCCAGATGTGTGATCACGGAGTGCAGCGCCATGGACACCGCATCATCTGTGCTCCTATTGCTACGGTAGGCAAATTGGTATGGGTCCAGTGTGGATGGTAGAGAGTCTTTTAGGTGTGACAGGACCAGCCGCTCAAAGCACTTCATAACAATGGGTGTGAGTGCTACAGGGCGGTAGTCGTTCAGGCATGTCGGGCTGGAATTTTTCGGGATGGGCACAATGGAGGTGGACTTGAAACATGCTGGAACCACTGCTTGGGCGAGGGACAGGTTGAAGATATCTGTGAAGACCCCAGCGAGCTGCTCCGCACATGCCCCGAGTACGCGACCAGGGATGCCATATGGGCCAGCAGCCTTTCGCGCGTTTATCCGGCTTAGTGCAGTGTAAACATCTGTGGAGTTTAGTTTGATGATTGGGTGGTCAGTAGAAGGTGTGAGCCTGGTGGCGGGTTCCTTATTGTCTCTCTCAAAGCGTGCGTAAAAGTCATTAAGCTCGCTCAGGAAGGCGGCATCTGTGGCTATGGGGGTGGAGTGGTTGGGTTTGTAGTCACTAATGGCCTGGATGCCCTGCCACATGCGTCGAGGGTCAGAATTGGAAAAATGCTCCTCTAGCTTCAACTTGTAGCAGTGCTTGGCCTTTTTGATGCCCCTCTTCAGATTTGCCCTGGAAGTACTATAGGCCTGTGCGTCACCTGATCTGAAGGCAGTGTTGCGTGCTTTCAACAGGAGGCGGACTTCCTTGTTCATCCATGGCTTCTGATTGGGGTATATGGTGATCTGCTTCTGAGTTGTGACACTGTCAATGGTGGTATTGATGTAGTCCAGTACAGAGGAGGTGTAGCTGTCTATGTCCGTGTGAGAGCCACTGGTGGCCTGAGAAGCAAACATACTCCAGTCTGTGTGTAGAAACCTTTCCTGGAGTGTAAAGTCTGCCCCCGCAGGCCACACCTTGATCGTCTTCAATGATAGCTTCACACGATTAATGAGAGGTGAATACTTGGGGGTGAGGAACAAAGAAAGGTGATCAGATTGACCCAGGTGGGGGAGGGGGGTCGCGACGTAAGCTTCAGCCATGTTTGTATAGACATGATCCAAAGTTTTGTTTCCTCTTGTGTGGCAGGAAACATGCTGGTGAAATTTAGGGAGCACTGTCTTTAAGTTAGAGTGATTAAAATCTCCCGCAACAATAAATGCAGCCTCCGGGTGAGCAGTCTGTTGTTTACTGATGGCTGCATGAAGTTCTTTCATAGCAAGCTTGGCATCAGCATCCGGTGGAATATAAGCAGCCGTTATAATGGTGGAAGTGAATTCCCGTGGCAGATGAAACGGTCTACATTTAACCATGAGAAACTCAAGGTTAGCCGAGCAGTGTCTCCCGACAATAACAGAGTTCGTGCACCAAGCTTTGTTGACATAAATGCACACTCCACCTCCTCTTGTCTTACCGGATTCCTCTGCCGTTCTATCCGCCCGGTGTGTGTTGTAGCCCGCTAACTCAATAGCGTTGTCCGGTATGCCGCTGTGTAGCCATGTTTCCGTGAAGATTATGACATTGCAGTTCAAAAGTCTTTTGTTGTTGATGATGCGGAGTCGAATCTCATCCATTTTGTTCACTAATGATCGTACATTAGCAAGGAAAATGCTGGGTAAAGAGAGCCGGTGTGGTGTTAGCTTTAGCTTAGCTCTTTTGGTCATTAGAGTGATTTAATTCACAATGGTTTTCAATAAAGTTTATTTTCTCTCATAATTTGGGGCGCTCATTAAAAACTGACAATTGTGTTACCAACATATCCTTAGCATATTTTCTGGTTAAAGGAAGCAGCACTCAGCATTCTCTCTGCAGATCTACATGGACCTAACATTTGACTCTAGACAAGTGTTTGAAGTGTTACACAATATACAGAGGCTAGAACCTAAACTTACTGAAAGCTTCAACACTTACATTTTGCTAGCTTACATCAACTGCTGTTTCCTTCAGCTTAATGCGGATTCAACATGTCTGTGTTTTCTATTTTGTTTAGGTTGAAAGACAACAGAATGGATGACATTTGGCTGGTGGATGTGAGTGTCCTTTCAACAACCATGCACACAGTGAAATTTTATTGACCAGTTTTATTGCACTTACTATGCATTGTCCCTGTGTTGTTCCAATTGCTTCCGTTGTTCACCTCATTTGTAAGTCGCTTTGGATAATTATTATATGAAGCATATTTGTGTTCAAGTAAATGCATTTGCTAACGTTTGCCACTGTCAGTACACCCAGGCGTCTATAGATGTATACGCTCTCAGTTTTTCTTTACTATACACGCTTGGTTTCTCTGTCTGGAAGGTGTAGATATTAGGCCACTTAAATAATTGTCATATGTTACTAGAAAAATAAACAAACAAACACACTGACCCCGTCTTTTGGTCAGTGTTATGGTTGTATACTATAGTACACCAATTTTTTTGGTAGGACTACACCACTGGTGTATATGCATATCGGATTGAATAGTTTATTGTAGTTAGTAAATGTGATTGATATTTGGTGGATTGACAGTCTAGCTGATGTGTGTGTTGTGTTGCAGTTTTATGCACCATGGTGTGGTTATTGCAAGAAGCTTGAGCCAGTGTGGCAGGAGGTAGGAGCTGAGCTAACACGTTCAGGGTCACCAGTCCGAGTGGGCAAAATGGATGCCACTGCATATTCAGGTAATTTTGTGTACATAAAAAGCAATCAAATTCATATTAAAGAGATGTGAAACATGTTTTCTATGACTGTGTAATGCAGGTTAGCCTACACTAAAAAGAAGGAAAAAACATATACAATGTACACATTTTTTTGTTTTTACGTGCATTAGGGCTCTGCGATTTGGGGGAAATTCCCATTTTATGCATTAAATGCATTACATTTTCTATAGTTTTTTGGGAGGGGTTCTATTTTTTCAGCAGGGAAGATTATAATGGTATCACTACTCTTACATAATTTATTTAATTACTGAATTTCACTGTAAAGATATGTTTATTTTGTGTAAATAAAGAACGGTCTTACTTTAGTCAATTATAAAAATATTACCATACCTTGACTGATTTATTAATTTTTAAATATTTGAGATTTTAAAGGGATGCTTAAGGCAAGAAACAAAATGTCCTCGTGTTTTCTCACCCTTAAGACATCCTACCTGAATATGACTTTCTTCTTGAAGATTAATGCAGTCAAAGTTATAAAACCACGTATCATTTTACTTTGAAGCGGTAGAATGGGAGTGAATGGTTGTCAATTTTTTTTAAATTAGTTTCTTGCCTGAAGTATCCCTTCAAAAACAAGTAGAAATTGTGCTGAATGTTTGATTTCATCCAAGTGAAATTAGCAATGTGGTAAGAATCAATTAACATTTGTTTTAAACACAGAGCCAGGCGTGAGTTGACACAGGTTGTGTGAGCATGTGCGTGCCTCATTCATATTGCCAGATGCGGGGCAGTTTCGACTCGTTTGTGACGGTTAAATAGTGTTCAAGTTTATAAGATGGCCAATGCGGAGTCTCGTTTACGCTTCCCATGTTTACCATAACGCTCTTTAGCGATCCATGATTTCATCCACTCGTTTCGCTTCGGTTAGATGTTTGAATATGTTAGAAATATAGCCAGTGAAAGTCTCTGCAACAGTTTAATGTGTGAATAAAAGCCTTAATAAAATCTGTTCATCATATAAATTACATAAATAACTAATTGACGAACAATGAGCAATACATATGTTCAAGTATTTATTCCATCGTTTTTTTTAATGTTAGTTAAAAAATACAATTATGTGAGCTCTGGTCCATTCATATTAATATGTAAAATAAACCTCATTGTCTAGTCTTGTTTTATTTAAAGTTTAATACAAATCTAACATTTTAGGTCCTTAAAGGTATAGTTCATCCAAAAATGAAAATTCTGTCATGATTAACTCACTCTCAAATTGTTCCAAACCTGTATAAATTACTTTCTTTGGTTGAACACAAAGAAAGATATTTGGAAGAATGTTAGAAACTCAGATTTCTGGGGCACTATTGACATTGAAGAAAGAATTATTCTATTTTTTTTCTCTGTTCTGTTGAACACAAAATAAAATATTTTGAAGAATTTAGCAAAACAAACAGTTGTGGGGCACCTTTGATAACAATTTTAATAGTAGTCAATGGTGCCCCAGAAATGTCAGTTGCAAACATTGTTTCAAATATCTGTCTTTGTGTTCAACAGAACAAAGAAATGTACAGTATACCGGTTTGTTACAACTTGATGTTAGGTAATCATGACAGAATTTTCATTTTCTGGTGAACTGTCCCTTTAATGGTATGGGAATTCTTTCCCTGTGGGATTGCAAATAGTATCGAATATCAATATTTTTTAAAAGATTGTATCAAAGTTAGAAATTCCAGTGTCGTGTCAACACTACAATCTATGTGATCTAAATAAACAAATGGCTTTCTGTGTTTCAAATAAATACTGGGAATTTAAATTACTGGGAATTTTCTTACTAATATGTTGTATCATGCAGGTGTGGCCTCTGAGTTTGGCGTGCGAGGATACCCCACGATTAAACTGTAAGTCCTCCCCATCTCCTAATCTGTTTAAAATCCTATGTCTCTCTGCTACTGCCTAGGGTTGTGATGGTGGTAGGTTTTTACCAGCGCGGTGGTAATGGACTAACTACCGCCGGTGGCGAGGTAAAAACACAAAAAATAAATAGAGACTCAAACTTCTATTAACAAACGTGCTTGTTTATTTTAGCACTTCAGTCAGCGAACAGCCTGCAATACACTAAAATAAATATCAAATAAAAAATAAACTTGCCTAAATAAGAAACTTGCCTAAATAAGAAAGTTAAATATTAAACCAACATTTGTTGCAAAAATTCATAATAGGCTCAATCTTATATTAACAAACATGCGTGTTTATTTTAGCACTTCAGTCAGCGAACAGCCTGAAAAACACTTAAATAAATATCAAATAAATAATACAGCTAAATAATAAACTTGCCTAAATAAGGAAGTTGAATATTAAACAAACATTTGTTGCAAACATTTGTAACAGGCTCAAACCTCTATTAACACGTGCGTGTTTATTTTAGCACTTCGATCCATCAGTGAACACACAGCCTATAAAACTAATTTCAAATAAGTAATACAGTTAAACAAGAAAGTAGCCTAAATAAGAAAGTTAAATATTAAAAAAAGATTTGTAATTAGCAAAAATTTGTAACAATTGGGTCACATGCTAGAAAATCTGTGTTGGTCTGATATGGAACGTAAACACAAATGCAACATAAACACTTAAGCCTACCTTGGTCCTTTCTACACAGATTTTAAATTCTTTGACAGAAAAACTAACATGTTGACTTTGTCCAGTTTAAGTGAGGACCTCATTGGTGTTACGATGTTTCTAGCCGCACTGAACACGCTTTCAGACGGTGTGCTCGTTGCGCAAATGCATAGATATTTTTTAGCATCGTGGCCAAGAGAGGGAATCTTGACTCATTGTTCCGCCACCACACAAGGGGGTCATTGCTGGAATCAATCGCCTCCTCTTGCAAATAGCGCGTCAATTCCTTGTCTGCACGAACTCTCTTTGGAATAGGAATCGCGGCCGTCTTCGCTTTTCTTTTCCCAAGTAGCTGTCCGAGATTCATTTTCTTGATGGCTGGTTCCTTACGCTCGTTGCTTCCCCTGCATCCAGTGACTTCTCAGTTTGACTGTTATATGGCTGATCTTCGGTAATTTGCATCATCTCTTCAATGAGTTCGTCTCTAATGTCTTCCGCCTCGAAATTATTCCTATATCTAGGATCCAAAGTAGTTGCTTTCGATAGGATCTTTTTCCCTTCTAATGCTTTGTCTCAGACGTTATCATCCAAGACAGTGATCATCTTTGCTTTGAGTTTTATTTTGGGAGTTAATTCACTATCTTCTGGGGAAGGATCCAGGACATCATTGGTCAGCAGCCCCAGCACAGGTTTAACCAATGACGCAGTGACAACTTTCTCATTCGATAAAACATCTGTAAATTCTGCAAATGGCTTAAGTGCTGCATTTATCGACTCAAGAACTGCGATGTCCTGCCATGTCAGATTAAGGTGTTGATATCGTTGGTCATTGAACGCTCTTTTAATTCCGTGGGCTTGCTCCACAATTCTCCGAATCATTTTTTGTTTGATTCCCCATTGCGTCGGACAGTCCTGGCGTAGAGAAGGAACAAGAAAATACAAAATTACAAAACTTTGTTGTTGTTCAACATGAGCGTATAGAGTTTAGTGGTTTGGCTAAAAGAATATACGAATATTATCATGCAAATTAAAACGATCAGCGTTTTTATCGCATCATATATACATTTTGTTATCTTATATTTCCCATTTTGGAATTTCTCTTTCTATTTATTTATATTTCTCTTTCAATTAAATCCCTCATTGTTTTCATTCAAACCGGCTTTATAATTAATGAAATAAACATTTTATAATATAGGAAAAAAGATATGTATAATGTATAACGAAGAAAAAGAGGTACGATATTTATCTATTTAAATGTACTGATAAAGTTGTTTTATTCTAATGTAAACATGTGTTTCAACTAAATAAGAGGTTTTCAGATGAATTGTCTATTTAAAAAATTCAAGATTATGACTTGGCTGATCTTGGCTGAATGATTTATGGTAAGATTTATGGTATTGTCAATTATATTTTGGCGAAATAGGGGGGCTATTTCACCAAAATATAATTGACAATACCATAAATCTTTCAACTCACCAGTATCAAACTCTGCATTGCTAGGTTAAGGGCTTCTTGCTCTTCTCTTTTTTTCTGAGAACTGTGGGCGAATGCAGCCACCACATTTCTTAAGGTTAAGATTATGGCCGAAACGGTTCAGCCATGGCAATTCTAAATTCCTTACAGCGGCTACAATATTGGCCCCGTTATCTGTGGTGATGCATGGCAGTTTTTTTAAGCTTTTCACGATAGTTGCTGTCAAAACACGGAAATGTAAATGCGGTTGGTATAGTTACACTATTTAATCGACAGCACAAATACATTACAGCAACCAAAACATTTGCTCTACGGACAATATTAACATTGCAGGAAAAAAGACGACGTTAAAACTGTTATTTTAAATAAATATGCTTTCCTGTAGCTCATTGGTAAGAGCATGGCGTTAGCAATGCCAAGGTCATGGGTATGGTCCCAGGGATTGCACATATTTAGAAACAAATGTATAGTATAATGCAATGCAAGTCGCTTTGGATACAAACGATGAAACATAGAATACTGCCAGTAATATTGTTTCTACATCTGTACAAATGTGTAAGAACAGCCCATGTGTTTGGGTGCATTGATTTTGTGTTTGCCAGGGTCAGTGCCTGAGTATGAAGAGGGAGTTAAGCTCATCTGCTTTTCTGTGGGGAATTCGCAGTTGGACACTGGACTGCAGTGGTGTAGTGGCAAAACTCACGTTTCGGATATATAACGGATTTTGGGTCACGAATCGGATCATTTTCGGATCAGCTAATGTAAATGCTCATCATAGTTTTATTATGATAATATGAACAGTTTCGCGAATTTTATAAAGTAGTTCTGAAAATACCCTAAAGATATCAACATATTACTTGATTATTTAATATTATGAAAACGCTTATAATTTATGTTCTAGGCTATGTTATACAGTATACATGCATTAGGCCTATTTAAAAAAGTGACAATAGGCTATGTATAACAAATAAATATGATATAAATGTGCAATCTCTAGAAATCAGATTATAATTGTGACAAGTGTTATGATGTTGATCATGGAGTAAAGTATTAGTAACAGATTTTCTCGGATCTTCTCAAATGCATTACTCAATAAGCCATTTTCACAATGACGGCACTTAACTTCCGCCTTCTGGCAAAGCAGTGTATCATGACATCCGTCTTGCAACAAACAAGAAGAAGAAGATAAATAACTTATGTTTTGTCGTCGCGCTGGAATTTAACAACAGTGACAGAAAAACTGACAGAACACTTATTCAAGTACTTATCCTAGCACCTTCGCTAACACAAAAAGCAAACAAAACACTTACCTTCATAATCAAACAGGTACTGTTCAACAAAGTATTTGTATCCTTTATCTAGCTTTGATCTTGTCATAAGAGAAAATTTGTCTGCAAGACGTTGTACATCATCTAGCCGTATTTGTGGCAGCTGTGCAAGGGACTTGGTAAACTCCATTCTAAAGCGCTAGCGGAATTAACGAGACACTGCTTCGCGGCAGAACGGTAGAAGTGTTGCACGTTTAAGTTTTTTGTGGAACGCTTATAGAGCATTGTATTGCATCATTTGCGCTTGACTCAACACAACATTACTTTCACTTTAAAGCTAGCCTTTACGCAGAGGCTTAAGATAAGATATACGCGAGGATGAGCTTTCATATTGTACTCATCATGTCATTGTACCTGAGGTACTGGTGAGAGAGCGAAAGCAATTATCTTTTAATCTATGGTGACTTGCAGTTAAACCGCGGGTCACATGCATTCTGAACCGTACAGATCACGGATCAACTGCGATACTCTGTTTTACCACTAATGGACTGTATTGTATGGGGAGGTATGTGTTCTGTTAAAAAACATCCTCAGGTTAATGTCCTGCCTCAAGAGGTATGGTGAAACATAAAGGTACTTTTTGTCTTTGTTTAGCTGTACTGTTTTACCCTGGAGGTTGACATAACATTCATCAGTCATAAACCTATGTTTCGTTAGCCAAATCCTTCTGGACTCTTACATACACAGTTACTGTGTATTATAAGGGGATTTTTTATCGTCTTTGGAGACCGCTAAAATAGACTTGTGTGCTGCTGTAACCATAGCAAATACTGTTGGGTGTTTCAATGTGTAACAGAAGTTAAATGAATATTCTAGGGATGATTGCATCATTCACTGAAGGTTAGGTGGTAGATTAGTCTCAGCCGTCACGCCCATGGACCGTGGGCTGAACATCTGATGCATAAGGTAAGGCAAGGCCAGTTTATTTACATTGCACATTTCATACACAAGGGCAATTCAAAGTGCTTTACATAAAATGATTGACAGAGAGAAATAAGACATATCTTTAAAATACGTAGAGGTCTGCATTGCAGCAGCTCTGGACCCGAAAATAATTATTGTGGCACGGTATCAAATTCCCGAATAAAAGACAGTAGCAGTCGGTAGCACTCTTGGAGCGGTTGTTCTGACAATAGGTTTTTGCAATCACATGGTTTTGATGACACTCGAAGTGCAGCTGGAAGGCAGGCAGTGATTTTCTACATAGAAATTCATCACATCATAAATTCAAAATGCCTATGTTTTTTGCGAACCAACAGGCTTTTTTATTGTGTAGCAAAAGTTGTTGTTTATTGAGGGGGAAATGCAAGTATTGACTGAAAAACGGAGGAAAAAGTGACTTCTAACGTTGAACTTGAGGAGAATGATTGGACAAAGTTTTTTGGTCCTACACCTTTCACAGACGATATATAATTATAAAAATACCAATGTATCACTTTACATATTGATTGCTATCAGGATGTTAAGAGACTTCCAACTAGCATGACAAAAAACGTTTCTGGACAGGATAGCCTACTCAACATTTAACCGGATAAAGTAAAAAAATCTCACATTAAACATTTCTAGAAGTCTGTTAATGTGCCGAAATTACGACCACAGAAAACCAAATGTGAAAAAGCATAATTGGACCACTTAAACTGGATAATCAGTTTGTTTATCATATTCTCTCTTTTTCTTCTAACGTTGAACATGCATTCGAGAGGAGCCGAGTAGGATAACTTTCAAACCGCTTTATGGTGGTTACCCAGACAACGACCAGGGAAGCCCAACTTTCTGTCAAATCATATTTGTAATAAACACTAGCTGCTGTTTAATGAACAAGCCCTTATTAAAGGCAGAATAGACGATTTGGTAAGATGTTAACTTTAGCCTGCTAGCACTGAAATCATGATCCCACCCTCCATGGGAATCGCCGTCCAAAGCCACACCTCCTCCAAAACACATGAACGTGCACAAACCAGAAGCTCTTGTATCAATTCCAATTAAATCATGTCTCATTCACCAATAAGAACTTGTTACTGTACAAAGTAAATAACGTCACTACAATAGCGAAAACCGCTACCATAATCAACAGCTTTAAAACGGGATTAGATGCATTTTTCCGGTTAGACGCTGGGTAACAATGTAATACATAAAGGTCCACAAACTACATAAGCAACATAATCAAAACCCATCAAAATCGAATCATAACATGTACCTATCTGTCCAGAAGTTACCATGGCAAACCCTTGACTCTCGTAGGTGCTCCCAGCCTGGAAAAGCAACACTGATTAAAATCATACCCGTCAATACTCCTGTTTTGGCCAGAATTATCCCACTTTTTACACCCATCTCTTGTTGAAACCTCCCGGGACGAAATCGGGAACAGACCGAACGGGAAACCCCTGCGAACCGACCGCCAGGGACCGGAATGCATTCACGAATGGAATTCTGCTTTCACCTCGATTAGATGTTTTTAGTCGTGGCAGTTTTTAAGATGGCCTTTATTTCTGTTCGTCCTTTGCAAGTGCCACTTGTAAACTTCCACACATTAAACGGGGGGAAAAGTTAGGTTCCAGGTGTTTACCTGCCATTCTTCCGCTGTGTCTGCACAGGGTATTGTGAACGCGCTGATAACGTATAGCGTGAACAGGGTGCGCAGTGGGATGCAAAATACGTTGACTGAAAATGGACACATGACATATCATTGCCCTTGCACCGAGGACAATGATTGGGCAAAGTTTTTTGGTCCTACACCGTTCACAGACGATATATAATTATAAAAATACCAATGTATCACTTTACTTATTGATTGCTATCAGGGTGTTAAGAGACTTCCAACCAGCATGACAAAAAACGTTCCGGACAGGATTGCCTACTCAACCTTTAACCGGATAAAGTAAAAAAATCTCACGTGAAACGTTTCTAGAAGTCTGTTAATGTGCCGAAATGACGACAACAGAAAACCAAATGTGAAAAAGCATAATTCGACCACTTTAACAGGATGATCAGTTTGTTTATCATTGTAGAAAGGTTCAATAAAAGGAAGGAAGGAGGCGGAACCTTGCAAACATTTAAATAAAGTTTTAATCATAATAACCAAACAAAAACACGGAAGTAAATAAATAGCCGGCAGCCCATCACGGACGACTGCCGGCAACACAAACATAAACAAAAATCAACTTAACATGTGTCTGGGCCCGGTCCTCTCTCCTCGTACCTTCTGCCAGCTCGTTCTTTTATGCTTCCGATCTCCACCGTCAGAAATGCGGAGCAGGTGTGCGGACAGCTGATAGCCATTATCACTCACGCCACCGGCCCCTCCCCTTTGTCTGATGGCTCTCACCCCGCCTTCCTCGCTACAATCATCTTCTCTCTTTTTCTCAGTTTATGATATTTTTGTATTTCTTTTTCTCAGGCTGAAGGGGGAGCTTGCCTATAATTACAAGGGCCCAAGAACCAAAGATGACATAATCGAGTTTGCCAACCGGGTAGCAGGGTAAGGCTTTTAAAATAGCATTTTTCCGGTCAAACATAAAGTAAATATAATTTTGTGTTTTATTGTTACAGAGTGATACAAATTGCATGTTAATGCAAGTATCTAAATTGCCATGTACATGGCAAAAAAAGACATTGTTTTTACAAAGAAAACTGGCAACTCTTGTTAAAAAATGTCTTTTATTTCATACTCATTCAAAACTGGTTAACACTTTATAATGACTTTCATTAATAAATCATTAACAAACATTATATAATGCTTAACATATCATTAGTTATGTAATAGGTACAAACGTAAGATTATGTTTTTGTTATTATACATTCCCTAATGATTAACAGAATGCTTATAAATGTCATTAAACTTTTAATTCATATGATAATACACATCTTGAAAACCCACAAAACATTTGAACATATGTTATACAATGATTGAAAGCTTTTGTTATTGTACAACACTTTTGCTGCTATTGAGTATGATATGGCTAAGGTTAGGGACAGGTTTAGTGGTATGCACTTTTTAAAGATCTACAAAAGATTTTAACATAAATTATACAATGATTACAAGTTTATTTTATATACTTTACATGTTCTGAAAAAACTTTTACATTTACAAATGTTAAAAACTTTTACATTTACAAATGTTAAAAACTTGCTTGGTAATTATAAGTACTTCACAAACTATTCATTTAACGTACTGCAGTCCGTAAAGGTCATATATTTGTTCTTTGTTTGTTTTTAAAACATTCACAAAAATGAAGAATAGTCAACTTTAGATTGGGTACTGCAAAAACATAAATAAATGATTTTTAAAGATGTGTAAATAGGGTAAATGAAAATGTATGGTAAAATGTAAAAATAGTAAAAGCCTACACATCAAACAAAGAACAAATATATTAACGGACTGCAATACGTTAAATGAATAGTTTGTGAAGTACTTATAATTACCAAGCAAGCTTTTAACATTTGTAAATGTAAAAGTTTTTTCAGAACATTTAAAGTATATAAAATAAACTTGTAATCATTGTATAATTTACATTAAACTTTTTTTTTTACATTTAGTTTTGTAGATTTTTTAAAAGTGCACGATCATATGAATTGAAAGTTTAATAACATATGTAAATATTAACTAATGCTCTGTTTCTTAATCATTTATAAATTACGTTTTTAATCATTGTAAACCATGTCAAAATCATAAAAAAAATGCATGTTCATATTAATTAAAAGCTTTATGAAATTTGTAAGCATTTCAATTCACATGAAATAATGAAATGGTAGTGGTCTGGTGAGCTATCAAATAAGTGAAACCAGAATTTACATGCTCTCCGCTGGATTTCGGACATGAGAGGGAACCTTCCAAATTCTGCTCTACCTCCCAGATTTGATGCATTTCTGTGAATTCCCAGGATGTTTTTGGAAAAAATTCAAGATGGAGAATTTACACTGGACATTTTTTTCAAGATTTATAGCCCAGATTTCATTGCCACAGAGAAGAATGGATTTGATAACACCATCAAAGATTTTTTGCCACGGTTTAATAGGGTGGTTAAACTGAAATCGTGATTGTCAGACCCAGATATTCAGAGTCGCTTAATAGGACTAGGTGTTATAATCCCACTATTTCAGCACAGTTGAATTGCCCAATAGGACATTTCCCTTATGCGTGACAGGGTGAGCAGTCAAGAATATGAATAGAGGAAAGGAGCTTTGAGGTTTCACTGGGTTCGTCGGGTAGGCATCCTCTGTGTTTGGGGGATAAATTATTATAGAAATACACAGCATATTTATACTTACCTTTCCTTGCTATTATCAGAGAGACATCTCATGACTGTTTCCCCTAAATTTACGGCTTTGGGGGGGGCGGAGGTCTGGACAATACTTTTTTTAATAAATAATATTTAATCCATCAATCTATTGTTTTATCAGGCCATTTATTTTATATTATGATTAATATGTTTGTCACCTGCTATCTTATTTACACATCTGACTGCTGGTACATCCTAACAGTGACAATCATGAAACATCATTCTAACTTTATGAAAAATAACTCTAAACTCTAAAGCAGACAACTAACAATGACAAAAACTATCATGAATAAAGTGTTTGCAAACATTAATATGTAGCTTACTACAGTAATCTTAGAAAAAATAACCACAGAATTGAACATGTTGCAGTGGATGCCAGGAATTTTCAGACCTTGGTTTAATGTAAAAACGTTTGTTCAGAATACACAGTTTAGCAAGTTGCCTTTTTTTGCAGTGTAGATAGATACATGTGTAACATCTTTTTTGGGTCAGTACTGATTATAAAATCTGCATTTTATTAAAATCTGTTTTAATAGTTCCTTTTTTGAAGAAATTCGGCAAGCCATATGTACACTTATGACCCTAACTGTATGCATCCTTATGTTCTGTGTTTCAGACCAGCTGTGCGATCCCTCCCAAGCAGACAGATGTTTGAACATATATTAAAAAGGCATAATGTGCTGTTTGTGTATGTTGGTGGGGAATCGCCTCTCAAAGTGAGTGACATCTCAATTCGTCATATCAGACATGAGCTTTGTGAACTGTTTGTTTGTGCTGTATGGTGGTGATCATAGAGTCGGTGTTCCTTGCTTACTACACTACAGAACCATGGTTAAAGGGATAATCCACCCAAAAAGGAATCTGTCATCATTTACACCCTCAAATTGTTTCAAACATGTAAACATTTCTTTGTTCTGATGAACACAAAGGAGGATATTTGAAAAAAGGTTAGCAACTGATATTCTGGGACATCATTGACTACCATAGTAGGAACATTTATTGTATTCTTTTTGTTGTTGAACAAAAAATGAGATATTTTGAAGAATTTAGGAAAGCAAACAGTTCTAGGACGACTTTGACTACCATTTACATTTTTCCTACTATGGAAGTCTATGATGTCCCAGAAAAAAAATATTTAAAAATAATTATCTTTGTGTTCAACAAAACAAAGAAATGTATACAGATTTGGAACAACTTGGGTGCGGGGGGAGTAATTCATAAAATAATAAAAAAATTTGGGTGGAGTATTGATGTGGTTATTTTTAATGCTATGAAGATTCTCTCTCAAACTGTGGATTCCTTTGCCAAAAGAGCAAAAGATAGAGTTTATAATCAAAGATACAAAGCCGAGTTGCCTGCAGAACAACTGAAGAACCTTGTTTCAAGCCCATGAGTATACTGTATAGAGTTCCCTTGGATGACGTTGTCACCTCCCATGTTACTTTTAGCATGCCTGACGCCTGACTTATGCTGACAGATGCTGAGAATGCAAAAACAACATAAGCATTTTTTGCTACACTGGTCTCTGTACCATAATTGGATGTTAACCTGTGCATGAATTTAGACCTTAAATACATTTCAGAACTTGTAGATGTCACAGTTCTATGGATATATCTAGGTTGGACTGGTCTTCGCATAACGAACAAGAGAGTAGTGGGAGAGTAACCTTGAATCTAAATGGTTATGCTTACCCTATAGTTCAATATTTCATACTCTATTTCATCACTCCACTCATAATGCACAACCCCATACTTGAAAATCTTCTACAGTATCCCTTTAATATACATGGTTATTACAAAGAATGTGCAAGACCTGGGTGATTTTTCTGAAGATGAGTGCACAGCTGATGACAAACAAGGGACTCCGTAATAACAACCACAAAATTAGGTAACATAATGCTTGTGATTTGAACCGCAATCTCCCACGCGAAAGACCACAAACACAGTAAGTTAAAGGCCTTACATTACATTATTTCAGAGTGTTAGTGGTGGTCTTAAGGTGTCAGGGAGGTTTGTGCCTCCTGCTAGTCCTTCAACTGCAAGCTAACAATTGCTAGGCTATGGGACTACCCACGTTACATAAACACACACAATCACAGTTCTTCTAAAAAAAATAGAACATTCTTAACACCAAACTTGCCTGTTTAACTTCAGACAAATTGGCCAAAGCTTGGCTACAAATAATATTTAAAAAAAATAAACGTGTCATGTTGTGATTTTTTTTTTGGTAGATTGCTTGAAATCACAAAAAAAGTTTAAGCTATTTATTAAACAATTCTTAATAATAAATTAAGTACAATGTGTGTTGTGTCAAAATAAGTTTCCTCCTGTTACATTATATTACACACTTATATTATATATTATCCTTGTGTATCCCAAGTTAAAAAAAAAAGAAAATTAAGTAGTATATTTCTTGGAAATGTAAACATATTCTTTAGAACACTAAACAGAAAACCTTACCTTCTACCTAGCGATTAAAACAACACAAATAGTGACTGTGTACATTAAAGGTCTACACAAAAATGCCTTTCATAGATTGCAAAAATCAACATGTTTTAGTAGTGTGTACTATTCATGTCATGTATATTGGGTGAAGTGCCAGGATGTTCATCTGTGGATGGAGATTCTGATATGGATGATTCACAAGCAGTAGGGTGGGTTGGCTGAAACAGGTGAGGCAAGGACCAAGCACTAGGGATTGATGTTGGTGGGGATGTCGTGGGCCAGGCTGGCAATGATGAATGAGGTTGAGGCTGACCAGGACCTAATGCATTTGCTAGAGTGCTCATTATTTTCATAAACATCTGGTTAGTGGCCTGTTGCTGTGCCTGCATCACCTGGAATCTTCTCTCCTGAGCCTCTTGTGTTTCCTTCTCTCAAAACAGGCAGCCTCTTGAGCCACCTGGCTCTGTTCATCTCTATGCAATTCTGTCAGCATCATTATGTTGTCCATTATATATGCCTGGAATTCATCATCAGCTTTGCTAGGCTTAATATTTCTTTTTCAAGCTTTGCCTCCAGGAATGGGCAGTCTCCCTCCTCTGAAACCTTCGTCATTGAAACTGCTCTCTGTGCTTGGATCATCAGACACTCCTTCACCAGGATACGTTGCTTGTTTATTGATAAACGCATTTTCTTCATGTTACTCATGTAATTTCACTACATATAATAATATATTTCAATGCATATTGCTATGAAAACAATGTAGTGCGTGAAACAAAGATATTATAACATGAAAACAAGCAACAGGTTTATTAAGCTCCTGGTTAATATGAAGTGACCTAGCTTGCCATCATATTGACATGGGAAATGATTATATCTATGCATAAAGTTTCACCACAACTTCTGAAACAAGGTGCTTTGTACTGGCAAGTGCAAAAAGGAAATAAACTCACGTCAACATCGGTTTCAGATGTGATAACACTAGGCCGGTCAACTGTGCTAGCATCAGTCGCATCATTGTTAGCGGACGATAGCGATGTTGAACTTTCATGGGACTCAACAACCTCCTGGACTTGGATGTACTGCTGGTGGAGTTTCTTCACCTTTACTATTTCTATGAGGCCCGCACCTCCTTACAACTCCAAGTATGTTCGCGAGCCGCCATGCTAGAGCAAAATTGTCCTCAACCCATAACGCCCAGCGCAGCTGACTACGGCAGCTGGATTAGTCCAAGAAAGTGCTGTACTTCTTTCATTTGGGTCTGTTCGAGGTCGGTCCATGTTCTCACCACAAAAAAACACCCCAGGGTTCGTTTGAAAGCGTACCGAGACCACCTCTTCAAGGAGTAGGTACACTTATTTGGTCTGCTTATGGTGCGCACTCAAGTGTGATTGCTGCATTCACACCTGCCCAAATGAACCGCACCAAGAAGAAAAACGAACTCTAGTGCAATAGGTAGGTTTTGTCTGTGTGAGGATGTTGCAGGCAGTCGTGTTGCGCAAATTCGTGTTCTTAAATTAACTTCAGACGATTTCCTGTGTGCAGGGAGTAGAGAGCAATGAACACTGTTCAGGGAGCACGTCAATCAGAACGCAGTTCAGTCATTGAGCTCTCTTCTAACGAGCTGGCGATTTAAATCAGGTGTGTTAAACAAGAGAGAGACACAAAATATGCAGAGCGAGGGGGTGCGAGGACCGGAATTGAGATCCGCTGAATTAAATAAACGCACAGGTATGTTAAATATAGTTGTGTGCCTTGCTGGTGTCTTTGCTCGGTGGAGTTGCGCATGTAGAGTCGCAGGTCTTGACTCTCGTCAATCATCACATGATAGGGCTGAACACGAGGGCTGACGTTTAAGGCACTGCTTAAGTATGTGTTTAGATTAGCGCGAACAGAATACAGCTGAACACGTATTCTCGATTAGCAAAACAAAGCCTGACTGACTTGAATGGGCCACGGTTCAAAGAGCGATCAACTAGCTCCGTGCTTTTAAGTGCAAAATTCTAATGTCTAGCCGTAACGAGCGGCTAACGGCAACTTTATGTGACTTCAGTAACAAAGTACCCAACGAAAGAAAAACACTAACACCTTAGCACTCAGTCAACAAGTAATTAAATAAACAAGCTCAAATTATCTTAACTAACAACAGGCAACAGTCCAGTTCAACAGTTATAACAAGGTAACAGGGTAAATAGCAGACTTACGCACTACTGCAGACTTTTGATGACTATTCGCTTCTCCACACAGAATTTTGTTTATCTATTAGGGAAACCACACAATCATCCAGAATCACCTCCATGTCACTTAGGGAAGAAACGCCCTGCGCAGACTTTCACCCAAGGGGTCGGGAAAGGCCTACCCATCAAAACCTCAATTGGAGTATATTTCATCGTGAGGATGAGGTCATTCTCATTTATGCCAATACGACTGGTAGCACGTCTGGCCATTTTCTACCTGTTTCCAGGCAGGCCGTTGTGATCTTTAATCGTTCAGTTAGTTCTCTCGGCCACCCCAGATGATTGTGGCTGGTACTGTATATTGAAGCAGCTAAACTGACTGTTAATTTTATCCCTGCTAATGGGTTGTTTCCTTTTTAAAACACTGCTGGATTTATGTTATATCATAACGACATTTTATAATACTTTGTTTATTATTTTTAATTTTATATTCCACATTCAAAATAGATGTCTGTCAAACACAATACATTACACATACAAACATCTATGTCAGCACGGTATCTTTATTTTTTTAGTATACATATAACAAAATGTTTTTGTACATAGGCTATAATAATATTTTTTTCCGATCAATACGATTCAAGAGCATAGGATAAACAAATCTTATTAAACTTATAAAACATAGTTATAAACCTTGATTTCACCAGAAAAAACAAAGCATATCTGCTTGAAAAGTGATGACTGATTTTCCTTCCGAAAAGAAAGTTGAAAATGCCTGCACTAGCTAAAACAGCAGTTGTGTTGTTTTGACTCATCACAGCTTGAGGTGGAAGATGAGCAACGTTGATTCTTTTCCTGGAGACCAAAATGCATTCAGAAATGTATTAAGAGGGGTTTAATGGATAATAAATATATTTTAATCATCTGAAAAAGCAAGAAATGCATGTCCCAAATAAGTAATGTAAACCGTTAACCATTTGTACGCCATACATTTGCTTTATACGTGTTTACATATAACGTTAAACTAAATACTCTATTAACCATATTCAACATGAAAACACCGGGTGTTGATTAAGGAAGGCATTTAAAACACCCAAATAAAAGAATATCCAACTAATTTACAATCCGGTGGCCATTACAAACAAGTAAGACAAAGTTTACGAAAAAAATAATAATATATAGAATAATAAATAATACAAATAAGAATAAGAATAATAAAAAATAATTACTCGATTAAAAACAAATTTCTCGATAAACAAAACATTTGATTACTAGACTTCCAAAATATTGGATAGTGACGCCCCTACTGGAAACCTTTTACTTAATTATGGAACACTGCATTACTGGAACAGAAAAAAAAGTATTTTAATATGTAAAGAAATTAAACACTTAATTTTTGCATACAGTACTTAAGCGTGATTATGCCTGTGTTGTCTTTCAGGAGAAATACATCGAGGTGGCATCTGAGCTCATCGTGTACACGTATTTCTTTTATGCATCTGAAGATATCTTAACTGAGGTGATACCAATTCTATTTAATAAACTCTTTTTCACATGGCTTTTGGTTTTAATTGCAATGATCAGTGACTTATTTTATGTTTTGAAATAGTTGTTTATGAGTCCCGGGTAGCTTCTTAGCTGTTAAACACACAATATTTTTCAAAACAATTAGCCAGGTCCTGTGGAGTCTTTGCTCTTCCAGCATGCCTCATCATCTGTTTGACTCCAACAGCGACTGTATGATGTTGAGATTTAACTTGTCATGCTGAGGACAGGTGATGGACTCATACACAACTATTAGAAAAGATGAAAACATTTACTAACGCATTACATTTACATTAAGTAAACTACACATATGTGGTTGTGAGTGCTTTTGTGTGTTATGCAGAGAGATTGTTTATCAATGTATATAATATATAGTTCTTTCTCCCTTTTACTGCAGTCTGTTACTTTGCCGGAATTACCTTCAGTGCTTGTTTTTAAAGATGGAACCTATTTCACATATGATGGTGAGTCAGTTTAATTTTAAGCAGATTTACTTTTGTTGCAAAGCAGCTTTACAGAAAACATATTGTGGAACAAATAGTAGAGACGTAAGAAGTAAAGAATGATCTAGAAATAAGCAAAAAAAGGAATCATAATAACAGGAAATTATGAAATACATTGTTTTGTACTATCTGTAGGATTTTAATTTGACTGGTATTTTAAAGGGGTCAAATGACATGGCTAAAACAAATATTATCGTTTGTTTAAGATGTAATGCAATGTGTATACACGATTTAAGGTTCAAAAACGCAGTATTTTCCACATTCCGTGCATGTTTGTATCTCCTCATTGCCCCGCCTCTCTGAAACGCACTGATTTTTTACAAAGCTCTTGTAAGACTTTAGCAGGATGTAAAGGATTGGTAAGGTTTTGTTAAAAACCTATGTTAAATAGTTTAAAACTATAGCGAACTGTTTTATACCTTTTACCTCTAACCTTTTATATACAACGTTATAAAGACTATATACAAACAACCATATACATCATACAGAGTTTGTGTGAGATAGAAACAAGCTCGCATTACAGCACGGAATGGTAACATAATAAATAACGTGAGCGCTTTGAGCCTTCTTGATCAACCAGTGTTACGCCACGTCTCGTCGAGACTCAACAAAGACAATAAACCCCATTATAAAAACGACATTTGTTGCTTCTTGTTGGAACATTTTAACTGATTATTAGGACTTATGTTGTCTTATTTCACGTTGCGCGTGTCTGCATTAGCAGATCATAAACACATAACAAACACAACCCGCGTTTGTCCGTAGCAAAGTCTTTTACAATGAAAATATACTTACAGGCTGTGAATCGGAAGCGCCAGACTGCCATCGCAAAGTTTAATGGTTGGAATGGCCCCACTTTTTAACCAAAGCTTTCGTGCATAGCCGGTCTTAATCTCTCTCCTACGTTCATGAAGCAATCGTCGGTGAAATGCGCTGCACAAACTTGAACATTCGGATTGTACTTTTCTGGAACAATGTTGTAAATAAAATGTAACCATTAGTTTTTAGTTGCCTCATCTTTTGGCAGGGCAAACAAAGAGGTTTTCTTTTTGCAACGAAACACAGCGTCTCCGCGACATGGCTGCGGCGGTGATGATACAATGATATTTAGATTAGATTAGATTTAGATTATTGCGTTTAGATATGGGGGCTCTTAGTCAAGTCATACCACGAAATGACGTAGATTCGTGGGGGTGTTGTTACATGAGGCGTTTCAGGCAGGTCTTGGTGAGCATTTATTTTTAGATAGAATATATCTTTTGTTCCGACACTTTAATTTTTGCAATTTTACGTGTCTAATACATGCACATGACCCCTTTAATAGATTATGTGTCAAATGAGGCCGCCTCGAGAAACGCTAGTTTTTTATGGGTGGGCCACATTGAAGACTTGAAAGTAAACGCTATGATTATCCAAAATATGATTGGATAATAGTACTAGTGGACACGTACTGTAGGTTACACATAATCAGGACAGATCAAGCAACCTCGAACAAAGCAGTAGTGACGCATGTACAAATATGTTTTACTCGTATAAGATTGCTGCGCCATACCTGTCGGATCCAATATTGATGTCACTGCATTGCTTTTTAATCTCAGTCTCTCTGCAAATCCAGCGCTTACATGTGGCTTGTTTACAAAGCAATCTGTGGTGAAATGAAGCGAATAAACCCTCAATGTTTACCCACGTAAGCTGGGACTTCTTTAAAAATTAACTTCAACTATGCATTCCTAATATCAGAATCTATATTAAGGTTATGCATTTCTTTTGTTGATCCTTTCCCTGCAAGCATGTGAAAAAAACAAGCTGATCAGATTTCACTCCCCCTTCTGACGTTGGATGGGGTTCTTGTAATAATATTTCCACTCCTTAATCTGCATGTTTCCACCCACAGCTCCGCCACCATTGTTGTTTTCATTAGCGACGTAGGTGTCTGAGTTGCACGCCATGACAAAAGTTCAAGCAAAGCATGCTAAATGTTCTGTGCTGGTCTGTGCAGCAAACGACAGAACAGTATTTAGAAATCCCAGCCTCAGAGGAGGCAAGAGAGCAATACATTTATGTTATTTCCAATAGATATCCCCCAGAAACAGTAAGCAAATACCTGCTTGTGTGCACTAATATCACTTTATGCCGGAGTGAAAACAATGTGTTCAGTTTTTAAAGACGCGATGCGTTTGTCCTGTGTACTTTCAACAGCTTCCATGACTTGAACATCGGCTGTGTCTACACACGTAAATGTCTACTCTGCAAAGAGATTAGTCATAAGACATTTCTAGAGGCATTATCATTTTGCAAACGTATGTCTGCATACTTACATGTTTTGTGTTTTAGCATGTGTTGTGTTTATTCTGTTTCAGAGTATGAAGATGGCAGCTTGTCATCCTGGGTAAATCGGGAGCGTTTTCAAAGTTACATGCAGATCGATGGCTTTACACTCTATGAGCTAGGAGAAACAGGTAGAGGATTATTTCAGTTATAACATGACTGTTTTACTTTTTAAAAGGCATTTAGCAGATGTAAGAAATAACTTGCATTGCATTTCAGGTACTATACGTATATTAATTTGATCAATTCATGAGTTTCCTGAAAATCACATCCCTGACTTTGGAAATGCAGATATATGCCCTTTTTAGTAATTCATATTTCATAATGTGAAACAGACTATATGCAAGCAGGGATTTCATATTTGTGGATGTAGCTCGAAACACATAGCGCAAAGGCTTTCTCCTTTTGAGTTGCTGATGTATTATGTAGATTAATAGTTAGAATAATAATTATGTAGACAAATATTTTTTTTCCATGTGCGGATACTGTCCTGCGCGCTCGCAGAGCATAAATGCGCTCTCGCGAGGGTGTTTATGCTCGTGGAATTGTTCTGCGTGCTTGAATCACTTGCTTGTGGTTTTCATGCGCTCGAGTTTAGGTATTGGATAAACACCATAGACATACCTCTACAATCTTCTCTGCTGGAAGCTTTGGGATGACAGCTGCTCTCACCGACCTCAAAGGTGGGTCTCCCAAGCTGGAAGCCAGCCTCAAACGCCTAGGGAAATTCTTTAGGTCATCATAAGCAACACTCATGACGACTGGGAGCTCTGGTTTGGTGACTATGACGACTGGAAACTCTGGAGTGTCGTCATTGACACCTGGGAACACGGCTGTGTCATCCTTGGTGGCTGAAGAACTTGACGTGGCTTTCATAACAGCAGGAGGCTCTGTCGTGGCAGCCATCTTATGAACAAGCGCTGGGCTGGCCACCATTAACGTAGTGTGAGCAGGTTTCCATAGCCATTCGGGCTCTGTGGTCAGCGGAGCCTGATGCCTGCTGCCCCCCTCCAAAAATTGTTTTGTCGATCGTGATGAATTCTTATAGCAACCGTTGTAAACATGACTGCTTACTTCTTAGATCAGGAGGCTTTGTTGTATCCAGACGGACCGTTAAAGAACGCGACACGCGCACGTCTCCTGGAAATCCTGTGAAATTCAACCAATCTGATGACGACATCGAACGTGCTGAAGTGTTTCCAGAAAAGTGTGCCTTATGCATCAGACGTTTAGCCAAAGGCCTGTGGGCGTGATGTCTAAGGCTGAGACTAGTACTGGGGTAACACAAGTGGTGCAGAACCAGATAGAGCGAGCAAGCTATAAACATGCCATTAAAGATCGCAAAATATTGTGCAGTGCCTGGTTGTGGAAAAACACAGTCGCTATATAACCTTCCTTTGGATTCCGACAATTTTTTTTAAGACGTTTCAGCTCACGTAGGTAAAACTTTGAGCGTTTGTTCGCTTCATTTCACCGCGGATTCCTTTGTGAACAAGGCACAGGTCGACGCTGGATTTGCAGAGAGACTAAAATTAAAAAGCTGTGGTCGTCAATATTTGGAACCGACAGGAATGGCACAGCAATCGTCAATCTTTCTTTGTTAGAGATCGCTTGATATGTCCTGATAATGCGTAACCTAACGTTACGTGTCTAACCAAATTCACAGAAGGCTCCAACTAAGTTTACTACGCAAACTGCTATCCAATCCTAGCAGTGGGTGTTTACTTCCAAGTCTTCAATGCGGCACGCCCATTTACACCAAGCGTTTGTCGAGCCCGCCTCAAAGCCCGGGTAGAATATTGCCTATTACTTATGTATTTGGATGTTTTTGAATGTAAAAACAATGCGAACGTCACAAGTAGACATCAGACAACAGTATAAAACAATAAAAAGGCCCAGTTCATGACACCTTTAACATTCAAGATTACAAGAGATACACAAGGGGTTCCCATATAACAGCAATGGACCACTGGCAACTGAACACAAGGACTATATATACATAGATGCGGGGACAAACAGGAAACGGGACATAGGTGAAACCAATAGACAATAACAGGACAAAATGCATTATGGAAAATGGAGATAAAAATAATAAACAAAACCACTACTTTAATAAATACCCACCTAAATAACCTAAACGTCTTAACAAATAAACAAAAGGAACAAAAGACAATCGATTAACCTAACTTCCTAAACTCAAAACAGAGGGAGAATAAATACATCCAAATGAAGCAACACACTCCCTACTTCCCTTAAATTAAAAACAATGACAAACCATCAAAACTAAAGAAAAGACAAAGTAACGGAATATCAAAGATTCTCAAACAAACATCTTAGAAAATAACTAAGAAGACATAACAGAATCAGTATTCAAAGGTCAAACACAACCAAACATGGGGTAAACCCAAAGAGAACCCAAATGGACCATTAGGAGCAGCCCTTAAAAACAAAACCTGGAACGGAACAGTCCAATCAGGAACTCCATTCAATTTGGGTCACACCACCACCTAGAGGGAGACGGACTAAAGAGAGAGCGAGAAAGAGAGAACCACTGGGCAATTTCTATTCCTTGTCGAAGTCTTTCTCCTTCTGTAGCACAGCCATTCAGCAGTCCGTCTCTGTCCTCGTGCTCTGCTTCTCCGGGCTATTTAACCGCTCCCCACGCCACTTACTGGAATGAGATACAGGTGTTCGTCATTTGCGTTTGCCTCGCTTACTCACCGCTCGTCTCCCAGCTCTCTCTCCCGCTGCAGGCTTCGCTAAACCACACCCCCCTCGCCACACTCACTCTCTAGTTGTTCCAAACCTGTATACATTTCTTTGTTTGGTTGAACACAGAGAAAGGTATTTGAACGAATGCTTGTAACTAAACAGTTCTTGGACCCCCATTGACTATGATAGTAGGAAAAATGACAGTGGTAGTCAAAAGTGTCCCAGAACTGTTTGCTGTGCTACATTCTTCTAAATATTTTTTGCAGTGTCTACAGAACTGGGCTGACGTGATTGTACTTTTTTGTTTTTGTAAGAACTCTTGCTGCTGCATTTTGGACCAAATTAAGTTTTTTGTATCAAGCCAAAAGGGCAACCTCTCAGTAAGGCATTGCAATAGTCTAATCTTGATGTCATGAAAGCATGAATACACTTTTCTGCTTCTGGTATTGACACCATGTGCGGTAGTTTGAATATGCAGTACAGTCGTGGCCAAAAGTTTTGAGAATTACATAAATATTGGAAATTGGAAAAGTTGCTGCTTAAGTTTTTATAATAGCAATTTGCATATACTCCAGAATGTTATGAGGAGTGATCAGATGAATTGCATAGTCCTTCTTTGCCATGAAAATTAACTTAATCCCAAAAAAACCTTTCCACTGCATTTCATTGCTGTCATTAAAGGACCTGCTGAGATCATTTCAGTAATCATCTTGTTAACTCAGGTGAGAATGTTGACAAGCACAAGGCTGGAGATCATTATGTCAGGCTGATTGGGTTAGAATGGCAGACTTGACATGTTAAAAGGAGGGTGATGCTTGAAATCATTGTTCTTCCATTGTTAACCATGGTGACCTGCAAAGAAACGCATGCAGCCATCATTGCGGTGCATAAAAATGGCTTCACAGGCAAGGATATTGTGGCTACTAAGATTGCACCTAAATCAACAATTTATAGGTTCATCAAGAACTTCAAGGAAAGAGGTTAAATTCTTGTAAAGAAGGCTTCAGGGCGTCCAAGAAGTCCAGCAAGCGCCAGGATCGTCTCCTAAAGAGGATTCAGCTGCGGGATCGGAGTGCCACCAGTGCAGAGCTTGCTCAGGAATGGCAGCAGGCAGGTGTGAGCGCATCTGCACGCACAGTGAGGCGAAGACTTTTGGAAGATGGCCTGGTGTCAAGAAGGGCAGCAAAGAAGCCACTTCTCTCCAAAAAAAACATCAGGGACAGATTGATCTTCTGCAGAAAGTATAGTGAATGGACTGCTGAGGACTGGGGCAAAGTCATATTCTCCGATGAAGCCCCTTTCCGATGGTTTGGGGCATCTGGAAAAAGGCTTGTCCGGAGAAGAAAAGGTGAGCGCTACCATCAGTCCTGTGTCATGCCAACAGTAAAGCATCCTAACACCATTCATGTGTGGGGTTGCTTCTCATCCAAGGGAGTGGGCTCACTCATAATTCTGCCCAAAAACACAGCCATGAATAAAGAATGGTACCAAAACACCCTCCAACAGCAACTTCTTCCAACAATCCAACAACAGTTTGGTGAAGAACAATGCATTTTCCAGCACGATGGAGCACCGTGCCATAAGGCAAAAGTGATAACTAAGTGGCTCGGGGACCAGAATGTTGAAATTTTGGGTCCATGGCCTGGAAACTCCCCAGATCTTAATCCCATTGAGAATTTGTGGTCAATCCTCAAGAGGCGGGTGGACAAACAAAAACCCACTAATTCTGACAAACTCCAAGAAGTTATTATGAAAGAATGGGTTGCTATCAGTCAGGATTTGGCCCAGAAGTTGATTGAGAGCATGCCCAGTCGAATTGCAGAGGTCCTGAAAAAGAAGGGCCAACACTGCAAATACTGACTCTTTGCATAAATGTCATGTAATTGTCGATAAAAGCCTTTGAAACGTATGAAGTGCTTGTAATTATATTTCAGTACATCACAGAAACAACTGAAACAAAGATCTAAAAGCAGTTTAGCAGCAAACTTTTTGAAAACGAATATTTATGTAATTCTCAAAACTTTTGGCCACGACTGTATATTTAAGATGATAAACCCAGTCTTACAAATGCTGGTGACGTGGCTTTTTCAAAAGATTGCTAGCAAATATAATGACTAGTTTCTTAGCTGACGACGAAGGCTTTATGGAACTCTATATATAGAGCTTTATGGTTACTCTATATAAAATGTAATGCTTTATGTTATAAAATATATTATAAACATGTTGTATGATATATTACATTTTGCAATATACCGTGAACCATATACATATTTATACTGCATATTGTATAAATCAACTAATAGTACTTTTTAAATACCAAATACTATTCAGAATCAGAAATCAAAATGCTGAATTCTTACAGTTTCCAAATTTCTATAATGCAGCTTTAAAGGGCCGCAATCCCAGGTGTTTTCTGCAATGTAAAAATAGTCAGTGGTATCCCCAGAATGTGTCTTTCAAGTTTCAGCTCAAAATACACCCCATTTCTTTCATTACAAGATGTTGAACATGACCATTTGTGGATGCAATGGAAAATGTTGTGTGTGTCTCTCTAAATGTGTAAATGAGCTTCTGCTCCCCTCCCCGTTTGCAAATAGGAGGTAGAGCGCTTACACATGTGCTTTGGATGACATCAAGACAAGCAATATTGCGGTAAGCGCAATTATGTCTGTAATGCCCTTTCCAACCAAAACCATAGACTAACTGCAATAAAAATCACCTTAATGCCTTGTTCATAAATACGAATTAAATGGAAAAGACAAAAACATAGATAGTACAACATATGCTGGCCATATGCTGTATGAAATGTTGGCCATTGATGATTAATCATGTGCATGCATATTACTAACCGACATAAACACGGATATAGGCAAAAACATCCATTCAGAGTACTTGTATATGACAGACAAGTATGTAAAGATCAGCAACCAGGTGTTATTACGTTGTGAGTACAGAAGAATGCATTTGATCTCGCAGAGCGAAAAGCCGCTAATAAAGCAGACTGCCCATATTAGCTAATTTATAGAACATTCATAAACTAAACACATGAGTGATTATGATGTTAAGATTATTTTACATGTTCTTGTTGAGGAAATGCAAGCATTATGCTCGGATGAAAGTCGGCTCAATGTTTGTGAATAATAACTCCATCTGAGGAATCTGCGCAAACTCTGCAAAGACAGAGTTTTCTTTTTAATGATAAACATTAATCAAAGAACCTCTAAATTCTGTGAATCTAGAAGCAGAGTCATTCTCATCCCTGTTTTATTTTGTGTGTTAATTCTGCCAACAAATAGGCCCTAATAAATCCGTCTTTTAAATATTTAAATATTGATATTCATAATTAATAGCTTTAGATCATTATGTACTTTTCCATTTCATGTCTGCATTCCGCGCTTCCGTCTGCGTTTTCAGCATCGCAGTAAATAAAAAAACAATACAGTATGGTTTCGCATGGCTCCAGTAAAATTATTATTATGCCACTTTGATATGACATAATTTGTGTAAAACCTACCATTTTCTTAACTTAAGCTTATGATGCGAAAAATATCCACACAGAAAGAAGAACCTAGCTCGATGACTGAAGTTTCTTGCCTTGCACCGATCTGACCTGATTTTTGCTCACGCAATTCAATGTTATGGTCCGTTTTAACTTTCTGGTGGTGAAAAAAGTTGTTTCTAAAACGATTGATACAAAAATCATCGGGTGTTTCTGCCCAAAAGAGACGAACAAAATAAATGTTAAGAAAGTCCTGTTCTAGTATTTTTTGGCCTAAAAAATGAAGTGTAGTGTCAGTAAAATAATTAATTTCTCACGTTTTATCATACAGTCATTAATACAATTTGAATACTACTTCTTAAAGGTATGATTATGATCTGCCATTTACAGCAGTACACACAAATTACATATTTTTCGTCATAATTATGGCTATAAAAACTTTGATGCCTTAAATCTCATAATTCTCTGACTTTAAAAGAGAAATCACAGGTGGGGTCACAATTATTAAAACAATATACTACAGATTTAATTTATAAATCTAATTAAAAACTAAAATATTTTTAATTAACTACAGGTTCCCATGTTATTTTAGATCCAGCTAAATAACTAAGTGCATTGAGGCCTAAAATTAGTCGATATGCCACCTGGTGGATCTTAGGGTTAGGGTTAACTGAACCATACAACCCTAACCTTAACTGAACCACACATGAGAAATATCAGAAGAAATAATAAGGGCCTAATGAAAAATAAATGTAGCCAATAGATTATATAAACAAACAAATAAATAAAATAAATAATTATTTGAAAATTAAAAAATGCTATTTGAATATTTCTATTTTTCATAAGAATATAAAACTCCGTCAACACGGGGTTAGAATTGTCTTGTCTTATTTAACACTTCTTCACTTCATCTGTAATGACTTTATAATACAGAAAAATAAAAAAATCCTAAATTCTTAAATGTTCCTTAATCTTTGTTCATTCTGGTCGCAAGCTAGTTTAAATATTTTAAGTTCACACACGCCGGCCTGACGGATCGCGTGTTATGCTCGGCCACATCACCATATTAAAATGTTTTAAAAACGTGAGACACAAAATTTGTTAACAGGACTTATATATAAATTGGTATAAAGTCTGCTTTATTGTCAATTCTGCCACATGTACAGTACATACATATAGAGGATTGAAATTGCGTTACACTCAGACCCATGGTGCATACAAATAACACTACACAGAATATAAATATATATATATAAAAAAATACAGATAAATACAGATTATTGTATATATGTAAAATACAACTATTTACAAGCAGGGATGTAAAAAAAATGGGAGATAGGTAATGGCAGATAGAGTGCAAACCAGTGAAATATACAGCAGTGCAGATGTAAGGTAGTGCAAAGAGCTTATTCGTCTGTTTAAAGTGACAAATAGAGCAGGCTTTGTTTAACCTGTCAGAAGAGGTAGTTGAGCGATGCTGAATGAGGTAGTGAGCAGTCCAATGCTGCATAAAGTGACTAGTGCGGGTCAGTGTATGTTGTATGGGGGCGGGGGTTTGGGAGTGGAAGTACCTTTGGAAGAGGTCAGAGTTCAGTGGTGCATGGGGAAAGAGAGGGATGGTAGGGAGCTTAGCTTCCTGACTGCCTGGTGGATGAATTTCTCCTTTAGTCTGCTGGTCCTGGTCCACAGTCTCCTCCCTGATGACAGCAGCCTGAAGAAGCTGTGTGTCGGTTGGGTAGGATCACCTGCAATGCCGGGGGCTTTGCGGGTGAGACGGGTTCCGTAAATGTCCTGGACGGGGGGAGAGAGACACCAATGATCTTCTTAGCTGCTCTCACTATACGTTGGAGGGTCTTAAAGCAGGACGCGTAGCAGGCGCCATACCACACAGTGATGCAGCTAGTCAGAAGGCTCTCGATGGTGCCTCTGTAGAAGGTGCACATGATGGGGGCTGGGGCTCTGGCTCTTCTCTGTTTGCGTAGTAAGTAGAGACGCTGCTGTGCTTTCTTGGCAAGTGCTGCGGTGTTGTTAGTCCAGGAGAGATCCTCAGTGATGTGCAGCCACAGAAACTTATTTTTTTCAACATCGAGAAGAAACTCATGACTGTATTCATACTTAAAGACAGGTAGACGCGACGTAGACATAAAAAAACACTGCGATTTACAAGACAGAAACCACAAAAACAATTTTCTGTCGGGAAAGAGAGAAGACATAGTGTGTGCACGCGCCGCCATGTAGGTTGTGTCTGCATATGTAAAAATAGCAACGTAATATGAAATTATAGTATGATTTATTTTTTTATTACCATTATTTGTTCGGAGTGGTTGTTCGATCGTTAGATATAAATTAGGCAAACTAATACTGATTTCAACAACTTGTAACATTAAAATTTACATTTCACTGCAATTAATGTTAATAAGTTTGGCCTTAGCATAAGACTTGTACCTTTTTCCATACCTAAAGCCTGTATTTTCCTCCTAAGAATTTCAAATAGGGTCGTCGCCTGTAAATAAATTTGCACGGATTTTTTTTGTTTATTTGTTTTAAAACGCGCTGTAATTCCTTAGTTAGGCTACCTTAGTTGATTTTATTTAGTGATGCAAATGCAGTGCAAAGCTAAACAAGACAGACACTGACCATGAAACGACAAAGAAAACAATATTTATATGAGGTGGTGATCTGTATGATTAGAAATTATTCCTCAAATGACGGTCATGTAATAAACAGGAAAACAAGCACTACAATGGCTCAGTCTTTGTTTTTAGGATCAATTAACAGTCGGCATGAGGTATTAAGCCTGATGACTTTATTTTTTATCAACATTATAAACAATAAAGCCAGATATTCTTGTCAGATCTGGGTTTTGTTACCAGGAGTTAAAGAGCCAGGGGCGGCGCTAGGGATGGCCTTAAGTTTTCAGTAAAGCCCTGAATGTTTTATTAACATGCCGTGTATGAGTCACTTAGGAGCCATTTACATTTTGTGTTTTTTGCGGGTCTTCCCATTGGGCAAATGTGAGTGGGTCCTTCTTCGAGTGTAAAAACAACACCACTCTCCCGGCAGCTTCTCTGGCATGGTGAGTAGAACACGTTGATAAGTAGTACTGACACTACATATGAGCAGAATCTCATTGAGCTCCATGTTAAAATGGGCAACTTTACAGCAGAAAAAAAACAGTTTACATCCTGGTACAAAAAAATATTTTGGTGAAGACATCTAATTTTACCCTTCATGACAACTGTGAGGAGTCTGAAACGCACCCGTTTAACTTGTATTAAGCCTTAAAATTCAGCAAATTAGGTGCGTGTCCACTAGAGTGACAAGTAGTTTCAGCAAACCAGGCGCCTCAGCTCTAATCACGTCCCGCCTTTTGCCCATTTTCGACTATCCGGGAATGACGCGAGATGATGCGATGCCAAGATGGCGACGAGCGCCTCCGCCTACTTTAGGCTTCATTTTTACATTTACATTTAGACATTTAGCAGACGCTTTTATCCAAAGCGACTTACAAAGAGTTTAGGAGCAATAAGCGATATGTCATACAGGAGCCATAATACATTAAGTGCCAATACAAAGTTACTGGTTTCAACAAAGCTAGACCACTACCTGTTGAGAGAAAGGTTTTTTTTTTTCCATTTGTCTGTCAATTATTCACAGAAGAGATGGGTTTTAAGTCCATCCATCCATTTTCTTCCGCTTCATCCGGGGCCGGGTTGCGGGGGCAGCAGTCTAAGCAGGGATGCCCAGACTTCCCTCTCCCTAGACACTTCCTCCAGCTCTTCCGGGGGGACACCGAGGCGTTCCCAGGTCAGCCGGGAGACATAGTCCCTCCAGCGTGTCCTAGGTCTTCCCCGGGGTCTCCTCCCGGTGGGACATGCCCGGAAAACCTTCCCAGGAAGGCGTCCAGGGGGCATCCGGAAAAGATGCCCGAGCCACCTCAGCTGGCCCCTCTCGATGTGGAGGAGCAGCGGCTCTACTCTGAGCTCCTCCCGAGTGACCGAGCTTCTCACCCTATCTCTAAGGGATCGCCCAGCCACCCTGCGGAGAAAGCTCATTTCGGCCACCTGTATCCGGGATCTTTTCCTTTCGGTCATGACCCACAGCTCATGACCATAGGTGAGATTAGGAACGTAGATTGAGCAGTAAAATCGAGAGCTTCGCCTTGCGGCTCAGCTCCTTCTTCACCACGACAGACCGGTACAGCGACCGCATTACTGCAGAAGCTGCACCGATCCGTCTGTCAATCTCCCGTTCCATCCTTCCCTCACTCGTGAACAAGACCCCAAGATACTTGAACTCCTCCACTTGAGGCAGGATCTCTCCACAAACCTGAAGTGGGCAAGCCACCCTTTTCCGACTGAGAACCATGGCCTCGGATTTGGAGGTGCTGATTCTCATCCCAGCCGCTTCACACTCGGCTGCAAACCGTCCCAGTGCATGCTGAAGGTCCTGGTCTGATGGGGCCAGCACGACAACATCATCCGCAAAGAGCAGAGATGAAATCATGTGATCCCCAAACCCGACACCCTCCGGCCCCTGGCTGCGCCTAGAAATTCTGTCCATAAAAATTATGAACAGAACCGGCGACAAAGGGCAGCCGGAGTCCAACCTGCACCGGGAACAAGTCCGACTTACTGCTGGCAATGCGAACCAAGCTCCTGCTCCGGTCGTACAGGACCGGATAGCCCTTAGCAAAGGATCCCGAATCCCATACTCCCAGAGCACCCTCCACATGATGCCACGAGGGACACAGTCGAATGCCTTCTCCAAATTCACAAAACACATGTGGATTGGTTCGGAAAACTCCCATGAACCCTCCAGCACCCTGGAGAGGGTATAGAGCTGGTCCAGTGTTCCACGACCGGGACGAAAACCACACTGTTCCTCCTGATTCCGAGGTTCTACCATCGGCCGGATTCTCCTCTCCAGTACCCTGGCATAGACTTTCCCGGGGAGGCTGAGAAGTGTGATCCCCGATAGTTGGAGCACACCCTCCGGTCCCCCTTCTTTAAAAGAGGGACCACCACCCCGGTCTGCCAGTCCAAAGGCACTGTCCCCGACCGTCACGCGATGCTGCTGAGGCGTGTCAGCCAAGACAGCCCCACAACATCCAGGGACTTGAGGTACTCAGGGCGGATATCATCTACCCCCGGTGCCCTGCCACCGAGGAGTTTCTTGACTACCTCGGTGACTTCAGCCCGGGTGATGGACGAGTCCGCCTCCAGGCCCTCAGCCTCTGCTTCCTCAATGGAAGACGTGACGGTGGGATTGAGGAGATCCTCGAAGTATTCCTTCCACCGCCCGATGATATCCCCAGTCGAGGAGCTGCCCACTCTTCACCACTCTGGAGTTGCCCATGGTGAGAGGCGACGGGCTGGTGTGGGTTTGCTTATAGCCCCCCAGCTCAGCCGCCATGTGTTGGAGTTCACCCCGGTGAGCTGCCCACCTCCACTGTAAAAAGGATTGGTAGGGCACTCCTTCCCCCTCCTGAGGCGCCGGATGGTTTGCCAGAATCTCTTCGAGGCCAACCGATAGTCCTTCTCCATGGCCTCACCGAACTCCTCCCAGGCCCTAGTTTTTGCCTCCACAATCACCCGGGCTGCAGGCTGCTTGGCTTGTCGGTACCCGTCAGCCCCACAAGCCAGCCAGGCCCGATAGGACTCCTTATTCAGCTTGACTGCATCCCTTACTTCCGGTGTCCACCATCGGGTTCGGGGATTGCCGCCTCGACAGGCACCGGAGACCTTACGGCCACAGCTCTGAGTGGCCGCGTTGACAATGGAGGTGGAGAACATGGTCCACTCGGACTCAATATCTCCAGACTCCCTCGGGATCTGGTCGAAGCTCTGCTGGAAGTGGAAGTTGAAGATCTCTCTGACAGGGGGATTCGGCCAAACGTTCCCAACAGACCCTCACAGTACGTTTGGGGTTGCCGAGTCTGTCCAACTTCCTCCCCCGCCATCGGATCCAACTCACCACCAGGTGGTGATCAGTTGACAGCTCCGCCCCTCTTTCCACCCGAGTGTCCAAGACATCGGCCGGAGGTCAAATGAAACAACCACAAAGTCGATTATCGACCTCCGGCCTAGGGTGTCCTGGTGCCATGTGCACTGATGGACACCCTTATGCTTGAACATGGTGTTCGTTATGGACAAGCTGTAACTAGCACAGAAGTCCAATAACAGAACACCACTCGGGTTCAGATCAGGGGGGCCGTTCCTCCCAATCACGCCCCTCCATGTGTCACTGTCGCTGCCCACGTGGGCATTGAAGTCCCCCAGTAGAACGACGGAGTCCCCCTGTCGGAGCACTTTCCAGCACCCCTCCCAGAGTCTCCAAGAAGGCCGTGTACTCTACACTGCCGTTTGGCCCGTAGGCGCACACGACAGTGAGAGACCTATCCCCAACCCGAAGGCGCAGGGAAGCGACCCTCTCGTTCACCGGGGTGAACTCCAACACATGGCGGCTGAGCTGGGGGGCTATAAGCAAACCCACACCAGCCCGCTGCCTCTCACCATGGGCAACTCCAGAGTGGTGAAGAGTCCATCCTCTCTCGAGGAGTGTGGTTCCAGAGCCCAAGCTGTGCGTAGAGGTGATCCCAACTATCTCTAGTCGGAATTTCTGAACCTCACGCACAATCTCAGGCTCCTTCCCCGCCAGAGAGGTTACGTTCCATGTCCCTAGAGCTAGATTCCGCGTCCAGGGAACGGGTTGTCGAGGTCCCCGCCTTCGACTGCCGCCCGATCCACTAAGCACCGGCCCCTTACGGTCCCTCCTGCAGGTGGTGGGTCCACGGGAGGGTGGCCCCACGTCGCTCCTTCGGGCTGAGCCCGGCCGGACCCCATGGGGGGAGGCCCGACCACCAGGCGCTCGCATACGAGCCCCAACCCTGGGCCTGGCTCCAGGGTGGGGCCCCGGCTGCGCCATGCCGGGCGACGTCACGGTCCTCGAATTTGTGGTCATCATAAGGGTTTTTTGAACCGCTCTTAGTCTGACCCGTCACCTAGGACCTGTTTGCCTTGGGAGACCCTACCAGGGGCATATAGCCCCAGATAACATAGCTCCTAGGGTCTTTCGGGTACTCAAACCCCTCCACCACGGTAAGGTGGCAGTTCAAGGAGGGGTATTTAAGTAGTTTTTTAAATGTTGTGAGAGATGTGGTTGAACGGACAGAGTTAGGAAGAATGTTCCACCAGAAGGAGTTGTGAATGAGAATGAGCGGGAGAGCGATTTACTGCCCTTATGGGAAAGTCATTTTTACTCTTCACGGACACTACTACGTCCATATTTTATACAGTCTATGGTCCATACCAGCAGACGATAACCTTACGTTAAACTCACACGATGCAGCAGGCTACTAACCTTACTATCACACAAATGTATGTATAGCTAACCTAAATGTGATGTATTAAGTATTTATATTTACTCTAAAATTTGTTGTAATGACAATTTTAGAGAGAGAGTAACTTCGTTAGATGATCATTCGACCATGATCCTTCTTTGTGAAAACCAAAGTAAACTTTTACATATTAGTTCAGTACAAAAAAGAATAATAGTCCATCAGTGTCTTAATATTTATTAATCCTAATCTAACACAGTACAGCTGTTGGATTACGATTTCATTGCTGAAAACGTATTTCCTTTCAAATTTCACTGCAAATGCTGCTTTCTGAAGGAAATTGCCTCCATCATACAATCCTCGACTCAATATTCCTTGGATACAGGGGCATAACTTGGCGCAACGCTCTTGGGATTACAGATATGTTTTTCATTTTCCAGTTTACCCCAGTCTTTGGTGACTTTGGTAATTACTTTTTGCCGCGATTACGACTTCGCTGGAGAGGAGTGGAATGCTTAAATCTTTGCCGACTGAACTTTGTTCGACTGGATCGGAATCTGGTATCACAATCTCATCTCAACATGGCTCTAATTAACGATAGATCTGTCAGCAACAAGACTTTCGTTTTAAATGACGTTTTTTCCGATTGCAAATTGGATATTCTTTTTTTAACAGAGACATGGGCCAGTGTTGGTGAGTCGTCAGTTTTTGAGGAACTCTGTCCGCCGGATTACTGTTTTATTAGTACACCTCGATTTACTGGCAAGGTCGGCGGGGTTGCTATGTTTTTAAAAGATCTCTTGACTGTTTCTGTCGGGGGTTATTCATCGTTTGAGCTACAGTCTATTGTGTTCGAGTCCGATTCATCTATTGTGCTCTGTGCGCTCCTTTATAGGCCACCTAATTTTTAACATGAGTTTTGGGAATTCTTAACCTGTATTATGCCATCATATGATCAGCTGTTATTATTAGGCGATTTTAATATCCACGTATGCTGCCCATGTTGGCCTTTGGTTGCTTAATTTTGTAACAGTTTGGAATCTTTTGGTTTTTTGGACCATGGTCATACTCTAGACATTATCCTGTCATATGGTGTTGCTGTAGAAAATGTAAGCATAGACAGTGCCCCCTTCTCTGACCACAATCCTATTGTTTTTAATGTGTCTGTTGTGAATTTTACAGTCACGAAAAAGCATGTGGGCCATTACTTTTGTTGCATAAACGTATCTACCTTTTCTCAGTTTAATGAAATGTATTTTACTAATGCTACTAATTTTAGATTCCACTGCACCTTTTAAGTAGAAATTACCCGACCAGAAATCCTATTATTGGTTAGACTGTATAAACTAACCTTGCACATGCCTAATGGTGTTCTATTCCTTATGTGAACAGGTAAATTGGTGGCAATTGCAGTTACTGATGAGAAGGATCAAACAGAGCAGAGTGTCAGGTACAAAAATCAGTCACAAACAGAAGTCTATGAGGTTATGCTACTGTGTCAGTCATTTTATGCTTTAAGTATTGTATACAGAATTTATCCATTTCAGTACTTTTCATCAGGTTAAAAGGTTTTGTCCAGAGAGTTGCTACTGAGCACAAGGAACAGTTTAACAGGTAAGTTCCACATCACTCTTGTTTTGCTAGTTTATCTAATTGGCTTTATGTGGACAAACATTTGTGTTGTTGTAGGGTTTTAAAAAATAAATAAAGATTAAAATAACAGGTGCCGCAATGCACTAATTGTCAAATGGGTCAATAACATTATAGGCTTTTTTGCAGCAAAGGCCAATTCTGCTGTCATTTCAGTTTTTAACAACAGGTCCAATTGAGCAGTCTTATTTAAGATCTCTCCTGTCACATAATAAGAAACAACCATTACTATAATGCAGTGGGGAACCGTCAGGGAGCTACTATAATGTTTTGCTTGGTGTAGTATGTAGTATGTAGCTCACCTGCCTGCGAGTATTCCTAATCGTTTAAGTTGTATACTTGATAACTAATAGTTATATTCACTTATTAAGCTCTATTTTTCCACCACGTTCCACTTTTATCCTGCGATTGTCTACGTTTTAATACTTTTTCTTACAATACGACACTGCATCTGCGCATTGCCTCCACCACCCCATAAATTATTGCGGTAATCATGACTTCCTCTTTTGTTATCTTGTCCTGCACCTCATCCCACATGTATAGCTCAGCTTCTTCCGTCAGCGAATAGAATTTACATGTGATAAATCTAAGGAAATAGTCATGCTCGCGGAGATAACAGAATTACAACCACGGAACCAAAACTCCAATGATGTATACAAATGGAAACAAAAACATGACTCTGGCCAAGAGAGCCAGTTCTCAGCTTCAGTTCTCTACAATTCAACTTAAGAATAGACATAAAGAAAATAATAAAAATGATAAAAACGTTTAAGTATATATCTAATATCTTGTTGTGATGAGGACTTGTCTGGCCACCATCTCCTCCCTTTGGACCAGTCTGATTACGAGCCAGATCGAGCTTTGGTTACCTTGGGGGAATAAAAAGACAGACATAATGAGAATAGTGTTGCACGATAGACCGGTACTAGAAAAGTACCGCGATACCCTTCTGTTAACGATACCAATTTCTAATTTATTTGGTACCGGTACTTTAATGAAAATGCATCCTGAAATGCATCAATTTGCGGCAGCTGTGTGTGTGCGTGCGCATGTGCTCTCAGTGCTCTCTTCAGTCAGTGGACGCGTACAACTTTCTTTCCTCGTATTTGCGCTGCAGATTTCGGGGTGACGACAAAATGAAAGTCATGGCGGCAAACATAAGTGCATTTTTCGTCTGTTCACGGCTTGTCAGTGAAGCAGATGCTCAAAGGGGCATTATAGCCAAGTTAAAGCGTGCGGCAAAGTGCAGATGAAGTCCGCCTGTGACTTCCAAAAGAGCCAACATGATCAGCTTGGCAAATCATTTCACAAACAGACATCCCGACCCGTTGAAAGAATTGTAAAAGCGGCAGGTAGAGTATGTGAATGATAACAATAGCCTGAAAAATGCTTAATGATTTATTTGTGACAGGCCAACATTACCAGCATTGATAATGCTTTACAACTAGGTTCCATTTCTAAACATTAGTTAGCTAACATGAACAAATAATGGGTAATACTTCTACAGCATTTATTCATCTTAATGGTTCGTTTCAACGGATTTTATACATATTAAATGATTTAATAAATATATATTTATTTTTAAATATTAATCGTTGTATTTGTTAGCATTTATCAATAAACTAATATGAATAAACAACCAGATTTGTATTAAGTTACATAAACAAATTTATAAATGCTGTAAAAAGAGATTTATTGTTAGTTCATGTCAGAATGCATTATGTAATGTTTTTAATGAATTGTGATGTATAGAAGTGAATGAATTTAACCATGCTTTAAGGTCTTAGCTAGTATTTATGTGGAATATTTTAAGTTTAAACAGTTTATTTTCTCTTTTCACCTTAGCAGACAGCAAACACTGAGACAGGTACACGTTTAGGACTGTATCATAGAGCACTTTTCCACCATTGCGCCAAATCGCTCTCTGAGAACGGAATTTTTTTTAATGTAAACACAAACGTGTCACCGCTGCCTCAGTAACACAAGAGATTGAGCTATAACGGCTCTGCGTGCATTCATTAGCACGATTCCGAGCCGAGAACAGTTTGTAATCGTGTCGTGTCGAACCAGGCTCACGTGGAAACATAACTGTAACCATTTCAGACTGTGCTTAGAACGATTCGGCGCGATGGTGGAAAAGCACTCATTGATTGATACCTGGCACTCATATGTAGGTCTGTGTGGTGACATGTTATTTTTAAATAAGGTGGAAGACATGCTCAAAAAGCAAGGCAGGAACACAATGTAATTTGTAAGAGTAAAAAATTAAATAACAGAATTTTAAGTTATTTATGTTTCATAATTTTTTTATTTAGTTACTTCCTGTATGTTCTTTTTGCATGGTATCGATTTAATATTGGTATCCAAATACTTTTATTAGGAACTGTATCGAAATAAAAAAATTGGTATTGTGACAACACTAAATGAAAGTAGAATACCATTCCATTCTATTTGATGGAACAAGTACATCTGCGACAGGAGCTCAGTCAAGTACTGAGGACGGAGCTAAACCATACAGGGCCTTATATGTAATTAACACTCGGTAAGGCAAGCAGTCAACAGAAGCATGTAAGGGTTTTATTTCTGTCTCGTTTGTTGTGGCGCAGCCATCGTTGCTGGTTAGCACTGTTTTTTGTTTACTGTTGTAACACTTTCTGAAGTCACATTAGTTTCTGTACATTTCTGCCCTTACTGAAACCTGGTTCAAACCACAAGACAGTGTCACACTGCACTCCTAAGCATTCCCAAGTCAACCCACTACACACATCGAACCATTTTCTTCTTACTCTCGACCTCAACCTGTCTACAACAGACACAACACATCTTTAGGCGTATTCTACGCACACTCTCTCCCTCTCGTTTATCCTCGTTGGTTTCATCCACACTCCCTTCCCCGAAGCAGCTCTCATTACTGGATGTTAACAGTGCTACTGAGTCTCTATGCTCCACTCTAACATCCAGCTAGACAACTTATGCCCACTCACCACTAGACCAGCCTGGGCGAATCCCTCTGCCCCCTGGTTATCTGATGTTCCCTGTGAGCATCGCTCCAGGCTCAGGGCTGCTGAAACAACGTGGCGCAAATCAAATGACCCCACTGACCTTTGTCATTATCAGTCTCTCCTATCTTCATTCTGCACTGATATCTCCTCTGCTAAAACTCATTAGTACCACTCTGGGATCAACAGTGCATCTGACTCTCGTACTCTTTAAAACCTTCTCTGCTGTTCTTTGTCTGCCATCAGCTTTAACAGCTGATAATTTTGCTTTATTCTTTATAAACAAAAGTACTGCCATCAGCAGCCAGTTCTCCACACCGCCTCCTCACGAACATGTCCTAAATTCTGACACTCACACACTCCCCTCATTCTCTCTTCTATCTGAAGCTGCTGTTTCTAAGGACATCCTCTCTAACCGCCCGACTACCTGCCCGCTAGATCACATCCCCACCCATCTCCTTCAGGCTATCGATCTGTCAGTTGTCCCTGCTCTCACGCATATTATCAAATCCTCTCTTCACGCTGGTGCTTTTCCCACAGTTTTTAAGGAGGCCTGCATAACCCCACTTCTTAAGAAAACCACACTTGATCCTGCACTTGAAGAAAACTACATGCCAGTATCTCTCCTCCCATACATTGCTAAGTCTCTGGAACGTGTTGTGTTCGACCAACTCTCCTCCTTCCTTACTCAGAATCATCTCCTGGTCACCAAACAGTCAGGTTGCAAGACAGGTCATCAAAGCTTTGAGACTGGGAAGGGCAACCTCTATATCATCGGTTCTCATGCTGCTAGATCTATCTGCTGCTTTTGACATCGTTTATCACAACATCCTCTTGTCAGGGTAATGGGTGTTTTGGGAACGGCGCTCCAATGGTTTAAGTCTTACCTCTCGGGCAGGTCATTCAAGCAATCATGTAGCGGTGTGGTCCCTGAGCCTCAACATCTCACTACTAGGGTGTCCCAGGGCTCGGTGCTTGGACCACTGCACTTTTCATTAAATATGGCATCACAAGGATTGGTCATTCAGAAACATGGCTTTTCCTATCACAGCAATGCAGGTGAAAGGCAATCAACTCGAATCTCTTCGTGCCTGAGTGATATTTCACTCTGAATGAAAGACCATCACTTTCACAAAGACTGAACTGCTTGTGATCTCAGCTGACCCAAAGATTCATCAGGTTACATTGGCTACCGATTGCCGCTCGCATCAAATTCAGAGCTCTTCTTTTGGCTTACTTTTCACGCACCTTTTATTAAAGTGTTCCACGATGGTGGAATTATCTGCCAGTTTCTATAAAAATAGCGGAATCTTTAGCCATCTTTAGGAATCAGCTAAGGACACATCTCTTCTGTCAACACCTGACACAATAACATAGACTCCTCTTGCTATCCTTTTACTGTTTTTTCGTTTCTAAAAATTTTAATAATTATATCGTCAAGTCAAGTCAACTTTATTTATATAGCTTCGGGAGGCTTTGAGGAAATGTAAAGTTAGGTATCATCAGCATAGCAGTGAAAGCTAATTCCTTGTCTCTTATTTATATCTCCTAGAGGTAGCATGTATAGTGCGAAGATCCGAGGCCCTAAAACTGAGCCCAGTGGTACACCGTACTGGACTTGTGATTTGCGTGACAGCTCATTGTTTATTGCTCCAAAGCTATTTCATTAATGCTGAGGTAAAGTCTATGTAAAAGTGTGCTGTGGTCAATGGTGTTGAATGCAGCACTTAGGTCTAGCAGCACCAATAACAAGATACAGCCATGGTCAGACGCCAAAAGCAGATAATTTGTAACTCTGATCAAAACAGTCTCTGTGCTCTGTGACATAATTGAGTTGAAACTGCTATTTTAAGTACTTAAGTAATAAGGGGTAGATTCGTTATAGGTCTGTCGTTAAAGTGTCACGAAACCTCCCCTTTCAGCTACATTCTACCTCACTGTCGTTTTTGAAAAATGCAATGGAAATGGGCGTGAACGCTGTGAGAAGAAGAGCCTTTAAAAACCGGCCAAGATTCCGGCATGGGAGGTGGGCGCACCAATCACAAGGCACTTTCATGAATAATTAGGAGAAATTTCTTCTCATTGCTCAAGAAAACACAGTCTCATGAATAATAATGAGACACTGACGTGTCATCGATGTACTATAGTACACATAGTACACATCCTTTGTCGTTGGCCAGATGAGGATTTTTAACCCGTAAAGCAAAAATAGCGCAAATATCTAGAAATAAACTAGTTTTCTCTATTGTAATAACTTACAGTTGCTAACATTGTTTTCTATGATGTGCAACACAACCAACTTTGTTTATATCTAAATAAATGTTGTTTAAAAGTTTTTTGACAAGGGGACATATAACATTATATGCTTATATGCATTATATCATCTCTGACACATATCCTAGTGTCAGAGATGAGTTATAATGCTAAGAGGATCTGTAATTTCTGGGAGCATCTCTTTCAGTAGATTTGTAGGTATATGGTCTAGTAGGTATATGGTCTAGCATGCATGTTGTTGATTTAGATGATCTAATGATTTCAGACAGTTCATCGTGATCTGTTGTAGAAATTAATTGCAAATGCTCATTAGGGGAGCTGTTATTAGTTGTTTGATCAGCTAGTGTAGCCTCGTGTTACATAGTTTGTATTCTGCCTTTACTAGTGTGGGTGAACTAGCTTTACAGATAGCTAACATTCTCCAATAAAGAAACCAGGAAGCATCTTGTTCGTTTGGTGTGTTTTACTGAAGGACTGTAAAACTGTAACATACATAAAGAGAATGCATATCAAAATCTCAATAGGGTTAATAGACATTGCAATTATAACATAAGTAGCTTAGAATTAACTAAACCCTCAAAATGATCTCGTAGCGAGCGGTTAGCACTATGCTAAAATACATGGAAAATGTCATAGGGTTGCTAACAGTACTAGCGCCACATTTTCCTTACAAATTACGAATAGAAAACATGCTAAAATAACTAAATTTGGTATCAGCAGGAAGTTAAGATTACTATCAAACAAATACTCACAGACAGATATTTTTTAGGGACCAAAATAGAAGTTTACAGACTTAAACACTCTGTAGTTTGACATGCTGTGGGACCGATAGAAAAGTAACTGCCCTACGGAAACTCTGCGTGGACAAAACACAAGAAACGCAAACACAAATAACTCTTCCCACAAGGGGGCAGCACAGTTTGATTTTTTCACATATATCATCAAATTTATTTGTGAAGTAGTTCTTAAATTCATCATTGCTATGCTGATATCCAAAATCAGAAGTTGCTGACATCAGCATGTTAATTTGGCCACTGTGTTAAATAAACACATAGGGTTGTGCTGGTTTTCTTCTATTAGTGATGAAAAGTAGGATGATCTAGACGTTTTAGGGCTTTCCTGTATTTTCGAATACTATCCTTCCATGCTGTACGAAATTCCTCTAATTTTGTTTTCTTAATGCTGCACTCCATTTTTTGGGCTGCTTTCTTTAGGGCCCGGGTGTGTTTATTATACCACGGTGTTGGGCTGCTATCTTTAATCTTCTTTAAGCGCAGAGGAGCAACTGTGTCTAGTGTTTTGCAGGAGGTGGAGTTAACATTGGTAATGTCAAGATCGTCTACGTTATTACTCATTCTAGGGAATTGAGACAATTCAGGCAGATTATCGATAAACAAAAAAATACAGTCTTGGCATGACTTTCTCTCACAGTATGGCACTTAGGTCATCCACTGATTCTGGTCATGGACCTGTCAGAGTTACAACTTCCAGCTGATCAGAGCAGATCGCAACGAGGAATCAATGGGGAAATCGCGCGGCGGCGGGTCGTGCTTTTACATCAATGAGAGGTGGTGTACAGATATAACTGTGAAACTTGTGTCCGGCACACCCTATGGTCCAACACGATCTTAACATCTATCTTGGCAATACCACAATCACTCATTCCAAAACAGCCAGGAACCTCGGAGTCATATTTGATGAACAGCTGTCCTTCAATGATCACATTGAAAAGACAACACGGTCATGCCGATATGCCTTATTCAACATTAGAAAGGTCAGACCCTATCTCACTGAGCATGCGGCACAACTCCTTGTCCAGGCCCTGGTAATCTCAAGGTTGGACTACTGCAATGCTCTTCTTGCTGGTCTTCCTGCAAAGGCTTTCAAACCGCTCCAGCTGGTTCAGAACGCAGCAGCACGCCTCGTCTTCCAACAGCCCAAAAGGGCTCACGTGTCTCCCCTTTTCATCTCTCTCCACTGGCTACCGGTTGAAGCCTGTATCAGATTCAAGTCACTAATGCTTGCCTACAGGACTATCACTGGATCTGCACCGGCTTACTTTCACACCCTCCTGCACTCCTACACCCCATCAAGATCCCTGCGTTCAGCAAACCAGTGGCGTCTTATATTGCCTTCCCATAAGGGCAGTAAATCGCTCTCCCGCTCATTCTTATTCACAACTCCTTCCTGGTGGAACATTCTCTTCCTAACTCTGTCCATTCAACCACATCTCTTACAACATTTAAAAAACTACTTAAAACCCATCTCTTCTGTGAATACTTGACAGACAAATGAAAAAAAAACTAACCCTTTCTCTCAACAGGTAGTGGTCTAGCTTTTGTTTGAAACCAGTAACTTTGTATTGGCACTTAATGTATTATGGCTCCTGTATGACATATCGCTTATTGCTCCTAAACTCTTTGTAAGCCGCTTTGGATAAAAGCGTCTGCTAAATGTCTAAATGTAAATGATAAATGTGTTAAAGAAGATGTGCTGTTCAGATCTAGAAACACTCTTCATTAACTGCAAGACGTTCTACTCGCCGCGGGAGTTCTGTTCATTCATTCTCGTGAGTGTTTACATTCCTCCGCAAGCGCACATGAGCTGAGCTTTACAGAAACTCGCTGATCAGATCACAGACACAGAACAACACAGAACAACAACATCCGGACTCTGTCTTAATCATTCTCAGGGACTTTAATAAAGCAAATCTCTCCCGCGAACTGGCAAAATACAGACAGCACATCACATGTCCCACCAGAGACAGTAATTTATTGGATCACTGTTACACAGCAATAAAGGATGCATATCACTCTTTTCCACGAGTAGCTTTAGGACTCTCTGATCACTGTTTGGTTCATCTTATTCCGTTTTACAGGCAGATACTTAAATCTGCAAAACCTGTATTAAGAACTGTTAAAAAATGGGCTATTGAAACAGACCAGGATTTACAAGCCTGTTTCTCTCTCACTGATTGGACTGTTTTTGAAGCTGTTGCCACCGATCTGGACGAGCTGACAGAGGCTGTAACTTCATATATTAGTTTCTGTGAGGATATGTGCATCCCTACCAAGTCTTATCTAACTTACATCAATGACAAACCGTGGTTCACAGCAAAACTCAGACAGCTCCGTAAGGCCAAAGAAGAAGCTTAGAGAAAAGGAGACAAAGTCTTGTATAAACAGGCCAAATTCACACTGGAAAAGGAGATCAGAGGGGCAAAAATGAATTATTCTGACAACCTAAGAAACAAATACCAGTAATCCTGCTTCAGTGTGGAAAGGTCTGAAAGATATCACCAGTTACAAGATACCATCCCCCAGCACTTTGGAGAACCAACAAATCTCCCCACACCCGCCCTGAACACCTCTCCACACAACCATTCACACCTTCAGCAACCCCCCTCTCCCTCTCCCCCACATCTACAATTCAGATCAGTGAAAAAGATGTGCGCCAGGTCTTCAGAAAGAACATAAGAAAGAAAGGTATTTATACATAGGTATGTGCAATCCCCTGGGATCGAACCCACAACCCTGTGTTGTTAACGCAATGCTCTTACTACTGAGCTACAGGAAAGCTGTATTATATTATATTACATTACATTTATTCCTTTGGCAGACGCTTTTATCCAAAGCGACTTCAAGTAGGAGAGCATAAAACATTTTGTCAACACCAATAGTTTACAAGACCATGCACTAAACCTGCAATTTTTTATGTCGGGTGCTTTACATGCATAGTGTATGTAAAACTGACTTATTTGGCCACATGCAGTGTGGATCAGCGTTTAGGCGGTACCGTGAAATACCAAGTGGGTTCGCGGCTCTCGTCCCGCCTTCCTCGTTACAAACTGATTGAGTGCATCTGGAAGATGTGCGTTTTTTATGCAAATTACCATTTTGCATACTTAAAGCCACAGGACAGATTGGCTCATGCTGTTTTGATGGCTGCTTTATCTCCTGTTCTGAACACTTCATCTCTGGACTTTAGCAGCCCACAAACCTCTGCTGTCATCCACGTTTTTTTTTTTTTAAACAGTCACTGTTTCAGTACACTCTTGTAAGTCTGTATGATTGTGGTAAATGGCTGCCTCTTTAAACATGTTCCAGTCTGTGTACTGAAAGCAGTCCTGAGATAGCATCGTCTGGCCATACTGTAATGAGTTTTTAAACCGTTTGGCATGTTTCAGAAGTGGATTGTATGCTGGGATTAGCATAACAGAGATTTGATCTGAGAACCCGAGGTGGGGGCAGGGTTCAGCTTTGTACTAGTTATTCTCTGTTTTTGTAAACAATACAAAACTCGCATTATTCTCTGTTGTTTCCCCATGTTGCAAAGTTCACATGTTGGTAGAACTTTGGCAAAACCTTCAGAGACAAATCCAAGTTCAAAGAGGTTTGAGTCAAAGTCAAGACCGAGTCCAAATGAGACAGTCAAGACAGAGACAGAGAAAATTATTTTCGATAACGATTGAATTAGGTCCTTTTATTTACTTTAGGTATAGCAATTTCACCAAAGTCACAAATGCCGAAGTGCAACTTCAGATTTTGAGTCGTTTTATTGTTGTGTAACAATCACATTTTGGGCTGCCAATTGATTTAAAATTGCTGAACCACTCTGTCCCTTAACCTTCTCTTAGTCAATCATTTGTAAAAGCATTTACACAGGCATTCCAATCTATACAAAACATATGTAAAATCATTGATCTCATATTTCTCATTGCGCTTCGCATTCTCAAATATAGATTTTTATTCATTTCTGTAATTTTGTGGCATTGATTATTTCATTTTTATGTCATTTGTATTTGGGTCAAATTTGTAATTTGAATGATTTTGACACACATTTAAGATGTACATATGTTTCTTTCTTTAATGAATTAACATTTTTCTTTTTTTGCGAGATATCTATTTGTATGTTGACAAAATGTCTAGACACGTATTCCTATTTAACTACTTTCTGTTTTTGATTGCTCTTGTCTTACACCCTGATGAAGGCCTACTAGGGCAGATACGCATTGGTGGTTTAATAAAGTATTTTTAAATCACCACACTTGCCTGGATATGGAATCTTTCTATTTATTGGTTTTATTGGTATAGTTTTTAATTGATATTTTCGGCTTCTGGAGCACCCATAGCACATGAATTGACCTTTTTGAGTACCAGATGCAAGATGCCAGATCTTTCATATATAATTTAATTAGTTCTACATAAAAATGAAATATTTCGTTTTGTAATTGTAACTGCCTAACACTGCCTAAGAATTCATAGTCTTTCAAACCAAATTTGATTACCTGCCTTGTTGAAATTCCTGAACTCTCTGTAAGTCGCTTTGGATAAAAGCGTCTGCTAAATGACTAAATGTAAATATTGAGATGATAAGTTTTACATTTTGTCGTATTTTCTGTTTATTAGGGATTTCCAGTTTGGCCATATGGATGGTAATGACTACATCAACAGCCTGATAATGGGGTCAGTATCTCTAGAGCATTATTCAAAGCAGCCAATGTCGTTGTTTCCTGTATTTTCTTCTTATTTTATTCTTTCTCTAGCGCTACAGCCTTAAAGTTTACAGTAAAGAACAAAAACGATAACTATAAAGATAACTGTAAGGATAATTATAGCTGCAAATATAAATTTGCACATGCATTAAGGTTGGCTATTTTGTCTTTTGTAAGTGACAGTTTGCTGTTGCATGTTGTTGGCGCAAACCAGGACTCACAATGGCCACATCAATTTGATATGCCTGGGTCATCTTTATTCTAAACCCTTGTTTTAACCTTGGGTAAACGTACATTTCACTCTTGTAACTTTGGAGGGCGGGGTTTTTCCCGCATTTTACCCGGAATTATGAAACCCAAAGCATGGTTAGCTCTGCCTTTGCAGGGTTAACCCCGTATTGTGGTGCCAAACGTGTGCAGTGTGAAACAAAGTGGGGGTAGACTGATTCGACCTGATCTCTAGCAACGGACACCCAATCAAAGACTGAACACACTGTGTACAGTCGCAGAAACTCAGCGCACCGTGTAAACAGTCATTTCAGTGTTTGTATTTATTTGAGCTTCAAACAAAGAAAAACAGATTTTTTTATAATTTGCATAATAATTATCTTTTTCTCGGATGCGGAACAGCGAGGTGGTCTGTTTTTTAAAGCAACCACACGTACTGTTTTATTCAGTCAGTTTGACGCTACAGTATTTATCCAATTATTACTGTTCACATCGCAAATATGCAAATAAAAACTTTAACCCAAGGTTTAGTGATGTACAGTGTGAAACAATATGTTATGAATACCCAAGGTTATCTCTTAAACCCTCGTAAATTATAAGCAGTGTGAAACACAAAACAGATAACCCATGATTCTGTTTACCCAGGGTTTAGAATAATCTGCGGTTAACCATTTTAAGCATGAAAACTCCTTAAGAGCCTCAAAAACACAGATCAGAATTGTCTCTATAGACGGTTTCATCTAAACAACATAAATAAACGTTACTGCGCATGCGCAATTTTGTGTGACCCCAACATAACTTCGGTAAACATTCACAAACAATGGAGTGCCTGTGGATAATTTCTGATAACAATCAAAAGAAACCGGGAAGAACCGGCTAAATTGGCTAATCTAGTCTCTCCAATATTTTGAATTTAGACAGAAACCAAGCTCAACAGCTAGATTTCAATGTACCATACGGTTTGTTTAAATGAGTGGATACTACAGGACCCATTTAACACTTCCACACGAACAGAGCACAACATAAACACGCACTGACGCACTCAAGCATGCGCGCGCGAACACACACAGCGTGGTTATCACCAAGAAGCACACATTTAAGATAAATGAGAGAGAAACACAGGTAAAATATTATACGGACTATAAATTCCTATATGTAATAATAAATAAATTAAGCAGAATGTTACAATTTGAATTTATATAAAAAATACGAAAACTTTAAATTCTAAAGCTGATGTCAGCTACCCTGTACCCCGGTCTACCCCTGTACCCAGCTACCCCGGTCTTCAATGAACCGAAGAGAGCACACGTCACTCCTCTCTTCATAAAGTTACATTGGCTCCCTATTGTGGCTCGCATCAAATTAAAATCCCTCCTCCTGGCCTACAAGTCCACCACTGGCTCAGCTCCCCCCTTATCTTCTTTCGCTAATGCAGACGTATGTACCCACCAGATCTCTGCGCTCTGCAAACGAACGACATCTTGTGGTGCCATCCCAAAAAGGTAAAAAATTGATCTCACGAACCTTCTCTGGATCGGTTCCACTTATGTGGAACGATCTGCCTGTGGCAAAAAGATCTGCAGATTCTATAGCCATCTTTAAGAATCGTCTGAAAACGCATCTCTTCCGTCAACACCTTACCGATCAGTTCTGACTTCTATCTCTTTTCTACTCTTCAAAAAAAAAAAAAAAATCTAATTTAGCTCTGTATACTGTGGTAGGCTTTATGAAGCCAGTTTTATTGATTGCACTTATGCTTTTTGTTGTACTTACGTTGTCCGAATTGCTTCGATTGTTTACCCCATCTGTAAGTCGCTTTGGATAAAATTTAGTCCAAATTACTAAATGTAAATGTGAATGTACCCCCAGTCAGGCAAACAGTGCAAAATGGTGGGGGGGAACCCAAAACTCCAATGGAGAAAAAAAACTCCTTGGTTCCCCTGGTTGAACCTATGCTCAACCAGGGGAACCAGTTCCCCTCTGGCAAATACTGCAGCATCTCTACAAGCTACACAGTGCTTGCACAACTAGGATAAATAAAAATAAAATAAACATAGTAAAAAAGGTAGATAACAGGTTTAACATTATCATTAATAATATCATAGCAGTTTACATTTTTGAAGAGAGGACAACGAGTTGCCGCTTACCTCTTTCAGCTCTACCAAGTCTGGGCATGGACTGCTTTATGCTCGTTGTGGTAGAGAGTGGAGTACTGTTCTTCCCTCTTTGATGCAGCAAGTACATCAGTTGTTATGGGAAGTGTTCCTGGTTCCGGTTGATCTAACTAATGCAGCCTAAACCCTCAGAGGATTTGTATTATGGAAGTGTAGTGTATGCAGGGTTGAAAAGATGCGTCTTTAGTCTAGATTTAAACTGACCGAGTGTGTCTACCATCCGGACGGTACAAGGAAGACTGTTCCAAAGTTTAGGTGCTAGATAGGAAAATGATCTACCACCGGCACTTGATTTTGAAATCCTAGGTATTACCTACTGACCGGAGCCCTGAGAATGTAGTGAACGTGAAGGACTGTAATACAAGAGAAGCTCACTCAGGTACTGATGATCTAAACCGTGTAGGGCTTTATAGGTAATCAGTAAGATTTTAAAGTCAATGAGTTATTAAATAGGTAACCAGTGCAATGTTGATAGAACCAGGCTAATATGCTCATACTTTTTAGTTTGTGTAAGGACTCAAGCTGCTGAGTTTTTGTAATAGGCCCACATGACAGCCACCTAATAGTGATGATTGCATGAATTAGCTTCTCTGCATATGATAGTGACAGCATATGACATAGTTTAGATATATTCTTAAAATGGAAAATCGCCGTTTGCTACATGGATTTAAAAATAACAGATTATTATCGAATAATATGCCATGATTCTTTGCTGACGACGAGGTTTTTATTAACATCCGTCAATAGTAAAACAGTAATCTTGGTTGTCACTGTAATACAGTTCAATGTAGGGAAGGAAGGAGGCGGGAACCTTGCAATAAAGTTTTAATAAAATAAACAAACAAAAACACGGAAGTAAAATGCCGGCAGCCACCTCACGGTCGACTGCCGGCCACACAAACATAAATATAAACTTAACATGTGTCCGGGCCCAGTCCTCCCTCGTCGAATATTCTGCCAGCTCGTCCTTTTAAGCTTCCGTTCTCCTCCGTCGTAATGCAGAGCACAGCTGATAGCCATTATCACTCACGCCACCGGCCCCGCCTTTGTCTGACGGCTCTCGTCCCGCCTTCCTCGCTACAGTCACGTATGGCGATTTTTGGTCCAATAAGTAGCACGTCTGTTTTGTCTAAGTTAAATAATGAAACTGGAAGAGTACCAAATTTTGTATATCGACTATGCATTCCATTATTCTATTGAATAGAAATTCAATATAGAATAGAATTTAGGCTTCGAGGAAATATAAAGTTGAGTATCATCAGCATAGCAGTGAAAGCTAACCCTGTGTCGCTTTATTATATCTTCAAGAGGTAGCATGTATAGTGTGAAGAGCAGAGACCCTAAAACTGAGCCATGTGGTACACCGTACTGGAATTGTGATTTGTGTGACACCACATTGTGTATTGCTACAAATTGAAAACGGTCGGATAAGTAAGATTTACACCATTTCAAAGCGTGAGAGTGTGCAGTGGTCAATGGTGTTGAATGCAGCACTAAGGTCTAGCAGCACCAATACCGAGATACAGCCACAGTCAGACGCCAAAAACAGATGATTTGTAACTCTGATAAAAGCAGTCTTTGTACTCTGATATCCGAAATCCGGACTGAAATTCTTCATTGATGTCATTCTAATGATCTAATGATTTTAGACAGTTCACCGTGATCCCTGGATGGATCAATCAAACTAGCGAGCCACGGCATCTTTAGAGTGGACAGAACGATAAACCCCGGTAAGAGCAGAGGAGGGGGACTTTGTATTTACAGAAATAACAGCTGGTGTGAAAGCGTTATAATAAAAGACACTCACTGCTCCCTGACATAGAATACTTGTTGCTACAGTGCAGACCTTTATACTTGCCTAGGGAGTTTACATCTGTGGCTATAAGAGCTGTTTATGTTCCGTCGCAAGCTAACGCAACATAAGCAATGGAGCAACTACATCACTCCATCAGCCAGTACATGTCGACACATCCGGACAGCGTTGTCATAACAGCAGGGGACTTTAATCATGCCAACTTAACAAAATACACAAATTTCACAGATATGTGAACTTCCCGACAAGAGGAAAAACACTTTAGATTAAGTAGACTGCAACATTCCATATGCTTATAAAGCCAGCCCTCTGCCACATTTGGGACATTCAGATCATCTGTCTCTGTCCCTTATTCCAGCATACATACTCGGCTGTAGACAAAGACCATCCACAAAGAGTCAGAGTATGGACTAGGCACAATTGGCAGAGGTATTTACCACCATTTTCAACCTCTCACAATTACAGTCTTCTGTCCCCACCTACCTCAATTCAGCGACGATCGTCACAGTTCCAAAGAAAACCACAGTGAACTGCCTGAATGACTATCGTTCAGTCGCTCTAGCCCCTATCATCAGACTCATACTCTCTCACATCAAAACTGTCATCCCTGCTAAACTCAACTAAAACCAGATTGCTAACTGAGCAAACAGATTGACAGAAGATGCAGTCATCGCAGCTCTCCACACCCCACTGGACGATGAAAAATACTTATGTAAGAATGCTGTTTGTGGATTTCAGTTCAGCTTTTAATACAGTCATCCCCTACAAACTCGTTCAAAAACTAAGCAACTTGGGCCTAGGCAGTTAACTGTGCACATGGATACTGGATTCCCTGTGCAACAGACCTCAGAATGTCAGGTTGGGAAGTCACACATAATCAGCTCTCATCTTGAACACTGGCATACCACAGGGGTGCGTCCATATCTATTCTACCAACACCATTGTCAAATTGAGCCTTCTGACCTACTGCATCACAGTGTGGTTCAGCAGCTGCACAGAAAAAATAAAACCTGCATTGGCACAACCTAAGTCATTGCCACAACACTACCTCTCCTCAAAGACATTTACACTTGCCGTCTCAGAAAGAAATCCAGCTTTATCATAATAGACCCCACCCACCCTGGACATAACTTGTTTTCCCCTCTGCCCTCTGGGAAAAGATACAGAAAAATCAAAATGTGGACAAACAGATTAAAGAACAGTTTCTTCCCACACGCAGTCAAATGCAAAAATCCTTATCCTTCCCTCATTCTGCTCCCAAGCATTATATATATAATAAACCAATGTCTCGGGTCCACAAGTGCAATAGTACACACACACCACTGCATATTTGCACTCTAAACACCTCGCATATACTGTTACACTGTGTACTTACGATTTAGTATTCATATATCGAATATACATTCCTATAATGTACAACAATACTATGTGTACAGCATTCTGCACTGTTATTTTTGTTTACTTTGCTTCAGTGTGCACTACAATATCTTGCACTAACCATTGTATATATTACCTTTTGGAATACCTTTTATTTTTTCTCTGTATCTATTTATGTTTGTCTATTATGCCAAACCTTGTGAGCACTTAAACAGTCTTTCGTTGTTCTAAACAATAACAGTAAAAATTCTATTTCTATTCAAGAATTAGTGTATGAAACTCAACAATGGTGACAATATACAACAGGAAGCTTAATGCTGGGTATCAAGCATGCATTGCAGTTGATATGTTTGTCTGATTTTGTTTGATGATTGTCGCCATTGTTAATTTGTATGACGAGTGTTGATGTTTTCCACAGTACTCGGTACTCACAGTAAGTTAAATTTGTGCACCAGAAAATTTACATCAGTCATGAAAGAATCAACCTCAGTTGTTTTGGCAGGGCCACCTGGAATGCAAAAAAACCTTTCTGGTTATTATTTTAATGTGTCCCGTTTGCTGTTTAAAAATACGTCAGTTTCAAATACATTGAAATATGCAGGTGGCTCTACTCAACACTAATTCTATCAGAGAATAACTGGGTGATAACTGTATACAACGTAAAAAAAAAAGCTAAAAAGGTGGCTAGCACAATAGTTAAAAAAAGTGTCAGTGTCGCAGAATTGCAGTGGAATAAACCTGTTGGTCTTACAACAGACGTTGCACCTGCGATGTTCGGTGAGTTCCGTAGTTTGGTCGGTTTGGTTCGAGAAAGGGGCACACAGGTAAAAACATGACTTCCTACCATTGCATCATTCACCAGGAGGCACTATGTTGAAAGGTGCTGGATATGGGACATGCAATGACAGTTGTAAACAAAACAGTAAACTTTATTCGTTCACAGGTTTTGAAGCACCGGCAATTCAGGGCACTTTTAGATGGAAAACATTGCGTGCATGAGGATGTGCCATACCACACAGAAATGCACTGGTTAAGTCGGGGTAAAGTGTTGCGACGATTTTTTGATACTCGCACTGAGAACGCGCGTTTCATGGAAAGCAAACAAAAGTCCATCACCGAGCTTGAGAATGAAAAATGGCTGTGCGACTTGGCATTTTTGTGTGATATAACGGAGCAACCTCAACGATCTTGGTGTAAAACTTCAGGGTCGAAAGCAGCTAATCACTGAAAGGTGAGACTCTGTTAATGCGTTTCAAATGAAACCGCGCCTGTGGGAGGGCCAGATGCACTAAGCCAACCTGTCTCATTTTCCCGTTTGCCAGCCTAATACCAGTAAGTTGGGGCAGCTGAATTTGCACCTCTACGCCCTGAATCGATGACACACCTTCGCCTTCACGCTGGATGCATCATGTCTATGTTCGGAAGCACCTGCTCCTGCAAGCAGATGTTCTCCATAATGAAGCTGACTAAAACATCCCACAGATCCCCCCTCACAGACGAGCATCTGGTCTTTGTATTAAAGGTAGCCATGGCAAAGGACATTAACCCTAGAATAGACAAGATAATTTCTAAGAAAAGGTGCTGTCTGGTAAGAGTTAAAAAGCCCCATGTCTAATTTGTACTAATATCGGAGCTCTACAACAAACTGAATGACACAGATGAGAAGAATTAGCGGCTGTCCGCTAACTTTACAGAGATGCAGTTTTTCCTTCATTTCAAAGTAAAAGTTCAAAGATATATATGCGAATACCACACAGTGAACTTGCAGTATTGTGTTGAGTGTTTTAGTTTTGAGGCAGTGTAGAATGACGCTCTGTTATTCTGTCTCCTCTTGAGGACAAACTTCTGTCCATCTGCAATAAATGCATTTTACATTTAGTAATTTAGCAGTCACTTTTACCTAAATGAGGTAAACAATATAAGCAATTTGTAAAACACAGCATAAGTGCAATAAAACTGGTCTCGGTTAGCCTACCACAGTTTACGAAGCAAAGTCCTTTTTTGTAAGGATAGTAAAAGAAGTAGAAAAGGAGAGGAATAGAAGTCTGTATTAATGGGTCAGGTGTTGACAGAAGAGATGTGTTTTTAGCCGACTGGCTACAGAATCCACTGATCTTCAAGCAACATGCAGATCATTCCACAATCGTGGAACAGATCCAGAGAAGGTACGTGAGAGTGACAGAGCACAGGGATCTATAGGGTACATTAGTATGTATTAGCGAGCGAAGGGATGGGGGTGCTGCATTCTGGATAATTTGTAGAGGTACAAACTGGAAGTCCAGCCAGTAGGCGCATTGCAATAGTCCAGTCTGGACAGGACAAGAGCCTGAATTAGGGCTGAATTAGGGCATTATCGGTGGAATGACCCCTCTTGAAACCAGATGGGTTAGTGTATACGAGGTTATTCTGTGCGAAAAAGGAGGAGAGCTGGTCAAACACAACACACTCAAGAGTTTTGGCAATGAATGGGAGGAGAAATACTGGCATGTAGTTTTCTAGCAGTGCAGGATTAAGTGTGGGTTTCTTCAATAGCGGGGTTATACAGGGCTCTTTAAAAAATGTGGGAAATGTACCAGTGGTGAGAGTAGAGATGTTCATGTGGATTAGAGCAGGGACAACTGATGGAGAGGTATGCTGCGTTCCAGACAACTCGGATTTCGGATATTGTGTCGTAAAATATCTGACTTCCAACCTCAATACGTTTCACTCAACAGTGCGTCACATTTGCAAGTTTACCAGGTGATGTCACTATGAGATGCAGAGAGAACGTAACAGGAGTCTATGTTATAGTAATATTATAGCTATTCAAATGTTGTTCATAAACAAGTTTCTAGATATATTAAAAAATATTAAATTAAAAAATAGTTTAAAGTTTGTTTATGGTTCACATAAGGTTGCCAAGGGAAAATCGCCATCTTGTCCTTGACGTCAAATGACACGTCTTGCAGAGGTCGAGGTTGATCAATCTGCCCCGACCTCAAAGGTTGGATAACTGAATTTGTTTGCTGTTACAGACATTTACTTCCAGGATTGAGTTCGACAATACCCGAAATCCAAGTTGTCAGGTTGTCAGCAATAGCCTGAAAGAGATGTGTGGGGATGGGATCTAGCGGGCAGGTAGTCGGCTGGTTTGAAGCAATGACCTTGGAAATGTCAGCTTCAGAGAGAGAGAGAGAGAAAGAGGAGAGTGTGTCTGGCTTGTTCAAGAGGAGGCAGCGCAGAGAACTAACTGCTGATGGTGGTAGTTTTCTTTACAAAGAAAGAAGGAAAGTCATAAGCTGTTAAAGCCCCCTTAATCAAGAAAATTCACTATTAAATGTTGTTTTAACATATCTGTGTGTCAGGAGTGCTTGTACAGAACCACCCTACAATGATAAAAATCCACCCATTAATTTTTTTCAATCCCCAATAAACCTCAACTGTCCTCTTGAACGAGCTGGTAGCATTCTCTCAGTAACTTGATGTCACATTGATATTAAGCCCTCCATATGACTGCTGATGGTCTCCGCCCTCATCGGGTTGTAGACTGTCCACCATTGTTTTCACGCTGGACTACTTACAGTAAGCTACAAGAATGTTTTGTAAACAAACAAGGTGTTTTGTTGTTGGATGGTAAGACTGAACATGAAGTCTTAATTTACCCGACATCAAGCCTGAAGACGCTGTGGATTAGTTTTATTTCTCAACGGAATGTGCAGAAGACACAAGTTGAAAGTCAATTTACACCGGGATGCTTCACAAACGACAAATTTCATAATGGGTCATGTTTTCAGTTTTTAAACATATGACGCGTTTGTCCCATGTATTGTCACGTATAAAAACAATGTGCACGTTGTTTTAACACTGAGGAACCAGACAGAGAGTAGATCCACATGCAGTATTGCATTTAATGACATAAACAAAGACAAAAATAAACCAAGGTTATCCAATAACTTAACAGGAACATAAAAACAAAGACTGACACCAAAGAAAGAAAACACTAGGGCTTAAATACACTGGGATAACAAGGAAACAAGAAACACCTGGGGAAACTAATTAACACGAAAATCTACAAAAGACTACAAACATGGTATGCAAACTAGGGTTGGGCGATGTCTACCAAATTGGCATCGGATGATGCCTACAGTGAAACATCGTGGTGGACGATAACATCGGGGGGCGGTGCGAAGCGGGGGTTTGGTTATATCAGTTTGCTAGATGGCCATCTGCCAAAACATTAAAAACAATCAAATCAGTGATCCAGACTGCGACCAAAACACATTTTGTGACCAGTTTTCAAGACAGCATGATTTTTTTCACAAGTACTCGCACATGTACGACCTGGAAATTTGGAATTTCTTCAGGTTGTTATTTCATGTGAAAGACAAGTAGATCGTGAGCCCAACAGTGTAGGCTGTGTGTGTATGATAAGTCAACTGCGGCACTGATGTTTCAGCGTCTGTGCACGAAGCCAGCCCAGAGAAACAGATAGGCAGCATAACGGAAGTCTATTTGAATTATAAACAGAGATCGTCTTTGCAATAACTAATCACATATTTAAAAACTACAATACTAATTTCTCGCTAGAAATGCATTCAAAAGTTGTTGAAAGTGAAAATTAAATGTATTATGTATAGACAGCTATGCTCCAACGGGCGTTTTCAGCCACCATTTAATTTTTTCGAGCTTGGGTCTTCTCGACCAATCACGTTCCTCATATGTTGTTATGGAAACGACAGGTCTCTGTCATTGGTTAGCTGTGAAAAAGGGCGTTTTTTTCCAGAAAAGTTGCACTATTTTTCTACCTCATTAGACGCTCTGAGCTGCAGAAAATGATGCCTGCGCTGACGTTTCAAAAAGCGCTCAGGACGTTTACTCCATAGGACTACAATGTTAAACAGACGCTAGCTTCAAAAAAGATGTCAAGTCAGAATAAATATTATTTGGCTTTCTACCGAGGCAAATAACATGGCTAATCAACTAGCCCAACATGAACTAGTTTGAACTAGGTGAACATGATTCCTGCATTATAACTGGTACTGAAAAATAAATGCGTAGAAAGTTGGCATGTCTCCAAAAACATTGTTCAACTGCAAGTTGATGACTGCTTTTTTACAGAAATTGTTTTAATTGTTGAGCTGCAGGTTAAGGCTCAATTAAGTGACTGTATTTTTTTCATTGAATTAAATTTTTTCAGAAAATGATTTATGTTCTGAATTTCTGATTATTGTTGAGCTACAGGTTAAGGCTCACTTAACTGACTGCATTTATTTTAATTTAATTAAGAAGAACTCAAATATTTATTTGAATTATTTAACCTGGCATGTTTACTGTTCCAGAATGTACTATATGTTTCTTTAAAATAAAACGTATTGTGTTCAGTGGAAAAATCTTAGTTTTTATTTAAAAATAACACATTGTAGATATGTTATAGTAATATAGTGACACCGTGGTAGTTTTGCTTAAGGTTATCACACCGTCAGAATCCCATACCAGCTGTTACGTCCGTGAGTAGTATTGGTTGTGTTTTGTTGTTCTTTCTCTGTGTTCATCATTACAGATGCCGTCATTGGCCGTGAACCCACCTGTTCCCACTTTCCATTAGATGATGTCATCACCTAAATCCTCCAATCAGCGATCGCTATAGTATTAGTAGTTTAGTATTTCAATATTAAATCCTGGGGTTATTAAGATATTTTGTTGTGTGTCAATGTGTGTTGGTATTAAGCTTGCATGTTTTCGGGATACGGCATGTTTAGTTGGTGCATTATATTAGCATGCGTATTTGGTAGGAGTAAAGCAAACAGGGCAGCTTTTGATTTAGAGAAATTTGTTGAGAGTCCGACTCTTGAACAATTAGAAAAGTGTCGAAAGGATGACTTGTTTTCACTGGCTGAATATTATCAAATTCCTTTTGATAAACAAGCGCATAAGCCCGATATTAAGTTTGCAATTTATAGCAAGCTAGTTGAGCTTAAAGTTTTAGTAGTGAGGGGTACTGAAGGTACGGAGGAGTTAAGCACTTCTATTTCGGGTTCGCAACTTATGACAGTGATTGATCGAAGTGAGTGACAAGTATGTTGAGTCAGGACAAAGAGCAGGGTGAAACGACTGAGGCAGAGAGTGAAACCGAAGCTAAAAGTGTTTACCACCTCTCAATCCCTACTCTCCTATCTCCAGTGGGTCCAAAGGGGATTTACAATGGAAAGTTTGCTTAAAGCGATTGCAGTTAGAAGCTCTTGAGAAAGCACACGTGCGACAGGCCAAAATGGAACTGCGTCTCCAAATCCGTAAGGTGGAAATTGACGGCAATAAAGAGATTCGGTTACGACAGTTCGAGCTGGAGGCATTGAGAATTACGGCTGGCCCTAATATCAAATCTAGTCTAAGAAAATCCTCCAGTGATATTCCAGTGACTGATATTCCTTCGGTCACTTTTGATGCAAGTAGACATATAGCTCTGGTTCCACAGTTTCGAGAAACTGAAGTTGATTCATACTTCAGCGCTTTTGAGCGAATAGTTTCTTCTCTTCGATGGCCAAAGGATGTTTTGTCTTTGTTACTACAATGTAAATTAGTTGGGAAAGCCCAAGAGGTTTGTGCTACTCTTTCTCTAGAGGAAAGCTTGAAACATGACTCTGTGAAAACAGCTTTACTTCGTGCTTATGACTTGGTTCCCGAAGCATATCGTCAAAGATTTAGAGGACATAGGAAAAGTAACAGTCAAGCAAGGTGGTAGATCTTAAGACGTAAAGAGAACTAATGTTACTCGAGGAATTTAAATCTTGTTTATCTGAACGTGTTGTAGTGTACTTGAATGAGCAAAAAGTTTCTACTGTGTCTGATGCTGCAGTGTTAGCGGATGAATTTGTGCTTGCGCACAAAGTGGCATTCTCATCCGTACGCACTGAGAAAATTTCGTCTGTTACATTTTCTCAGACACAAATTTCCCCGTCCAAAGATTAGCAGTAATCTTCGACAAGAGGTTTGTGAGTGTTTCTATTGTCATAATTCGGGACATTTAATTGCTGACTGTTTTGCACTAAAACGTAAACAGCAGCAGCCACAGCAAAATAATGTGGGTTTGATTAGGACAGTACATGAAAACTCTAGTTCAGAAATTAGACAAGATGTTCCCCGATGACAGTTTTAAACCGTTCCTGATGAAAGGTTTGGTCTCTTTGACTGGAAAATATGATGACCATAAACAGATTAAGATGTTACGTGATACAGTCGTTTATGTTGTCTAATGTGTTGCCAATAACGGAGAAATCCTATTGTGGCTCAAGTGTGTTTGTGCGAGGAATTGAAATGGGGGTAATTAAGGTTCCCCTTCAGTCGGTCTCTCGACGTTGTGTTGAGAGACAGACTGGGGTTTGATCTTGTTGCCGCCAACCCACTCGCTTGTCAGGCGAGTCTGACTGGCGCTACGGCGAGGTCGACCGCCTCGACGAGCAGCGGGGGTGATATGGGGATCTCTATGGATGTCGCTCCGCCAGCTCCGGCTCGCCGGCGAACACATGGTCGATTCCGTCCCGATAACCGAGATGTCCTTGGGGTACACCCATACCTCATAGTGCCTGAAAAGACTCTCTCAGGTTCCTCAGCACAAAGGTGAGTGAATGACCGCCGCCATCTTCCTTTTATACCCGTATGCACGGGGCGGAGACTGGCGTGGGCGGGCCATTCGCCAATCCTATTGGCGTTTAGAAATTCCTCTCGGAGATGATAGGTTCTCAAGATCAAACCCCAGTCTATCTCTCAACACAACGTCTCGTTCCCTCCATCAGGGAACCGAGGTTACATACGTAACCGAAACGTACCGTTACATTCTGTCCATTTGCAAAGTGATATCGTCACTGGGTTTCTGAAAGTAGCCTTCTCTTCCCCATTAATGGTGTTGCTTTTATTCTGGGACACGACTTGGCAGGAGGAAAAGTACTGCCAATGTTAGAGGTGTTGGACAATCCTGAAATAACTTGTAAGTCTGACGAGTTAGCGGTAACTTATCCTAATGTTTTTCCTGCTTGCGCGGTACACGAGCGCAAAGTAAGAAATCAGATAATAACGTTGGTTTGGAGGATTCTTTTATGCTGCTGATGTTTACTGAGGAGAGGTTGTCATATTGATCAGAATCTGATGTTGTGGAGAAACGGGGATCAATTTCGAAGTCCACTGATCTGATAGATCAGAAACCTTTGACTTTGCCTGTCACTTGTAAACAGATTTCTGTGGCCCAGAAAAATGACTAGAGTCTGTGTAAATGTTTTTCCTCTGTCGTCGATCCCACCACAATAAATTAAAATCGTATCTCTTTTTTATTAGAAAAAAAAGAGATCCTTATGCGAAAATGGTGTGAGAGTGATTCACCCGAGAATGACGTAAGTTCAGTGTGTCAGATTGTTGTTCCTTCCGATTAAAGACATCATATGTTAAGTCTTGAGCATGATAATCAACTTTCTGGACATTTAGGAGTTACAAAAACTTACAACCGTATACTTACACATTTATTTTGGCCTGGGTTAAAGAAAGATGTGGCAAGGTTTTGCAAGACGTGTCATACTTGCCAGATCATGGGAAAACCGAACCAGGTGATTGCATCTGCTCCGCTTTTACCCATTCCCGCTATTGGTGAACCATTCGAGCGTGTTCTTGTGGATTGTGTTGGACCGTTACCGTTATAGAATCTCATACCGGCCCATGCCTTTTGACAAGTTTACACACACACAACATGAGCGCATTACTACGATTCACTGTTTGTGTTTACTTTCTACGTCCATCTCTGTCTGGCGCAGCTTCCAAATCATACTCAACTGCGGATAAGCATGACTGCGGATTCAATATATGTGATCATAATATGCATAACTATATACTATTTATTAAAAACAGGCTTACATAAAAGAACAGGCTTCTTTTACTGTATTTTGGATCAAATCAATTCTGGCTTAGTGAACAGAAATTACTTTTGAACAGTAGTGTATGTCCAACAGAATAATTCTAGCATTATTTACCAATGTAGTATTAACTTTTTTCCCTAAAAACAACTGGATGATTGACACTTTGTGATAATAATGTTTGATCCAAAAGACTTGTTAAAATGCAAGAAACTACTTTATTAGATATTAAAAATATGCATTTTGACAAACTGGCTGTCAGTCTTTGTGTTAGTGTTGTGGGGATTTTTCAACGATTTCAGTGCAGTTTACATAGTTACGTCCAGTAATGGGTGGCAAGGGACTGTTATTAGTGAGTCTGTCAGTCAGCAGAGTATTCAACCATTTCAGTCCAAAAGTCTGCTTTATTCAGGAACCAACTATGGCTATCAATATGTCAATCATAGCTATTTCAAGAGTGAATCCCGAATTTATATGCCGATGTAAGTCCCGAAACTTTGCAGCGTGTAACGGATGTGGCCGTTGGTCTTAGCAGCATGAAAAACAAGTTTTTTTTTCAATTCTGAATGGATTATATATTGCACAGAAACCAAGCACTCCCTTTATAATTACTAAAAAGGTGTCACTCATTTTCCTTGAGATCTCTAGCACCCCAGAACCAGGTCTAATAATAATTTACGCAAGGAATACAAAAGCCCCTACATGGAGTTGATAAATATAGTGGAAAGATATATATATAGAGAGAGAATTACAGAAAAAAGCTGAAGTCTAACTAAAGCAGCGCAACACCTCGACGCTACTCTCTTATTGCCAGGCAACACTCCCACTTCTTGCCAGGGGCAAATAATTTATTAAATTGCTAACCTCTAAATACAATAAAATGGCACTATATTGCCACATAGTGGTGCAACTGGGTAACTACTACCTTACATGCATAACCTGTGTTATAGTAATTGAAAGGTTACATATATTTTGCGGCTCCAAACTAATTTAATTGGTGGGAGAGGGCCCAGAATGGCTCTTGGTCGCAAAGGTTCCTGACCCCTGCCCTATGCGTTCAAAAGTTAACGCTCCATGAAAAATAACCTTGTTCCCAGTTTCTGATTTGGGCATACGTGAGATATTTTTAGACACACCAAATCATAATCCACACCAACAAAAGACAGCAGTTTTTTTATCTTAAGTGTTATGAAGTGAAACGAGAGCATTTTTGATTATCGTTTATGTTCAGTCCGCTTGTTTATTTGTGTTTAACTATAGCTGTCGTCTGTGTTTTTGTTTGGCAATGGCACCAGGTATATGTTAAAATATCAAATTGGAGACTGTATTTTGTCGATTGTGGCAATAAACAACACAACAAGATGATATTTTAAACTCCTTATGTAGCTGAATCTGTGCAAGGTTGTGTTGGCCGCCTCCAGTTTTCCCTTTTTTTTGCCTCCAGCTAATGCTGTGACGTAAGCGTGACGTCGGCTGTAAAGGGGTCTATATACTAGTGTTACTTGAGTTATTTCAGAAAGTTCTAAATTACAGCTTACTTATCATTTTTTGTTACAGTGAGGTGTCAGTGCCGAACATCATCATCCTCAACACATCAAATGAGCAATACTTCTTACCAGCTGAACCTGTGGAGAATCTTCAACAGCTGCTCTACTTCTTTAACAGTGTACTGGATGGCAGTGCTCCGGTACACATTTCCTAAAGGATTTACAATCTGTCGATATTTGTTCAAGAATATCTCTGTGTAATATATTTTCTTATTGGTAAAAATTCTCAATTCGCACTGTTAATGGAATTCCGAGGGGCTTGTGTTCTGTCATAACATTACATAAAGCAAAAAATAATTTTGTGTCATTTGAAAAAAACTTGATTGCAACCAATCTTGACTGTACATTTAAACAAAAATGACTCTGAAATACCAAGGGCCAGATTTAATAACAGGTTGCGGCAACGCAAACGCCTATTTTGCCTTTGAAACACTACTGTCATGATTTATTAAAGACGCAGTGAAAATTTCTGCTGGAAATGCGTGGATTTTTGCAGCTGACCTTATTGCATATGCATTTGTCAAACGCAAAACTTTTGGGCGCAGAGTATTTAAATTAATCGCACAATGCCATTTACTAACATATGTGCTTGTCACTTTACTAGTATTTGCGCCTTTTTTTAATGCACAAAAAAAACCTGTGTTGTCAGTTGATAACTTGATAAGCATCGGCTCTAGTTATTTGCGACCCTGATTTGCGCAGCTCTTCATAGATTGGGTTGGTCATTATGGGAATGTTTTTTTAATGTGTGCCTTGTCGATAAATCACCTGCAGAAATTTCCACTCCATCTGTGCTTTTCTGAAATTGCGTTAATGTGCCTTGTTTAGTAAATCTGGCCATAAAGTGGTGTTTACATTATAACGATAACTACAACTATAAAAAAAAGTTTTAAAAATCCTTCTTAATTGAGGAGAATAGTAGGGTTCACGGCACAACTACAGTATATTGATAAAGATACTGAGAACGATGTCGTTGGGATCACTTTCAGAACATACTGTTCGACAATCTCTGGCGGATGACTAATGTTTGGCTATTGAAGATTGCGATGCAGGTTTTAGCCCTATCTCTTAATTAAAGACTTTGGCGGTCAGAAAGCGTTATGTTTACAGGGGGATATTATATACTGAGGTAACCCTTAATAAATCTGAGTAAGCTGGCAAAATATATGCTTTACATCCTGGACACGAGTGCACCTTCAGCCTTTGCTGTCATATTTTGGAGACGTTTTCACGGAATTAAAAGTAAAGCATTAGCAGCAGGTCATTCAGGAATTTGGACAGAGAACCCATACGGAGACAGCAATCTCAAATAACAGAACTTTATTGAACAGAAAAACCCATGAGGGGGCAAAATAAATACAAACTAAAAACTCACAAAAACCTCCCACGAGTGGAACAAACATGAAACAAAACAACTTGATCAGAACTGACTATAATCCCAAACAAGCATTCCAAATAATGCAGACTACAGGTAGAACGAACCAGCCGAGTACAGCAAACACAAGAGCTGTGTCTGAATTCGCCCCCTATCTCCTATATAGTGCACTACATCGTGTGTTCGCTATTTTGTAGTGTCGTTTGTAGTGTCGAACAACTCATTCCCTACACTCGTTCACTACTTTTTAACCCACAATTCATTCTGATTTTGAGTGTACATCCGGTGTTTGTTCTTGTTCACAGTTATTTTCTACTTTTTGAAAATGAATAAATGCAATGATAGTTATTCACAGTAGTGTTTTAATTTAAATATATAACAAATTGTATTTATTACATAAACAACGTAATGGTAAATAAAAGTGACAAACAGTTGTTTTGTTTTCTTTATTATAAAGTAACACAAACGTGACAAATAAGTTGAAAATTAACATATAACCATTAAACAATAAAAATGTGAGTTAAAAAAATGAATCCATAAAGCCACACAGGTGTGATATAAGCATTATGAAGAATGTCCGTGACAGTACTGTCAGACGAAGGGTATATTACAGGGGTTCTCAAAGTTTACATTCAAAGCTCCGAATCTGAATTCTCGTCAACGTCAAAGGTCCGGTACAATTGTTATTACAAAACTTTCTTTTGATAATAATTAAAAACAACTTTAAATTACAAATCACCTCTATACGAAGAGTTTATTTGCAAAAACAGACAACTAAATTTACATTTTTTATCTTGTTTTTATCGTGTTAGTTAGCTGTATTTTATATATTATTATTTAATCAAAAGAACCCAACTGTAGTTTCTTTGATATTAATTTGAATGCATAATTTTGAATGAACATCTTATGAACATGTTATTTTTTGCAAATCAACTCTTCATATGCTAATCCTCATATTCATGGCGTTATCTAGTCGTACTTCCGTTTACTTTCTTAACTGTTACATACAGTGCTGCATTTTTAAACAAGTAAATGCAAAAAGCCATTGCCACATTTTATGTTAATGAAATAGTACTTATGTTACTTACAATGTAACTTTTAGTGAATCATGCAGCACAAATGTCCGTCTGGGCAACAAACTATGCAAATATTTACAGACAGACTATGTTCATGTTCATATGCACAGGCAGTCTGTAACAGGGACAGAGTTTTGGAAACGGTATTTTGTTTGGTCAGTTGAATGTGCTGCTGGTTTCTGGCGGACTCTGTACAGAGAGACCAAGAGAAAGACGAGCTGCGTCGGCAAAGCAAAACTACGCACTCGCGGGACTGTACCAGCAACATTTTATCTACGTGCTTTACCTGAAGAAGTCGATAAACAGTGCTAAAGGCGGCAAAAACGCGGGGCACCCGGCGCGCATGAACAGCGCGCAAAACACTCTCTGCCAACTAAAAACAATCAAAAGAGACGCGTCTAACAGCAATAAATGCTTTCTATGTGATCAACCCCCTACACTGGTTTGTGCGCGTGGCGCGCCTGTGTGCTAGTACACGCGTGCCTGCATGAGTGTTTGTTTGGCACTTGGCGGGTCCGGAACGAATTCACTCCCTGTCCGTATCCGGACCGGAGTCCGGACTTTGGGAAGGGCTGGTATATTACGTCAGTAATCCGTAATCGTTCACTCATTTTCATCCACTTCCCCATATAGTAAACTGTTTAGCATTCGATATATAGGGAATAGTGAATGAGTGAACGAGTGAGCAAATTCAGACCCAGCTAAGGGCATTAAATAGGGGAAAAAAGGAAGGTTAATGACAATGGGCAGGTGTGGGGAATGAAACGCTTGAGGGGGTTGGGCCAAAACACGTGACAGGAGAGCACATGGCACAAAGCAACAAAACAATGCCCATGTACTTCCACACAGAACACAACAAGCAGAAAGACATACTGTCACGACCCTGTCCATAAAACTAGAAAAGTACCTGACTAGAAGGACAGGATCATAACAGCTCATGTCCAGTAAATTCATTTTAGTAATTGGGAACAATGCATCACGCAACCTTAAAAAAAACATAAATAATCGTTATTGTCTGCTTATGTGGAAAGTGAGCTGGTTTTGACCCCATAATCAAGCATTTAGTGTCTAACATTAGCGTCTTTATGCTTCCAGGCTTTTGGAGGAGATGGAATGTTCCAAAGAATCAAGCGTGTGGTTTATGATGCCAAATCTACTATAATGGTGAGTCAAGGGTCAGGGATGCAAACTCGTCTGGGTGAAAAACGTGACCCTCCCAATGCTATATTTGTAAGTGTGTGTGTTTCAAAATAATAGAACAGATGCTCTGTATTTTTTTAGACCTCGAAAACTGCAAAGAAAACAAGTTCAGATTCACTTTTAAGCAAAACTACAGTCATATTCTACATGTATATAGGAAGAGTTAAAAAAAAATATGTGATAACGTAATTTTTTATCACAGTTTTCTAGTGTCTTGTCATGCTGTCAGTCTTTCACATTGCTGTTGTATGACTGTGTCACTCCTGACGTTTGATTTTATTGAAATCCAAAAAACACTGGACTGGAATGACTGCATACATAGAAGTGCTGATTTGAAATCAAATTTGGAATGGTCTCTCATTTTAGTCCACTCTTTTAATCCGTAAGCTTAAATCCAATGACCAGGCAAAAATGTTACGTTATAGTTTTTTATTTTCTCGCAGATGAAACATACAGCCCTGCTGCAACCATCATCAAACAACTACAACTTATTCTCCCTCCAGTCCTTAATCATGTTAATTTGCCACTACAGCGCCCCCTTGAGGAGAGGAGCAAACACTGAAATTAACAATCTCCCCTTTTTTTATTTTATTTATTTAATTACAACAAAAAGCAAAAAAAAAGTAATAAAGAGGGAGAACAATAACACATTTGGAACATTTAGGCAATTTCTCCAAAAAAAAAACATAATGCCTTTTATTGCTTATTTGTGTTCCCATACTCCTTTACTGAGAACTTTCAAAAGCATTAATGAAGATGCCCCTTTTTTGTAAGACAGTCTGCAAGTTGATCTTTTGTTACATACCAAAGGATCTGCTGTATACTTCCAGACTCAGTTCCTTTATGCTGCTGATTTCAAGACGAAGCCTCTTTTCTGCAACTGACTTCGTAGACTTCACAGCATCAAAAAGTGAATGATTGTCAGTTACACAGACAATTGGCAAATTATTACCATTTGTAATTTCTGAGTAGAGTGCTGACAGACACATCCCTTCATCAACGCCATCAGCAAGAGCCAAGGTTTCCCCTGCCAAAGTGCTTCTGACAACTCTTCTGATTCTTTTAGATTGCCAAGAAACTGGTGAGAATCTTCCATTTTCTCCCATCAACAGAATCAGGTGACCACCTTGAGTACCGCCATCCGGAAGATTTCCCAATGAAGCATCACTAAACACAACCAGTTTCATTGAGCTTGCTTTTCCTAGGTTCTGAAACTTTAGAGTCACATCTTCTGACTTAAGTTTTCTGACAAGCTTGTTAGCATCATGCAAAGTCTGAACAGTAGCATTTTTTTTGGAAGAAGCAAGGATAGATGTGTCACATATAACATCTGGTCTGCTTTGTCTTGCAACCCACAATATTTGTCCAATCTTGGATCTCGAGATGTCGGTTTCGTGGTCTGTTAGTGGAGCTTCACGTTGCACAGCTCTGACTGGATCAATAACAATGGGATGAAGATTCTTTATATATGTATTTTAATGCACATGTATTTCACCATTTTCAGACGTGATCTCCATTCCGATATAACTGAAACTGTGGTGCTCTTCTCGCCCAACCTGGAAAGCAGTTTTTAAGTGTGGGATAACCGAAGAGGAAAAAGCTTCAGAACCGCCCCATAAAAAATCATCAACATGAGAAGCAAGAATTCCAATTAACTCTCCGGAGATACTCAGCCAGTAGAACACTGCAGGGTCAACTTGAGACACATGACCTCCCAAACGCTGCAAAGTGTCTCTTTGACTTTGTTGTACCAGTACAGAGAGGCATCTGCCAAACCATACACACATTTGTTTAACTTCCACAGGGATCCTTTGCACTGTGCTTCTGAAGGAGGGCGAATGTAGACATTTCTAGTCAACTCTCTTCCCTGCAGAAAAGCAGCTTTGATATCTATGGAATTTAACTGCCATTTCTTCTGACATATGACTGCCATAACCATTCTCAGAGAATCAGAAGCACAAGTCGGAGAGTCTTTAGGAAGGTCACTGACGTTCATCTCTTCAAAACCTCTTGCAACTAGCCTAGCCTTAGGCGTTACACCATTAGATGTTTCTTTGACTGAGCACACCCACCTCGTGCTGATACATTTTTGACCGTTGTCCTTAACTTCCTCGTACATGCAGTTTCTTTTCCAGTTATCCAGCTCTGTTTTTTTTGCTGAATCAAAAATCTCATCTTCAGTAATGAAAACATATCACTATCATTTTGATCATAATGTGTTACTGTGGTGTCTGGAGAAAAACTACATTAGCAGATCCAGTAACACCAGCAACAGTCCCGGGTTGTGTGTACTGTAGATTATACCAGTGTCTGTGTTTGCCTGTAACTTTTCCAGCTCTGCCAAGAATTTTTGCTGTCCGAGCCTCACCATTTTCTCTGTCTGTATAGGTTATTGTTTGTCCAACTTTAAGTTTGTGCTTATGACTTCTCACATCTTCCTCTGGCTGGGTAGATATATCATCACATTCCTCATCCTGCTGTGATGTATCATCACATTCCTCATCCTGCTGTGAATTTTCCATGCTCCCAGTTATGCTATCAACATCCATTTCGACAATTTCTATGAGCTGCAAACCTGTATCTCTCCCAGGATTTTGTTGTTTTTGTACATCCATCTTGTCTGTGTGGTTGTCATTTGTCTTTCGGAGTGTTGAATAGTGCACACGAACATAAGTTCCTCCATGCCTCACAAAAATCACTGCCCCATCTTGGCCAATGACGACACCTGGACCTTTCCACTGTGTACAGCCTGCATGTTTGTAGTACACTTTGTCACCCGACTCGTATCTTTCATCTGTGGATCTTAATTGTTTTCGTAGGGCTCTTCGAATTCTTTCAGACCACTCCACTTCTGTAAACGCTCTTCTTGCAGCATGCAAGGTAGAAATATGCTGCCCTGCCCATGTGCTCACGCTGGAATATTCCAAAGCTGGTGGTTTGTCAGTGAGAACTGATGGTAGGTTTGGATTTTGTCCAAAAACAAGCTGGTAAGGACTGAACCCGTGTACGTTGTGCATTGCATTTTTTGCCATCAGGGCCCAGTCTAGGGCAGTTCTGATAGATTAGTTCAGAGTCTGATTGTGTCTCTCTAAAAGACCATTGCTCCATGGACTATAAGCTGCTGTGGTCTTTACCTCAATGTTGAACTTTTCAGCCATGTCTCTCATTTCTTCATTGTTAAACTCTCCTCCGTTGTCACTGAACAGTCTCCTCGGTGGGCCATGAACACTGATCCAGCAATGTATGAAGCTTTTCACAATTTCACTTGCTTTTTTTGTAGTCACAATGCTTGCAGAACTGAATCGTGTGAAATGGTCGATAACATGGAGATACCACACTCCTGTTTCTAATTCATGCAGATCCACAGCCACTGTTTCGTTGTAGCTTGAGGCCATGGGGAGTCCTACAGCAGGTTTGGGTTTGGGTCGGCTGTGCTTTACACATGTTTCACAGTTGTCTACTATGTCTTTAAGGATCACAATGCATTCTTCATCCTGATTGCCTGAACTGGCTAGTAGCTTTTTAAGTCTGTCCACAGAGGCATGTCCAAACTGTTTATGTAATTTTAAGAGTACTCTCTTTTTCTCTTTTGTAGTCATGTTCTCTGTTACAGTTAGAACTTCATCTTCACACTTTTCAGTATCACATGAGATATCTTTAGACATTAAATTCACACAGTAATGTCCAGATGAGGTGAGTTCAAGGGTTACAGGGTGGTGAAACATGATGGCTTTGTCATTCTGAAGATCCAAGACTGCACCTGCTCTTTTTAGTGAAGTTTTGCTCAGAAGTAATGGGATATCTGCTGGAACTACTTCAGTTTCTATGTGGCATTTAGTCTGTCAAATTGTGGCTGGAATCTTGACTTTCTTTGTAGATTGTACAACTTTTCCATCGCCAAATCTGAAAGCCCTTGCACTGTCTATGTACTCCAGTTTTTGTAACTCGGCTGATTTTAGTCCATTGACATAATGATCAAACCATCTCTGTCCGCAAACCGTTTTGGTACAGGCTGTATCGATTACTGCTGAACCAATGGATTCCACCATAAAGATTTCTGTGTCAGATAAAGTTTCTTTAGAAAACAGTGTGATGTTACATTGCTCTGAGTCCTCTGCTATCTTAGCATGTTCCCCTCTGTGAGGACAATCCTTTACCCAATGATATGTGCTTTGACAGATAGCACATTGTGATCGCCTACCATATTTATCTAGTGGATTTGTTCCTGGCTGTGCCTTTGATTGTTTTTGCCAACGTGACTTGTTCTCTTTCCTGTTAGCCTCTGTAAAATATGCGGAGCCATCATTACTGTTACCTTCATGCATATGGTTTTCGCCAAAAATTTGTTTCAGTGCCGACATCATGTCAGGGAACGTGAGAGCAGGACAAGCAGTGAGCGCTAATTGTTCGTCTTTAACATCGAGTCCTGCGGTGTCAAGGAGCTTGAATGCTAATACAGCATCAGGAATTATAATACCGAACTGAATAACTTGTTATATTTGCGTTCAAATTCAATGATGTAATCGATCATAGAAATGCCGTGCTCTCTTGTAATCCGATCAAATTCAGTGTATGCCTTGTATTGGCGATATGTTTCCTCTTTTAAAAACACAGAGTCAAGTTTTTCTAGAATTGTTGTCATACCGTTATCCTTGTTCAAATCTTCCGCTGATATTTCCAGGGCGGCATCCTTTGCTCTCCCTGTGAGCAACAGCCAAGGCTTGTTTCTTTTTTTCCAGCTCCGTAACACGCATCCACATCTGCACTTCATTTTTCCAACTTTCACACAACTTCTTTTCATCAAATTGTGGGGGAATTTTGTAGCTTCCAGCAGCCATTCTCTGCTACCAATGTTAATCCGTAAGCTTAAATCCAATGACCAGGCAAAAATGTTACGTTATAGTTTTTTATTTTCTCGCAGATGAAACATACTGCAACCATCACCAAACAACTACAACTTATTCTCCCTCCAGGCCTCAATCATGTTAATTTGCCACTACAGCGCCCCCTTGAGGAGAGGAGCAAACACTGAAATTAACACACTCCTCTGTAAATATATAAGGTCTCTTGGTTGTAGCTCAGCAAATTGTTTTATTGAGCAAATAAAGTTTTAGCCTCCTTCACAGATATTCTATAGGACAAGGGTCTAGAGACTGGATAGGACATTTCATGTGCTTCTCCTTAAGCCACTCTTTGGTTGTCTTGGCAATATGTCTTGGTCCTTTGTCATGTTAAAGGCACATCCACGACCCATCTTCAGTGATCTAGTTAAGGGGAGGAGGTTCTCGTCCAAGATTTTACGGTACACTGGCCTGTCCCTCATCCCCTAAATGCGGTGAAGTCATCCTGTACCCGAGCAGAGAAAAAGCCCTAAGGCATAATGTTTCAAACACTGTGCTTCTCTGTAGGGATGTTTTTTCCTTGTGTCATAGTCAGCATTTCTCTCCTTCTAAAAACAGGAGTCAATTTTGGTCCCACATCACTTTCTCCAAACCTTTTCTGAATCATCTTGATGTTAGTGGGGAGGAGGACCTTGCGGGTGCCTCAGGATTTCAATCTATTGTGGCATAGCGTGTTACCAATGGTTTGCTTGCTAACTTTGGTCCCAACTGTCTTGAAATCATTAACAAGCTTCTTCCGTGTAGTTCTGGGCTGATCTTTAACCTTTCTAATGATCATTTGATCACAATTTGGGGTGGCACCCATAGTGGCCAATTGGATGTCACACAGATCCGTGCATGGTGGTATAAAGTAGCCACATAGGACATCAAGGTTTATTCAGGTTTTATTTCAGAAAAGCAACTGTAACATTGGGTAAGTGACACAAATGTCTTCTTAAGAAGAAATAATTATTAAGTAATAAAGTAAAGAAATAAATAAACATTTTATAATGTTTTTTACATTTACATATATACATTTGGCAGACGCTTTTATCCAAACGACTTACATTGCATTGTACTATACTAAAGCAATAAGCCCCAAGACGCCGTGGGTTACAGTGCATTTTATAACAGCTAAGGGGGCGTTGTTAGGCACGACGCGAAGCGGAGTTATAAACCCCCTTAGCTGTTATAAAATGCACTGTAACCCACGGCTTCGCGGGGCTTATTGCTTTTATAAAACGGTTAATCCATATGCTTAGTAAGGTTTCATGAAGTAAAACACAGCAAATATTATGTAATTATTTTAATAGAAATATATTCTTCCACCAAACAAAGTAGTTCCTCAGAAACAGGTGTGGCTACAACAGTGCGGTTGCCAAGCAACACAGACGCAGCAAAGAAAACAATGAAAAATATGCTTAAAGACTTTGGTGTTTATCTATTAACATTAACATGTATCTATTTTTATACATGAACATTTGTGTTTAAGTGTGGATCAAATATGCTTGGAAGCATGCTTAAAGGTGTTTATTAAGATAAATCTGGATATCGCCATTAATTGTGCAATTGTTGAAAAATGGCTCTGCTTTGCTGTAAGAGGAGTCTCCGGTTCTGAGATGCGTCTTTTTTGCGCTGTGCCAGAGGCAAGGATATTGCTCCAGCATCTTCGCTCATTGAAGTTTGGCCGCCAATATGAATGCAGGGAAGATTCACATTTATGCCCCGTTACTGACATAATTTCTCTCGCCTCCAGGCCGGCATCAGACAGTTTTTGTACCGTCGTGCTTCGCAGGCAGTGGTTGTTGTAAATGGTCTCCGTGCCAGCTGCTTTACAGATTCGTGGCAACATAGAGGCAAGGAAGTTCACCCCCATGGGCTCTTTAGTATACCTAACGTTAGGGGAACGATTTTTTAAAACCTTGTTGCATTGTAACTGTTGTCAATTGACAGCAAATATTTTTTACAGTGAAGGCTACAGTAACCAGCTAACAGTTACACTGTAACAAAAATATATTTATAAATTTTTTATAAAAATATAAAAAATTTTTTTTTTATAAAAATATATATCTTAAATTTAATTTAGTTACCATTCATCCTTTGTGTAATTTGTCCGCTTTGGGTGGAGATAAAAGACGGTGGATTGGGCGGCAGCAAGGATTTCCTGGCTGCGCAAACATAAATCCCCGTAGACTTTCTTTATTTCTTTCGCCGGCTTCTTTGTGGTTTTTTGTGCATTCGTTGAAAGACAGTGTTGCATACTTCTGCCCGTTTTCGTCATGGCAAATAATAAATGATTCAGGCTTCAGTTGACGATTACCTTCTTTAGCTCTGCGTCCCATATGCAGCTGCACGTCAAACCAGACTTTATTGACGAGACCCTCTGGTGTATTTGGATTTAGTGCAGGAGCGGGTGATTTTCTCAAAGTCTGCCACCGTTAACGCGGGATGGTGGGATGATTTGTCACGTCCTTCTCGGCAAAGTTTTTTCACTACTCCAACGAAAACGTTGTTGCTTGTGATAAACTCAGGATCTTTTATCAGACACCAGGACCGGCTAATCGGTGGATCATTGATGTGCCGGTTAATCCCTGCACGTAGGCCAACATAGCTGCTAAAGCTGTAAGGTTAGCCCTTTCCGTTTTTCACAGTGGCATAAAACAGACGGAGTGCTTAGTTTAGGTCAGTTTTGTTTATTGTTTTAAAGTCAATAAACATACCTTTTTCGGCACACCAGGACCAAAAACAACGAACAGACCACATAGTCTGTTTATGAGTATTCACCTCATTTCTAGACTTTTCGATGTCTTCAATTTCGCTTTCATTAATTTCAGCGTGTCGTCTTTGTTGTTGGTCTAATTTGTCTGTCATGTCAATCTCTTCCCACCACTCATCCATGCTTAGCCCACCAAATAAATCAAAATTCACAACAAAATCGGACATCTGTACGTAGCAAGAGTGGCGCAGTGATTCTAGGTAATGCGGTCAGCCGTTATATATCGGGGTATTTTATAACGGCTTAGATCTCCGCTCAACCAATCAGAATCAAGGACCAGAACTGACCGTGTTATAAATTTGTTTCTGACTGTGTGCAATCCCCTGGGATCGAACCCATGACCTTGGCGTTGTTAGCGCCCATGCTCTTACCACTGAACCACAGGCTTTAACTGAAATGAGATTTTATCAAACCTCTGGTCGCCGGCGCCCCTCTGCAAATGGACCAAGTGTTTGTACGCGCATGCTGTTGCCGTTGTGTTGTCATTCAGGCTCATGCTGTGCACATGTGACAAAAAAGCAAATCACCAAGAGGGCTGAGCAAGTGACTTTGAGTGTATTGAGCGATGGAGCGGAATTTTCAGATAGGCGCTCTCCACTCCGCGAGAAATATTAAAGCTCCGTTCCCTGCTATGCTCTCGCTCTGCTTTGCTCACATGCTCTGTCCAGGATCAGTGATCCTTAGCAGTATTTCTGATTTGAGCTTGGGCTTTAGAAATGCCTGGGAAAATTTAGCTTTTGTGGACGCTATCGCACTACTTGATCAAAATGAGCTTCGCTACTGAAAAGCTATTTTATTGAGAAAACAACGACGCTACCACCATGCTACTGAGAAATACTTAAAAGTTCTTAGTTCTTAAAGTTCTTTAAAGTACTTAAACTAGTACTGCCCAACACTTTATATATATATTTCTTTCCATGCATCACTGATTTCAGTACTACTGATGTCTCTATGACATTATTCTTTCTTAATTTTAACATTAATTAGGGCCATTCAACATTGAAGTATAATTGAGAGCTATCAGTTTTAACATTTATAAGTCTTGAAAAACTTTGAATTTGAGTAAACTTTAAACAATCTTTACAAGCCCATTATAATTTCATATGTGTGCCCTTTCTACCTGTCTAAAAGGTAGTGAGAAACACTTTACAGCAATAGCGTAGCCAGAAAGTATACTTTGGGTGTGCATCAGAAAAACTGGGTGTGCCTCATTTATTGTCAGATGAATGTGCAAAAAACACAGACTCTGTATCACTAAGGCTCGCCTGAGATGGATCGCATTTGCCAAATATTCTGGTGTAGCAAACATCAAACCCACCAATTTCGAGCGTAAAAACAAAGTGTTTAATTTCAAAATTTGGCAAAAAATGCACAACTGAAAACAAGCGCTCCAAAGAACAGCTTATAACAGGCAATGTGATTAAACACATTCAGTAAACTGTTCGTGTTGGGAGAAACGTTGTTATCACATGAGTCAAAACATTTGAGCAGTTGCACAAATACTTTAAATTCAGGACCTTCCACTCCAAGTCTATAGTGCTTGCTCGGTACCTGTAAGATTTCCCTCTTGCCAAACGAGTCTAATCCAGAGAGCAAGGAGGAGGCAGCAGCCTTCATTATTCAGTAGGAGTCACTCTGAAAACAGTTATTGCTGCTTGCTAGCAAGGTTAATTAAAAGATTCTCCATTTGTTAAGAATGTGCAGCAAAGGTCTCCCAAGATGCTGGGTTCACGTCACAGTTAGCAGCTGTTTGTGGATAGGTTGGCAGTCCTAATGTCAGCTTTTTTTTTTTATCAAAATAATTGAAAATTGAAAGTACATTTTAAATAAACATATATAGTAATTAAACAGCCTAACTTTCGAAAAACATTTTTATAAGGACTATAAAAAATAATTTGGCATCTATTTTTTAGGTGGCACACCCATGGCTACGCCACTGCTTAACAGTCTTAACTGCTAAGTTCTACATCTCATACAGAAGAATTCTGATTAAAGCTACAACCACATTGAATACTTCTTCTCTTTTGTTGTTTGATTAACATTAGTGACATGTGTCACAGCAGCAGGTTTAAGAATGCTGCCCCTCTAAGAGCTGCCGCTCGGATCATTACCATGCCTCGCAGATCTGACTCGTTCCTCATTTTCACAACTCTATTAGATTAGATTCAACTTTATTGTCATTACACATATACAAGTACAGTGTAACGAAATGTAGTAATTGCTAAAACTGGAGAGACGCTGAGCCTCGCGATGTTCACGCGCCGCCATCCTACGCCATCCATACGCAATCTATGCACTCATTTAAGATTTTATTTAACTCTTGTAAGCTGTCTGACTGTACTGGACATGTAAAGGCCATTTCAAATCGTGCTAAAATGGTTTGAAAGTCTTTGCATGAATAATAGCGTGATCATATAATGTAACGCTACCAAAAGGATGACAGAAAAAATTGAGGTTCTGTTAATTGCTTTAAATATTTTAAGTTAAAGTATATCTGTATAAAGTAATCGCACACGTAAATGCGTTATTTTTGACAGCACTATTTATATGTAACCAATTGAGATAGTAAACACAAGGCACTAGTTAAAAAACACAGTTACTCGGAGGAAATTTCATAAGAGGTAAACAAAGAGGTCACAATTTAGCACGGCACGTTCTCTCCATTCATTCAGCTGCATAGTGTGTCACACTGAGTATAAAATTATTATTTTAATGCAAAGATTAGCAACAGCTATCGCTGTGAAACGGCTCAGTGTGATTTGTTGCCATGGTAACACACAGTAGCGCGTTTTTGCAGGAGTTCTTGTGTTCAGCATTTTGGTAATCCTTGTTAACCCTTTATCGGGGCAAGTTACCATATTTGGTAACTTAATCGACCAATCACAACGGTGTTTCCATGCCTCTCCATGACCTTGTGTAAGCACATGGGTGTCTCCCAGTCAATCAATAGAGTTCAGTCTACTTCACAAATAGTGACATCATGGCATGTGACCAATCAGGAGTTGCCGGGGGTGTTTCAAACTTCAGTGTAATTCCGGTATTTGTGAAACACAGATCTGCGCTCCTACCTACTCCCACGAATACGTAAATATAATTGAAACGAACAATGAAACTCACATGTTGAGATAGATGCTGTTTGTGTAGGATTTCTAGAAATTAGTGAACATTGTTGCTGAAAACTGGTAAAATGATATTTGATCATATGCCCATTTCAGGTAAATGACAAAGTGTCCATTTTTATAAATGTTTACACCCGATAAGTCTAGTAAGTCATACTTTTACTAATAATGCATTAACATAGGGCAATCGTATTTATTAATGAATTGAATGTTGCCACAGGTTAGTATAACGTTATATATTTATACAGATTTTTGTTTATTTTTTACTGTGAGCCTTATTACTGCTAAAATAAGTGGCACCAGCAGTACTTAGTGCTATTTTTCACTTCTTGTTATACAGTATCTCACAGAAGTGAGTACACCCCTCACATTTTTGTAAATATTTTATTATGTATTTTCATGTGACAACACTGAAGAAATAAAACTTTGCTACATTATAAAGTAGTGAGTGTATAGCTTGTATAACAGTGTAAATTTGCTGTCCCCTCAAAATAACTCGACACACAGCCATTAATGTCTAAACTGCTGGCAACCCCTAAGTAAACAGTAAACCCCTAAGTGAAAATGTCCAAATTGGGCCCAATTAGTCATTTTCCCTCTCTGGTGTCATGTGATTCTTTAGTGTTACAAGGTCTCTGTAATCGCTCTCACTCTCTCTTACTGGTCACTGGAAGTTCTACATGGCACCTCATGGCAAAGAACTCTCTGAGGGTCTGAAAAAAAGAATTGTTGCTCTACATAAAGATGGCCTAGGCTATAAGAAGATTGCCAAGACCCTGAAACCAGTGGCGGCTCCTGACAAATTTCTCAGGGGGGCAACTTTTTGCGATTATGGCTAAAATGACCCGTTCAATGGGTCAAATAATAATAAATAAAAGTCAGATAGCTAACTTGACTGTGTTACATTGCATGGTTTAGTTTGGTTTTCCTGTTCAACCACTAGTTGGTAACACAGACATGAATTGTACATACTGCACAGTATTTATGTAAAGCTATATCAATTTAAATGTCTCAAATACATTACATTTGGTTCCACAATGAAACACTTCCACCATGGCCATCAACAGATACATTGTCAACTACTAGTTAAATCACTGTTAGCACGGTCTACAATTTATAGCCATCATGGATGCCATAGCGATTATCAAATCAAAACATATTACATCAAACATCAAAACTGTAATTAATCAAATCTTTCCTGAACATATTCAGTATATATTTGGCTGGCAATATGCAATCAATACAACTATTTACAATTTCAACATTTGGAGAGTACAACATAACACAACTCACCATTTAATAATACACTAAATCATCACTTGTATTGAAATTTTGAACGGTAATTCCCTCAATGAAATAATGGAGTTGCTGTCTCACTACACTTTCGCGGGCTGTGAGTGTCGTCCGAGCAGGCATCGGTGCGTATGATGAAATCACGTTGGGGCGAGCCCTCCCTGAGCCCATAGAAATGCATTGTAGGGTCCAAAATTTGAAAAAAAGAATCTCAACTTGTAAATTTATGAGAGCGCCTGGGGTGATTCTCAATCTGACTGAAATCGCCCCAAGGGGTCGAGGCTACTAGTTGTAGATTGATATTCAGGCTGCTGAATGGACAATAATATTAAGACCTTTATACAGTCTATGATTAAGACTTAGATCGGCAAAATAAAAAATTTTTTCCTCTTTTTCGTGTGGCTGAAGAAGGGCGGTGTGCACTATCGCCCACTAAGGGCCAGCGCCCCTGCCTGAAACTGAGCTGCAGCACGGTGGCCAAGACCATACAGCAGTTTAACAGGACAGGTTCCACTCAGAACAGGCCTTGCCATGATGCACAAGAAAGCCCGCAAACAGGCAGACTGATGTTGTGTTCAGACCAAACGCGAATGGCGCGAATTAATCGCGCTATTCGCGTGTAGTTGGACGCTTGAACATTTTGAGTTTACTCGCTTCATTCGCGCGTCAGATTCGCTTCATTCGCGCGTCAGATTCGCTTCATTCGCGCGTAAAATTCGCTTCATTCGCGCGTCAAATTCGCTTCATTCGCGTCATGGGAGGGGCTTCTGGCAGGCGGCTCCAGCCTCATTTCGAAATGGTGGACATGTTTTTTGTTGAGAGGGTAGCTGCGCTTTATGTGCTATGGAAGGCTGAAAAACGGCGTAAACTCGTTGTACTGTTCTCATTGAGGTGTAGCAACTCCAACTAAACAGCGAGCTAAACTCTCTCTATTCATGAACATGAAGAATCCAAAGTTCCTTGTATGCAGATTTATTTTCTTCACATTGTACTGAATCCATACACCATAAGATGACTGATTAGATATCGATAGATTGAGAGAGTGAAAACTAGGAAAACAAACAGCAGAATACAGAAATTAGCTAAGCCACCTAGTTTTTATAAACATTACTTTTACAGCACGAAATAAATATGCTTAAAGTTAACTTAGTCAGAACAAGATTAAATATACATACAAGTGATGCTTCTGCTGGGGAGTCAACGGGAAGGATGCATTTTCATTGCGCGATGACTGTCAGCATTTATTAAACAGTCCGAAGTTTCCGTAATGCGTTTCTCATGTCGCTTCCTGCTTCCGTTTCTTAACTCAGTAAACAAACGTCAAAATAAAAGTCTGCATGAACCCGAAAGTATATCAAAATAAAATGCATAAAAATTAAATTTAAATGCAAATGCCTGAAGGCAGAACACTCCCCGTCTGACCTTAAAGGTCACTATTAACTATCAAATCTTTCTGGACCTTCAGTCCTCAGGCAGAAGAAGAACTACTTCTGACACTGGTCTCAAGAACACCTTCGGAGAACCTTGATTCGATGTCCTGAGCTCCACCTTCCTTACTTTGCTGTCTCCCCCAGGGAAAACAGCTGTGATCCTTGCCATAGGCCACGCGTTACGTGCAGTTTGACTGTCCTTCAGGAGCACAATGTCTCCTTCTTTCAGATCCCGTTGAGAATCTCTCCACTTTCGTCGAGCTTGAAGAGTAGGGAGGAACTCCTGACGCCAGCGACGCCAGAAACTGTCAGCGAGAGCTTGGACTTGTTTCCATTGTCTGCTGAGAAGATCCTTGTCTGAGAAGTCTCCGTGCGGTGGGGAAACCCCAACCTTCTGGGTAAGTATCATTGCAGGAGAGACAAAATGAACGGTGACTCTGGGTCAGTAGAGATTGGAATGAGAGGTCTGGCATTTATTATCGCAGTCACTTCCATCATAAGTGTGCACAGGACGTCGTGGGTGAGTTGGATGTTCTCTCGAAGCAGGATTGCATCGAGGATCCGTCTTGATAGGCCTATCATACGTTCCCATGATCCTCCCATATGGAACGCATGAGGAGGATTAAACACCCATGAACACTCCTGTTGGCTCAAGAAGTTCTGTACAGTGATGTCAGGTTGTTGTCGGCTTAGTCCCAGTTCCTTTGCAGCGGCTACAAAGTTTGTTCCGCAGTCCGATCTTATCTGCTTCGCAGGTCCCCGTATGGCAAAGAAACGTCTCAAAGCATTGATGCAACTGGACGTGTGTCTAGGGAATCGATGATCTCGATGTGCACGGCTCGGGAGCTCATACAGCAGAAGAGCATGGCCCATCTTTTGCTTTGGGCCTGTCCACCTCGCGTACGCCTGGAGACGATTTGCCATGGTCCAAACACATCCACTCCTACATAGGTGAAAGGTGGGCATGTGTGCAAGCGTTCTGGAGGCAAGTCTGCCATAAGTTGTTCCTCTGTTTTCCGGCGTAACTTTCGGCACACTACACATTTGTGTAAGACAGAGGTAATGAGTCGTTTTCCACCTATGACCCAGAAACCTGCTGCCCTTCTGTGAAGTGGCGGCCTTGATGCTTCACCTCTTCATGATACTGGCGTACCAACAGCAGAGAAATATGGCTGGTCTTGGGCATGATGATGGGTCTTTTCTCCTGAGTGCTCAAGTCAGCGTGTTTTAATCTGCCACCAACACAAATCAAATCACCTTCAAGAACAGGTCTGAGCTGGTGAAGAGAACTGTCCTTAGTCACAGCTCGTCCGAGCTCAAGAGCAGAGAGCTCCTTTGCAAAAACATCTTCCTGTGCGGCTCTGATGATGATGTATCTTGCTTGAGACAACTCATCTGGTGTGCGTGGGAACTTGCAATAGTGCCATCCTTTACATTCACTAGACTTGTTGTGTCTGTAAGCGCTGGCTATGTGGATGAGTAAGGCAATAGCCCTGATGAGAGAGCGCATGCATGAAAAGCGCTGTAACCGTGTGGCGGTAAGGCCTCGATCTTGAGTCTGAGTAAGAAAACTACTCACTTCAGGTCGTATTTCCATGTCTGACTCTGGGTTAACAAGGTCAAACATCTGGCTTGTATCTGTGTCAGATGGATTTGGTTTGTGTAAAAAGGCTGGTCCAGTGAACCACGTAGTCTTTGCAAGTTGGGACGCAGGAACTGACCTGGATGCGTGGTCAGCAGGGTTGTCCTCTGTGTTGACATAGAACCATTGGTTAGGTTTTGTGGACTGACGAATACGTCGAACTCTATTGTGCACATAGACGTAGAAGCGTTTTGTCTGATTGTTAATATATCCAAGCACGACCTTACTGTCACAATAGAATTTGATTGCATCAAGCTTCAAGTCTAATTCATCTTGGATGAGTTCGGCGACTTCCACGGCTAATACTGCGGCACACAATTCCAACCGAGGAATGGTAGGTTCGGACAGTGGGGCCAGCTTAGCCTTCCCTAAGATGAATCCTACTTCGACTTGTCCCTCAGCTTGAATGGTCCTGAGGTATGCCACAACTCCAATAGCCTTTGTGGATGCATCGGAGAACACAAATAGCTCGGTGTGTACACCTTTTGAAAGTGACGTGATGGTGTATATGGAGCTTTCTTAAATCAAACAGTGACTCACGCCATGCTTCCCATTGCTTCAGCTTTTGTTCTGGAAGAGGAGTATCCCAGTCACATGCGTTGACACTGAGTTCCCTCAAGAGACTCTTGCCTTCAATAGTCACCGGTGCGACCATGCCTAAAGGATCGAAGATGCTATTCACTGTTGACAGGACTCCTCTGCGAGTGAATGGTTTCTTGTGCTCTGAGATTGTAAATGTGAAAGTATCAATCATTGTCTCCCACAGCAGTCCCAAACTACGTTGCACCGGTGTAGCTTCACCGCTAAGGTCAAGGTCTTTCAGAACAGCTCTGTCCTCTGGTGCAAAAGCCTGAAGTACAGCTTCACTGTTTGAGGCAAACTTGTGGAGCCTCAGGTTCGATGCACTGAGAGAAGTCTGAGTTCTCTGTAGAAGACTGATGGCTTCAGCTTCAGTTGGTACACTTATGAGCCCATCATCTACGTAAACATTACGTTCGACAAACTGGACCGTGTCTTTTCCATGTTTGTGTGCACCTTCATGGATGGCTCTCCTTAATCCGTAGATGGCTACAGATGGTGACGGACTATTACCGAAAACATGGACCCTCATCCTGTAGTCAATGATGTCCTTAGACATGTCATTGTCTCTGTACCACAAAAACCTCAGGAAGTTCCTGTGGTCTCTGTGGACAAGAAAGCAGTGGAACATCTGCTGTATGTCAGCGATAACCGCTACCTGTTCCTTACGAAAGCGGATCAGCACCCCAATGAGTGAGTTGTTGAGGTCTGGACCTGACAGGAGAACATCATTTAAAGATGTGCCGAAGTACTTTGCGCTGGAGTCAAACACCACACGAATGTTTCCAGTTTTTTGCGGGTGGTAAACTCCAAAAATAGGTAGGTACCAACACTCTTCATTCCCCTCCAATGGAGGAGCCATTTCTGCATGTTTGTTGTCAATGATTTTCCTCATGAATTCTAGAAACTGGTCTCTCATCTCTGTTTTTCTCCGCAAAGTTTTCTCCAGGGAGGTGAAGCGAGTGAACACCTGTTCGCGGTTGTTGGACAAACGCTGACGGGGAACTCTAAAGGGCAGAGGAGCGACCCAGTGGTTTGACGTGCCTCTATACATTTCTTGGTCCATGACTTCCAAAAAGATTGTGTCCTCCATGGACGAGGCGGGTTTGTTGTCGGACTCAGTCTCGGTGAAGACCTGTAATCCTAGGGTTTCCAATGATGCCTTGTGTGGTTTGCTCTCCTGCTCCCTGCAAGGTAACACATTTTCGTTCAGCTTCATGAAGCTTTCACATGGTCTTAGAATAGAAGGTCTGCCATTCTCTAATACATTTGTCTTATATGTGCTCACAGCTGGTTTGTGTGCATTCCCTAAACAAACATCTCCTACCAGGACCCATCCCAAGTCCAGTCTTTGAGCAAAGGGGGCATTGTGAGGTCCGCTCACTTGCTGTCGCACTTTATGAACTCTCACAATGTCTCTGCCTAGCAAGATGAGGATTTCCGCCTTGGGGTCGAGTTCTGGTATGTGTCTTGCTACACTTCGTAGGTGAGGATGATGACGGGCTGCATCAGGCGTCGGTATTTCAGAGCGGTCAATGAGAATGTCGTTACACTCAAGCAGTGGTGGTAGCAGTAGGCTAGTCTGCCCATCAAGTGATTCGACCTGGAAACCCTCCGCTTTTCTGCCTGACGTCTCCACCAATCCGGCACAGGTCTTCAGTGAGTAGGGGAATGGTTGGCCCTTGATATTGAAAAGCTCAAAGAAATCTGATCGCACCAGGGAGCGGTTACTTTGATCATCCAAAATGACGTACATGTTGGTCGCCTTCTCACGTTGACCCTGAGGGTATATTCTTACCAGACAGATCTTTGAACAGGATCTTGCTGTTCGCCCTGGACCACATACCTGGGTGCAGTGTGAGGAGATGATTTTGCTATCGCTAGCATTTCCCTCTTCCTCCCCGCCATTGTCTGGTGGGGGTGTAGGCCTTCTGTAGATTTGAGGTGGTGGACCTGGATGCATAGCAGCATGATGTCGTTCGCTGTCGCACTCCATGCACTTTACTGCTGCCTTACAGTCTTTTGCAAGATGACTAGCTGATGTGCAACACTTGAAACAAATTCCATTCTCCTTGAGAATGCTCTTTCTTTCTTCAAGAGTCTTCCTTCTAAATACTCTGCATTTCCTTAGCGAATGAGGCTTGTTGTGAATGGGACAGTTTTTCTCTGGCCCACAGAAGCTTCTCTCAGGTGAGTTCGCAGGCGGGTCTTTACCTGAAGAGATGTCTGTTTTGTGAACGGATAATTTTCTTCCATAATTATTTGAGACTACTCTGTCTGACCTTGGTCCGTTGTTGCTAGCGCATAGGATGAAACTGGGATCATTCCTCCAGCGTGCTTCTTGACAGATGAAATCAGCAAAGTAATCAAATGGGGGAAAGTAGCCGTTGTTATTTTCTTTAAATCTTGAACCGACTGAGAGCCATTTCTCCTGTAGCCCGTGAGGTAGCTTCTCCACTATGGGCCCAATGCCTCTGGCGGTATCCAGGTAGGCCAACCCTCTGAGATAACCTTCTTCTCTAGCACCCTGGAGTTCCATAAGCAGATCGCCTAAGTCTCTCAACTTCCCGTAATCTTTCGTTGATATTCTTGGGAATTCATCCAATCTCTTGAAGAGGGACTTCTCTATTACTTCAGGTGCAGCATAGCACTCTTGGAGGCGATTCCAGGCCTTTTTAAGTGCCACGTCCGGGTTCCCAAGTTCCTTGTATGCAGATTTATTTTCTTCACATTGTACTGAATCCATACACCATAAGATGACTGATTAGATATCGATAGATTGAGAGAGTGAAAACTAGGAAAACAAACAGCAGAATACAGAAATTAGCTAAGCCACCTAGTTTTTATAAACAATACTTTTACAGCACGAAATAAATATGCTTAAAGTTAACTTAGTCAGAACAAGATTAAATACATACAAGTGATGCTTCTGCTGGGGAGTCAATGGGAAGGATGCATTTTCATTGCGCGATGACTGTCAGCATTTATTAAACAGTCCGAAGTTTCCGTAATGCGTTTCTCATGTCGCTTCCTGCTTCCGTTTCTTAGCTCAGTAAACAAACGTCAAAATAAAAGTCTGCATGAACCCGAAAGTATATCAAAATAAAATGCATAAAAATTAAACTTAAATGCAAATGCCTGAAGGCAGAACACTCGTGTGTGTATATATATATATATATATATATAACTCAAATTGAGTAAAGAGCGTTTTTACAATTTACCAGATTATCCGACCTCCTCACTCACTTTCTTTCAAACAAGATCCTTTTTATTCTTGTTCCAATACAAGTAAGAAAAAGATCATACAGCTCCGGTTGTCCACAAACAGCAACGATCAATTTGTCCTCCATTTTGTGGATTTCTGCCTACGTCGTCTAATCACCTCACTACTAGAGCAAGCTCCTGATTGGTTAACGCGGCACGAATTTTCGCCAAAGTTCAGATTTTTCAACTTGCGCGAATCACGCGAACGTTCAATTCGCGCCATTCGCGCCGCCTCATTCGCGCCGCAAGTAGGTCTATCGCGTCTTTGCATTGACTTAACATGTAAATCACTCGCGCTTGACGCGCCATTCGCGTTTGGTCTGAACACAACATGAGGACATGGATTACTGGAACCATGTCCTGTGGTCTGATGAGACCAAGATAAACTTATTTGGTTCAGATGGTGTCAAGCGTGTGTGGCGGCAACCAGGTGAGAAGTACAAAGACAAGTGTGTCTGGCCTACAGTCAAGCATGGTGGTGGGAGTCTCATGGTCTGGGGCTGCATGATTGCTGCCGGCACTGGGGAGCTAAAGTTCATTGAGGGAACCATGAATGCCAACATGTACTGTGACATACTGAAGCAGAGCATGAACCCCCATGGGAGACTTGGCCGCAGGAAGGATTGGGCATCATTTCAAATTTATCGATTCCGATTCCAAATTCGATTCTGCTTATCGATTCCTAATGATTCTTAGTTTCGATTCCAAAGCGGTGAAAAAGCAATAAAAGTCAACCAAGATCAAAAATATTCATTTTGTGCCATTAGTTACAGCTGAACACACAAAAAATTGTCCTGTTTGAGCCTTCCTTTCGAAGCGAGGGAGAAGGGGGTCTCACGTGTAGCATCATGTGTGTTCTGTCGAATTGTCCTACCCTGTCAGATTTTCCTACCGCAGTGCAAAACTTAATATAATCTAAACCACATTGACAAAATAAACAGGTGGGATGATATCAGATAGTCCTAACAGCTTAAAATAAACACATAAAATAGGTGTACAGCTTAAATAGTCAATCAGATTTCCCTACGAGTATAAAATAAACATGTAGGATTCATTTACAGCGCAATAACCTATCATATAGGGATGGGCGATATTATATAATTTGCGATATACCGGTAGTAATTACCCACATGTGACGGGTGGAGAGACGACACACACACAACAGACAGTTTTCTTAGCCCGGCAGGGTAATTTATTAGAAGTGGTGTGTGGAGTGCTCGGTGCAAGGTCCGGTGGTTGGTTGATGCCAGGCGTGGGAGTGCTAGTTCTGGGAATGCTTCTTCCAGTTCTGCGTGATCTCCGTGCCCAAGTGCTAATCCGTCCACCGTGCAGTCGTGCCTTTAATGTGGGTTCCCAATCGTCTGAGCCTGGAGAACAGAAGACATGTAAGTTAGCTGCGGCTTGCATGGGAGTATCAGCTCTCCGTGTCTTCTGTTCTGCTGGCTTTTATGCTCCTTTAATTGGTGCCTTGACGATTGCCAGCTGTGTCTCGTCTGTTTCCCTGGCGACGCTGATTGCGCAAGGGGTGACTCGCCACACACACGATACGAATTAGTTTTCAAGCGATATAAACAATAAATTCTATTTCTTTGTGAGACCCATTCACGGGTCATATGTGAAGCGAGTTTGCACTAAAAGACGAGCTCTATATCTCGTTTAGGTTGGCACTGTAGATGCATCCGAGTTAATGTTTAGTTTCACTTTCGTTTTATCTAATTTATTTGTTAAGAATTCGTTGATATTCATAACACCACAACATTTAGTTTGGCTCAAAATATATATTCAAACATTCGTTAGGTGTTATGCACGCATGCGCAAATGGTTCAATATGATTTCTTGCCTGTTATATACAGGATGAACGGAGCGTGCCGTGCACACCTTGCGCCCACATGTGCTTTCATAGTGACACAGCGTGCACAGCACTGCTGCCTCTTTAATACTGTACAAAACGCGAATTTGTATTACGTTATTTATAATACTTTTATGAGCGTATGAAAGCGTCGATTTGTTTATTAGATTTATTTTAAACGCATTCTTTCTGTAGCGCGAGTCATAGACCGATTCAGTATATATGTTGCTGTGAGAATAGAAGGTTCACACAGTTCAAGAGAGAGTGATTGACAGCAAATATTTTTATTAATATTTTGTTTTTCTGAAGGTCTAGACTACATGCAGCTACTATCACTTGACGCAAAAAACAGCGTGATAGTAGGGATGGGCGATATGGCCCTAAAACTCTATCATATTGTAATACCAGTATTAAATAAATATGTATAATGATTTAACAACGGAAATACACTATCAGATTCCCGTAGCAGTATAAAATAAACAGGCAGGATGATTTTATTCCATGCAGCCACACTTTAGTGAATTTCGATTCCCAACCCTAGCAGCAGGGCAGTATTCCAACATGATAACGACCCCAAACACACCTCCAAGATGACCACTGCCATGCTAAAGAAGCTGAGGGTAAAAGTGAAGACCTAAACCCTATTGAGCACCTGTGGGGCATCCTCAAACTGAAGGTGGAGGAGTGCAAGGTCTCTAACATCCACCAGCTCCATGATGTCGTCATGGAGGAGTGGAAGAGGACTCCAGTGGCAACCAGTGAAGCTCTGGTGAACTCCATGCCCAAGAGGGTTAAGGCAGTGCTAGAAAATGATGGTGGCCACACAAAATATTGACACTTTGGGGCCAATTTGGACATTTTCACATAGGGGTATACTCACTTTTGTTGCCAGCGGTTTAGACATGAATGGCTATGTGTTTTAGGGGACAGCAAATTTACACTGTTATACAAGCTGTACACTCACTGCTTTACATTGTAGAAAGTGTAATTTCTTCAGTGTTGTCACATGAAAAGATATAATAAACTTTTTTCAAAAATGTGAGGGGTGTACTCACTTCTGTGAGATAATTTTTTTAACTTTTTTGTGTTTGAACAAAATGTTCCTAAAGAAAAATTGTCTTAAATAAAATAAAAATGTTTATATATGTTTTATGCATTTATTTATATTTTTATATATGTGTCTTATATTTTTGTATATATATTTTATATACGTTTTGGGGGAAAATGACCATAGACCAGCGAGGAACCATATATGGTGACTTCATTGACCTTTTTTTTCAACAATAAAAAAAATATTTTAAGTCACAATAACCTCCAATAACACTTGGTTGAAACTTTGAATTTCTAAGTATTTCAATGAGTGCCCTATAAAGGGTTAATGTTAGTTGTTCATGTTAGTTCATGTTAGTTCATTGTGCATTAATGATGCTTTAAGTTTCAACATTAGATTTTAAGGATGTATTAGTAAATTCTGCAATTAACATGAACTACCAATAAGCAACATCATTTTTCAGCATTTATTAATCTTAGTTAATGTTAGCTAATGCATTAACTACTTTCCATCTTTCTCTTGTAGTCGGTGTTTCGCAGTTCACCGGTATTGGGTTGCTTCCTGTTTGGCTTGCCATTAGGCGTCATCAGTCTCATGTGCTATGGAATCTGCACAGCAGAATCTGATGACAGTACAGACGACATGGAATTTGTTAAGAGAGAAGGCTTTACGGATGAGGAAGAAGAGGAGAGTGAGAATGAGGCGCGGCGTCAAATAAAACACACAGGAGAAGAAGATGAGGAGGCTGAAAATGAAGAAGAGACTAAAGAAAAGGTTGATTAAAAAAAATGAATAAATATTAATGTAACAAATTGAAATGCCTCTGTATGAGAGGAACAATTGGTCTAGGTCTTTTTGACTGGTTTGGTTTTCATTGGGTTATTTACTGTCTTAATTGACCTTTTATTTTCTGAATGTTACCCCAAATGTCAAATTTACACTGTAACTTGATGAGGGTTGGGTATAGCGTTAAATTTTGTTCTGTGTAGTTTAAGGGTAGATAATAGCCAGTCAGTCACAAATGGCACACAAAATGTTAAAAAAATAGTTCACCCAATTACTCACCCTCATTTCATCCTAAGTGTACAGGACTTAATTTATTCAGCTGAACACAATCAGTTATATTAAATAATACCATGGACCTTCATAGCTCTGTAATGCAATTTTTTTAAGCTCCAAAATATCTGTAGCGGTTTTAGCTGTATGTTAAAATAATGATGAGCTTACCTCACCAAATATGATTCTCCACCAGATCAATCAAGATCACATCCATGAAATGGAGATATTTAAAACATACATTTCAGTCAGGGAATTAGTTTAGCTCAAAGGAAAATACATATAATAATCGTCATTAAGTGTACATATTTTACTGTTTCTGATTAGCAGTATAGTGATAAAAATACTTGTATGTATTCGTCCAGCAAATACATCAATGATATTATACACTTTAACGTTATATCATGGCCATAAGTGACGCGACTTTACCAAACAGTATTTAGAGCTGTAGCATAGATCGAAACACAGTTTAAGTGACCAAGTATATGTGAGCGTTGAGCACAGAAAGCCCATCACAATTGAATATATGGTTGTTTATTAAACTCTACTCTACACGGTGCGACATAACGACGATCGCATAAACACAAACATTACATGCATGAAACATGAAACACAAATGCGCTAGGGAGTGAGCAAGATAGTGAGAGAGAGAAAGGCAGCAAGCCAGGTAAAGCATTTCTGAACACCAATAAAATCATCTTTAACAAAGAGGCACAAACTTAACGCTGCTGTTCTATGTATAGAATCGGATACTTGCAAGCTCTGTCCTGGACCGATATCAATATGCGCGTGGAGAGATGCAAATGTTCAAAAGGTTTCAGAATGAATTCCTGGTGGAGCGCTGAGTTTAGTGTTTATCCCTGGTGTCTGAAGTTTGCAGGGCCTATGCGGCCTCCCAGCGGGGGTCTCTGTTGGATTCTCTTCTGTGTAAAGTGTATCGGTGAATGATGTTTTTATGTGCATATCTGCCCTGCCCCCAGGTGGCCTGCAGGCAAATGCCATAAAAGATTAAATAAGTGGGCCATTGAAAGTTCCTTTGTTTCTCATGGCGCCTTATTTGCATAGCTCTGACAGTATGGTTAATTTGCTCCTAATAACTAAACTTAGTTATAGACATAGTATGATGCATGCTATAGTATTATAACATAGCTCATCAGATAGGGAATTAAAAGAGGAGGAGTTTCATTGTAAACATACTATGCATTGAATTACGTTAAACTGTGAATCATCCCAACGTATGAATACAACAAAGCCTAAATCAAAACTTGCATCATTACTGTTTACAGGTAATTTAAGATTGCAAGAGTGCCAATACACAACAAGGATTTTTACAAATTTTTTAGAAAAGGACAGTTTAGTGTAGTCAGAGAAGTTTCTCTGGATAGCCTCAGATGGCGGAATAGGTGTTATGTTCTTTTAACGGCTTACTGATAACAAAAGGCCTCTGGAACCCCTGGAGAGATGAGGGTCATACAACTTTGGAGAAGGACCAGGTATCAGGCTTTTTGGAGCAGACTCTCGGGGATCTAGGTGACCCCCAAGCGAGTTCTGCAAAACTCTGGTGAGGGGGACATTTTATGACATGACATGATCCAACATTTGGCAAGCCAGGCTCTACATTTCACTGTAAAAATTGTGTTGTAAAATAATGGTAAAGTATTGGTGGCTGGGCTGTCAGCATTTTACTGTTATTTTACAGTCCTATGCCTTTATTTTACAACTCAATTTTTTTTACTGTATAGTACCGTAATTATACATTGAAAGTTAACTCGCTTGTTTTTCCAAACCAAGCTCCTCAAACTATTCGAGTGTTAAAAAATTATATTTACAGAGTGTTAGCAATGAACTAATTTTACTTTAATCTTCTTAATACTTTTTCCATATAAAATTAAACTGCAAACACCTAATCTCTCTAATCTTGTGTAGTTCATCATTAAAGTTATTGCTTATAAATAAAGCAACATGCAGCATAAACATAATCAATATACCATTGCCTGTATCTTTCTTAAACACAGGCTCTACTAAACTCCGATACCAACAATTAAACTGTAATATAACAGAAGCGTGCATAGATCTGCAACTATATCATCTTGTGCAGAAACACATCAAAAAATGAAAAGGAGAGTAAATGTTGAACTGAACTCGCTCCAGGAACTTTCACTAATATTTAAGTGAAATTAACCTGTTTTGTAAATCTGACTCTTCTGTTTTACAGTATATTGCTGTTTTCCTTAACTTCACCATAATTTAACAGTAAATTACTGGCAGTTGAGTTGCCAGCATTTTACTGTTTTTTAACAGTGCCTGCCGTAAAATAAATGTACGGTTTCTTGCTGTTAAAATTAGTTAAATCTGTTAAAATCTCATATGGCACCCTAAACCCCTTAAATCCCACAGGTAAACACTTCACACTACAGCGTCCACAATACAGAGTCAAAGAAACAGTGGCAGTGTTGCAGTTAATTAGATAATTAATAGATTAATGAAGTGATGATTGATTCATAAATAACAAACACAATCAATGAAGAAAACACGAAGAAGAACAGGAAAAAATACATCACAGCTTGAACCTGAACTGTAAATAATAACAGATGAACACATTGGATCTGTCAAGATCTCGTCAGAGGAAAATTTCAGTGAACTTCTTCACTGAAGTTATTACAGACACCACTTTCAATTTTTTACAAAAGCTCTTAATTGATAATTAACCGAGGTTAAGATGTTTTATTTCATTTAAAGGTACCATTATTCTGATCAGTGTTTGCTTTCTTTTGGCGCTTGACACTTGACTTTTTGTGTTATTGTATGAATGTGTGTTTGGAAACTGCATTTGTTATGGCAAAGAAGGCTACGAAAAGATATAAGGAGATGATTATGAAGACACAATCAGTATTGTCACAAACAGAATGTTATATTAATACTGTGTTATTAAGTGCATCTACCTTGTAATACTACATCATGACGTCAATCAGTGTTGTGGGAATCATATGAAAGACTTTCAAACAGTGCACATGACAAAACCTCAACTGTGTATAAACACAGACATCAAGAAGCAGTGTATGAATCTCAACAATGGTGACAATTAAATTAATTTTATAAGGACTATAAAAAAGAATTAATTCCCCAATGCATGATGGGTAACATCATAGTACAAACTCATCATGAGTCCCAGCATGTATAAATTATATCCAAATAACTAACTTTTTTTTTAAATGTTTCATTTGCTTTTTCTGTTGCTTTTGTTTAAACTTTAGTAGCTTGTTTTGTAACGCCATAGTTGATATGTTTATCTGAATATGTAGATGCCTGTGCATGTGGTCAACTGTCATATAAATGACTATGCAAATAAAAGTTAATCTAAGTTCCTCCTATTATCTGATTGCCACAACACTGCTGGAGCTCATGAAGCAGTGTCTAAAAACATTGGTAAGTTCAGGATTAATTTCAGAACTGTATTAGACTTTTGATTACATCAGGTTATGACTGTGATCATCAATATGCAATCAACCTCACCAGATGTCACACTTTCTATTAGCTTTTTTGTCATAACAAAAAAAATTACCAATTGCCATTTGGGGACAAGAGCCCAACTGAAGCAAACACTGATCACCAGGCAATAACTGGCTATCGGGACTTTCCCGGTGGAGATGTGTATTTATCACTATTCATTTTATCAGCCAAAATGTCTGACCTTTGCATTTCTGGCCGCATGTAGCTGAAGCGAGCTATGAGACTGACAGGTAAGCAAATGTTATGAGCATGTGACAAGTGTGTATCTGTAGCATTTATGTGTTTTTTCTGTGCTGTGTATACCCAGAAATTGCCTTTTGCGTACATATGATATGCATTTTTTTTTGTGTATAATAGGCACCTAACTCACACCTCTAATCGTGAATTAGGAGTGTATCCATGTAAAGAGTCCTTTTTGCGTATAGATTAGAACATAAACTCCTGCCATAGATATGCACTAGACTAGGAGATCGGGTGAATTACATATTTTGCTAGTATAAAAGTATTTGGGGTAAAGGCTAATCATTTTTGATGAAATATCCATCCTGTTTTTATTCATACTGTAGCCTGTTGACATTTTACATAAACTCAGCAAAAAAAGAAACGTCCTCTGACTTTCAACTGTTTTTACTTTCAGTAAACTTAATATGTGTAAATATTTGTATGAACACTAAAAGAGTCAACACCATAAGACATAAACTAAAAATGTTTCACAGACATGTGACTAACAGAAATAGAATAATGTGTCCCTGAATGAAGGTAGGCTCAAAATCAAAAGTACCAGTCAGTATCTGGTGTGGCCACCAGCTGCTTGAAGTACTGCAGTGCATCTCCTCCTCATGGACTGGACCAGATTTGTCAGTTCTTGCTGTGAGATGTTACCCCACTCTTCCACCAAGGCACTTGCAAGTTCCTGGACATTTCTGGGGGGAATGGCCCTAGCCCCTCACCCTGCGATCCAACAGGTCCCAGACGTGCTCAATGGGATTGAGATCCGGGCTCTTCGCTGGCCATGGCAGAACACTGACATTGCTGTCATGCAGAAACTCACGCACAGAACGAGCAGTATGGCTGGTGGCATTGTCCTGCTGGAGGATCATGTCCGGATAAGCATGCATAAAGGGCACCACATGAGGGAGGAGGATGTCTTCCCTGTACCGCAAGGCATTGAGATTGCCTGCAATGACAACAAGCTCAGTCCGATGGTGATGTGATATACCGCCCCAGACCATGACGGATCCCCCACCTCCAAATCGATCCCGCTCCAGGGTACAGGCCTCGGTGTAACGCTCATTCCTTCGACGATAAACACGAATCCGTCCATCACCCTGGTGAGACAAAACCGTGACTCATCAGTGAAGAGCACTTTTTGCCACTCCTGTCTGGTCCAGCGAAGGTGGGTTTGTGCCCATAGGCGGCGTTGTTGCTGGTGATGTCTGGTAAGGACCTGCCTTACAACAGGCCTACAAGCCCTCAGTCCAGCCTCTCTCAGCCTATTGCGGACAGTCTGAGCACTGATGGAGGGATTGTGTGTTCCTGGTGTGACTCGGGCAGTTGTTGTGGCCATCCTGTACCTGTCACGAAGGTGTGATATTCGGATGTACCGATCCTGTGCAGGTGTTGTTACACGTGGTCTTCCACTGCGAGGATGATCAGCTGTCCTTCCTGTCTCCCTGTAGCGCTGTCTTAGGCGTCTCACAGTGCGGACATGGCAATTTATTGCCCTAGCCACATCAGCAGTCCTCATGCCTCCCTGCAGCATGCCTAATGCACGTTCACGCAGATGAGCAGGGACCCTGGGCATCTTTCTTTGGGTGTTTTTCACAGTCGGTAGACAAGTCTCTTTAGTGTCCTGCGTTTTTAGAACTGTGACCTTAAATGCCTACTCTCTGTAAGCTGTTAAGGTCTTAACGACCATTCCACAGGTGCATGTTAATTAATTGATTATGGTTAATTGAACATGCATGGAAAACATTGTTTAAACCCTTTACATTGAAGATCTGTAAAGTTATTTGGATTTTTACAACATTATTGTTGAAATACACAGTCCTGAAAAAGGGACGTTTCTTTTTTTGCTGAGTTTATATGCAAAACAACAAATGCAGTGAATGTGTAACCCAAACCACTTTTTATGCCTATAAAACCTTTAAATATATTAAAATTTCAAAACTAAAGTATTCAGATCAGTGGTCCAAATAGGCTACTACTATCCGTTAACAACAAGATGAGCTTATCAAAGTTATTTTCATTAGAAAGATAATTACATGAGTGATCTTTCATCATTTACAATAAAGTAAAACAATTGACATTTTCTTTAAAAAAAATGATTCTCTTTATATTTTGTGACTTATTGTGACATTTACATTTATGCATTTGGCAGATGCTTTTGCATTATCCTATACATTTGTTTCTAAATATATGCAATCCCCCGGGATAGAACCCCAGCCTTGGCATTGTTAGCACCATGCTCTTACCACTGAGCTACAGGAAAGACCTCTCTCTATTGGCCACGGCCACTACAATCCCCCGTCATCATGGCCGCAAGACAGTTAGACGGAACGAAAGCCTTGTTCAGACGGTTATTGCTAGAAGGGATACAGCTACGGCCAGAAGTGGTGCAAAATCTCACCATATAATTACAATAACATTAGCTAACACATACCCCAACCCTAAACCTTATCTTACAATAATAAAATATATTAATCAACTTTTTTCAGCGTGACAAAAAAATATGCAGAATTGAAGTGGGCATGCCCAGTGGAGGTAGCTGTATCCCTTCTAGTCCAAACCCGTACTTGTTGCAAAGTTCCTTGGCAGTATAACCACATTGGAGGCAGTCCATCTCTTCATAAACCAAAGGCTCTTTTCAGAGCCAACTCATAATCCCAAAGAGCTAATTATTCCTGTCTGTGTGTATTATAATCCCAAAGTGTACAAAAAACAGGTGTTGTCAGTAAATGTTTTTATAGATGTGATTAGTGCTGTCACGATTAAAATTAGCTGACTAATTGTCTATCAAATAACTTTAATTATGGCGATTAAACTAAAGAAAATCAAGCCTTCACAACAACACAATTTTTTTTTAAATAGAAGTTGTACCAACTTAAAATAATAAATTGGATAAAATTTTTGATACAAAAATTAATTAATTGGGATAACTCTGGGTTATTGATTGTACTGACTTAAAACAATTACTGTAATTGGAGATACAAAACAATATTAATTAAGGTAATTTAGGAAACTTTTCAAGTTGTGCTAATTTTTTTTGAGGAAACACACAAAATGCTAATGGAAATTGGTACTAAAAAAAATTACGTTAGAACAGGAAAATACAATAATGTTGCTATCACTTTCAACAAGTCAAAAAAAGAGAGGCAATTTTAACTAAACATTTATTTATCAAACCATTTATAAAATGATAAAACATTTCTCACAATGTTTAAATTGTTTTCAGTTTAAACGAGTCACCATGACAATTAGAATTTCTCTACCGAAAATAAGAACACTTAAGAACACTTAAAATAAGAACACTTAAGCAAAAGTGTTTTCTCATCAAAAGTCATAAAATTGTTACAGAGCAAGGCAAAGTAAAAGGAATAGAGAATTATAATTTTTAGGCTAAATATTTCCCACAGGTGATAACATTTCTTAACTCAGAAAGTGAAAAATAGCTCCTGAGATACAACATTTTTAAATAAACATCAGTTAAAGGGATACTCCAATGAACTATTCCATATGTTGAACTGATTTACAAATGTACTTTAAAATGAAAGTTAAGTTTCATAAAACCAATTATGTAAAACTGTGTTTCTGAATCAGCACCACTTAAGACCCACAAATGTATCAAACTCAACTTCAAAGTATGCAGATGGTCCATACAAAAGTGAACCTATTCAGAACTCCAAATTTCAGCATGCAGCAAGACTGGCTAAAAATTTCAAACACACCAGCCCACAAAATATGATCACATCCGAACAGACATTGATACAAAGGGAACCGACGACCAACAACATCCTACTCTTCTTCAAAGAAGAAGAGTAGGATCATCAAAACACTATACTTTGAAAAGCTTATTCTTCAGGGATTGAACCTTGTTTTTGCTTTTTTCTTCTAATCCCACAAAAATGTTCTGCACTGTATATTTTAGTCCTTTTGGGTATTCGATATTGAGTGCATAGAGAAGTCCAAAGAATACCATGAACGCTGTGTGAAAGTCAGAAATGTCCTCAATGACCATAGTTGCCTCTATAATGATTCCACGATTGACACACGTCGATTTTGGTGCAGGTGAGATGTCATCTTCCATAACTTCAATGATACACAGTTTCACTCCTCTAGTATAGGTCTCCTCTGCATCGGTGTCCTAAAAATGACACAGATTTAACAATAAATTAATGACAGTCAATCACAGACAATGAAAATCAGGCAAACACCTTCCAATTATTACAGATTTTTAACATCATTATATATTAACAAGCCTTTATGTGCTTTAATTTTAAAGCTAAAAACTCACCAGACAGGTCTTTGATATTGCTTCTTTTTCCCTGAGGTACAAGGGGAGTCCCCGTAGAGCTGTAGAATATCTGTGTGATATGATGTCTGTTGTCTAGAAAAAAAATATTTCATGATTAACTTAAACTTTAAGATAAGCAATGAGTGGCCAAATAAGTCAGTTTTACATACACTATCCATGTACAGCACCCGACATAAAAAATTGCAGATTTAGTGCATGGTCTTGTAAACTATTGGTGTTGACAAAATGTTTTATGCTCTCCTACTTTAAGTCACTTTGGATAAAAGCGTCTGCCAAAGGAAAAAATGTAATGTAATATAATGTAGAGCAGCTAATAACCTTCCTCATTCAGGCACACTTGATCATTTAAGTCTAGACTAAATACTCATTCCTTGAAAAGCGATAATTCACCAAAAAAAATACTAATTATGTCATCATTTATTCACCCTCATGTGACTCTTTATTAGGGATGGGTATCGTTAAGATTTTAACGATACTACTACTCTTATCGATACTGCTTATCGGTCCGGTACTTTAACGGTTTTCCTATCGGTGCTTTTGGATATATTTTTTTTAGAAAATATAGAATTTATGAATGGAATAACACTGTTTTATTTTCTGCAATGTAAAATCAAACCAGCAGTATCAAAGGTGGGTCATCATAGCTACCTGCAATGAATATTTTTTATATTTAAATGTATATTTTAATGGACATCTTTTTATGTTTGTCCTATGTATGTAAGTAAAGCGACAAATTATTAAACTCTCGGTGTTATCAAATAGGCCTATTGTTTGGGCTGATTTATTTATCATTACATAAACGAGTAGAAAATGTGATGTCACATAATTTAATCCAATTGAAATTAGACCCTCGCGAATAGATATAGTTGTGCGCATGTCTCATCTGTTTGGGAAGACTCGCGCATGGAGACTCGCGAGCATGACTCTGCTTTATGGCAAGCCAATGGTGTCAGAATTACGCTATAGATTAAACGCGTTTGTATCCGAACGCCGTTTTGGACGGCGTTTTAAACAGTATTTGCGCCGCAAAATACGGCGTCGCGATTCGAAACGCCGTAAAAACGCGCGAAAAGCATTTGACGGCGTTTTAAGGCGCCCGAAAAGCGCCGATTTTTGCGCCGCGGTCTTGCCATATGACGGCGTAAAAAAACGCCGTTTTGGTTGCACAGAGCGCGCGTCATTTACGGCGCGTTTTGTCTGCTGTATAATGAGCCCCTCCCACTGATTTCCCAACCCAGTAAATTTGAACCGTTGTCAACCAATCACTGATGAACTGAGCCAGACCAGACCAATTTACCACTGATCATTTCACAGGATTTTTTTATGTGCGCAGTGTTTGCGAACATTAGACAAATCATTGCTTGCTTTCTGAAGAAACAACTTATTTTCTTTGGTAATATAAGGTTACACAACTGGTCAACAATTGTATAAAAGCCAACCAATCCCATTGTATGTATTCTGCTTATAGGCTGTAGCGCGCATTGCCTACGTGAAAAGCAAAAAAGCAATCGGTTGAAATATTGTATTATATTATAAATCATTCCTGGTGCAATCGAGGTCAGCCAGAGTAAAAGGTAAACTGCATTCCCTTTAATAGGTCCTTAGGTTGCACCAGCAATGGATGATTAATGGTAGCATACTTGGTAGCGGCTTCGACTCGTTATCTTTGTATTATCATTTTACGGTACGAGGCCCGCTCGGACCATCGGTCATTTTTTACGTTGTTGGTCTTGATCTATTTATCTTTATCACTGGGTCGTTTATAGATTTATATTTCAGTACTTAATGCGTGGTCAGTATGAAAAGAAAGTCTGGAATGAAAGATATATTTATAAAACGGATCTGCACTTCATCTGCCGCTGCCACATCAGTGGACTTTCATGCTATAAACAGGGCGAACGAACAGTAATAGAAGTTGCATTTAAGGATTTAGCGGACACCTTATCCAAAACGATTTACAGGGGCGTATTAGTCTATGCGTGTCTTTTATCGGTAGCCCAGGTGATTTTGGTTTCCATATTACAACAATTGATTGACTATAAGGATGCGCAATAATGTTGCGCAATGAATTCCATCTTCTAGTCTGGCTCAGTTCATCAGTGATTGGGTGAGAACAGTTCAAATTTACTGGCTGTTGAAATCAGCGGGAGGGGCTCATTATACAACACACAAAAAGCCGTAATGAACGCGCGTAAAAAACGCCGTTTTGGTTTCACTGAGCGCGCGTTATTTACGCCGTCATATAGTAAGACAGCAGCGCGAAACACAGCGCTTTTCAGGGCGCAGTAAAACACCGTTAAATACGGCGTTATTCTAAAGGTAAATCAGTAGCAAAACTTGAGAGGAGGTAGATTTTATTTGTTTAACTTGTAAAGTAAGTATTTGTACCTGTACACTAAAATGTACACTCACATCCCCTATGTGAAAACGTGTAAAATAAAAAAACTGAAATTCAATGTTAAAATTTGCACTCTTGGACAAAACTCACAAATCTGTCTTCTGAATTTGAAGCTGTAGAAAAATAGTCAAAAACGTGTAAACTGGCATTTACAAAATACATTGGCAGATACAAATGTATTGCACATATTAACACGTTTTCCTATATTCAGATTTGAATTGCAACCTCAAATAGGCATCTACAACCTCTCAAACCTGTCACTGCAGTTTCAAATCATCCCGCATTGACTTTTGCTACTACTTTCGCGATAAACCATTTGCTAAACTAACTTGTGGACTTGAAAGCTCAGAGGCGAGAGAAGGAGCGGCATTTGATGACGTCATGTGGCTGAGCCACACTGCCCCCTAACGGCAGGGTTATTACAATGAAAGGATCTAGCAAAAATAGTTAAAAAAATGTTTAAACAATATGGTTTTGATGTAAAGGTTCTACTATAGTAATATTATAGGAATGCTGGTGTGGTAAGCTATAGTTTTTGAAAAACCATGGGAAAAGTAATATGAATTACTACTATGCAAGTAAGACCATGGTTATTTTGGATTTACTGTGGTTTGGAATTGTAGGTGGAAGAAAAAAGTGTAAGTGGAGGGAAAGATGGGATAAATGTTGACCCCCGTGGTTAAAGGCATTTGATAAATGTAATGCATTTATGTATTTGATAAATAAATGTGCTGTTGCTATTGAACATGTTTGATCCATTATTGTGTTTAAGGACATTTTGGTTAGCGTTATTTAACAATTATGAACGGCGGGCCGACCGTGGATAAATCAGCTCAGCAGCGGACCACCAGCAGAAATATGCCGGCTGCCGCTGGTGGACCGCTGGAAGAACTATTAGCAAAAACCCGATGGACCACAGTCGGTTGCCGCCGTGTGCCGCCAACTTTGCCACCGGTGGTCCGCCACTCGGCCGCTGGCCTTCTATTAGCTGGGGTAATTGTGAACCATTTAACCATCTTTCGGCATGCATAATTCAATTCGATTTTACTGACATAGCGCTTTTCACAATGTGTATTGTTCAAAAGCAGCTTTACAGAAGAGAATATAAAAAAAAAACAGAAAAACACATAAGGTAAAACACAGTGGATGGTGTTTGTAGAACAAGCAAGTTCGTTTGAATAAAGCTATGTTAACGGAATTTACCGAAACTAAGCTAATCTAAGATAAAATTGTATCATATTAATGTATTACCTATAATAAAGATAAAATATATTGGTAAGAGAACAAGATTTAGGAGAGTAATTTATTCCTAAAAGAAAACAGTATTTACTTATAAAATGCAGATGTGCATAAGTCTCAAACTTCACCCAAACTGAAACTGAGATATCATCCCATACGGCGTCAACCGTACATGCATTGAAAATGACTTAATCAATATAATCATTACAAAAAAATAATAATAAGCTTGATTGCTTAACAACCTTAAAATCGTTTACCAAAGCATTTAGATATGATTGATTTTACTCCACAAAGCATATGAAACAAAATACAAATAATGACCATGACTCACTTGAGCATGCTGTGTGTGAAGTCTGCTTTATTAAACGGGGTTTTCGGATCGCTCTGTGTAAACTTAAAATGCGTTTGTGTGGCCGACCTCTTTACTGAGACACTTTCAAATAAGAAACTAATAATATCGTGTAAGTTTGTTGTGGATATCTTGTTATAGTAATATAATAATGTAAATGCCACACTTTATAATATCCAGTCCTTTTTGTTTTGTATTCGTTTTGTTACGGTAACTGCACAAATAGATTGCCTTATTTTTTTTTTTTTTAGATCCACAGTGTTCCGTCATCATTTTATTGAGGCTCTGCAAGTTTGCAATGCAGGTCTAAAAGCAGCAGGACGTCCGTGCCGGTCACACCCTCTACATCTGCGTCGAATCCCGGATTGCACGGTCACGTTCACCAGACTATTAGTGTCTGATTCTTTGATTACATGTCACAGCTGCAACCCATCACTTGGCCTACATTTATACTCACTGGGTTCTAGAGTTCTTTGTCGGTTGTTAACGTTGTGTGATGTATATCGGTGATTATGCTATCCTCTGGAATAGATCATTTTTACTTGATAATACTTTTAAATGCAAAACAATTAGCTTTTATTTATAGCCATTTGACAATTTTTCTTAGAATTTTGAATTTTTCAAGAAAACACTTCATTGTAATTGCACCTGCTGTTATGCATTAATAATAATACATAATTCTATTTAAAATGTGACTTTTATTAGAAAAAATCCTTATTCACGGACGTAAACGGCAAGGCATTTGGCATTGACTTGGGCTGTGTTAGCTATTTTATTAAATAGGTTCATGCTTGTTACATTACAATCATTGCGCAACATTATTGCGCAGCCTTATAGTCAATCAATTGTTGTAATATGGAAACCAAAATCACCTGGGCTACCGATAAAAGACACGCATAGACCATAAAGGCCCCTGTAAATCGCTTTGGATAAAGGTGTCCGCTAAATCCGTAAATGCAACTTCTATTACTGTTCGTTCGCCCTGTTTATAGCATGAAAGTCCACTGATGTGGCAGCGGCAGATGAAGTGCAGATCCGTTTTATAAATATATCTTTCATTCCAGACTTTCTTTTCATACTGACCACGCATTAAGTAATGAAATATAAATCTATAAACGACCCAGTGATAAAGATAAATAGATCAAGACCAACAACGTAAAAAATGACCGGTGGTCCGAGCGGGCCTCGTACCGTAAAATGATAATACAACGATTACGAGTCGATGCCGGTACCAAGTATGCTACCATTGACTGTCCATTGCTACTGCAACCTAAGGACCTCTTAAAGGGAATGCAGTGTACCTTTTACTCTGGCTGACCTCGATTTCACCAGGAATGATTTATAATATAATACAGATTTATGATATAATACAATATTTCAACCGATTGCTTTTTTTGCTTTTCACGTAGGCAACGCGCGCTATAGCCTATAAGCAGAATACATACAATGGGATTGGTTGGCTTTTATACAATTGTTGACCAGTTGTGTAACCTTATATTACCAAAGAAAATAAGTTGTTTCTTCAGAAAGCAAGCAATGATTTGTTTAATGTTCCCAAACACTGCGCACATAAAAAAATCCTGTGAAATGATCAGTGGTAAATTGGTCTGGTCTGGCTCAGTTCATCAGTGATTGGTTGACAACGGTTCAAATTTACTGGGTTGGGAAATCAGTGGGAGGGGCTCATTATACAACAGACAAAACGCCGTAAATGACGCGCGCTCTGTGCAACCAAAAGCAATCATATGGAAAGACCGCGGCGCTAAAAGCGGCGCTTTTCGGGCGCCTTAAAACGCCGTCAAATACGGCGCTATGGACGGCTTTTCGCGCGTTTTTACGGCGTTTGGAATCGCGACGCCGTATTTTGCGGCGCAAATACTGTTTAAAACGTCGTCCAAAACGGCGTTCGGATACAAACGCGTTTAATCTATAGCGTAATTCTGACACCATCGGCTTGCCATACTGCTTGAGAGAGACAAGCCGTGCGTGTTTGTGATGTTAAAACAGCTCATCCGTTTAGTTTTGGGGACGCGCTGTTTTGGTAACGCGAAACGGAGACGGACAAGAGTTTCAAAAGCATTCAAACACAGGCTGCGCGCGCTCGTGAAATTTAAACAGCTCATCTGTTTAGTTTGAGCGACGCCATGTTTGGATAGACGCGCTGCGGGGAGCAGTCTGCGCGTGTCGCGTGTTTCTCCAGTACCGAAAGCAGAACCGATAAGGGCGGAGCTTATCGATACTCCGGTCTTTCATAATTTAGCACCGAGTATCTTTTAGTACCGGGTTTCGGTACCCATCCCTACTCTTTATTCTGTCAAAAACAAAAGAAGATATTTTTTAAATGGCTGGTAACCAAACAATGCCGGCACCCATTGACTTCCATTGTATGGATACAGAACACTGTGTTAGCAGTGCAAAAGGTTATGAATTCGATCCCAGGAAACACATACACTTGAAAAAAGCACTGTATTAATTTTGATAAATGCTAAATGCATAAATGTAGTGTAATAGTGTTTAGACAACAAATTACTAAAAAAGCCATGGCTGAATGTATGTTACAACTTTTACAGAAATCATAAATAAAATGGAAACCCTACCTGCTCATCAAAATGGTCCAGGATAACTTTCATCTTCAAGGTCTTTACTCTTTGCACGGTACATTTTGATGAGAGTGTTGCTATGTTTGTCTAGAGATGTCATAAAGGCTGTTTTGAGATCTACAAGTGTGATCCTTTCAAACTGAGCACAGACCTGAGGAATTAAAAGATAAATTGGTTTGATTAACAAAGGCCTCCAAAGTATAAAATTATGTATAACTATTAAATAATGTAACTTACTTGCTTCTCCAAAAAGAGGCAAGGCCAACTTTCTTTGATTATAGAGACCAAAGGCTGCTTATTGACGATTTATTTTCTCCTGAGTGAGAAGGTATTTTCCATTTTTGTGTTGACTATTGTCATATCCGTGCTCTTTTTCTTGAATTGAAGATCAAGCTGTTCCCTTTCATGCTCCAGTGCATCATCATTCACACCAACAGGATTGTCTGGAAGAAAGTTGATTTCTGATCTTCTTGGTTTCTTCTGGGGAACTCTTGAACCATCATTACGTCTACTGCTAAGCTCTGTACATCCAGCATTGCGCAGTTTCTGTCTGTAGTTACCAATTTTAAATTTCAAACTCATCTTCCAGCCTTTGCACCCTGTGTCACAACCAAGCTCCGTTAAACATGGATGTCTGGACACTAAGGCAGTTGCGACTTGTTCAATTTCAGAATCATTTGGGTAAGCTTTATAAGAATACATTGATTCAGCCAACCTTTCCAGGATTTCTGTTTTGATGTCTCCTGCAACATCCAGAGTAGCCTTCTGTGTTATATAGACTTCATTGACTTATCTCAGTCTAAACTCCAAATCATAGGAGAATTGGGGTATCACGAAAATGTGTGGCCACCTCTCTTCCCTGTGTTATGAATCCTTTTGTGTTCTGTTCTGTTCTTTTTGGTTTGGTTTTGTTTTACAGGTCGGAGTTGGTTGAGGTCATCAGTGAGAGTGGTTTCACCTGCGAGGAGGCTGATGCCGGCGTTTCTTAAGCAGCCTTCAATTTTCGCTCCTGGCTTCCAGCGCTCTCGGGCCTTTGTTTTCTTTTCGTTTAGTCTTTTGTTATTTATTGTTTATTTCTATGTTAATAAAATTGATTACTTTTGTATAATCATCTGGCGTGTTGCTTCCTTTGTTGTCATGGCTTGGAGCCTGTTGTGACAAAAATATGGTATTTGCGTTGTTTGATATGATTTGGAAGCCTTTGTTTGTTTTTCCCGTTTGTAGTTTGGAAGGAAATACGCGTTGGATTTTGGATTAGCTAAGCACGGAGTAAATAGATTATTGCCTCAGGAATTGGCTTTTTGTTGCTGCGCATTTGGTGAGGTAAGTGATATTGCAAATCCTTTTGTAGAGGAATTTTGGATGATATTCCCTGGTTAGGTTTAGCTACTCGTTCCCTTTTGGAGCGAGTGGGTTAATGTATCTTTGTTATTTTTGTGGGGTGACCGTGAGTAGAGCAGTTGTCTCGGGAGCATATCCGTGGTACGAGTGAGTCGCCAGCGTGCTGGTTGCTTTTCTTTGTACCAGCGGGAGTTGATGCATAAATACCCCTCACCAGTAACCACACGAAGACTAGGGGTGAGTTAGTTTAATTGGTAAATAAAGGGAACTTGTTATTCCTCTTGAGGGGGTTTGTAAAAACACACCTATTTGTAAATCGTATTTAGGGGAAAAATATGTCCAATCTAGTCGAAGATTTTGTTTAGGGATGGGAACCGAGAACCGGTTCTTCTTTAGAACCGGTGCCAAGTGAATCGATTCCTTGGAACCGTTAGCGTACCTGCTTAACGATTCCGCTTATCGGTTCCGCTCGTTGCAAATGTGTCAACGCGCTGCGTTGTTTAGGTTACGCAGCAAACATGTAATCGAGGCAGAAGCGATCTAAAGTGTGGTTATATTTCACTAGAAAAGACGCCAATGCGGTCATTTGCAACAACTGTAAAAGTTTAATTTCGGCAAAGGGGGGAACTACCTCCAATATGCAGAAACATTTGGCCACACAGCACGCAATTCATGTGCAGGACTGTCGCGTGTTTGATACACTACTACTTAGCGACACAGCAACAACAAGTGAGTCAAGCAGCAGCGAAGCTAACGAGACGTCATCTGCTATTAATGCCGAAGGTAACTTCTCTATTTAGTTCATGTGAGCGCCATTTAATTGTGTAAACTTTTACTATATGAATAATAATCTCCATTGTCATTGTCAATCAAATTTAGATGATGATGACCTTGACTGTTTAGTCTGTGTTTTTAGTTTTTATGGCACTTAAATGGCAGTTTTATTTAATTTTTTTGTCTGGACCAATGATGAATGTGAAAAATTCTATAGGTCCCTGGACTTTACTTTGTAGCCTACTTTTAGGTTTGTTCTGAGGTTGCTACACATAATTTGTGTATACTCTGAGTATGTGCTATGTTCTTATCAGATATTAAAGCGAGTTATACAAACAAACAAATTTGTACTTATTCCCTCACCCAATGAGAATCGATAAGAGGATCGATAAGCAATATCGATAATGGAATCGGAATCGTTAAATTCTTATCAATTCCCATCCCTAATTTTGTTAGTTCTCCTTCGGAAGCACTTAAAACGAAACTTCAAGAGCAGTCCATATTAGTGGACATGGCAGCTATGGCTGGTCAAGTTAAACCTCAGGTTAGCGCTTTAACTTTCGACCAACAGGAACGCATATTACTCGAGCAGGAGCGGTTGAAACTCGAAATAGAGCATGAATTGCTTGAAATGAGCAAACCTGTATTGAGCTGCAGTAAAATCGGTTGGACATAATAAGTGAAGGTGGCCTAAATAACAGCTCAGGTGATGCTTTGCAGGGTGTCTCGCAAATATTTGATACTGTTGGTCATTTGCGTTTAGTCCCTAGATTTAATGAACGGGATCCTGATATTTTTTTCATATTGTTTGAGCGGTTGGCGGAGGCAAGAGGTTGGTCTAGTAAAGAACGTACACTGCTTTTACAGTGTGTCCTCACTGGTAGGTCTCAGGAAGTTTATTCTGCTCTTCCACTCTCGGACTGTTAAAATTATAGTCTTGTTAAAACTACAGTGTTGAAAGGGTACGAGTTGGTTCAAGAGGCTTACCGACAGAAATTTAGGACCTTGCCAACGAGAAGTAATGAGGCTCATGTTGAGTTTGCTAGAGAGCTCACTACTGCATTTAATCGTTGGTGTACGGCACAGGTGTCAAACTCAGTTCCTGACCAAGTCTCACCTTTTCCTTTTCCAGGTCCTGATGAGAGCAACAGCATTTTTCCAAAAGTATTCACGGCATGTGCTGAGACTCGATCTATGGCCTCTAAACAACCAAAGTTGTCCTACAATGCTGCTGTAGAACATTCAACATTTTCGTTCCCTGGTGACTTTTCTTGTTCTCCTTCAGAATTGATACAGGAACAGCAAACTGACGTTTCTCTTATGGTGGTTTTTCTAATTACATCACTGAGTTTTCTTTTATAAAAGAATACATTTAAGATTTCTAATTATAGTATGATACATTTAGTTAGTTATAGGTTTCATGTATTCTTCTGAAATAATATGGGCTAAGGGCCTCAAGTATGAGTTTGAACACTTGAACACCTGCACACACACCAAATATCTTATCTCACTAAGACAGGAACTGCACGTACACCACACACACTTTTGTACAGAAGTTTAATTTATCGCTTACAACAAAGGACACTGGGTTGCTCATTATTACGCTAAACAATGAGCAAATTTTTAATAAAAACAAGGTTAAATCATGTATCGTCCGAAAGCCCCGGAAAAGTGTCAAGATAAAGAGGCACCTGTTTTTGAGAGGCGCTCGCTACGATTAAATCCTAATATGATAGGCCGGAAATATAACGGTAGCGAGCACAGAGGGACGGGCTAATGAAAATGTGATATCATATGAAACCTGATTGGAAGAAGATGATGTCAGGCAAACATGATTGGTTTAAACTGTGATAACAACTTGAGAAGAATGTATAAAAGATGGAGTCAGATGTGTATTGGTTAGATCACTTCAGATGAACTCTGAATATCTCACTTTGCTTGCTCTGGGCAAATAAAGTTTAAACTCTTGGCACCTGGAACCCTTGTCTCTGAGGCCACATCCACACTAGTGCGTTTTCGTTTGAAAACGCATATTTTTCTCTCCATTTTGGCCTTCCGTCCACATTAAAACGTTTTTTTTTATTAACGAAGACAGAGCTTTTTAAAACCGCTCTCGAAAGTGGATACATTTAAAAACGCCCTTTACGTGTTGCAGTGTGGATAGTGAAAACGGAGGGTTTAAGAAAATATGACGTAATTGTAGTCACGTGAGGCAGTCATGTGATCCTTTTAGACAAGATGGTGGACGATGCTGTACAGCATTTGATGTGTTTACTCTCGGTTTTAACAGCGTTGTAAAGATTAATATTAGTTTGTACATACTACAGATTTCTTTTCTTCAGAGGACACGGAATGGTTACTCACAATTGTTGTTTGAGGGTGGAACTCGCGGACGAAAAAAAAAACGCTAGGCGGAAATGACGTACATTTGAAGCGTCCTATGTTTCACACATGCGCAGTACAGGGACTTTAGCATTTTCACATGTTTCAGTGTGGATGAGAAGCCTTTTAAAAATGATTGAAAACGTTAGTGTGGACGCGGAGCGTTTTTAGACGAAAATGCCGTTTTTTAATTTATCCGGATTAGTGTAGACGTAGTCTGAGATTTCTCCACAAGCTTTTTGAGAGTGTGATGTCGTCTGATGAAATTAGACATTCTGCTCATGGTTATTTCTTGCAGAATGGAGTGCTGGTGAGGAAGTGGATTCCACATGGAAGTGACTTTGCAGGGGAACCTATTATACAAGTAGTAGTGCCAGAGAAGTATCGCTTACGTGTGTTAAATATTTCTCATGATGAATTGGCAGGTCACTTAGGAGTTAAAAAGACTTAGACTTAAAAAGACTTATGATAGAATCCTTCGTCTTTTCTTTTGGCCAAAATTTGTTGAAGATATTTTTGGCTAAAATATAGACGAATAATGTATATAATTGTTTACCATTATAAAGTCATTTTAAAAGTTTCTTATCTAGGAGGCCAAATGTTGGTTGACACAAAGGAACCACTATGTGGGCCAGGGGAGTAAAACATCTGTTTTACATTATATTGGGGGTCTCATATAACTCAGGTTGACACTGTGTGTGTGTGTGTGTGTGTGTGTGTTAAGCACACTATATAAGGGTTCTTCCAAGACCAGAGAGGAGTGACATTGCAATCCTACTCCATTATTAAAGTGGCTTTTGTATCAAAACTCGAGACTCAAGAATAATTCTTCAGAACACGCAAAGAAAATTCACAACATAATTGGCACCCCAGATGGGACACTTGGAAAGAACAGTTTGGTGAACCGCAGCGGGTGACTTCTGGACGAGCAACACAACAAAATTTGGCCAAGGTGAGCAGTTTTTGCTTATATAGTTAGGTTGTGTTGTTTGCCAGATATTGCTCGTGGTGAGACACTGTAAGTTCTTCTAAATTCATCGAACTAAATTGATTAGAAAATATGTAGCAGTACCTGAGTAAATGAGTTTTGATCTAAAGCCCTAAATGCATGCATTGATCTGTGTTTTCTGTTGGGATTGGTCTTGAGACGAACAGTTTTCAGATTTTAATACTTATATAAGTGTACAATGCATATTAGATAATACAATTAAAATAAAAGCGCTAATAAGTCCTATAGGTTAAAAAAGTCCTACACAGGCTGTCTTTTAAGACAGAGAGCAGACTGGTAGGTACTCATGATGCTGTGGGTAGTGCATTCATGAGGTAGGTGTTTTTTATTTTTAAAAGTCCTATAAAACTGCTTTTTAAACAGAGAGCAGACTTGTAGGTACTCATGATGTTGGGGGAAGTGCATTCATTGAGTATAGGCGTGATTATTTATTTTATGTTGCCTTGTTGATCCAATCGGAAACGAGTGCAAAATTTGTTTCAAGGGTTGCCTTCCGTTGATTCCAGAGTGAACTTCGGAGACAGAGAGCAAACTTGATGGTATGTGTTTGCCTTCCGTTGATTCCAGAGGGAATTTCGGAGACAGAGAGCAAACTTGATGGTATGTTTGTGTTGCCTTCCGTTGATTCCAGAGGGAATTCGGAGACAGAGAGCAAACTTGATGGTATGTTTGTGTCAAGGGTTGCCTTCCGTTGATTCCAGAGGGAATTTCGGAGACAGAGAGCAAACTTGATGGTATGTTTGTGTCAAGGGTTGCCTTCCGTTGATTCCAGAGTGAACTTCGGAGACAGAGAGCAAACTTGATGGTATGTTTGTGTCAAGGGTTGCCTTCCGTTGATTCCAGAGTGAACTTCGGAGACAGAGAGCAAACTTGATGGTGTATTTAAATTGTGTTTGATGAGATCTGTGTGAGAAACTGTGTATTGTCTGTGTGAGCATGACTGAAATGTGAATGTGGCCATACGTCCTGGAGTGTAATTGTTATCACGTGATAAGAGTAAATAAATCCTGTAAATAAAGGGATAAAGCATAATATTAATCCTATAGAAAAGGAATATAGTATGAAGTATGAACCCTGTAAAATAAAGGGACAGGGAGGTAGGTATACAGTATATATTCCCAAAACAAATAAAGGAACGGGTATGAATGTTGAATAATAATTGCTTGAAGTCTTACCTGTATAGGTTGTTGAGATTGAAAGTCTAACATTTTAATAAAGTTTATATCTATTGTTAATGTGAAAAACTTCATCTAAAGGATTGGTTGAATAATAATATGTAACATTGGCAAATAGGAAAAAGGTGGCAGATATTGCTGTATGGTATTGGATTATCAGAAGTTTTTTGCATCACTTTGAGAATCTGTGTGTAATTGAAAACTTTAAAAAAAAAGGTCATATGGAGGAATTTTTGTACAGATGATATTATTTTGAGGGATAAGAGATTCAAGGTAAAAAGTTTTGCCTATATTGAATAATTATGGCAGCAACGCCTGTGGAACTTATGGGCCTGAAATATCCATTGTGCAAACAAATGATCAATGAACTTTCTAAAAAATGGCAGAAAAGAACAAAAAACATGTACACAAATTGGCCAACTGAGGGTTCGTTTGATTTATCTTTATTAGAAGAAATGGATACATTAATAGGGGGGCACGGTGGCTTAGTGGTTAGCACGTTCGCCTCACACCTCCAGGGTTGGGGGTTCGATTCCCGCTTCCGACTTGTGTGTGTGGAGTTTGCATGTTCTCCCCGTGCCTCGGGGGTTTCCTCCGGGTACTCCGGTTTCCTCCCCTGGTCCAAAGACATGCATGGTAGGTTGATTGGCATCTCTGGAAAAATTGTCCGTAGGGTGTGAGTGCGTGAGTGAATGAGTGAGTGTGTGTGCCCTGCGATGGGTCGGCACTCCATCCAGGGTGTATCCTGCCTTGATGCCCGATGACTCCTGAGATAGGCGCAGGCTCCCCGTGACCCGAGGTAGTTCGGACAAGCGGTAGAAAATGGAATGGAATGGAATGGATACATTAATAAAAATCGTAAAATTAAAGGGGTCAGTAAAAAACATAAGAAAAGACAGGAAAAAAGAGAAAAAGAACAAGAAGTGTTGTCCTTGTTTAAGAAAGAAGGACAACTATTACTTAAACAGGCAAGAAAAATACTTGAGGAAGGAAACTCAAAGAAAGAGGATATCTGTGCCTCAGAAAGTGTCTGTGCATCCCCCCCTCCATATGTGACCTCTGAAGGTCAATTTCCATTAGTGAAAGGAAGGTTAGAGGTGACAGGCGAAATGGAGGTTGAGGGAGATATAGAGGTAAGTGAAGAAAAACAGATGGAGCCAGAAGTAAGATCAAAAATCTGTTCAGATAGAAGCAGACAGCGAAGCCCGTATTTAGATTGTTACAAGCATGCAAAAGCAGCTCTAATACAGGTAAAAGCACAGTATGAACAAAACATACCAAGAGAAAAGAAAACAGCTGAGCAGACTGAAAGAGAAGACATGGAAAGTGATTTAGAAGCAAGGAAATTAGAGGAAGAGATTACTAGAAGGATTAACGAAGCTGATAGATTTGGGGAGGAGACGAATACATTGAGAAGAAGAAGAAGGGAATCAAGAGAAAGTAGAGTTGAGGAAGAAGAAATGGAGCCTTCATCTGATGACAGATTGTGGTCACGTGATAAGATAATGGACGGCTTAGGCCGGTAGCCAAACAACTTCCGATTTTGATAAAAGGGAATCAGGGAGAATATATTCCATGGGCTTCACGGGATCTACAGGGGATTGTCACTCGCCTCCCCGACATCAACGAGGGGGCGGGAAAAGTGGATAACCATTTTGAGAATGAGACAGCTGGCAATCTTTTAGCTGTGGGGGACCTTAAAGCGCTTCTTGCAAAAACTATTGGATAATCAAAGTTGGGAGAAATCCTACAAGCATCTGGCTTAGATAGAGCTGTGGACTCACATTCCAGGGACGGAATTGTTTTTGACATGTATCGCCCCGCTGTGTGGCAAGCATTGCGTGTTGAATATCCCACCAGAGTCGACCCTAAAGCTTTGAAAGGTGATCAATTAATGGACACTGACACTCCAGTCAGTTACATTCAGAGACACTTAAAAGATGGAAACAGGAGACTGAAGGGGATCCAGAAGGAGACCCATTAATGGCTATATTATTCAGAAATTCTATTACTGAAGCCATGCCATCAGAGATAAGAAGCAAGTTGGAAGATGTAGTCGGATTAACTTCCAAATCCCACAGAGAATTTGTTGACATTGTGTCGCATATAATAGGAAAGTACAGAAGAAATGAACAAACCCTAAAAAATCAAGAGAAAGAACTACAACGTAAGCTTACTCACTTACAGCTTGAATAACTGACAACTAAAAATAAGAAAAAGCTTTAGGCAGTTGTAAAACAGCAAGACTCTAACCAAATGGCTGTAATGACTTCTTTGAATGCTCCCTTACCAGCTATCCAAACAACGTTCCCTGCAGGAAACCTTCCAGACACCCACCCGAGCCCTGCACCCATCTTTAATGTTTTTACTCACCAGCTGGCCCCGCTGGCAGAATGGCAGAGAAACCCACAGACAAGTGGACCGAGAGGGAGAGGAAATGGGCCTCCTGGAATGTGCTGGGGATGTGGTCAGCTCGGACATAACAAGCAGAAATGTCCATTCAATCCATGGCCTCAGGCCCTCAGGGGTGGAAGGGGGATGGGTTGGCAAGCACCTTTTAGGGGTCCTGTGAACCCTTGGGGAGGTACAAATCAGGAATACTAGCGATGCCCAGAGAATCCTATAGGGGAGTGTCAACTACCAATTTTAACATCTAATGCAAATCAAGAACCCATATTGCAAATTGAAATAGAAGGGAAAACCATACCAATGATGATAGACACAGGAGCAGTTTATTCATGTGTAAAATCAAATTAAGCCTCACACCTCCCCATGTCTGAAAATATGTTCAGCAACACTTGAACAGTGTCATGGAGATTCCATAAAAGTGGTAACAAGATTATCTCAAGGAGGTCACAAAGTGTCTAAAACCAAACTGCAATATTGCCTGCCACAGGTTGAATATTTAGGACGATTGATAGCACATGGCACAAAGGCCATAGCGCCATCACATTTAGAAGGCATAAGAAAAGCTCCAATGCCACAAACAGTACGCCTGATGTTGACCTTTTTAGGAATGACTGGATTGAGGCGCGACCACAGATGCTAAAAAAAAAAAAAACACATGAAGGACATATTGTTGCACCGACTTCACTGCTGCACAGCCTTATTGTAGATGCACATGGTTTTGACCATTGTGCAAAGGGGGAAGTAATAAGGAAAATTAAACTGCAAGGGTATTGGTCTCCATACTTGTCCGCAATGGTGGCTGAATTTTTGTCTACATGTGAGATCTGTGCTCTGAATTTTTGTCTACATGTGAGATCTGTGCTAAGTATAATTTATAATCCACAAAGCCAAGGAACGGCCCAAAAATCTAATGGTATTCTCAAGTCCAAGCTCAACAAAATATGTGCAAGTACTAAACTTAATTGGGTTGATGCTCTACCTCTTGCTTTAATGAGTTACCGCATGCAGACTAACAGAATTACTCATTTAACACCTTATGAAATGCTTACAGGTCGACCTATGCCGGTCCCATGCAGCAGAGGCCCATACAAAGGACCCCCATTAGAGCAATTGCAAATGGAATTAAGATCTTATATGAAAAAACTAACTTCTATCCATAAAGCTATTTGTGTGCAGGAAAAGAGAAAGGAGTCGTGTAAGGAGACGGAGACAACCTGTCCAATAACCCAGGGGATCAAGTCTATCTAAGGGTTTTCAGGAGGAAATGGAACGAACCGAGAAGGGAAGGACCATATAAAGTTGCAGCAGCTACTCCTACCGTAGTCCAAGTGGAAGGAAAAACCACCTGGTATCATCTGAACCACTGCACGAGAGTTCCTAAAGAAAAAACTGGAACAGGAGAAATAAGATCAGAAGCAAATGAGCAAGAAAATCCGGTTGTTGACAACAACGAATTGCAAAGTGTGGAAGAAGGAAACGAACAAAGCAATGAAAATGAAAACTCTGACAATATGCCTGTTTGTCATATGCTTGTCACAAGTTCAAGTTACAGGCAACATCACAGCTCCATATCCTATAACTCACAACCACACTTCCCTATCATTAACTTTTCAGGCCTCAGCGAAACCCAGTAACAACTCAGTAAATGAACTGTATAAAAAACAACGAAGGAACATTGAAGAAGATTACAGCATGTATGAGGGTGATACTAAACTAGATGCCTTATGGGAAACAGCACAGAGTAATCAATGGTATGAATGGGCAACCTATACAGCAACAGAGGTAAAAAAGAAAGACTGTTTACTCTGCACTAAAACACCGATGAGCCAAGTGATAGTAGTTCCAAATCCTTTTGATTATGAACATTGTGCTAAATTCAAGAGATACTTTTGCCATTTGGTAAAAGACGTAAGATATTTTTGTCCAGCTGAATGTTTGGGGTTCCTAAGCAATTATCACCACATGCAGCTTCTAAAGCATATACCTCTATTGAGAGCAAAATGTAAACATGTTGAAATAACTGAAAGTATAAAAATGCAAGATAACCAAGTAGAAATTCCACCATGGTATACCATAGACTATAGTAAGGAATATGAATGTTTTTTCAAATCCACAGGGGTTAAAATGGGACAATTTAAAGGGAAATGCAGCATCATTTGGAATATAGATAAAGAAATTTTTCTAGATGTAGATGACTCTAGGGATTTCCAACCCTTTCGGGCCGCAGGAATAAGAAGAGGAGAAAGAATAAATCCAGCTGAAACTTGTGAAAATCAAACTATATCTTTGCCCAAAGCAAAGTTGTATCATGATCAAACTAAAGCCATAGCTGACTATTTCTGGATTTGTGGAAAAAGAAAGCTATTGTCTTCTTTACCCCTCGGATGGAAAGGAAAATGTACGAGAGTACGATTAATACAAGAAATCAAAATAATAGAATGGGATTCAGAATCCACAAGGGAAACGAATAAAACAATTAATCACAGAACTAAGAGAAGTTACACACCAGATCCTAAAGTTTACATAGACTCCATTGGACAGCCTAGAGGCATACCGGATCAGTTCAAAGCACGAGATTAAGTTAAATCAGGTTTTGAATCAATATTCATTTGGATTTCACCAAACAAAAATACAGAATGGATAAATTATATATACTACAATCAACAAAGATTCATTAACTATACAAATGAAGCTTTAATTGCTTTAGGAGAACAATTAGATGCAACCAGTAAAATGTCATGGCAAAACAGATTAGCCCTGAATTGGATGTTAGCAGACAAAGAAGGTGTGTGTGTCCTATTTGGCAATCAATGTTGTACTTATATACCTAATAATACATCACCAGAAGGAACATTTACTAAAGCCATGACTAAACTCAAAGAATTACAAATAGAATTGGCAACTAATTCTGGAAAAGATGAAAAAACATGGGATTGGATTAATTTAAAATTAGGAGTTTGGGGAGAATGGGTAGTGAAATTAGGAATACTTTTGGGAGTGACAATTGTTATAGGAGGATTACTGTTTTGCTGTGCAATACCTTTATTAAAATCCCTAATTATTAAAGCCACAGTTAAACAGATGAACATGTTAAGGTACCATGATGATGAGAAAAGAACTTTGACTCAACAAGAATGTTATCAAGACTTACTAAACCAAACAGTATTGACTTTGCAACAGGCAGAAGAGAGTTAGAATACCTCTAATAATATTAGGAAGGAAACTAAATAAATGTATTTGCAACCTAATCAATATTATGCATATATTGTTTTCATATTATCTTGTTTTCATATTACATGTAATGCATTTTTTATCTTTATAATTTCTGTTTTTGTGCACATTTAATTTTCTTTTCTTTTCTTTAATTCATATTTCATTTTTTATGCGCATTTCGTTTATCTTCATTTCTTTTATCTTCATTTATTTACATTTCATTTTTGCTTATCGCAATATATTCTACTTTAATTTTTATATTTACCATTCTTTTATTGTTGTATGTACTCCAATTTTATTTTGTTTACTCTTATTTGATGATATATTCTACATAACTGTGAAACCACAGGCAAGAGCAGAACCTATTGCACGCACATGCTTTAAACAAGTTTTTTGTAAACCTTTAATCTTAGTTATCAGAATCTTTTACTTCCTTCCTGTCAATAAAGGAGGAAGATGTTTGGTTCTGATAATCCAGAATGCTGTGGCATGGTCAGTTATTGGTAATAGAAAATTCTGACTACTTAGTCATTAGATAGATATTGTGAGCTGTATCATGAAACAGTATTCTGGGACATGATACGTAAAAACGTATCAAAGGGGGAAATGTTGAAGATATTTTTGGCTAAAATATAGACGAATAATGTATATAATTGTTTACCATTATAAAGTCATTTGAAAAGTTTCTTATCTAGGAGGCCAAATGTTGGTTGACACAAAGGAACCACTATGTGGGCCAGGGGAGTAAAACATCTGTTTTACATTATATTGGGGGTCTCATATAACTCAGGTTGACACTGTGTGTGTGTGTGTGTGTGTGTGTGTGTTAAGCACACTATATAAGGGTTCTTCCAAGACCAGAGAGGAGTGACATTGCAATCCTACTCCATTATTAAAGTGGCTTTTGTATCAAAACTCGAGACTCAAGAATAATTCTTCAGAACACGCAAAGAAAATTCACAACAAATTGAAGAAGGATTTGTCACAATACATCAAAACATGTCATACTTGTCAGTTAACAGTCAAGCCGAATCAGTAGGGGTGTAACGATATGCCCAGGTCACGACACGGTACACATCTCGATACTGGGTTCACGATACGATCCATATCACAATATTTTGGACAAAATTATAATAAATGATACTGAAATTCAAATAACAGGTTTATTTAAAAAATATAACTATATTACTAAAATATAACTTTCTTTGTTGTGCATACAAGATCACATTTCAAGGTTTAATAACAACCTTCTGTATTCAAATTAACAACTGAATAGGTCTGTCTGCATTCACAATATCCCCTGCCGTAGAAAAAACACGTTCACTGGGAACAGAAGTTGCTGGAATTGTTAGGTAAGCCTTAGAAAGAGATGAAAGGAGTGGGTACATTTGAGCGTGTTCTTTCCACCATTTTAGAGGACAGCTAGTGAGGGGAATTGAAGTGTCCTTTTTGTACATGTCAATCTCCACTTCTATCTTACATTTGGACTGAGTGACAGTTGATTTAGCAAACGTTGCACCAAAGAGATGTTTCAGTGCTGTCTTTTTGCAAGGTGGTGGCTGTTCTTGCTCAACTCTCTGTGTTGTCTCTCTCTTCTCTGTTGCATCAGTGGGATCTCCATCACTGGCACCTCCCTCTCTCTTTTCTGCTTGATCCACAGTGCCAGCCTTAAAAAAATAATAAAACAAACTATTAAGAACTGGGGAGGTATAGTATTGTTGCAGTTACACACTTGCAAGCACACACTTATCACACACACATATCACAAAATACACAAACAAACATGCAAATGCATTAACACAGATTCTCAAATAATTAGTAATGCAGAAAGACATACCTGCTGTAGCTGGTTTGATTTGTCCATCAACCGCTGGAAAACCTCTTCGCGTTGTTCAGGGAGTAGGTGGGGCAACGATCGAAATCTGGGGTCCAGTGCAGAACTCTCTAGCAGATAATCCTGAGCTGTGTATCTGCCTGAGTGGTTTTGCAGGATGGCTGCTTTCATGTTAGCTATAGTTGTGGAGTCTTTCTGGTCCAGTGTCATGCTCTGCTTGATCATGGATTTCAAGGGCAGAATGAGTGACAGGGTGGCGCTCTTTTCATCAGACAGGACATTGGTGGCTTTTTTTAGAGGTTTAAGAAGGTTTACTATTTCTTCTGCATCAGTGATGTCATTGCTATCCATAGTATCAAGTTGACGGGCATTTTTGCGCACCTCTGTGTTGTTGCTTGAGGTAGCGTTCCAGCATATCCATGGAGCTGTTCCATCGGGTTACCACATCCATAATAAGCTTATGTGAAGCGATCTCAAGCATCTTTTGCTTTTCCGTGAGAACAGCTGTTGCTGTGGCACTGCGGTGAAAGAAATCCACGCCTTGACTGTAATATAGCTCTGACAAGCCCGCAAAGTCCACCCATCATTTCTTATTGCCACATTCTCTGCTTTTTTCAGAGCGTCGAGCACCTTTTGTGATGCCGTTTTATATGGAACGTCATATTTAAAGTGTTTGACGTCCTGTATGGCAGCCTTGTTTTACAGTGTTTACAAACAGTTTGTGTTTTGTCTGTAATTTTTTTACCATCGTCCTGTCGCGTGACCGGAAAACCAAAATGCTGCCAGACGTTGGACTTATTAGACGACTGGGCATCTTCAATTTCAGTTTCCACCAAATTCATGTTGCCCTACTAATGTTCAGTTCAAGCGATTTCTGCAACTGCGATGAAAGCACACGCGACGCTGTTGCAGAGAGAGTTGGTCACATCGGCAGCTCAACCAATAGGATTAGACTGTCGTCATATCGCAAAAGTATCGCCACCACTCTACGATGCATATCGTAATTTTTTTGCATCGCGAAATATCGTACTGCGATATATCGTAAACCCCTACGAATCAGACAATCAAACCTGCCCCATTGTTTCCTATTCCGGTTGTCAGCTCACCATTTGAGGACCTGATTATTGAATGTGTGGGTCCATTGCCTAAGTCAAAATCGGGTAGTATTTATTTGCTCACTGTTATGTGTGCATCGACTCCGTACCCTGCAGCATATCCACTCCATACGATCACTGCAAAATCAGTGGTGAAGGCCTTGGTTCAGTTTATTTCGTTTTTTTGGCATCCCGAAGGTTTTGCAAAGTGTTCAAGGTTCTAATTTTACCTCTCACTTGTTTTCTCAGGTCTTGAAGTTGCTGCGTATTAAGTACAATAAAGCTAGTGCTTATCACGCCCAAAGCCAGGGGGCTTTGGAGCGTTTCCACCAGACTCTCAAGTCCTTATTGCTTGCTTATTGTACGGACATGGTGGCGGATTGGGATTAGGGATTGCCGTAGTTGATGTTATCAGCACGTGAGGTCAGTCAAGAAAGTATGGGGTTTAGCCACAATGATCTGGTGTTTGGACACACCGTTCGGGGGCCATTGGCTGTGCTCTATAATAACTGGACTGAAAGTGAACCCCCTCGAAACTTGATACATTATGCAAATGACTTTAAACGTCGACTATATGAAGCTGGTAGGTTGGCAAAAGAACAATTGAGTTCTTCGCAGAGGCGTATGAAATCATTGTATGATCGGCGAACCGTGAAACGGAAATGTATGCCTGGAGAGCAAGTGCTTGCTTTGTTGCCTGTGGAGAACGTCTCGGTTACGTATGTAACTTCAGTACCCTGATGGAGGGAACGAGACGTTGTGTCGAGAACGACAGATGGGGTTCGCCCTTGAGAACCAATCAACTCTGACTACTATAGAAAAGGCCAATGAAATTTGGCGAATGAAATTTGCATGCCGGTCTCCGCCCCCGGATGTCCGGTATAAAAGGAAGCCGGCGTGCAGCATTCATTTACCTCTTGTTCTGAAGAGCCTGAGAGCCTCTCACGACTGCAGCAGAATACGATACGTGTTTGTGGCATAAGGGACACAACGTCTCGTTCCCTCCATCAGGGAACTGAGGTTACATACGTAACCAAGACGTTCCCTTTCTGTCGGTCTCTCGACGTTGTGTCGAGAACGACAGATGGGGTTGCCTATGGAAAACGCCACAACGCTGTATCGCGTCACAATCTCTAGCGAAGCGACGGTAACAGGCCTGGGCGTGTCAGCTCGATGCTTTCGCGAAACTGTAACCTTCCAGTGTGGTGGTCGGGGGGTTCCAGAGCTTTCTTGGAGAAAGATGGGTACAGCCCTGACCGGTAACCTTTCACGGACGGAGGCCTTAGCTCTCTACTGGCGAGAGGCCGTCCGGCTCGGGTTTACACCGGTAAGCGCAACTTCCTTAATTAGGGATGCGCTGCAGAGGCCACCTCCTACCCGTGGGGAGGAATATGGTGGATATAGGTATGGTCTCGTCCTTGGAGGAGAACGCATGGAACGTGCGGGCTGAGTAGTTAACCGCGAGGTGGAGGTCCACCTGGGGAAGCTCATGGGTTACCAGGAGTGGGAACCATTCTCATGAGGATACATCAGACGGAACAGCCCACGGAGGGGGTGTGTTACAGACGTCCGGTAGCACTAGGTCCGGTTAGAGCTATCTGTGATAGTTCATATGGTATCCCGGCCTAAGGGGGAAGGCTGCTCTGCCCAGCAGGCAGAGGGGTGCTTGCTTAGTGATGGATGGAATGCCTATTCTTAACCAGTGTCTGGGTAAGAAGGAAGGTTGGTGAGGTACCAGTTTCTTAGCCATGTGTTTGGGTAAGAAGAAAGGTAGATAGCACACTGACCCAACCTCTTGGTGGGAAGGTGCTTTCGCAGGCATACGCCCCCCCCGTATGCCAGTCCTACATGTCGCCACGCAGGACGTGGGCTGACACCGGGTTTACACGAAGGTTGTTAACCCTTGCGAAGGTGTTTGGGCGTAGCAACGTCGAGAGACCGACAGAAAGGGAACCCCGGTTCTGTCAATCTTGCACTGGTTACCTATAAAGCATCGCATTAACTTTAAGATCTTGCTTAGTAACTATAAAGCCCTACATGGTCTAGCGCCGCAGTATTTGAATGAACTTCTATTGTATTACAATCCTCCACGTGCATTACGCTCTCAGGCGTCCTGTCAGTTGGTAATCTTAGAATTTCAAAATCAAGTGCAGGTTGGTAGATCCTTTTCTTATCTAGCGCCTAAACTTTGGAATATTCTTCCCTGCACTGTCCGGGAGGCAGACACAACCTGTCAGTTTAAATCTAGACTAAAGACGCATCTTTTTAATCTTGCATACACTACACTTCCATAATACTAATCCTCAGAGGATTTAGGCTGCATTATTTAGATCAACCGGAACCAGGAACACATCCAACAACAAATGATGTACCTGTTGCATCAAAGAGTGCAGAACAGTACTCTACTCTCAGCCAGTCTTGTCTCTTTTTTCCAAGGTTACCGCAGGATGCAGTTCATGCCCAGACCTGATGGCAGAGCTGAGAATGGGAAGCGGTGACCTGACAAGAGCTGAGATGATAGAGCTGGATAAAGGACGCGGCAACTTGACACGATTTTTCTACATCACTTCAAATGCTATTAGATTGTTAATGATAATCTTAAATCTATAATTTACCTTATTATTAAGTTTATTTATTTTTTATGTAGCCTTGTTGTGCAAGCACTGTTGAGCTTGTGCAGAGGCAGCAGCTTTTGCCAGAGGGGAACTGGAATCCCCTGGTTGGGCCTGGGTTCTCCTGAGTTTTTTTTTCTCGATTGGAGTTTTGGTTTCCTCGCCACTGTTTGCATATTGTTTTGCACTATTTGCCTGGCCGGGGGGGCTGCTTTAGAATTTAGAAGTTAGACATAATTAATATTGCATATAAGAATTTATAGTCCGTTTAATATTTGACCTGTGGTTCTCTCTCCTTTATCTCAGATGTGTGCTTTCACTGTGCGTGTGTGCGAGTGTGTTTGCGTGTGTGCGTCTATGTCAATGTGTGTAAGTATGTATGCATATTGTGTGTGTGGAGCATTTGTATGTCTGTCTTTTGTTGTTTTCACCTTTTTCTTGTTTTTACAGGTATATGACTTAAGTTGTCTTTCTTGTATTCAATGCGTCTCATGTACAGCTGCTTTGTAACAATGAAAATTGTAAAAAGCGCTATATAAATAAAGTTGAGTTGAGAAAGTAACAAGGTTTTCTGTGTTAGATACGACCGACCGCATCACGTGTCGGTTAATAAATCTTCCATCACCGAGATAAGTATACAAGTGAAAGATGATCAAAATCAAGACGTGCATTTCAGTTACGGAAAGGTCTGTGCCAAATTACACTTTAGACCCGTGAAACAGTGCGTTTTTTAATAAGACATTGGAAAATGGTCTATTTCAACAACCATAATGCACCCCATGCGTTATGTGTCCTATTACCAGAATCAGGCAGGCAATGGACTCCCTGGTTATGCAGGGGGTGGGGTTATGTATGGAGCTGGTTTGGGTGGACTTTTTCGCGGACTCTTTAGAATGGCTGTACCCCTTCTAAGACGTGGATTTAGCATAGCCAAGCCGCATCTCAAATCAGCAGCAAAAAACATACTAAGCGATGTTGTTAGCAATACGTTATCCCACTCTTTTAATAACAACAACAACAGCCAAGACGGCTCGGGGTTGATGGTAATGACTCGCAAAAGAATGTCTAGACCACCAGGGACCCGGAGGAGTGGTCAGACGGGAAAGAAAAGAAAACGACAACCGAAGAAAACATCAGTTGTAAAAAGTAAACGCAAGGCTACAACAAGGGGTGCTGCTGCAAAAAGAAGAAAGAGATCTGTTAAAACAATATTTTAGATCATGGCATTACTACACAGCATGTCGGCAGAGTGCTTAAAAACCGAACTGGACCTGTTTACAGTGCCGCTGACTCAAACCGCTATTGAAAAAAATACATATATAGAAGTACCACCTTTATCTGCTATTTCGGACTCAACACCTTTGGAACTTTTTATTGCCGGAGCTGGTGAGGATTATGTGGATCTAAACAACACATTGTTGTTTTTACGCCTTAAAATCACTAATGCCAATGGTACAGATATTGCAGACGGAGCCCCTGTTGGACTCATATATTACCCAGGAGCAACAATATCGCAAGACGATGTGTCGCTTGGGGATCGGCTCATATAGCAGAGCTCTAACACATATCCTTATCGATGCCTAATAGAATGTCTTATCAATTATGGTAAAGATGCCCTGGAAACACTTTTCTCTGCTGGACTCTTTTACAAAGACACAGCAGGGCATATGGATGCTTCGGACCCTGCAGGGGGAAATCATGGTCTGACAAAAAGAGCGGCTTTTACCAACGCCGGAAATGTGGTCGAGTTCCTCACACCCATTCACAGTGATATTTTCTTTCAAGAAAAACTGATGCTTAATGGAGTGGACATTCAAATTTGGAGGACAAGAGGTAAAGATGAATTTTGTTTGATGAGGAGTGACGCTGTGGCCTATAAGATAAACATCCTGTCAGCATCGCTATTTGTGAAAAAAGTGTCAGTATCACCAGCTGTAAGGTTGGGGCATGCACAAGCTCTGCTCTCAACCACAGCCAAATACCCCATCGACAGAGTATGCCTAAAAAATGATTCTATACCGATGGGGTCGAGGGTCTGCACTCAAGAAAACCTATTCTTAGGAACTCTACCTAAATCTATCGTACTAGCGATGGTCGATAATGATGCATTTGTAGGAACATATGATAAAAACCCCTTTGCTTTTAAAAATTATGATTTAGAATTCTTAGCCGTCTATGTGGATGGGCAACAACACCCTACAAAACCGCTACAACCCGATTATGAAAGCGGTTCTGCAGTGCGGGAATTTTATCAGTTAGCCTTGGCTTCTGGAAGGCATCTTAAAAATCAGGCTCTATCTATTGATAGAGAAGAATTCCTCCACGGCTACACAATCTACCCGTTCAATCTCACACCGGATGAAGAGGGCGGACAACACATTTCACTTATCAAGAGTGACACTTAGCAATATTACACTGGAGGCTCGTTTTAGGCAACCATTACCCCGGACGATAAATTTGTTAATTTATGCGAATTTTGACAGCTTCATTGAAGTTTCAAATCGTCGTCAGATCCTGGTTGATTACTATTAATACGCAAATGAATACTATACAGCTTACAGGTATCATGGTCAAGGTTTCCTGCAATATTCATTTTCTTGGTGTACTACCCTGTGACTATCTCCCCCAAGAACCTTTAAAAAAGATGCCTTTGATGGTTATATTGAACACTCATCCTTCTAGTCTGCCGGGTCTGGCTAGCCATCTACATAAATGAAAATGGTGTAGGGTGCTTTTTTGAGAGTTTTGGTAATAAACCAGATAACCACGGATTTCCACCAATTATCAAAAACTTTTTAAACCACAATTCTAAGGAGATTCAACATTTGACTGTGCAAGTTCAAGATTTCACTTCAAACACTTGCGTGTTTTTTCTCTACCACATGGCTAAGGGGTTTGATTATGATTATGTGTTGAGATTGTATAGTGATGATTTTATTAAAAATGATCACGTGGTTTCAATCTTTCAGGTGCAGAGTAAGTGGACATAAAATGAATTATATCAGGATCAGTTCGCTTAAGCTCCCGCCAACGACACTCCCACATGACCTCAACAACAAGATTGTAGGATTTTCTCAAAACCTCAAGCCTGTCATTAAACATTTTCAAATGTATTCCAAAAGGCAGTTTGGACTGTGGATTGATATTATCAGGTCTGAAGCAATCGCTGTGGTCGTGAAAATAGTAATTGCCGAAGTCTAATGCTTTCCTTACACCAGATTGTTCGTAATAGCCATCAACATAGAAACCTCCAAACTTCATTTCACCATGAGTCAATGCGTGGTGAATGTCAACATCACATGTCTTTTTCACATATTCAAGCCACTCAATCGAAACATTCAAGAATGTCTTGTGCTGGTGTATGTATGCATTATTTTGTGTCAGGGCTATTGTGTTAGGGGTGAGAAAGTGTGATTTGAAGACACCCATACAGCAGGATGCTAAAGTTGTAAAGCTGAATGGATCTAGCTGTGTACATTCAATGAACTCCTCCCTGTACTTAATGCATGCCTGACGAAGTAAAACAACATCATTCATGCAGTACAAGCCAATCTCCTTCTTGAAGTCAAAGATCTTTCCTTCAATTGTATCATTCCACTGATCAAACTTAACCCTGGAACTGTCTGACATTGTCGAATAGCCGTAGTACTGTTTGGAGGGGTACGGCCCTACATAGCATTGATTATCTAACCTATTGAAGAAATGGGGGAAGTAGCCCTTCTCTGTGGTTTTCAAATTAAATGCAGCAGGTGTCTTTGCTAGGGCCATTGGCATGAAAGAGAAACTGTCAATGTAACACTGTTTGAAAGTCTCGTCATACATGAAGGTTAATCTACAACCCTGCATGACTATATTCAGCAAGAGCCCCTCCTTGCAGTAATATTCCAAGAGTAAGACATTATCAAAACCTGCTCCATTGTGTGCCACAAATGTGTAGTTTTTATATTTTGGTCGTCTAAACTGGCGGATGAACTGTTCGAACTGTCCAAGAACCTCCCTATTTTATTTTTAAGGATAAAAAATGTCAAAGAATAATACCAAAAAACGTTTAAACTTTAACTATAAGCTTAACTATAACTACGCACACTAGTAAATACAAGTCTAAAGAATTACAATGTAAAGACAAAATGTTTTTCGTAAGAAAACCTGTGAAGACTAAATATTCGGTAAGCCTATTGTAAAGCATATAGTAGCTGACTTTAATTTCTGTGTAAACCATCAAACGATACATTTACTATCCAACAGAAATAGAATAAGGTATAACTTTGATAGTAAATAATGTAACTTCGGTATTAAAAATAGTTTATCTTTTTGTTCCCCCAAAATCACCCTTTATTGTAGTTGTAGATTAAGCAAATCTGTAGAATAAAATATTTAAATAATTGTCCATTTGCACATTCCCTTGCCTTGATTAACGGTCTCCTGAAGACGGGGCATTAACATTTTATTCTATTGATAACATGCATATAAGGGGGGCTCCCAGAACGACATGGTGTAGACAGCAAGTCTGTAGATTAGGAAGTTTAGCTTTGATCACTCAATAAAATATCAGAGACTATCAATCGACCCTGATTAGTTCATGTTTTTTAATCGTAAAGCTAATTGACGACCGTTGCACTACATGCCTGGCTGACACAAGGGGGCAGTAGAATATTAACCAGGATGAAAAGAAAAAAACACATTTTGTTAAATGAATCTTTGATTCTTGGAGACTAAACCTTTGTCAGAGCACATGTATTGCTTAACAAGCAAATCACATTCTGACCCATTCTTACATGAACAGGAATAAACATGTCGGGGCATATCCTTTAATTAAAAAGTTATAGTTTATGGCAAATTGATAAAACAAACTCAAAGTCTCAAACACTTTTCATCATTTGGCAGATAATGTCAAAACCTTAAACATTTTATTGAACTCTCTATATTATAAAATACAATCGCAGCTGACAGACATCATATTGTGTCAAGAGTCAGGTTACGTTGCCAGACTGTGAGGGTTAGAAATATAGAAGATAAACCCAGGAACCAGAAAAACCAAGCCTTTGATTACCAAGTCATAAAAACACACAATTATAAACTTAGTTTGGGACATGTTTGACAAGACAGACAGACCCCACAGTTTCATGATGTGTTATGAGCCAGGTTAGTTTGCTAGACTGTTAGGGTTAGAAACATAGACGATAAGCCCAGGAACCAGAAAAAACAATCATTTGATTAAGAAGTCATAAAAACACACAATTATAAACTTTCTTTGGGACATCTTTATAAGGAAGACATTCCGAGGTTTCATGCTGTGTTCTGAGACAGACACCCGCTGTTAGTCCAGCAGGAAGAAACCAACATTTTGTCAGGTGGTGTGGGTGTCAGATAGACAGGACATGACCAGGCACCAGAACAAAAACTTTTATAAAAACTTTTAAACTTGCTCTTAGAAGAACCATCACACGCATAACACATTTAATCTCTATCTCTCTCTCTCTCTAATATACAAGTCACCCGCATCCGACTGTTTTCACACCATGTTGGCTTGTTAAAAGACATGGTGTGAAAACATCGTCTTGGTTTGGGGATGGGAGGTGTGCTCAGGTACTGAGGGAACAAAGAAACCCACAACATTAGCCGGTAGTTCATTTCTATTTGAACAACTGACTGCAATGCCTCACCCTACAAACACAGGTAAGTTCTTTTAAAAAACTTAAAAAGCTGACTATTTTACCTCATTTAATTTAAACACTATTTATCTATTTTATCTATCATCAGTGCTTCTTAATTCTTTAACTAATTTTGTATCGTTTCATTCATAGAGATTATGGTCAAAGACCAAACACTGTCAAACCTACTCAGGCAAGTTCTTTTTAAAACTTACACACTCAACCTGACTATTTTATCTCATTTCATTTAAACATTATTTATTTATTTTATTAAACATCAGGGCTTCTATTTTCTTTTAACTCATCTTTTATTGCTTTCATTCACAGGAGGTCAAAGACCAAGCATTCTCAAACCAATTTCCTTATCTCTTCTGCTGTGAAGGGGGGTGTGAGGCAGCGAGGTCTGGACATTGTAAAATTTTTACTGATCAACAACATAGGGCCATAAATGTACACACGATGCACGATCAAAGAGGTCATAATCATAAAACACAGCAGGGGGTCATAAATTAGGGGTAATAAATCACGTTTTGACACACGGTGTATCATATTTTCTTCTCACGCATCTTCGAAGTAGACTTAACGTTACATATATTAAAACCATACCCAAGTTAAAGACGCTTGTTAATGTCTGTGTTACATGTGACCTGTCATTTTATCGATAAGTATTGCAAATGCGCACATCACAACATGAAATACACATCACAGTAATGTACCTTACGTATGTTAACATGTACTACAAAGCATTGTTCACTGCATGCATAGATACATATAGTAATGTAAATAAACATATTTACTTAAGTAACTAAACATAATGTATATATTTAAATTGTCCATTAGTACTGTTGATGAATTCAGGAAAAACTTGAGTTGAATAAAACAGCGAGTTAACACATGTGCAACTACCTCCACATTTAAATGCAGTATTGAGAACAAATCACAGATGTCACTTGAATCTTGTTTGACTGTTACAGGGAACCATGAGCACAGTACTTAAAATCATGAAGGTGGCAACGGTGGTCAGCTGCGAGATGGTAGTAGGATGTGGGGTTCAACGCCAGTAGAGACAAGATCATTTGTTACAACAATAAATTAAAATAAAGCTTTGATTTATGTGATGTTTACTTGTATATGTATTAATAATTATTAAATTCATTTATTTTCTTACATCAAATTCACATATTTTGTATTCATGTTTATTCTATAGTTTTCTGTATTACATTACTTCATGCATTATGTCATTGCTTCACTGAAAACGTATGCATTCAAATTTTTGTAGTCTGTATTAATGCATAGATGGCAAATGGCAATACAATTACATTTATGAGCCTATTTTAATGCAATATATAATTTTCAGGAAAAAAAAAAGAATAAGTATTGGTCAGCACTTATCAATAATATTGTGCACAAGTGTAGGTGTCAGCTAGCAATGCATTTCTAGGGTACACTTAATTTATAAGCAATAATACTTATATTCCTTTACAATAAAATCAGCAGTGCTCTCATAAGGCGAGATCGTCGAGCAGCTGCCCGACGTCTCCTTTGTGAAGGCATTACAAACATGTTGCAAATGCTGGGAAAACTCATGAAAGGTAAAATTAGCATTACTGATGTTAATAATGCACCTGTCTCTCAGAACTTAAGTTGTTGCGCTTGTTATTAAGTCGCATGGTTAATCTCTGGCCCATGTACACTCCAGTACAGTAGGTGGGGGATATGCATCACAAACGTAATTTGCTCTTCGCCATTAAAAAGGAGAAGAAGATCATCAATATGGCAGACAACGGCTGATCGCATACATACTACACCCTTTCACACAAAACAGTACGTACCCATTTTGCCCCGTTGAGTACGTACCTACTCAAATTGAGTACCTACTCATTGAGTATGCGATTTGGGACGCATCGAGGGTATTGCGAAGCACCGGATATTAAGTCACTGATATGCGACAATACAAGGTAGACAAGGGACGGGCCATTATTCTAAATAGGAATTTCTCTGGATTTGCACATTCTTGGGAACATTTGGGATAATGTAAGTACACAACTGCATGAAATATATCACATTATGCATGTGATTTTTGGATATTTCATAACAAAATTCTTCCATATTGTGGCTTTAAAGGCCACGTTCCCCTCGATCGCATTTTTCAACCTTTATTGTGTAATGTTGCTGTTAGATCATAAATAATACCTGCAAAATGATAAAGCTCAAAGTTCAGTGCCAAGTGAGATATTGTCTAACAGAATTCGCTTTTCAAGGACTACAGCCCTGTACTTCCCGGGTACATGATGTCACTATTCCGAGTGCCTTTAATAACCTCCGCACAAAGGAATACGCAAAAAAATGGGCGAGGCTTTCCTTAGAGAAGTGGAAGAGCCGCTGGAGTAGTGTTTGATTATCATGGATTGTAAAAATTTGACTGAGCTACGCGCTAAACTACTTTCACTTTCATCACAGTCCTACAGCTGGTAATAAGAATTCAGCTACACACATTCTAAGATAACCAACGGTCAAATAACACACTCTAAGCGGGGAACCAATCACGACAGACCGGGTCAGTTTTACCAGTCAGAGAGTTTCGGAAGGAGGGACTTTATATAGACCGGAAGCAATCCCGTCGTTTTGTGAGAAGAGGGACAGCGGTTAACAATAGACGTGAAATACAAAGACTGGCTCCTTTAAGGTTACAAATACATATTTCTGCAATCATTCCCAAAGTAGTCTCTCAAAATGAATTAAAACCAGAATCTCAGTTTCGGTCCTCAGTAAAGAGAATGTGTGCAAGTAATCTGTAAATTTATTTCAAAATGTTTACACTTTTAAATGTAATTAAACCACAGGGACACAAAAAAGGTGTCACGTCATTGACCTGATTTCAATTAAATTTTTCAATTCAAGTTTATTTATATAGCCCTTTTCACAATGTGCATTGTTCCAAAGCAGCTTTACAGGAGCAAATAAGAAAAACAAAAACACAGCACAGTGCATGGTGTTTATAGAACAAGCAAGATCATTCTAATAAATAATTTTCGAAAAAATAAATAATTAAATAAATGCAGTCTCCCTGTGAGCAAGCCAACACTGCCCTGCTTTGGCGAGGAACCCAAACTCCAATGATTGTTTAATGGAGAAAAAAAAACGTCATAGCTTCACTCAGTGACCCCGACCAAAAGCCACCGAGCAAACATCCACGAAGAAGAGGGAGAGCCCACCACACGCGAAAAAGTCCCACTCGCCGAAACTGTGCGGGTCCAACCCGGTCCCACTCCGCGATCGACCCAAGACAACTCAACTCAACTCAACTTTATTTATATAGCGCTTTTTACAATTTTCATTGTTACAAAGCAGCTGTACAATGAGACGCATTGAATACAAGAAAAACAACTAAAGTCATATACCTGTAAAAACAAGAAAAAGCAGAAAACAACAAAAGACAGACATACAAATGCTCCACACACACAATATGCATACACACATTGACATAGACGCACACACGCAAACACACTCGCACACACGCACAGTGAAAGCACACATTTGAGATAAAGGAGAGAGAACCACAGGTCAAATATTAAACTGACTATAAATTCTTATATGCAATATTAATTATGTCTAACTTCTAAATTCTAAAGCAGCCCCCCCGGCTGTATAATAACAACAGAGGAACAACCATGGACAAAAGTAATGGCATAATGTAACTTTATTCCTCTGCTGTCCGACATCGACCACAAAACAAGACCCACAAAGCCCCAACAAGAATCCCCCAACCACAACCAACAAGTCCCCCCACTCCCCACAAACACTCACTCAGCAACCTTCAATCAGGGCCACTGAATGCAGCTATAACCTCAAACTGCTGTCATGTGATGTAAGTTTAGCATTAAATACCAAGTATTGTAACTTTAGCATTACTGTGACAAGTAGTCCGTCTTTGCTCTTAGTTGGGGATGGAATTTCCTGAGCTGGGATGGTCAGATGGTCGCCTTTATCTTGGGTGGTGATGGAATTGCCAGAGATGGAACTGGGATGGTCAGTCAGTCCGCAGGCTTTCGTAGGAGGATGGCACAGGATTTTCAGATGTAGCTGGCGTAATCTCTAGTTGGGGATGGGCATATGACGTCCATTTGGGCCTGGCGGAATCTCTCCCTACCTCGGGATGAGCATCACGGGGATGAGCATCCCGAGGTGGAGGCAGAAAGAGAATAATTAGCATAGCCGCTGTTCATTTACTATGCATTAGTGAAAGCTTGGCTGAAAATATGTGTCTTTAATCTAGATTCAAATTGGGAGAGTGTGTCTGACCCTCGAATAGTATCGTGAAGGCTATTCCAGAGTTTAGGTGCTGCATATGAGAAAGCTCTGCCCCCTTTGGTGGATGTAGTTATTCTAGGTGTTATCAAAAGTCCTGAGTTTTGAGATCTTAGAGAGCGTGATGGGTTGTAATGTGATAGAAGCTCTGTTAAGTAGGTAGGGGCTAGACCGTTTAGGGCTTTATAAGTAATTAAAAGAATTTTAAAGTCAATACGATACTTAATGGGTAACCAGTGAAGGGATGATAAAATTGGGGTTATGTGATCGTATTTTCTTGACCTGGTTAGAACTCTGGCAGCTGCATTCTGAACTAACTGTAGTTTGAAGATGTAGGACAACCACTAAGTAGAGCATTACAGTAGTCAACTCTTGAGGTCACAAGTGCATGAATAAGCTTTTCTGCGTCAACAACACATAAAATATTTTGTAATTTGGCAAGATTTCTAAGGTGGAATTACAAATGCTGCACTAAGGTCCTGTAGCACTGGAAGACATAAACTTGGACGATGTGAAGGATTTTTCTGAAGACTAACTGACACTTGTTTTTTGCATCCCAATGGGGCAGTAGGATAAAGAGATGTATGAACAACCTGTTGTTGTTTATATCCAAAGTTCACGAATACGTAGAAACTCAGTGGTGTGTCTTATTAAAACACAGGAGGAAAACACCAGTCCTTTTTCTTTATTACACTTCAGTATTTCAGTTGGATCAATTGCAGATGCTCATTCACATTACATAAAACAATCCTCAGTAGATAAACAGGCAATCACAATTAAGCAGGATAATCAAGAAGAGGGCAATGCACAGGATGGTTTTGTGTCACTACAAATCATTACATAAAAAATTAGAACAATTCCATATAAGTACATACAAAAACAACACATCTAAATCACGTCGATGCTTCATTTCACACACACCTACTCGACTGCTTCACACTTTGATTCAAAGGTTTAAAAATGCGCTGTCATGACTTGTTACTGCTACAGATGTACTATAATCATGTGCAGGCACCTACATTTATTTACTTACAAATAGGAAAAATGTCGACATCCACAATAGAAAATGTTATTTTTATTATATTATATATTTATTATATTATTAATCAAGAGGTATGCAACGAAACAGATTGTTGCAATGTAGTTATTATACTGATTTATTAATTTACTGATCTACCCATTCATTCATTCATCAATTTATTAATTTATCCATTATTGATTCTAAAATGAATGTTGGTCTAGTGTGAAACATTTTAGACACAGTGCACTTTCGCCAGCAGAGGTCATAGTCGAGCTCTGATTCGAAAAGCTTAGAGTAATGATCCTTTTTCAGATACAAATTTGTTGAACAAATGGTGGTACAGAAAGCTTCTCTTTGCCATGAAGTCATCATAGTTGGGTAAACTTCTATAGCGGTGACTCGGAGACAACCACAAATATATTTTTTGCATTCTCATTTGCTCAACGATAGTGTTTTCACTAGGCCTACTTTCAACAAAATAAAAGTCTGGCACGGGCAGTTAAAAGAGAGAATGGTGTCAAATTTACCGTGACTGCCATATACGCTGTATAAGAAACACCCTCGCATTAGAGCGTTAAAGTCCCTGTGAACCGGAAGTTGCGATAGTTTTCCGTATTTTGACAAATTTGCGAATGAAAAGGGATTTCTAATTAGAAAAAGAGTGGGCAACGCTTTTGTCTTTCGCTGCGATTTGATTAGATGTATAAAAACAGCCGTTGCATTTTGAAATGGAACTGGCATTAGACTGACGGTTGAAGGGGAGGAGAACACGTCAGTTATGGATAGTCATTACAGGAAGGAAGTGCATTTTCAGATTTTGACTAAAGACTATGAGGGCAAACGACTTTTAAAAAGAGAATGATGCACATTGACAAACTATTTACAATAAACACTACAATATTTAATGAAAAAATAGGCATTGTAATTTTTTAGTTCACTGGGACTTCAACAGTTTTTTTGTAATTTGATGCAAAAAATTTATTTTTCTTTTACAATGCTGATGACCATTGAACATCATCACAGTCTTGTGAACAAATTAGGTCGGTAACACTTTAGAATACTAATCCATTAATAATGAATAACTACTAGGAACAAATGAGTAAATCAATATCAAGGATCTAGTAATTACTGTTAAATAACAAGAAACTCTGATTAACAAGCTAGTAAGTAATAGCACACAGATTAACATGGTAGTTAATAACTAATCAATAACTACTATTTTTTCTTACTTCCCAGAGAGAAAGTTTCATAATTTTTGCTAAACTAAACAATAACTAAACAATAATTGCCTGTGTGTTTTAGGTGCATATGATGGGCACATGTTTGGCATAATAAACGATTTTGGAGTCCATATGATATGCAAGTAGTTTTGCCTACATTTAGTAAGTCCCTTTCCACACAACTAATCCTACCCATTTTGTATCATACACATAACAAACAAACTTGTGTAGATATGCAGTAGTGGGAGATCAAGTCTGCATATTTGTGTATTAGTTTACAGTAGCAGTTACAATTTTACTGTAGTGCCAGTCATTTGTCCAACATTAGTTATTGCTTAGTTTAGCATAAATTATGAAACTTTCTCAGTAGTTCTCTGGGAAGTATGAAAAAAAAAGTAGTTATTGGTTATTTATGAGTGAACTACCACGTTAATCTGTGTGCTATTACTTACTAGTTGTTAATCAGAGTTTCTGGTTAATAAATAGTAGTTACTAGATTCTTGATATTTAAAGGGGTGGTAACGGAAGCAGTTTCTGCCAATCTTATGTTAACCTTGAGTACCTGTAGAGTAGTACTGCGTTCTTCATATCTCGGAAAAGTCTTTATAGTTCTCACATTTAAGGAAGACACAGCTTAACGATTGTTTCCGAAAAAAGCAGAGCTCCCGTGGGCGTGTCTTGGGCGGAGCTAAAGACGAGTACGTACAGCCTTTGCGTAACAGTCCGCCAGCTGTTGCATGGATGTAAATACTGCACAAATAAGTTTTGTTGTTGTTGTTATACAGTTAACTATGGCTTACAGTGTGATCGAGCCATACATATATGATCCTGGATCGGACCCCGAGTCTGTAGTAGAACAAGAACCACAGCAACAACGACTACAGATGGATGTCTCTATATGGTACCTATCATTATTACTCGTTAGCTTTGCCATTTTACATTCGCAATATGTATCATTTATACCTTAAAACATTAAGAGAATTTACTGTATCGTTGACATTGGTCATGTATCGCTTGTGAAAGCTCAAAGTTTACAACCCTATGAAATCCTGTGTCATACCACTATACATTTCTAACATTTAAAAAAGCCATAATTTCAAATAAATTAAAATATCATAGAAAGTAACGCTTTTTATTTTCTCTTTTAAAACACTGAAATGGCAAACTGGGGATAACCCAAAATGTTCGTGCTGTTTACATTAAATGCACTTATGCACCGATTGCAAACAAAACTTACAGGCTGTGTTTCAGACTCCAGAACTTCATTTTGTTTGCACCACTCCAACATTCAGTTGCAAACGACTTAAATCCAGATTAAAACTGGGACTTTTTTGAGAAACAATCGTTTTCGAAATGACGTTCAAAAAAAAAGTATTTTCGCAACTCCGTTACTGTCCGGGAAAAACAAACTGCATCCACTGTTGTCTTACCTCCAGGTTCTTAGGTAAGCTAAACAACAATTTCTGACGACTTTTTGGCATTGCAGATTCTTGGTTTAATACAAATTGAAAAATCCTTCACAGCAGCACTTGCCACAACTCCTACACGAGTGAAACACGGTTATGGTTCGCACGTGGGCGTTCTCCTCGCTTTCGCTGGGTGATGACGTATGGTCGCACTATTTCTCTTGCTGGGTTACGCAAAGGTGTTCCTTTGCCGGGAGAGAATTATCCAATAAGGGACCAAAAAAGTTGTTGCACAACGATTTTTTTAATTTGAAAAAAACTTTCCGAAACCTGTACGAACACTGGTGGAGTGTATCGAGCACAGAAATACTACGTAATACATTCAAACTCGTTTTTTGACAAGTTGATCATGTTAAGCCTGAGAAGACAGCACGTTTAACATTGTAAAGAAGTCAGACTGCATGACACACCTTTGCACCACCCCTTTAATTACTAATTTGTTCCTGTGTAGTTATTCATTAATAATGGATTAGTATTCTAAAGTGTTTTATAGACCTACTTATAGACCTAAAGCAAAGTACTATGGGTAATGCAGTGCAGCATATAGTGTATAATGGAATGTAGGGACAAAGAGTATAGATACCAAGAGCAAAACTCTGGTGCTTTTTGGGGAACTGCTGGCGCTTTGGTAGTGCAGCCGCCATTTTGGGGTGAAAATGCCAGCTGGACAATAGCACATACATACAGAATAGCGCAATAGAAAATTATCAAATTATGTCCTCAGTAAATTTTGTATTGTCTTATATATGTTTATGTTATCAGTTGTGGAATCCAACCATTTAGCCTGCTTTTTTGAGTATTACCATTTTATGCAACTTTACACATTTAGTATTACTATTCTTAGTTACTTTTTCTTCAACTAGGTCTGAAATATATATTGCATGTTTTAATCCCCTGGAAGACACTACAAACATTATGATCTTATAGCACCATGCTAAAAAATATATATTAATAATTGAATGGTAATAATGTTAAATCCTATTGGAATAATACCAAAAGCACAATAGAAAAAGTAATTTTGTAATGGTTTTAATGAAAAAAGCTAATGGGTCATAATGGAAGCCATAAGAATTTCTGTGATGGTATCTATTGGGTTTCTATTGTTTTTAGCAAGGATACTTACTGCTAAAAAAACAATAGAAACCCAATGCTAATGGTTTCCATTAAAATGAAAGTGTGAAAGTGACCTATTTGTCAGGTATGGTGACCCATACCCGAAATGTGAGCGTTTAACCCATCCAGAGAGTAGTTAACACAGCAGCTATCACTCCAGTGCCCGGGGAGCAAGTATAGGGGTAAGGTGCCTTGCTCAAGGGCACCTCAGTCGTTACCCGCCAGCCCTGAGAATCGAACCGGCAACATTCTGGTCACGAGTCTGACTCTACAACCATTATGTCACAACTGCCAAATAGGCCTATCATTGTGAACCATTAGCATTTTCCACTAAAATTTGGGTATTTGACAGATTATTATGCAAATTTAGGAAAAAAACAATCAAAAAAATCTCTTATACCATTTTATATTATAAACATAAACATAAATATACAAAATATAAAATAATGTAATTTTTGCAGTTTGTTATCTAAATCTTGCTATGTCACATGATTTATTCGTCAAGTACCCATTTAGTGTTCAACATTGCCAATTTTCTGATGCATGTCCTTAATTTGTTGGTATTAATAAAGTGTTAACTCTGCAAATACTTGATAACTCACATGGATTCAAGAGAGCAAAGGTTTTGTCATCATGTATTGTCATCATTCAGGTTGGATTTCAGCTTTAATTTATTTTAAAGCAGCTGATATTGCCATCTAGACAGCAAAAACCTATTGCACTGCCGAGTCACTTTTACCCCAAAATGGCAGAAACTGAGGGCTGCTACTGGGCGTGAGTGTTGCATTGGAACGTTCTATTGAGTTTCCCCTCTTGGTATTCTATACTCTTTGATAGGGATATAAATACAGTGTTCTTGGAATTATGGAGAGTGTAGTACTGAGGGAAAAGTAAGAATAAAAACTAAATTCACAACAGCCATTCAACAGTATTAAAAGTCAAGTCACAAATGGAATTTTTCATTTAAAAAATCTAGATTAATAAATTGCTGAATTAAAATCAGTTAATAATGGGGTGGTTTCCCGTACAGGGTTTAAGACTAGTCCCAAGTCTAAAATAAATGTTAGAGCTGAAAACAGCTTGCACTGACACATCTTAAAATACATCAGTGTCAATATTTTGTCTCAGAATACACACAAGTAGTGTTTTTTTTAATACATGTTTGTAAAAAACACTTAAATGTCTTAATTTAAAGGCCTTGTCCTAGCTAAATCTAAACCCTGTCTGGGAAACCGCCCTAAAATGTAATAAAATGAGCCAGTAACAGTGTCAAAATATGACAATATGGTCAAGATTCAGAACCATGTTTCAGATATATTATCTATAAAAATTTAAGTATGAAACAAAATTGAAAATGAATAGCAAAACAATTCTAGTTCACAGATGAATTTAGATTTTTACCAACAGTTGCTACAAATAATCTTTTGATCATCAATGCAATCCTTGACTTTTGCCCTGAGAACAAAAGAAAGTTTAGTAAATACTTAGATGAATGCATAATTCAAATAAAATCTTGAGAAGTAACTTACTGATGAACTACTCTGCATTTGTAACTAACTGATTTGAGAGGACCAGAACTCAGGATTGTTTTAAGATTCTCCAGTGACTCATCAGAACATGTTGTTCTGCAACCAAAATGGACCTGTTAACTGTTTTCCATGCCCATTCAACATTTATAGCAAATATTTTTGATTCTCTTATACAACAACAAAGTTGATGAGAATGACAAAGGGCAACATACTGTACCTGTCTGTTTCCTTGTTGACAAGAAGAACAGTAAGGCTCTCCATTATGGCAGGATCAAAGTTCTTCACCTCAATACTTGCAAATGTACTGGAAGAATAGGACACAGGAAAATAGTTATACTAAAAACTATTTTGCTTCTTTTTATAAAGGTGTACTCAGTTTTACAACCTGGTATCATAGGAAATACGTACCTCTGTACACTTTGCAGCACCACATAATATGTACCATTAGCACTTTTTGAATGAACAGCATACGTAGCCGTATCTTCCTATTATGTGTTGTGTTTTATATTGTTTAATATACAAACTATTAGGTTTAGGGACGGGGTCGGGTTACGTGCTCAAATACATCTAAATTGTATGTACGAAATAATAACACAAAAGTACACAAAATATGACGTCTGATTAAATTCTAAATCATTTCACCCCAAATAATATAATATGGTGTTTTTAACGTTACTGTTGTTGGAAATTGGCAATTTTTGTCAATATTTTATTATATCTTTTAATGTGACAACACATAATGTGAAATAACACTTTGCTGCAATATAAAGTAGTGAGTGTACAGCTTGTATAACATTCTACATTTACTGTCCCCTCAAAATAACTCAACACACAGCCATTAATGTCTATACCGCTGGCAACAAAAGTCAGTACACCCCTAAGTTAAATTGTCCAAATTTGGCCCATTTAGCCATTTCCCCTCCTCGATGTCATGTGATTCGTTAGTGTTACAAGGTCTCAGGTGTGAATGGGGAGCAGGTGTATTCAATTTGGTGTTATCGCTCTCACTCTCTCATACTGGTCACTGGAAGTTCAACATGAAACCTCATGGCAAAGAACTCTCTGAGGATCTGAAAAAAAACAATTGTTGCTATACATAAAGATGGCCTAGGCAATAAGAAGATTGCCAAGACCTTGAAACTGAGCTGCAGCATGGTGGCCAACACCATACAGCGGTTTAACAGGACAGGTTTCACTCAGAACAGGCCTCGCCATGGCCGACCAAAGAAGTTGAGTGCACATGCTCAGCGTCATATCCAGAGGTTTTCTTTGGGAGATGGACGTAAGTGTGTCTTGCCTACACGGTCTGGGGCTGCATGAGTGCTGCCGGCACCGGGAGGCTACAGTTCATTGAGGGAACCATGAATGCCAACATGTACTGTGACATACTGAAGCAGGGCATGATCCCCTCCCTTCGGAGACTGGGCCGCAGGGCAGTATTCCAACATGATAAAGACCCCAAACACACCCTCAAGACGACCACTGCCTTGCTAAAGAAGCTGAGGGTAAAGACCTAAACCCTATTGAGCATCTGTGGGGCATCCTCAAACTGAAGGTCTCTAATATCCACCAGCTCCGTGATGTCGTCATGAAGGAGTAGAAGAGAAATCCATTGGCAATCTGTGAAGCTCTGGTGAACTCCATGCCCAAGAGGGTTAAGGCAGTGCTGGAAAATAATAGTGGCCACACAAAATATTGACACTTTGGGCCAAATGTGTACATTTTCACTTAGGGGTGTACTCACTTTTGTTGCCAGCTGTTTAGACATTAATGGCTGTGTGTTGAGTTATTTTGAGGGGACAACAAATTTACACTGTTATACAGGCTGTACACTCACTACTTTACACTGTAGCAACATGTAATTTCTTCAGTATTGTCACATGAATAGATATAATAAAATACTTACAAAAATGTGAGGGGTGTACTCACTTCTGTGAGATACTGTATTTCCAACGAGATCAGGTTGGTTTTCTATGTTTCTCTGGGCCTAGCAGTTGCCGAGCACTGGGACAGAGTGGCTATAACAGTCATATCAAACCAATAGTATTCATTCACTGACATATGTCATTTACACTCTAATTAGCAGATCAGTGTCTGATGATAATGACAATTCTAAGGAGAGGTGAGTACTGTTTAAATGCGATCCTGGACCACAAAACCAGTCTTAAGTAGCACTGTAATATTTGTGGAAAAAGCCAACAAAACATTGTATGGGTCAAAAGTATCGTTTTTTCTTTTATGCCAAAATTAATTTGGATGTTTAGTACAGATCATATTTATAGATTCTAGATTCACATGATATTTAGTAAATGTCCTACCGTAAATATATAAAACTATTTTTGTGAGTAGATGCAGCAAGATCGCTAACAAAAATGGCCAGAAACATGCCTACAAACTTCACTTGCAGCTGTCCGCTCTTTGGGAATTACCCACTCAAGTTTGTAAAGCTTAGAATTTCAGAGGCTCTCCTCTCCGCTGGTTCAAATCCTACCTCTCCGGCAGATCCTTCAGGGTGTCATGGAGGGGCTCGCTGTCCACTGCTCACCACATGATCACTGGGTTCCCTCAGGGATCGGTGCTTGGACCGCTGCTAGTTTCTATCTACACGACATCATTGGGACCCATCATACAGGCACATGGTTTCTCGTATCACTGTTATGCTGACGATACCCAGATCTACATCTCGTTTCACCCAGATGATACCACTGTAGCAGCTCGCATTACAGCCTGCCTCGGGGACATCTCAGCTTGGATGAAAGCGCATCACCTCCAACTGAACCCTGCCAAGACAGAACTACTCGTGTTTCCGGCACACCCCACGGTGCAACATGATCTCACCATCCATCTTGGCAATACCACAGCACTCCTTTCAAAACAACCAGGAACCTCGGAGTCATATTTGATGAACAGCTGTCCTTCAATGATCACATTCCAAAGACAACGCGGTCATGTCGATATGCCTTATTCAACATTAGAAAGGTTAGACCCTATCTCACTGAGCACACGGCACAACTCCTTGTCCAGGCCCTGGTGATCTCAAGGTTGGACTACCTCAATGCTCTCCTTGCTGGTCTTCATGCAAAGGCTATCAAACCACTCCAGCTGGTTCAAAACGCAGCAGCACGCCTCGTCTTCCAACAGCCTAAAAGGGCTCATGTGACCCCCTTTTCATCTCTCTCCATTGGCTACCGGTCGATTCCCCGTATCAGATTCAAGTCACTAATACTTGCCTACAGGACTATCACTGGATCTGCACCGGCTTACTTTCACTCCCTTCCTGCACTCCTACACCCCATCAAGATCCCTGCATTCAGCAAACCAGAGGCGTCTTGTATTGCCTTCCCATTAGGGCAGTAAATCGCTTTCCCGCTCGTTCTCATTCACAACTCCTTCATGGTGGTCAGTCCGGTCATACACATCTTTCACAACATCTTTCACAACATTAAAAAAACTACTTGTGACGGAGTGGTATGGAGACGGGTTCTAAATGTCCTAATTATAGTCGACTACGCCACCCTGGTAACAGGGAAAAGAAAAGGAAAGAGAACCCACAAAAAGGGGGCACACAGGTTCAATAGGGCAAACAAGGGACACAAGACGTGGATGTCTAGATAAATATACATTTTATTAAATGTGGGAATAAATATTTAAAAGGAAGGATAGTTGGGCAACATTCACTGCCAATCGTTCCCAACTCCACCCTTACACACACCCACGCTAAGGAGCACAAGGTCACCAGGAGTAGGTAGCCAGCCGCAAGCCTCCAATTTAGATAGCGCACACACACAACACCCAGGTGCAAAAGTCTCACTGCACCCACAATGGAAGAAATGGTCCTGCACTGCACTCTGTGATTAAGAACCTCACCACACGGGCTAAAACTGGCTAACCTCCTGACCTTGGATCCTATAACAAAAAAAGAAAGAAATTTAACAATCCTAAATTACCAAAATTAACAAAGGATGAAGACAAACAAAACTTCCAGCTCGTACAACGAGGGTTCAAGTTACTTACTACCTCCCAAATCGTAATTGGGACTGGAGGTAATCATCCAAAAATGAATCACTTTATACAAATGCATCAATAAACAAAACATAACAATAAATAAAATGAACAAAAACAAACGCTACACCGAGCCAATGTCCATGACACCAGTGCCCCTAAGGCGGTGGACATGCGAACAAGGTACAAAGGGCTCACTCGCACAGCACGAGCTGAAGCAAGTACCAGGTTTAGCACCGTACAGGGGAGCCACACAGTACCAATGTCGTATCACTGGTAGCCAAGACAGCGTGGAAGTAGAGAATCAAATAAAGGCAAAACAGCAGAGTAGCCACGTGGTCAGCGTTTTAGCTCCACAGGACTGTTGAAACCCTTCTATGTGGTCATAACCTAATAAGTATAAAACAAGAAAAATCATTAAACAAGAAAACACATTAGTATGGAACTCTATCATCTTGCCTACCAAGCGCCGCAGCTCACGCCATTCCAGACCGGCCCTCAGCCAGCAACGTGACATAAAACGCCCCAACTAAAGAAATAACAAACCATAAGGTACTAAATTATTTCTTAAATAACTTAAAATAAGCCACATACCCAAAGAGATAGGCAACCTGGACCCAGCCACAGAACGCACAGCAGTTCCTGCTAACAGTAAATGTAATCAACACCCATCCTTAATCCTTAAAGGCAGACCATAGACAGCGCTTCCTACCTGACGACAACAGCTGATGGTGTCATCGGAAAAAGGCAGTGGCAACCATGACGCACATCCAAGTGGCAGAAGTTCGCTCATATATACCCACAACCTCAATCAGACCAAATGGCTTCAGCTGGCCACTCAGGGATCACGTGGTTCCCCCTTACCAACAGGAATCACAAAGTTCACCCTGCTACATACTTAAAACTAATTTCTTCTGTGAATACTTCACAGTTAAATGAAAAAAAAAAAACTAACCCTTTCTCTCAACAGGTAGTGCTCTAGCTTTTGTTGAAACTAGTAACTTTGTATTGGCACCTACTGTATTATTGCTCCTGTATGACATATTGCTTATTGCTCCCTAAACTCTTTGTAAGTCGCTTTGGATAAAAGCGTCTGCTAAATGACTAAATGTAAATGTAAACTTTAAAGGTGATTTCCTGATTATTTAGATTGTTTGCACCCTCAGATTCCAGAGTTTTAAATAGTTGTATCTATTTAAACCAAATACCAAATATTGGCCTATCCTATCAAACCATACATCAATGGAAAGCTTATTTATTCAGCTTTCAGATGATGTTTAAATCTACATTTTTACCCATAAGACTGGTTTTGTTGTCCGGGTCACAAATGTCCACAGAATCAACATCAATCCCCTTGGTATGATCTGTTGGTTATTATAAAATAAAACAAACATGTACCGATAAAGAGGTAGGGATGTTCCTGCAGGTAACACAAGAGTTTAAAGCTGGAAAAGTGAAACTTGACTCGCGCTCCGCTTTCAAACAATAACGGTGTCTCTTAAAATGCAATCTAAAGTATGCACCAACTGACATTAATGCTATCAAACTCGAAAGTAGCCAAAACAACTGCGTTACATGACGAAAAACGCGTCATCATTTTTAAAACCCTGCGTTTTCCTCATCCACACTGCAATGCGAAAACGGCATTTTCAAATTGATCCACTTTCGATTACATTTTCAAAAAGCTCAGTTTTTTTCGAAAAGGCCAAAGCGGATAGAAAAATATGTGTTTTCAAACTAAATCGCATTAGTGTGGACATGACACTAGCCCCATAATATATTTTTTATTTACTTTGAACTTCCCCTTATTTATTACTTAAATATATTTTAAAATGTTTAAAATTTAATTCTAAAATATATACAATTATGTATAAGGTTGTTAATTAATAATATTTGTCTTTAAAAAACAGAACAACATACTGGAAATGATGCATTGTATAGATAATGTGACATATAATATAAGTGGTACCGTACCTTCCTGGGTTGAAAGGAGTATCGATAGATCCATTGAGCATTACAGACACATTTCCACAGGCAGTAGAAGCAAACTGGAAAATAATCATCACAAATCATACAACTATATGAGGCCATTTACATACATTATGCTTAGTGACATATTAGTCATTGTCTAGACATTTCCTTCTGCTCACAATGATTATTTGTGTAAACACAAAACATTCAAAAATCATATTCATGTATTATTCAAATGTTAAAATTAACTGTTGTGTATTACACAACATTATGTACAGTCAGCAACAAAAACATTATATGTTGCTGTGTGTGAAAAAAGATTATCACAGTATATAAGAAACATAAATATTAAATACAATACTATTAAAATCACAAATAATTAACCATAATTTGATATTACAGCAATATTGTTCTTTAAAAGCAATGTATAGTATTTTTAAAGTTCCAAAAATGTAATCAAGTAATAATTTACAGATTTTCATGTAAAAAATTATGTAAAATTACAGGCGATAGTAGTAATTTAAAGTATCATTATATGGTGTTAAGGTCAATATGCATTTAAGGTATTTTAAAGGTCAATTACTTATTCTACAGACACAAATGTAAATATAGCTGCAAGCAGCAATTTCGGGGTCAAGCCCAGTAACGGACCATGCCAGAGTGCCCCCAGTGCCCAGCTGGCCTATAACTTTACAGGTCCTCTCAGAACAAGAGTTACATTTGTAAAACACAGGGAAAGGCAGTAAGAAATAACGAAAACTGTTTATAACTTTTGACAAGTAGGTGTAACAAAAATTTTATGAGGCAGACAAGATGTGCCAGTGATGATGCATACCAAGTTTCGTGTCAACCTAAATGGTAGTCAAAGGTGCCCCAGAACTGTTTGTTTTCCTAAATTCTTCAAAATATCTCACTTTGTGTTAAACAGAACAAAAAATGTATTTTCCTACTATGGTAGTGGATGAGCCATTTTCAGGAGAACTGAAAATGGCTAACATTCTGACAAATATCTTTCTTTGTGTTTAACAGAAAAAAGAAATGCATGTAAGTTTGAAACAACCTGAGGGTAAGTAAATGATGACAGAATTTAAATTTTTGAGTGAACTAGCCCTATAAGAATTTCAAGGCCATCGTCCTCCCACTCACCAATCTCCACAAAGGGAAGCCCAAGTCTCTGTCCTGGTCTCCCTTGGCAACACAATCATTTAAGGATCTCAAACAGATATTTTCATCAGCACCGCTGCTCCGTCATCCTGATCCATCCAGGCCCTTCATTGTCGAAGTAGAACCCTCTTCATCAGGGATAGGACTGGTGCTGTCAAAGAAGCAGGGGAATCCAGCCGTGCTCCATCTATGCGCCTTCTTCTACCACAAGCTCACTCCGGCGGAGAAGAACTACGACATTGGTAATCGAGAAATTCTCACCGTCAAGGTTGCATTAGAAGAATGTAGGCAGTGGATGTAGGGTGCACAACATCACTTTCCATCGTATTCACAGACCACAAAAACCTGCAGTACAGTATCTGCAAGAAGTTAAATGTTTGAAGTCCCGCCAAGTCCGATGGGCCATGTTTTTCACCCGTTTCCAGTTCAAAAATCGCATACCGACTTGGCTCCGAGAATTCCCATGTTTTTTTCTGAATGCATACTCCCGAAGAATTAGGATTCCCAGCCACAAGTTAAATTGCAGATACATTGATCCCTTTCCCAATATTTGTGAGATCAACCCAGTCACTGCTCAACCGACCTACCTCCTACCGCATTCACCCAGCCTTTCACGTCTCTTTATTGAAACCCTATCACTTACCCCAATCTGATCTGATCTCTCCACAGCACAGAGCCTTGCCAGCCAGAAGAACCCCCTCCTTCTCTGGAGAATGGAACCATCTACTCTGTCAAAGAGATCTTTGACTCTTGTCATCGTGGTGGCAAAATAGAATACCTCATTGACTGGGAGGGCTTTAGCCCGGGGGAATGCTCTTGGATATCCATAAACGACATCCTTGACCTGGCACTGCTTACCTCATTCCACCAATCTCATCCCAGCAAGCCAGCACCACATGGAAGAAGACGGCCATCACGATGGCGAGGTCCTGGGCCTCAGGAGCGGGCCTTAGAGGTCTGTACTGTCACAGATCTGCCAGGCTCCCTCACCATATAACCGTCACTCGAATTCTAATTGGACTCACCTGCACCTCATCACATTCATCACCAGCCCAGCATGTAAGCACATACATCCCCCTTAGTCAGCGTCTGGTCTCACAAGTGATACATTTCTCTTACCCGTGCTGTCACTTACCTTGTGTTCCTAGCCAGTGTGTTCGCATACCAGTTATATCCTACCTAATCTCTCCTCAAGTATATACATCAGTCCCCAAGATATTTCCACTCCAGCTCCACGACAAGTCTCTCTCCAGTTCCTTCACCAAATACAAGGACAGTATTATCATTCAGCAACTCATTGTTAATCTGTCAACTCCACTTACCTACTCTCCAGTTCTGTTGCCTGATAAATGAACATCCTGTTTACTTACCGTCTGTTTCCCGTGTTGATCTGTTACACTTACCTAGTGCCTAAACTTTGGAACAGTCTTCTATGTAATGACAGTTTAAATCTAGATCTAGACCCATCTATTTAGCATTGCCTAAACCTGATTTATCTTTAATTTCAATTCCTTTAAAGAGAATCCCTTCGAGCCCTTCAGATTTCTAGCTCCATATTAGTGCTTATGCTCTTCAGTTCTCCCCTCATTTTCTATAGGGTTCAGGTCAGGGAGCTGCGGTGACCATGGCAGAAGCTTGGTCTTGTGTTAAGTGACACATTTTGTTTTGATGTTTGTTTTTAGATTATTTTCCTGTTGGAAGATCCAAACTTGGCCCATTATATGACTCCTTGCAAGAGCACTCAAGCTTTCATTTTTTATCTGTTGATATTTGCTAGAATCCATGATGCCATCTACAGTATCTGAACAAGATATCCAGGATCGTCAGCAGAGAATTATGCCCAAAACATTAAAGATACAATAGTGTGTATAATTTTACACATGGGTTTTTTTCTCCTTGTGTAAACCAAACCCATCTTGAGTGTTTGCTGCTAAAAAAAACGTTTTTTTATTTAATTTGACCAAAGACCACGTCATGTTTGCTGGATATCTTGTTCAGATAGATGGCCTAATGGATTCTAGCAGTTTATTCACTTAACTGCTGTAACAATATTGCTCCAAAACATAAAACGTTCTAAGTGCAGATAAAAGTCTTTAATAAAGCAAAACGTGAACAATAATCCATGACGGGAAACAAGAACCAGAAAATATGACTAGGCTACCCATATTACTTACAATAATCAACAACTAAACACATGAAATACTGTGTTATAAATACACACAAGGATTCAAGACTAACAAAGCACACCTGATGACAATAAAACAAACTAATCAGAACAAGACTGTGGCAAGGGGGGCGTGGTCTAGCAGAGTCTGGAGAGAGAGAGACAGGAAATCGGCGGGAAATAAGTAGGTCAAAGGCTGATTGTAAACACCTGTCTGTAATTACAGTGATTGGTGGGAAGAGGATAAAAGCCAACACGAGGGGAGGTTCGAGAGAGCGAGTTGGACTGAGTGCGAGAAGGAAGCGGCAGTACGACAGAGAGCGGAACAGAGGAAGATTCTTATGTGCCAGGAGGCCGTAACTTATATATTATTTACTTTTACTTTGTGTTTGTGACGATTGATCCAATAAAGGAATATTCTCAGCCACGCCGATCCTATCTCCTTCCTTCCACCTACATGAACCTCGTTACATTGGTGCCGAAACCCGTGAAGGTTGGAGAACGCCGCCGCAGAAACCCGCCAGCTCACCGTTTCCGGAGGTCATCCATGCGCTCACTGGTCTTCACCAGGAGCAACATCAGGCCCTGCTGACGCTGCAGGGGGAGCAGGAGGACCGCTTCAAGAGGCTCCTCCAAGCGCAGACGATGACCGCGAGGTGTTCCGGAGCTCGATCACAAGCGGTGGGCAAACCGAGGGTATGCCAACAGTCACCAGCCCTTCGACTCCTGTGCTGCTCCACAAGATGGGTCTACAGGACGACCCGGAGGCCTTCATCGACCTGTTCGAGAGGTCCGCGGAGGTATCTGGATGGCCCCGTGAGAGCTGGTCTGCCCGACTAATTCCATTGTTATCTGGGGAGGCTCAGCTCGCGGCTCAATAGCTGCCAGTCCAGAACCTCCTAGATTACATGGACCTCCGAAAGGCGGTCCTCCAGCGGGGTCGGACGGACCCCGGAGCAGCAACGTCTGCGATTTCGGTCGCTGGAGCTCGGGGACGGTGACCAACCCTTTGTGTTCGCCCAACAGCTCCGGGATGCGTGCCGCAAATGGTTGCTGGATGAGGTCAGCAACGTCGACACGACCGTGGAGAAGGTGGTACTGGAGCAGTTCGTGGGACGGCTGCCCGCGGGGACTGCCCAGTGGGTCCACTGCCACCGGCCGACGTTGCTGACACAAGCAGTCCAGTTGGCGGAGGATCACATGGTGGCATGCCGTGGGGTCGGCGATTCTCGGATCTCTCGCCTCCCCTCTTGCCCTCTTTTGTTTCCCTCTCCTAGGTCTCGTCTGGTGCAGCAGACAGTGGCTCCTGTCCGGGGCGGCCCTGCAATCCGGTCCCTGCCGGACGCAAGGTCCGAACTCCGGCGGGGGGGAATGACCGGCGGGGCAGTGTCCTCCCATTTTCCTCCCCCTTCCTCTTCTCGCCAATCCTTTGGCCCGCTTCCGCCCACCGGGGGGCAGAGGGTAGGCCTGGGCCGGTCTGCTGGCGCTGCGGGGACCCGGACCACTTCATCAGGTCGTGTCCGGTTATGGAGGTTGGTGCGGTGATCTGGATCCCCGACGCCCCGCGGACCACCCTCGATCAGGCGGGGTGGTACCAAATACCTGTGAGTATTGAGGGGGGTACTTATCATGCCTTGGTGGATTCAGGCTGCAACCAAACCTCGATCCACCCAGGTGTGATTCAAGCTACGGCATTGGATACGAGCCGCAAGGTTAAGGTAAGGTGTGTGCACGGGGAGGTGGTGAGCTATCCCTTAGTCGCCCTGGTGATCAAATTTAGGGGAAAAAAGCATACAGTTGTGGTAGCTGTTAACTCACACCTCCGACATCCGATGATCTTGGGGACGAATTGGCCGGATTTTAGTGTGTTATTAGGGTATTTATGTGCGGGTGTCTCTGGGGATAAACATGAGCGGATAGGGGCGGTTGCGCAATTTGGGGAGGCAGAGCCGGGATCTTCGACGACAGATTCAGGGGAACGGAGCGCGATTGAGAGACGATTGATCCCCTGGATCAGTCGCGAGATGAATCACTTAAAAATGCGTTTGAGCAGGTCCGCATGATCGACGGGCAGTCTCTCCAACCGGCACAGCCGCTCACTTATCCATATTTTGCCATGATAAAGGACACAGGTTGTATCGAGTGACCCAAGACACTCAGTCAAAGAAGGATACAGCACAATTGGTCATTCCAAAGAGCCGCCGGGAAATGCTTTTTCAGGCGGCTCATGCTAATCCGATGGCAGGACACTTAGGGCATACCGCAACACTGAATCGCTTAACGGCCCGTTTCTTTTGGCCGGGCATCCACGATAATGTGCGCAGATGGTGTGCAGCATGTCGTGAATGCCAGTTGGTAAACCCACCGGCCACTCCAAAAGCACCATTGTGCCCTCTTCCTTTAATCCAGGTCCCCTTCGAACGAATTGGTATGGACCTGGTCGGGCCGTTAGAGCGTTCCGCACGAGGGCATCGCTTTGCATTGGTCATTGTGGACTATGCAACCCGATACCCCGAGGCAGTGGCGCTCCGCAATATTTCCGCTAAAAGCGTGGCGGACGCACTGTTCTCGTTGATCTCCCGCGTGGGAATCCCGAAAGAGATTCTCACGGATCAAGGCACGACGTTCATGTCACGGACAATCCGTGAACTATATGGGTTGTTGGGGGTGAAAACGATTCGGACCAGCGTCTATCACCCACAAACGGACGGACTGGTTGAACGTTTTAACCGTACTTTAAAAACCATGATCCGAAACTTCGTTCACGAGGACGCCAAAAATTGGGATAAATGGCTGGAGCCCTTGTTATTTGCCGTGCGCGAGGTTCCCCAAGCCTCCACAGGGTTTTCCCCCTTCGAGTTGCTCTATGGACGTCAGCCCCGTGGGGTGCTGGATGTCCTAAGAGAAACTTGGGAGGACGGACCTACCGCTAGTAAGAACGAAATTCAGTATGTAATGGACCTGAGAACAAAACTCCACACCTTGGGGCGGCTCTCTATGGAGAATTTGTTACAGGCTCAGGACAGACAAAGCCGGCAATATAATAAGGGCGCCAGACTACGTCAATTTACACCGGGAGAGAAAGTCCTCGTATTACTCCCAACATCCAGCTCAAAGTTACTCGCCAAGTGGCAAGGACCCTTTGTGGTTACACGACGAGTGGGGGATCTCAATTATGACCTCCTTAAAAAATGGAGTGAGGCGGACGCAGTGATGCTGGCGACGGTGGTAGGAAGGGAGGATGATCTCGGGCCAGAGGTGGGAAAGAAAACTCAACCGAACACTCTTTCCCCTGGGGGGGATCATCTTTCGCCATCCCAGATCACTGACGTTGCCAGGTTGCAGGCTCGTTTTGCCGATGTGTTCTCGCCTCTGCCTGGCCGCACTACACTCATAGAGCACCATATTGAGACCACACCGGGAGTGGTTGTACGTGGCCGGCCGTATCGTTTACCTGAACACAAGAAAAAAGTGGTTCAGGAAGAATTAGACGCTATGCTGGATATGGGAGTAATAGAGGAGTCCAACAGTGACTGGGCCAGCCCGATAGTTTTGGTTCCCAAAACCGACGGCTCGGTCCGGTTCTGTGTGGACTATCGCAAGGTGAATGCTGTGTCGAAGTTCGATGCATATCCAATGCCGCGGATTGACGAACTGCTTGATCGGCTAGGTGCGGCTCGCTTTTATTCGACGTTGGATTTGACAAAAGGATACTGGCAGATCCCCTTATCTCCTTTATCCAAGGAAAAAACAGCTTTCACTACGCCATTTGGATTACACCAATTTGTCACACTTCCGTTCGGCTTATTCGGTGCCCCAGCGACATTTCAGCGTCTCATGGACCGTATCCTACGTCCACATGCGGCATATGCCGCTGCTTACTTGGATGACATTGTCATTTATAGTAATGATTGGCAGCGGCATATGCAGCACCTAAATGCGGTCTTGAGTTCGCTGAGAGGAGCGGGACTCACGGCTAACCCGAAGAAGTGTGCAATTGGGCGAGTGGAGGTCAGGTATCTGGGCTTCCACTTGGGTCACGGGCAGGTGCGTCCCCAAATTGATAAGACAGCAGCAATTGCAACCTCCCCGAGACCCAAGACCAAAAAGGAGGTGAGGCAATTCCTGGGGTTGGCAGGTTATTACAGAAGGTTTGTGCCGGACCATTCGACCCTCACCAGCCCCCTGAAGGACCTCACTAAAAAGGAGGCACCAGATCCCGTCCAATGGTCGGAGCTGTGCCAGCAGGCTTTCACCCGAGTTAAGGCTGCTCTGTGCGGTGGCCCGCTATTGCACGCTCCTAATTTCTCTCTCCCCTTTCTTTTACAGACGGACGCATCGGACAGGGGGTTGGGAGCGGTCCTGTCCCAGGAGGTGGAGGGGGCAGAGCGGCCGGTGCTGTACATCAGTCGCAAGCTCTCGAGGAGAGAGACGATGTACAGCACCATTGAAAAGGAATGCCTAGCGATCCGGTGGGCCATTCTCACCCTCCGCTATTACCTCCTGGGGCGGGAGTTCACCCTCTGTTCGGACCACGCACCCCTCCAATGGCTCCACCGCATGAAGGATACCAACGCGCGGATCACCCGTTGGTATCTGGCATTACAACCCTTTAAGTTCCAGGTGGTCCACAGACCGGGGACCCAGATGGTAGTAGCCGACTTCCTCTCCAGGAGGGGGGGGGGGCTGCAGGCCGGATGGGGCCCCGGCCTGAGTCGGGCGGTGGGGGTATGTGGCAAGGGGGGCGTGGTCTAGCAGAGTCTGGAGAGAGAGAGACAGGAAATCGGCGGGAAATAAGTAGGTCAAAGGCTGATTGTAAACACCTGTCTGTAATTACAGTGATTGGTGGGAAGAGGATAAAAGCCAACACGAGGGGAGGTTCGAGAGAGCGAGTTGGACTGAGTGCGAGAAGGAAGCGGCAGTACGACAGAGAGCGGAACAGAGGAAGATTCTTATGTGCCAGGAGGCCGTAACTTATATATTATTTACTTTTACTTTGTGTTTGTGACGATTGATCCAATAAAGGAATATTCTCAGCCACACCGATCCTATCTCCTTCCTTCCACCTACACGAACCTCGTTACGAAGACAATCAAGGAAAACAAGACAACATGAACGAACTACAGTAACCATTAAACAAAAACACAAACCAAAACGTCTTGGCTACGTATGTAACCTCTGTTCCCTGATGGAGGGAACGAGACGCTGTGTCGAACTGACAGATGGGGTTTGACTTGAGAACCTATCATCTTCTGACTAGTTTTGAAAAGGCCAATGGAATTGGCGAATTCAATTTGCATGCCGGACTCCACCCCAGATATCCGGGTTTTCAAGGGAGAAGGCGTGCGGCATTCATTCACCTTTTGTGCTGAGGAGCCTGAGAGCATCTTTCGACTCCTGAAGCGGGCGGCAAGCGTTGTGGCATGAAGGACACAACGTCTGGTTCCCCCCATCAGGGAACAGAGGTTACCTACATAACCGAGACTTTCCCTTTCTATCGGTCTCTCGACGTTTTGTCGATCCGACAGATGGGGTTCCTATTGAAAATGCCACGCCGCTGTGTTCCCTCCCGCGCCTTTTTTTCACGTAGGCCTACGCCAGGAGAATGCAAGCTCAAACAGGTAGGAGGTTGAAAACGGCAACAGCACACTGACAGCGCAGTCTGGCGGTTTCACATTAACACGTCAGAGTTCGGTTCGATTGGGTGATGTGAAGGCTGTCATCTGAACCCTGGTGCGCAGCTGCGCACTGTACCCGAGTCCGCTTGTTACGGCCCATAACCAGTTTAAGGCTCGTTAACCTAGATAAGTCAAACAAAACCCACAGCTCATGACCATAGGTGAGAGTAGGAACGTAGATTGAGCGGTAAATCGAGAGCTTCGCCTTGCGGCTCAGCTCCTTCTTCACCACGACAGACCGGTACAGCGACCGCATTACTCCAGAAGCTGCACCGATCCGTCTGTCAATCTACCGTTCCATCCTTCCCTCACTCGTGAACAAGACCCCAAGATAGTTGAACTCCTCCACTTGAGGCAGGAGCTCTCCACCAACCTGAAGTGGGCAAGCCACCCTTTTCCGACTGAGAACCATGGCCTCGGATTTGGAGGTGCTGATTCTCATCCCAGCCGCTTCACACTAGGCTGCAAACCGTCCCAGTGCATGCTGAAGGTCCTGGTCTGATGGGGCCAGCACGACAACATCATCCGCAAAAAGCAGAGATGAAATCGTGTGGTCCCCAAACCCGACACCCTCCGGCCCCTGGCTGCGCCTAGAAATTCTGTCCATAAAAATTATGAACAGAACCGGCGACAAAGGGCAGCCCTGCCGGAGTCCAACATGCACCGGGAACAAGTCTGACTTACTGCCGGCAATGCGAACCAAGCTCCTGCTCCGGTCGTACAGGGACCGGATAGCCCTTAGCAAAGGGTCCCGAATCCCATACTCCCAGAGCACCCTCCACAAGATGCCGCGAGGGACACAGTCAAATGCCTTCTCCAAATCACTGGCACTGTCCCCGACCGCCACGCGATGCTGCAGAGGCGTGTCAGCCAAGACAGCCCCACAACATCCAGAGACTTGAGGTACTCAGGGCGGATCTCATCCACCCCCAGTGCCCTGCCACCGAGGAGTTTCTTGACTACCTCGGTGACTTCAGCCCGGGTGATGGACGAGTCTGCCTCCGAGCCCTCAGCCTCTGCTTCCTCTAGGAAGACGTGACGGCGGGATTGAGGAGATCCTCGAAGTATTCCTTCCACCGCCCGATGATATCCCCAGTCGAGGTCAACACCTGCCCACCTCCAAAAAATAAGTAAAAAACGCTTTGATCCTTTCAAAGCTCACTTGACATGATTCCGTCCATGTAAATGATACTTTGGGACTAAGGAGGTTGGTTAAGGGAGAGGCAACCGCAGAAAAGTTTTTACAAAAGTTTCTGTAGTAGCCAACCATTCCCAAAAATCGACGCAACTCGCGGCGCGTAGTAGGTACAGGGAAATTAATGATAGCCTCCACCTTCGACTCAACAGGACGAACTTGCCCGCCCCCAACAATCTTCCCCAAATACGTAACCGTGGCTCGTCCAAATTCACATTTAGCGAGATTTACAGCGAGATTAGCATCAGACAAACGCCTGAAAAGTGGGGAGTTGTTCCACATGGTCTGACCAAGACGCACTATAGATAACCAAGTCATCCAAATATGCGGCAAAATTGTGCATTCCGCTGATAACCTGATTTACCAACCTCTGAAAAGTTGCCGGTGCGTTTCGTAAGCCAAAAGCCATTACAGTTTACTGCAAGAAATGGTCCGGTGTAACGAACGCAGAGATCTCCTTAGCACGATCTGACAGAGGCACCTGCCAGTATCCTTTCAGTAGATCGATTTTAGTGACAAAAGCAGCATTACCAACACGATCTACGCAATCTTCCATGCGAGGTAGTGGATAACTGTCCGGTTTGGTAACTGAATTAACACGTCGAAAGTCAGTACAAGAAACGAGATGAGCCGTTAGCTTTTTAACCAACACACAGGGCGAGCTCCAGGAACTAAAACTCGGCTCAGCGATGTTGTTTTCAAGCATAAAATTAACCTCCTCTTGCAACTGAGTTCGCTTCCCCGGATTTACATGATACGCATGCTGTTTTATGGGTATCAAATCACCACCATCAATATCATGTTCTATCAGCAACGTACGAGAAGGAACATCAGAGAATAAATTACCATGAATTCAAATGACATTGCTCACGTCACCGCGTTCGGTATCAGTCAAATGAGAAAGAAACGAGCCGAGATTTTGAAGTATCTCGGAATTTTTCAACCTTCCCGCCACCAACTCTATAGAGGGAAAATTCACATCATACTCCTCCAGGGTGGTCGGGACAGCAGTAGTCTCTGAAGCAACAGAACGCAATGGAAAGGTCAAATGTTACGCACTAGACAGCCTCTGCTCTTTGGTCACCAGAGAATCTGTTGTTTTGTCAATCAAGTGTTTGTGCATTAATACATGATGGTAACAAACCATGGTAAACAAAATGAACTTACATGTCTTACTCACTGCAGCATTGTAGCATATGACCCTTAAAGAAATGAGCCTTACAATGGCAATACACTTTCCATTAGTAGGCTACAGTAAATTAATAAATTACTAAATTTACTCTGTATTACAAATAGAGATGAGCCGGATACTCGGCTGAAACGAGTATCCGTTACGGATAACGCACTTTTGCTTCAGGGAAGTTGCACTTTTTGTTGCAGCACTTTTTCGCTATAATAGGAATGAAGTGTCCGAGATCTTTCTAGAAGAAGCAATTTCCATCTAAAAGAGCAAATTTCTCCAGTGTGGCATGTCCCGCTGTTCTCTCAGGTGCAACACACTCATCGAGGAGGGTGACGGACACGATGTCTGCCTCGGGTGTTGGGTTTCCAGCATGTTGAGGCAGCCGTTGTGGATACGTCCTGCCCGTGCTGCGGGCGGATGCCGATTCAGACGTTGCTTCACAGGCGGCTGTCAACCTACCTTGGGTTTGCGTGCGGCTCCAAGCCACGCCTACCCATCAGTGCCATGTATACCGGAAGTGCATGAGGAACTCGGTAAGACCTGGAAACGCCCCCTTCTCGGTGCGTACAGGTCGAACTAGTTCTGTCACCCTTTCCTCCCCTTTCCTCCCCAGCTAGAGGATATGTCGATGTCCCCCAGAGGGAATGTGCAGCTGCGGTCCAACCCGCAGTTGGCTGCCACCTGGGGGCTCGATCTAGACTCCTGTCCAAAGCATGTGGGCTTTCCAGTGTCCCTGATGCCGGGAGCTTGCACTGCTGCGGGCAGAAACCGCCCCTTTCTTCGCGCTACGGCGTGGAGGGGGGGCGGAAGCTGCCCCTCTCTGCGCTACGGTGTGGAGGGGGGGCGGAAGCTGCCCCTCTCGTCACGCTACAGCGTGGAGGGAGTCCCAACAGGGCAAGACCGACCTGGCGCTTATGCAGGAGATCCACGCTGCCACCAAACCGCTTACGGGCAGCTAGGTGACCACGTGGGCCCTGGGTCGGACAATGTTCACACTCAGGAAGACCCCAGGGAGACCGAGAACACCTTCAGGCTGGACCCCAGGTTTGGAGGTCATTCAAGGACCCCGTCCCAACAGCCCACTTCAAGGGGTTCTCTCTCTCTCTGGGAGTTTTCACAGCCGCTCTCACCCGCTACAGGACGGTGTTCAGCAACTCGACGTTGCGTCATGGCGAGACACAGTGTCGAGGATAAACAGCAACCCTCTACACTCTCACAGACAGTGCACATTGCTACATCATCGCCAGGCAGGTAAGCAGAGCTCTGCCAGCCATCGAACCCCCCCCGGGAGGTCGATGAAGTAGATTGTACCTCTAGTCCCCAGCCGGTCCCTGGGAGTCTGACAAGACTTGCCCAAACCGCAACGCGGCTAGGAGATATGATCCGTCTCGGCTACCTCGTCCCTCTAGCCGTGATGTTCAACAGGTGGTGACCCGTATTTCATCGTTCTCAGAAAGGAGGGTTGCTAGATCTGCAGACCCTGAACAGGCACCTACTCAAGCTGCCCGTCAGGATGCTACGCAGAAGCACATCTTGATGTCTACTGGATGTCAAGATGAGTTCATGGCAAATGACCTAAGCGACACTTACTTTCATGTCTCGGTCTCGGAGGTCGGGCATGGCAGTACAGAGTCCTCCCTTTCCCTTTCGGTCTGTCCCTTCCCCACGAGTCTTCACGAAGATCGTGGAAGCCGCCCTCACTTTCCTCCGGGAGAGAGGTGTGCGGGCACTAAACTATCTCGGCGAGGCGCTCGTGAGATTTGTTATGTGCACACAGGGACTTAGTGCTCTGGCACGCAGATAGATTGGGACTACAGGTCAACCGAGAAAGAGGCTCCGAGAATAAGAGGCTCTCCCCAGGTAAAGCATCCTCTATTTTGGTATGGAGATCATCCTCTTTCTTGGTAAGGAACTTAACTCTGCAGAGCGCGCTTAGCCGGTGTTGAGCTGCCTGGAGCGTTCCAGGCAGTCAGCGGTCCCTATGAAGAGGCTCCTGGGACAGATGCATCCTCGAAGGTGGTGGTACCCCTCGGGTTGATGCACATGGGACCGCTCAAAAATCTGGCTGCGCGACAAGCGGAAGGATACCTTCCCTCCAGTGAACCTCATTGCACAGATCCTGTGCAAGGCCAGGGAAGAGGAGCATCAAGTACTACTGGTTGCGCCCGACGGGCCCAACCAGACTTGGTTCTCGGAGCTAACCCTCTTGACAACAACTCCCTCCTGACCGATTCCCCTGACAAAAGACCTGCTTTCTCGGGGGAAGGGCACGTTATGGCATCCCAGGCCAGACCTCTGGAGCCCCCATGTCTGGCCCCTGGACAGGACGAGAAGATCCTGAGTTGGCTATCCCCCCTCCCTGTGGTGGAGCCATCACTCAGGGTTGGGCCCCTACCACTGGGGCCCCTTCTCATCCTGGTGCTCTTCCCGATGAGAAGACCCACGAAGATGCTCGATCGGAACAGGCTGTTCCTAAGGGACTGGAGACTAAACCTCTCCCCCTCCACACTGAAAGTGTTTGTAGCGTCCGCTCATCACTACTCAGTGGCGGAAGTCCCTAGGGCAGCACTACCTGATCAGTAGATCCCTAAGGGGCGCGTGAAGGTGGACTTGCCTCGATCGCGCTCCGTACCCTCGTGGCGGGGCTCAGGCCCTTCGAGCTCTCAGAGAGGCCGCTCTTCCTCATCACGATGAAGACGCTTCTCTTGATGGCGTTCGTCTCCAAGAGGGTAGGGGACCTACAAGCATTTTCCGTGTACCCCGATTGCCTAAGATTATCTTGAGACCCCGACCCGGCCACGTGCCCAAAGTTCCCACCACCAGGTGGTGAACTTGCAGGTGCTCCTTATCAGGGAGCAAGACCCAACCCCACTCGTGTTGTGTCCAGCATGCCAGCTGCGCCTCTACTTGGACCGCACGCAGAGCTTAGGGCTCTGATCAGCTCTCTGTCTGTTTCGGAGGTCAGCAGGGAGGACTGTCTCCAAACAGAGATTGATAGGTTCTCAAGGGCGAACCCCATCTGTCGTCTTCGACACAACGTCTCGTTCCCTCCATCAGGGAACCGAGGTTACATACGTAACCGAGACGTTTTCAGACGATTCTTAAAGACGGCTACAGAATCTGCAAATCTTGTAGCAGCAGGCAGATCATTCCACATAGGTGGAACCGATCCGGAGAAGGTACGTGAGAGAGAGATTTTTTACCTTTTTGAGATGTCACAACGAGACGTCGTTCGTTTGCAGAGCGTAGGGATCTGGCGGGTACATACGTCTGCATTAGCAAATGAAGATAAGGGGGAACCAGTGGTGGTCTTGTAGGCCAGGAGCAGAGTCTTGAATTTGATGCGGGCGACTATAGGGAGCCATTGTAATTTTATGAAGAGAGGAGTGACGTGTGCTCTCTTCGGTTCATTGAAGACCCCTCTTGCCGCTGCATTCTGGATCATCTGTAGAGATTTAGTTGTGCAAGCTGGGAGTCCAGCCAGTAGGGACTAGGACTTGCGTAGCATGCTCTGATAGGAAGGGTCTAATTTTTCAAATATTGTAGAGGATGAATCTACAGGACCGGGCGGTGCTGGCAACCTGATCTGTGATCTGTGAAGTTAAGCTGATCATCGATCACCACTCCTAGGTTTATGGCCTTTCTGGAAGATGTGATGGTTGATGAGCCCAGTTGAATAGAGAAGTTGTGATGAGTCTTTGTGTCACCCAGGATTACAAGCAGTTATGTTTTTGCAAGGTTCAGCTGCAGGTGATGGTCCTTCATCCAGAGCGAGATGTCGGCTAGGCATGCTGAAATGCGTGCAGAAGCAGTCGGATCGTCAGGCTGAAAAGACAGGTGGAGTTGTGTATCATCGCATAGCAGTGATAGGAAAAGCCATGTTTCCGAATAACAGAGCCTAGGGATGTCATGTAAACAGAAAATAGCAATGGACCAAGCACTGAGTCCTTAGGCACCCCTGTGTCAAGATGTTGGGACTCAGAGACCTCGCCTATCCATGATACTCTAAATGACCTAACTCAGAGGTAAGACCTGAACCATTCTAGGACCACTCCAGAGACACCCCATAGCCTTGAGGGTCGACTGGAGGATGTGATGGTTAACGGTGTCAAAGGCGGCAGATAGATCCAGTAGGATAATAACAGATGAGTTCGAGGCAGCTCTTTCCAGTCTCAGGGCTTCAATGACAGAGAGCAGCGCAGTCTCAGTGGAATGTCCGCTCTTGAAACCAGACTGGTTGCTGTCCAGGAAGTTGTTCTGGGTGAGAAAGGATGAGAGCTGGTTACATACAACACGTTCAAGAGTTTTAGCAATGAATGGGAGGAGAGATACCGGTCTGTAGTTTTCTAACAGTGCAGGATTAAGAGTAGGGATGGGTATCGTTAAGATTTTAACGGTACTACTACTCTTATCGATACTGCTTATCGGTCCGGTACTTTTCCGGTACTTTAACGGTTTTCCTATCGGTGCTTTTGTATATATTTTTTTATAAAAAATAAGACCAAAAATAAAGAATTTATGAATAGAATAACACTGTTTTATTTTCTGCAATGTAAAATCAAACCAGCAGTATTAAAAGAAGTGGGTTGGTTCCTCATAGCTACCTGCAACGATTTTTGTTATATTTAAATGTGTATTTTAATGGACAGATTTTTATGTTTGTCCTATGTATGTAAGTAAAGCGACAAATTATTAAGCTCTAAGTGTTATCAAGTGTTATTGTTTGGGCTGATTTATTTATTATTACATAAACGAGTAGAAAATGTGATGTCACATTATTTAATCCAACTGAAATTAGACCCTCGCGAATAGATATAGGTTGCGCGCATGTCTCATCTGTTTTGGAAGACGCGCGCATGGAGACTTGCGAGCATGACTCTGCTTGAGAGAGACAAGCCGTGCGTGTTTGTGATGTTAAAACAGCTCATCCGTTTAGTTTTGGGGACGCGCTGTTTTGGTAACGCGAAACGGAGACGGACAAGAGTTTCAAAAGCATTCAAACACAGGCTGCGCGCGCTCGTGAAATTTAAACAGCTCATCTGTTTAGTTTGAGCGACGCCATGTTTGGATAGACGCGCTGCGGGGATCAGTCTGCGCGTGTCGCGTGTTTCTCCAGTACCGAATGCAGAACCGATAAGGGCGGAGCTTATCGATGCTCCGGTCTTTCATAATTTGGCCCCGAGTATCTTTTAGTACAGGGTTTCGGTACCCATCCCTAATTAAGAGTGGGTTTCTTTATTAGCAGGGCAATACAAACGTGTTATGATCACAGAGGTTCATATAAGGATAATTTTTGATAGAACACACTATTATAATAAAAAATAACCATGCACTTTTCTGTCCTTTTACGATCAAACTGTTGAACATTTGATTGTTTTTAAAAAGTTACATTACCACAGTTTAATATGTCCCTATTTGCGTAATGTATCTTTATTTAAGGATAATCTCATTTCCACCACAGCTCAAACGCAATGAAGTTCAATATTAAATTTTATAATAACATTAAACAGTCTTCATTTAACACATCTCCAAGTAAAGTAGCTAATTCAGAAATAAGTGATACAAAGTCACAGCAGAAGGCGTGAGGGCGAATGTAACACAATATCACTAATTTTATAATTATAAATGAACGCGGACCGTAGAAAGTATACTGCACAAGGCGAAAATGTAATATACATTTTTATTAATGAGCTGGAACAGATGCCGTGTGAAGACGTGAAGGAAAAAACATCATATTTGCCAAAATATGCAGTTTATAGACCTGATCTAGTTTTATAAACCTAGACATGGTTATTAAATAAAAGTGTGACGAAATAGTGTATTGACCTGCGTTTAAATGACAAGCATTGAAATGTTTTAATTCTTTCCATGTCAGTAGGGTACAGGCTTTTAAAAACAGAGTCCACTTCTCAGTTGACGGTGGATGGGGACTGGGAGAAGTGTGAATGTCTCGCTTTTTGAAAGAGCAGAGATTAGAGTTAGTGTCTTACCTGCAGGGTGACAAATAAACGTAAGACGCCGTAATACTGATAAAAAACTTAACTCCAAACATAAACAAAACATCTTTGCCAAAATATGCTTTTTATAATCGTAATGCTCCTAATTTAAGTTACATATTCAATTATTTTAATATTACATTCTACATATTAAAACACTGTAATGACCTCTCGTTTAAATGACAAACAATTAAATGTTTTCATATCTTCTTTATCAATACAGCACTTTATAAAGTAATTAAGGAAAAGATCCCAGTTTACATTTGAATCTATTTTTAAACATGCAACTTCTCAATAGACACCTCTTTTGAGTTTTCACTGAAGTGTTTTTAAGGTGATTTCTTACTGCAGTAGGAGGTGGGGGTTGATGGAGGTTGTTTGAGCAGTAACAAAGGGCTGAATATTAAAAGGCATTTAAAGTGCAGGGTTCAGATAACTGGAAAGTATACCCTGGCAACATTCATATCTAAAATCGCTGGCAAAATCACAATTACACAACATATTTCCGATCATTAATTAAACCTGGTATCATTATAGCATACGTATAGTTTCCTAAGCTTAAACTGTGCTAGAAATCCCATTTTAAATGCTGCTTCATGTGAATTGCGAGAGCGCTGTCCCACATTGAGCCTTGCAAGTCATTCAAGAACCGAATTATTTTGGCACGTAGTAGTTTTAAAATGTATTCCAAATAAGATGTTTAACTTTTTAAGTTGAGCTTCAAAACAAAATAGACGTTTCTTAAATTTTGGCTGACAATGTGAAAAATATTCACAAAGAAAGAAACCGGCTAAAGTCGCAAGTTTCTTGCCTCGCACCGCATTGACCTCATGTTGCTTGGTCGATGTAATATTATGATCAGTTTTAACTTTCTCTAATGGTAAAAAGGTTGTCTCTGAAACTAACGATAAGCAGCATGATGCCTCAAACAAAGAAAGAAACAATGTTTATGTAACCCGCGGTTCCTGTGGCCATCCAAAGATCTGATCACATCCTGTTTAATGCATATAAAACTATGCTGTCTCTCACTACGCTTTCGCGGCTAGCAACAGCAACTCCATTATTTCATTGAGGGAATTACCGTTCAAAATTTCAATACAAGTGATGAGTGAGTGTGTTATTAAATGGTGAGTTGTGTTATTGTCAGGGAAAGTAAAAAGGACTCAGTAGCGATAAATGTTTATTAGGAAATGCTCAACCGGCAGATAATAGTGAGTCAAGTGAATTGAGTCCAATGAATAGTCCCTCTTGATTCCACAGCAGACCTTGCTGTAATCCTGATTCTGTGAGTAAATTCCAGTGTGAGAACAACAGCAGAGACCAGGAGAAATTACTGTAATCCAGTAAGTAAATTCCATTATGGGAATGTTCGAAACCACCCCGGGAGAATATCAACCACAGACTGGGAATAGCACCATGGAAGACTAGACACAGGCAAAAGTAAACTGGACACCACCAGAACCCGGTAGGAACTGAAACGACCTGACAACAAAAGACAGAAAACTGAGAGCTTAAATCTAGTCATGCTGATGAGCCACAGCTGTTCCCAGTGAGTAATGAGCACGACACAGACAAGCGCAAATCAAACATAAAGAGGTATAGCTCTAGAATGAGTCAGTGAATCCATAAACCGTGACAGTTATGTTCTGATCTCCAACTGTTGAATTGTAAATGGTTCTATTGATTGCATTGTAATAAAGGTTCAATAAAAGGAAGGAAGGAGGCGGGAACCGGCAAACATTTCAACATTTAATAAAAGAAAAACAACGTAAATAAACAGCCGGCAGCCCCAAACGGACGACTGCCGGCAACACAAACATAAACATAAATCAACTTAACATGTGTCCGGGCTCGGTCCTCTCTCAGTGACGGTCCGGTCGCTCATTCTCTTATGCTCCCGCTCTCCTTCGTGATACGAGATCGGTGCGTGCACAGCTGACGCTTATTAACACTCACTCACCGGCCTCGACTCACGGTTTCGCCCCGCCTACTCCACTACATGCATATTGCCAGCAAAATATTTACTGAATATGTTCTGGTAAGATTTGATTAACAGTTTTGATTACAGTTTTGATGATAGTATCATATGTTTTGATTTGATTATCGCTATGGCATCCATGATGGCTATAAATTGTAGACTGTGCTAACAGTGATTTAACTAGTAGATGACAATGTATCTGTTGATGGCCATGGTGGAAGTGTTTTATTGTGGAACCAAATGTATTGTATGTGAGTGTAGCGAGGAAGGCGGGGCGAGAGCCGTCAGACAAAGAGGCGGGGCCGGGGGCGTGAGTGATGATGGATATCAGCTGTGCGCTCACCGGCTCCGCGTTACGACGGAGGAGAACGGAAGCATAAAAGCTCGAGCTGACAGCATATTCGTGGAGAGAGAACCGGGCCCGGACATATGTTAAGTTGTTTTATGTTTATGTATTTTGTTATTCGCCGGCAGTCGTCCGTGAGGGGCTGCCGGCTGTTTATTTACTTTGTTTATTCTTTATTATTAAATGTTTCAATGTTTGCCGGTTCCCGCCTCCTTCCTTCCCTACATTGAACTGTATTACATTGGTGCCGAAACCCGGGAGGAAGGAGAGACATGCTGTCGGAGAGGCATCGCGGTGCTGAGGAGTTCGGGCAGCGCGGACGAGGGAAGTTCGCTGACGCTGCCCGAGGCGGTGGTGCTGGAACGAGATGAATCGGCTGGGACGGAGAGCTCGCTGCCGTGCTCCTGGGCCGAGGTGGGATGGCGGCCGTCCAGGAGGGAGCGGGTGAGTCGTTGCCTTCGGCCAGAGCCTGCTGCCGTCCGCCGTGAAGGGGAGGAGCAGGAAACGGGAGACTCACTGGCTGCCCTCAGCTGGAGGAGCCATCGCCGGCCGCCAGGGGGCGGAGGAGGATCGAGCCGTCCATCGAGCGTCCAGCACCACCGCATGGCACCGCGAGGAAGAGCCCTTCGGCTGGCTGAGGACCGTGCGGCAGCATGTCGGGGAACCGGACCAGATTTTTCTTTTCTCTTTTTTTTCCTCTCTCCCCTCTTTCGTCACTGTCGCTCCGGGTGCTTCCGTCTCCGTTCTCTCGTCTCGTCGGTGCATACCCCCAGGGGCTGTGGACGCCGAGACTGGCACAGTAAGCACAGTCTCGGTGGTACCCCCCGGCCTGTGAAGGGCGATGGGGGGTATGTAGCGAGGAAGGCGGGGCGAGAGCCGTCAGACAAGAGGCGGGGCCGGGGGCCGGGGGCGTGAGTGATGATGGATATCAGCTGTGCGCTCACCGGCTCCGCGTTACGACGGAGGAGAACGGAAGCATAAAAGCTCGAGCTGACAGCATATTCGTGGAGAGAGGACCAGGCCCGGACATATGTTAAGTTGTTTTATGTTTATGTATTTTGTTATTCGCCGGCAGTCGTCCGTGAGGGGCTGCCGGCTGTTTATTTACTTTGTTTATTCTTTATTATTAAATGTTTCAATGTTCGCCGGTTCCTGCCTCCTTCCTTCCCTACATTGAACTGTATTACAGTGAGACATTTAAATTGATATAGCTTTACAAAAATATACTGTACAGTATGTATAACTCATGTCTGTGTTGCCATCTAGTGGTTGAACTGGAAAACCAAATTAAACAATGCAATGTAACACTGTCAAGTTAGCAATCTGACTTATATTTATTATTATTTGACCCATTGAACCACCTTAGCCATAATTGCAAAAGTTGCCCGCCACTGCTTGAATGTTTATAACTTAATCCTGGGCTTACATCGGAGAAACCCAGCTGTGTTTGCAGGCAGTGGTATTTATTCCATATGGGGGATATATGCTGAAAATCCAACGACATTAGGCCTATAGAGCACATACGGTTTTAAAGAAAATAAAGCAAAATCATGTTAAGAGTTTGTTTTGCAATTTTCTATGAATGATGCGCATCGCAATACACACAAGCAAACACGCGCAGAGTTTTGAACAGGCACTCTGATCTCACTCGCTATATTTCTCAATTTGCACAAAAAAAACACACGCATCAACTCGCACTGAGTGAAGATCTGTGAATAGACTGCCACTCAGCGGTAAACAAGAGTCAACAAACATTAAAGAAGTACCACGGCGGAGACGGCGGCGGCGGAAGGCTCATTCTGGTTGAGTACCTAGTGTACCTAGGTCTTCCCCAATCTTCACTGGCTCGTTTGAGTCCAGAATGCAGCAGCCAGATTGTTAAGTGGGACAAAAAAAACTTGATCATATCATTCCAATTTTAGCGACGCTTCACTGGCTTCCTGTCTCTTTTAGAATTCAATTAAAAATGTAGTTGATTGTTTTTAAAGCACTTAATGGACAAGCCCCATCATACATTTTTTCTCATTTAATTCTGCTCATAAGTCCCTCAGATCTGCTAATAAAGCTATTTTGTATGTCCCACAGTCAAGACAGTGACAGAGCCTTTGCAGTAGCTTCGCCACGGTTATGGAATCAGTTGCCACCTGACATTAAGAGTGCTCTGTCTATTTCGGGTTTTAAGTCTAAACTTAAAACACATTTTTATTCTATGGCCTTTCCTGAATTTTAATTTATGGATTAGTATTGTTATCTTGATCTTGATCTTAATTTGTATTTTATTTTATTTTATACTTTACTATATTTTATGATTGTTTTGTACAGCACTTTGGTCACTGTAAGCTGAATTTAAATGTGCTCTATAAATACAATTGGTAACACTTCAGTATAGAGGGCAATTCTCACTATTAACTTGTTATTAGCATGCCTATTATTGGCATATTGGCTGTTTATTAGTACTTATAAAGCACACACTCTGCATGAACATACTCTACATCCCACTCTACTCCAATCAGGTCAGTTCGGTGCAAGGCACACACAAAAAAAAAAGAAAAAGGTTTTTTTTTTACCAAAGTTTTACTTAAACCATCTTGTTCACAGTACATAAAGAATGCAAGTAGCTGAATTAACGTAAGTTAACTATGTTATTTATTAAAAAAAAATGTATCTGTCAGCATTACTTAACAAGTGTTTGACTGGTCAACTTAACATTGTTGAGTAGAATGCAAAACCCTATAATATTTGACCTACTGTTGAGTTTACTTAATCAAAACAAGTTAATTCAACATGACTGGTTGAGGGGGATTTTCAGTTCCAATCATGCTTTGTTACTTATATAGTTTTTCAGTAAAGAAAAAAGACTTGTTTGTGCTTAATGTTCATTTATCTTTGAAGCTTAAAAGAGTTTGTTGTATTTTTTAGTTTTAGGGTTGCCATTGTTTTGAAGAGTGGTACATATGCTTAGGGTGCGTGAGAGGTTTATGTGCACACATGATGTCTATTGCATAATTCAATGAGCTTTAACTGTGCTAATGCCAGTACTGAGATGCCTCTCATCTGATTTAATCATTGTGTTTTTGTCTTACATTGTGTAAGTCTGTATATAACTTAAGTACACTCAAAAAAATGATTTGTTGGATTTACATTAAAAGAAGTGGGTTGCACACAAGTATGTTGAGTAGTTTCTACAATTAATAATTTAGTTGTATGAACAAAATAAATTCTGTTCCGACTGTATCAATAATTTGAAGTTATTGGTACAATCGGAATGGTTTGGATTTACTCAGAAACGTTTTATCAGCTTTACGTGAATTTCTTTTGTTTTGTTACCACCTTTTCGATGGTAATCCACACAAAGCGGTTGAGATTCTAAGCAAGAGTCTGTTATGATAACTCTGTAATCCCAATGCGTAGCTCACACAGTCGAACTGTAAACATCCATTGGCGAAAAACCCTTCGATAGAGTAGAAAGCCTCCCCGGTAGATGAGATGCTTGACTCGCCTCGAATAACCTCCTTGAGGAAACGCCACAGCTTGAAGTCAGAAGAGATGGTAACCAAAACAGGAACAACAGGACAGGGTGAGTATAGCACTGGAGCCTGGACAAGACAAGGTGATCAACTAGATATAGCAGGACAAGACTAGAGCACTAGACAAGATCGCCACGAGATAAACTCTAACGAACTGACATTTAACAATGCAAAACACAGGGAATAAAAAGGGAAGCAATCAGGAGGGAAAATGAGAGACCAGTTAGTGAGAAGGAGATTTAAAGGGGGAACCAGGTGAATTGGGGAAATCAATAATTAGTAGTAGATAGGATAACAAGGGGGCGGAGTAACACACGCGGACTCCATTACATGGCAACTGTCAAGTGCTCGACAAAACAAAAACAGAGGACCAGACAGACAAAGACAAGTAGTCCTAGACCCGAGGCCTGACACATCATGTCTTGAGAAAACTAGGCTCTGCTCAACTCCTGTACAGTACCATTTCAACAGTTAAGTGTGGTGGAAACAGCATCATTATGTGGGGGTGTTTTTCAGCTGCAGGGGCGGGGCATTTGTCAGAGTAGAAGCAAAGCTCAACAGCACAAAACACAGAGATAATGATCATGAAAACCTTGCCCAGAACATTCAGAACCTCGGACAGGGCAGAAGGTTCATTCTCCAACATGACAATGATCCTAAGCACACAGCTAAAACAATGCAAGAGTGGCTTATGGACAACTCTGTCAATGTCCTTTAGTGGCCCAGCTAGTGTTTGTGCTTGAACCCAAGTGAACATCTCTGTATAAACCTGAGAATGTCTGTCTACTGATTGATCTCCATCCAACCTGACAGAGTTTGAGAGGATCTGAGGAGAAGAATGGCAAAAAAAGCTTGTCACCTCATACCCAAAAATATTTGAGTCTGTAAAGGAGTCTGTAAGTAATGTATTTTTAATACACTGTAAAAAGTAATAACTGAATCTACTTAAAAAAGCCAAGTATATTTATCAGATTTCGTTAAATTTGTTGGTTTTACTTGATTACTATAACACCCGCAAGACCGGCCCTAACCACGCCCCGGCACCAGCGCCTCCTCCTTCATATCCCCACACATTATCCCCAGACTTTTAGTTACATTACACTTCCCAGCACTCATCAACACTGATCACTCGCACCTGCATCCTATCAGTCACACCTGTACTCAATCACCCACACACTACATAACCACCACTCTCACAACCAGTCACCGTCATGTCTACTTGTGAACTACCCGTGTCATACTTACCCCCTGACTCTCTCCTTGGATATTATCTCTTGCGCCTGTGGATGTTCTGTGTTCTCCGTCGTGTTCAGAGTTCTCCCTTGGATGTTCTGTTTCCCTTGGATGTTTATCAGTGTTTTCTGAATAAATTACCAGCTTCAACCTACCTCCGGTGTTCGATCATGTCTGTCCTCCGTGTGTATGTAATAGTTAATAGAGTTGAGCCGGATACTCGGCTGAAACGAGTATCCGGTACGGATAAAGCACTTTTGCCGAGTACGAGTATCATACGAGTAATACGAGTCAATATCTGTGCTCGGATTCCTCATTGGGTAGCTGACTGTGTCTGCGTTCTGTGATAGGCTAGTCACAGCGCCCCTCCCCTACACACATACAGATGTATTGTGTTGCTGACTGTGTCCCGCTCTGCTCACAAACACACAGAACAGTAAACGCGAATGAATCGCGCTACTCGCGTATAGTTGGACGCTTAAACATTTTGAGTTTACTCGCTTCATTCGCGCGTGCGATTCGCGTCATTCGCGCAATTCGCGTCACTCGCGCCTCCTCATTCGCACGATTCGCGCCGCAAGTAGGTCTATTGCGTCTTTGCATTGACTTAACATGTAAATCACTCGCGCTTGACGCGCCATTCGCGTTTGGTCTGAACACAAGAGAACAGCTCTCTCTCTCTGTCTCTCCCTCAGTCACTCAGGTTCGCGGGTCTTTTCCGTTAACGTTTAGGGTTTCTTCAGGTTTGTTTTTTACTTCGGTTTGTAGTACTTACTTTTTAACCAGTAGAGTTTTGATAAACGTGGGGTTTGTTCAGACGTGGTGTTTGGTAGAATGCGACTCGGAAAATGAAGATATTTCTTAAGAATGTTAGTATCCAAACTGTTTTGGTCTATAATCATAATAATTCAGCTTCTGAAAAAACAACATTATGGCCGTTTTAGCTTCTGGACATCTGAAGCTACTTCTGTATGGCTTTAAATGACATTTTGGTCCCAAATGTGATGTGTGAATAAGTTGCGATTGGTTAGATTAATTAATCACAACATCATGCAATTAATTAGATTACAAATTTGAATCGCTTCACAGCCCTATAAAATATTAATATTAATATTAATATAAATTAAATATAAATGTAAATAGTTATACGATTAGCTACTAGCCAGAATGATTAACAAACACAGACCGAAAGTTAACTTAGGGTCAAGCGCATGCGTCCGATGAAACAGTCTATATCAATATTGTGGCGAGGCGCCTAGCTCCCAATCAGCGATGCCATGGAAACGGGCACAATCAGCGCGCACACCTGCCGGTCGTCAGCACCTGCGCCTCGTTCCCTCACGGGATAAAAGCACAAGCCACAGGCAGATGGTCGAGCGTCGACTCCAAGACAGACGTACATATTGACTTCTCATATGGGTATAGTTGGTTTATGTACAAGTCCCAGATGCCGGTGCCTGATGACCGGTCGGAAGGATCACAACCCCAACAGCTGCAGCTACTCACCACTGGGACGGATTCCTCAGGCGAGCATTACCCTCCCTGGACACAAGCATAACCACCCCTGGACACTTCACACCACTACACGTCTGGTTTCACTGTTTAATAAATCACCCTCCAGGTTATTTCAACTACAAGTGTGTTTGTTTCGTGTCTGCTTTGCCACAATATGTTAATGCAAAAAATATTAAACTGGAACTGTGTTACTCAAAACAATGAAACAAATATTATTCTGATATAGTTTTAATTAGGCTGAGTTTAGTAGCCAATATATGTAAATGATGATAGGCCTAATGTAGACAGAGAAAATGAAAATGTTGAGGAGGAGACTTACATGACATAACATAGATGTGTGTTTATGGACACATGTTTACAGCCATTGGAAATGGGCAAGAAGTTCTGGATCAATACGTTTAACGTTGTCCCAGCTGAAGGGCATATCTAGTAAATATCTTCTAATCTAGTAAAATGCTTGCTGATGAAACAAATGAATTGTTTTCCTGTTTTATTCCCCAATGGATTTTCAACTTATTGTGACAAACAGGTAGAGGGGTTTGAATGGAATTTATAATTTCTCTTAAAAGACAACTGCAGTTGCTCTGTTATGAGAACTATTAATAAATGTATTTGTTTAATATACAGGCAAGTAAACATCTGCTTACGTTATCGGAAGCTCTACTCCAAAAAGAGCCGACTGGATTGTTGGAACATTCTCTCCAACCAGGACAATCTGTGGTGAATGTTTCTGGGAAAACAGTCAATATATAACCTGAATGAATGGCTAATCAAATGTTGTCTAAATGACGAAAGAAGATTTTGCATTGTCAATTTACAAAAAATTTGCTTTACAATAACAGTTAGAAGTGGTACCTTTGCTTCCATTACTGCTGCACCATTTAAGTCCATCAAACATAAAGCCCACCAACGTATCCTCCAAAGTTACCAAACAATCCCTGTTTTTTGTAAATGCATGGGCCATTTCCTTTGTACTGCTCCAGAATAGGTTCTGTACAAAAATATAATCAATGTCGCTGCCATACGCAATTGTGTGTTAAGGTGTGTATGTAAATGTGCGTCACTCACTTTATTGCAAGGTATTTTTTGTTGTACTGAGTTTATCAAAGGATTGTAAGCTTCAGGAGGGACACTGCATGGATCCTTGCCTACATACGCTTGTTCAAATGCACTCCATATATCTTCACAGTCATTTCCACTGAAAAGAGCAAACACACCTGTTACTCAAACAATCGTTGCCCTATTTAGAGTTGTGAGGGAGTTTCACCATTTATAAGTAACATACTTGTGTAGTCTTTATTATGTCATTTGAAATTTGTTTTTTCTTCCACCACCACAAAATAAATTATTTTTTCAACAGTGCTCAATCTCAAAAATAATAAATGTACAAAACAATTCATAAATGCACAACACAATTTACATATACAAAATCTGATTCATAAATTCAAAAATCTAAACAAACATTTACCCCAAATGCTTACACATATACATCTCACAGAAATAAATTCAAAATGTTTTCACAAATATGCATATCAGGTTCTTGAATTACTTTCCAACTAACAATTGTGAATATTGTTACATGTATTTATGGATTGTAAAATCTGAATTTGCAAATCGTCACACATGTGTGGTATTTTTGAGACCTTTCTGGGCAGTCGTGGCCTAATGGTTAGAGAGTCGGACTCGTGACCAGAAGGTTGCCGGTTCGATTCTCAGGGCCGGCGGGTAACGACTGAGGTGCCCTTGAGCAAGGCACCTTACCCCTACTTGCTCCCCGGGCGCTGCAGTGATAGCTGCCCACTGCTCTGGGTGTACGTGGTTTTCAAGACTTGCTGTGCGTGTGTTCATTACTCTCTGGATGGGTTAAAAGCAGAGGTCAAATTTCGGGTATGTGTCACCATATCTGACTAATAGGTCACATTCACTTCACTATCTGCATAGGATTTTTCCTTTTTTTGTAGCAAGTATTGTTGTTCCTTTAAATTAATTTGGTTGTATAATGCATTTAATTTAAACAAAATTTATTTGACTTTAGTCTTGAAAAACTTTGTTTAAATTTTATTAATGTGTTAATGTAAAAACAAATGATGGTCTGTGGTGGAGGAGACAGATGCATATTTCTAAGCAGGATAAAGGTTTAAAATCTAATGCTGCTAATCTTGCATTTCAAGCTGCTTAAATCAAGCACACACAGTTTTATGTTTGCTTTATTTATTTTTTCTCTTTCAGATCTGTCAGAGACAGGACCAGCGGTCTTCAGTCCCCACAAACCGGCCTGGAACCTGCCACACAAAGCCAGGCAACCTCCAGCTGTGACCCAGTGCGCTACCCTATCGAACATTGCAGATGGCACACTGTCAGAAAAAAGGGTACGGTTGAGGTCCGTTTGTGAACACGTAGGGTACAAATGGAGAAGTTGTACCATGAATAGGACAAAGTTACCTTAGGAGATGGAAATTAACTTAGGGTACTCCTATGCACCATTTAAGTGTAAAAAAGGTACAAATATGTTTCCAATTGTCAGAGAGTCCATGTTTGGACCATTTAATCCCCAAACAAAGGTAAAAAAAGGAGTAACCAGTATGAAACGTCACCCAAAATAGATTAAACGTAGCAAGATAATCATTTTCATGAGTGGTTGGTTATTTGGAAGAGATGCACAAAATATCCAAATATATTTAAGAGCCCACACATATTTTCTGATTAGTTCTGAGCAGTACACAAGCACATGACATTTTATTGGTTATGCAATGCATCAAATAAAGCAAATGTATTAAAGTGTGCCTGTATTTTCAAACTGATAGGAACTGTCAAGTTCGAGAAACTGAAGTTAGAGAATGCATGTACTAATCTTTCTTAGCAAAAGCACAATGTAGACAAAATTATTTCACGTTTATTTCACATTATATAGTATACTTTTAGTTTGCCTCAAAGTTCAAGTATGCATTTTCGCAGCGGCATTCTTTAAATTTGTGTCGTCTAATGGGATTGTAGCCTGCGCTGTGCATTTTATGCGTGCAAAGAATTTGAGCCCTGACAAAACCAACCCATTGTTATTACGTTAAGTTGATTGTTATTATTACAATTATTTCAATATTTGGCCAGGAATTAAGATTTGACCATCGTCGCCACCTTCGTGATTTTAACGAGTGTGCTCATCTGTCCCTGTAACAGTCAAACAAGATTCAAGTGACCTCTGTGATTTCTGCTCAATACTGCATTTAAATGTGGAGGTAATTGCAAATGTGTTAACTCGCTGTTTATTCAACTCAAATTTTCCTGAATTCATCAACAGTACTAAAAATATAATACATGTAATAAAATATATACATTATGTTTAGTTACTTAAGTGAATATGTGTATTTACGTTACTTACATGTATCTATGCAAGCAGTGAACAATACTTTGTACCACATATTAACAGACGTAAGCTACATTACTGTGATGTGTATTTCATGTTGCGATGTGCTCATTTGCAATATCGAGAAAATTACAGGTCATATTTACACAAACATTAAAAAGCGTCTGTGGCAAGGGGGGCGTGGTTCAGCACGGTCTGAGCCAAGAGGGAGAGACGGGAGAAGAACGGTGAGTAAGCAAATCAACGGCATATTGAAAACACCTGCTTCTCATTGTAGTAATTGGCGAGGAGACGCTTTAAAGCTCAACGGAGGAGACAGAAGAGAGGAGAGAGACCTGCTGGGAAACAAGTCCACACCAATCCGTCGAGACGTTGCGTCCAGGATTATGAAGGTGAATCATCAACTGAAAAGAGTTGTTTAATTTGTTGTACGGGAAGTTGAAACCCGGAAGTGATGGCCCTTGCCACCCGGGAAGAAAGGAGCCAGCTGCCGCCAACATGCAGTCAACACTCAGTCAAAACATGATACAACACAGTTAGTCGTACCAAAAAGCTGTCGGGAAATGCTTTTCTAGGCGGCTCATTGTTGCGTTAGTCATCGTGGACTACGCAACGCGATACCCCGAGGCAGTGGCCTTACGCAATATCTCGGCAAACAGTGTTGCGGATGCCCTGTTTCGATTAATCTCCTGTGTGGGAATCCCAAAAGAGGTTCTCGCAGACCAAGGCATGGCGTTTATGTCACGGACCCTCCGCGAACTGTACGGGTTATTGGGGATTAAGACGATTCGTACCAGCGTCTACCACCCACAAACAGATGGACTGGTCGAATGTTTTAATCGCACGTTGCTGTCTTTAGGTTTGATTATGGACTGTAAGTCTCTGGTGACTCCACACGCGCCTCCCAAAACAGGGGTTTGCGGCGCGTCACGTCAAAGCGCTCAAGCTATGAGCATCATCGCGCATTTCAACGCAAGTTTCGCCTCGGCTCGCCTAAAGTTGAACTTTATAAAAACTATTAAAGCTTTACAAAACAATCTGACTTCTGAAATACGTGAGAATGAGCTTTTTTAATATGCACGCGCAGATACCTGCACCCCTGCACGAGCACTGCGGGTGAGAGAGAAAGCGCCGGACTGGAGCGAATCACGAAACTACAGACTGAAAGAAGGTCAAAAGAGTATTCCCAACTTGCAGAGCGCCGAATTAACCATGCCTACTTATTTACATACACTACGAAATCCAAAGTGCCCCCAAACTTTTGATTTAAAAGACGCTGGCGCATCTCTAATTTGTTGTTGGTCCGCCGCCATTATGCTCGTATTTCTTCTCCGCTGTGAATTACAATTTCCGTTCATCTGACCATCCGTGATCTGGGAGCGTCACCACAAATAATATGTGGCTACTGCCATTCTGGTAAGCACAGTGCAGGTATGAATTTAGATCTTTTGTATTTGAAAAAAAATCAATACTTTGTACCAGAGTATCGATAACGTCTCCATCGCCATATAAATCGCCATATCCAATTCCAAGTAAAATTCACCAAGAAAATGTTTTGGCCGAATCCACCTGTCCTGCATACCCACATTCACAACCGGTACCTCTAGCCTCCCCCGGGTTACTGACAAAGCAAAGGTTCCAACAAGCCTGAAGAGACCGTAGATCCGAGATCGTTACGACATTGTTACAGCGGGAACAAACTTCAACGTACCGGCTGGAACCAAAACAGCAGGTCCAGGACAAACCCGGACCCGACCAATCCGCCCGGTCTCCAGAACTCGGTCAAGCTGTTGACTCTCCCCCAGAGCAGCCTTCCATTCCTTCCCTGACACTTTTATTCCTGGAGTCTGAAACAAATAATCTCCATGTTGTCCAAACAGTTCCTGATAACACTGGTTAATAATATTCATCCCCAGTAACCCTGAGACTCTACCGATTTTTCCCTTTTTCCCATTAACCTGTATTCTTTACTACCAAGACTCCCATTCTTGGAAGCAGTCTGTCGAGAACTTGAACTTCTACTTCCAAATAGCCCAAATACGGAATTGTGAGGCCATTAGCTGCTTTTAACTTTATCCAATTACATGACTGTAACTCTGTTCCCAGAACTGCCCAGAAATGTTAGTCACCATTGAACCGGTGTCTAATAAACAGGGTACTGATATTCCTCCTAGTTTATTTATATCACCGGACTATTCCCTATAAGCTTAGTACAATCATATGTCTCGCCACCAAAAGACTCCTGCCTGGGCCCCAGCAACGGAGGGTTCTAGTTTTCCGATTGATCGACTTTTGGTCTAACTGTGGCACTAGAATGGCCCACAGTTCGTAACCCTTCGCTCTCCATAGCATTCTGAGATAGATTACAAAACCTAGCAATATGCCCCGGTTTTTTACAACGAATACATATGGGTTTACCATCCGATTGATATGGGAACTTGTTGCTCTGTCCCCGACTATCAAATCTTTTCTGAAACACCGGTGTTTCCAGTTGTTTCATAATAGCATCTAAATTGTATTTGTTGCTTACGAAGGCACTCCTTTAGTTCCAACAACTCATCTTCTGACTCTACTGAAACTATCTTGGTATGAACCTCTCCCACCCTACCCTGGGCACGTCTTCACATCTTAACAGGTGTTCTCTCACATGTTCGATGAATTGGTCTCGAAGCACAAAATCAGGATTAACTAGGCATGTTGGGTCTCTCCTCTTGATTGCTTCAACAAGGGACATAAGGGCATGAGAATATTCCCGCGGTGACTCCCCTTCCATCTGTTTTCATTGGAAAAACTGCGTTTGTAGCCCTACACAAGACTTGGGGCAACCAAAGTTTTCTAATAGAATAAAGAACATCTTTTCAGCAGTATCTCTCTCTGCAGGAGTCCCAAACGTAATCTCAGTCTTCGCTTCCCCTTCCAATAAATCAACCACAAAGAAAACTTGTTTGGGATCTGACATTGTATGTAGATTTAAAGAACTACGCACCTCCTCTATCCAATCCTCAACTCCCAACAGATCGTCTTGGTTACGTATGTAACCTCAGTTCCCTGATGGAGGGAACGAGACGTTGTGTCGAGAACGACAGATGGGGTTCGCCCTTGAGAACCAATCAACTCTGACTACTATAGAAAAGGCCAATGAAATTTGGCGAATGAAATTTGCATGCCGGCTTCCTTTTATACCGGACATCCGGGGGCGGAGCCCGGCATGCAAATTTCATTCGCCAAATTTCATTGGCCTTTTCTATAGTAGTCAGAGCCCAGGAGGTGGCTATGCCCCGTGTGGAGTAAGCCCTCAGTGGGCATGGGAGATTCTGAGATCGGAATGCCGTCGTAACGGCATCCACGACCCAGTGCGCCAGCCTCTGCTTGGAGACAGCCTTCCCCTTCTGCTGTCCTCCAATACAGACAAGGAGCTGGTCAGAGCTACTGAAGCCCTGCGTGCGGTCCAGGACACAACACGGATGGGGTTGGGTCTTCCTCCCCGATGGGGAGCGCCTGCAAGTTCACCACTTGGTCCCGAAGGGGAGTAGGGAACTTTGGGCACGTATCCGGGCCTGGGTCTCAGGATAACGTGAGAGTTACCAGGGCCGAATTCAAGGCAATCCGGGGACACAGAGAATGCTTGGAGGTCCCCTACCCTCTTGAAGGAAGCGAGCGCCAACAGGGGGGCCGTCTTACCCACGTGAGGAAGATCGGAGCCTCTGGGGGCTCTTGGACCCACGTTAGGGTCCCAAGAGGGTATGGAGCGGAGATGAGGCGGATTCCGCCCTCTCGCGCCCCTAAGGAACCTGGTGACCAGGTCATGTTGCCCTAGAAACTTTCCATCAACTGAGTCGTGATGAGTGGCGATAGCGACTACATACACTTTCAGTGTGGAGGGGAGATGTTAGTCTCCAGTCTCGTAAGAAGGACAACACAATCCTGATCGAGCACCTCAGTGGGTCTTTCTCGTTGAGAGAGACACCAGGACGAAAAGAGGCGCCATCTAGAGGCGTGTAGCCGCCTAGTAGATGGGGCCCTAGCCTGGGTGATGGTCTCTGCCGTAGAGGGGGAGTAGCCATCTCAGGATCTTCTCGTCCCGTCTAGAGACCAGACATGGGTGTTCCAGAGGTCTGATCTGGGATGCCAGAACGTGTCCTTCCCCTGAGAGAGCAGGTCCTCTGTCAGGGGAATGGGTCAGGGGGAGTCGCTGTCCAGAGCATCAACTCTGAAGCCAAGTGTGGTTAGACCAGTGCGATGTAACCAATAACACTTGGTGCTCCTCTTCCCTGGCCTTGCACAGTGTCTGTGCAAGGAGGCTCCTGGGGGGGGAGGTGTATTTCCGCCCGTCCCGCGGTCAGCTGTGCGCCAGGGCATCCGTGCCGAGGGGGGCCTCGGTCAGGGAGTACCAAAGCGGACAATGGGTGGTGTCGTGGGATGCAAATAGGTCTATCTGTGCTTGTCCGAACAGCACCCAAATGAGCTGGACCGGGGGTGGAGTCGCCACTCTCCGCAAGGCGTATACTGACGAGAGAGCGTGTCGGCTGTCTGGTTCAGTTCGCCTGGGATGTGTGTGGCCTGCAGGGAGCGGATCACCTGCTAACTCCACAGGAGGCGTCGGGCAGGTCGTGTTAGCTGCCGTGAGCGTACGCCACCCTGGCGTGTACGCTACGGCTGTCATGCTGTCCAGGTGGACCAGCACATGCTGGCCCCGCACTAGAGGCCGTAGCCTTCTCAGCGCAAGCAGCACAGCCCACAACTCTAGGCAATTGATATGCCAGCGCAGACAGGGGCCCGTCCAGCGCCCCGCTACTGCGTGCCCGTTGCACACTGCGCCCCACCCCTGCAGCGAGGCGTGCCTCGTAACCTGCCCGAGGGGAACCCCCGCTCGGAGGAAGGTCATGGAAGACCAAGGGGTTAGGGTGCGTCGGCAGCAGGGCGTCATCACCATGCGCCTGCTGCCGGTGTGCCACGCTGTCCTCGGAACTCGACTCTGTAGCCAGTGTTGGAGCGGTCTCATGTGCATCAATCCGAGGGGTATTACCCCCGCGGAGGACGCCATGCCAGGAGCCTCTGAAATTGTTCCAGTGGGACCGCCGACTGCCTGAAGTGTTCCAGGCAGTTCAACACTGACTGGGCGCGTGCTGCAGACAGCTGCGCCGTCATGGTGACAGAGTTTAGTTCCATACCGAAGAGGATGCTCTGCACTGGGGAGAGTTTGCTCTTTTCTCGGTTGACCTGAAATCCCAATCGATCTAGATGCCGGAGCATCAGGTCCCTCTGTGTACACAACAGATCTCGCGAGTGTGCCAAGATAGGCCAGTCGTCGAGATAGTTTAGTACCCGCACACCTTTTTCCTGAAGGGGAGAAAGGGCGGCTTCCACGATCTTCGTGAAGACCCGTGGAGACAGGGACAGACCGAAAGGGAGGACTCTGTACTGATATGCCCGCCCCTCGAACGCGAACCGTAGGAACGGCCGGTGTCGAGGGGAATCGAGACATGAAAGTAAGCGTCCTTCAGGTCGATTGCCACGAACCAATCCTGACACCTGATAGATGTCAGGATGCGCCTCTGCGTGAGCATCCTGAACGGCAGCTTTGTGAAGGTGCTTTTCAGGGTACGCAGAACTATGGGGCGCAACCCACCATCTTTCCTGGGAACGATGAAGTGCGGGTCCTGACCCACTGAACATCTTGGTTTTGAGGGACGAACTCGATGCCTGTTTTGCCAGAAGGGTGGTGACCTCTACCCGAAGTACGGAGGCGTCCCTGCCTCTGACAGAGGGAGAGATGATGCCCCTTTGGAGAGTCTCTGGCGAACTGGATCGAGTAACCAAGACGGACCGCCCTCATTAGTCAGCGAGACAGTGTTCGCAGAGTTCCCCATATCACTAACGCCAACCACTTGGTGTGTGTCCTGTCCACACCGCAACCTGAATGACAATCTGCCGAGATGTGTCAACGAACGCCTGCGGACGATGCCCCCGCCGCACCCAAGAGAACAGCGGGACATGCCGCGCTGGAGAATGCTCAGTCAGTCCTGAAAAGGACCGAAAAAATCTCTATCACCTCCGGAACCGCCGAGACGCCCAGGGGAAGGTCGCTGCAGGTAGGGACGATCCGCTGCTCTACGTCGTAGATCCGGCCATGTAGAAGAAGAAGAATTCATTGAATTCGTTCTGTTCGTAGTCATGAGCGAAGGCTCTGAAGAACAAAAGGTAAATGAATGCTGCAAATTTCATTCGCCAAATTTCATTGGCCTTTTCTATAGTAGTCAGAGTTGATTGGTTCTCAAGGGCGAACCCCATCTGTCGTTCTCGACACAACGTCGAGAGACCGACAGAAAGGGAACCTGAGTTTTTCTTGAAAACCGAGGACACTTCCGTTCTCTTGGAACATACATATACCGTTCTGCCAACACAGGGAAAGAAGACCCAGACACCAAAGTTAACGAGTAATTAGTCTCTGGGGTTGGTCCAATAGAAACATTTTCCAACGGAGCCTGGCCTGGAACACCTGCCTCCCTTTGACCAGTTTCCTCTCTAAGCCTAACATTTTCTGCCTGTAACTGTTGTACCAGTTCAGTTAACATCTGCAGTTGTGCTTCCATTCCCTCTGCCATACTAGAAAGTAAAAAAATAAAATTAAAATAATAATAGGCTCTTTTTTGGGTCTCTGCTAACTCCAGAGAAGGACAACCTATATCTCCAGGAAGAGAACCCCTCCAGACTGCTCCGGCTGCTTCAGACTCCGGACGATGATCCTGATCTTCCACCACTGTTTCTCCCAGTACAAAAATAAATAAATATAAATAACCAAACCGAAAGAAACAGAAGACGCGCACTAAACCCGTATACCCTGCCGACTACGCCAAATGTGATAAGGTTCACATTCACCCTTATATACCAATCCAGGCAATACGCCCCCTCAAGGTTGTCACTGAAATGAACACTAGGACTTTGGGTAGGTACACAACTTCAATTTATTAAACAAAACTGACACCTGTATCAGGTGGCAATACACATATCATAAGTTTAATACATGAAATAAAGAAATAACAAGAAACAAAATAAAGAAACAACAAAAAACAAAATAATGAATAGGCTGTAGCCAGTGAACAGAGCCAGATCGACGAGATTGGCAAACCGATCCTCAAATCACACCACATCTATCACCCAAATCATCACAAATCAAGCCACAATGTGTGTTGTCACTGCAGTACACCACCCCCTAGCGGCCAAGGGAGCGATTTACCCATTAATGGCGGCTACAGCCCCAATCAAGAAATGTATGAAAAGAACATACAGGAAATACTACAGAACAAACTCAAACTGTAATTTTGGGGAAAACAGAATATGTAAAATTCAGGTACTGGGAAAAACAGTGGTAAACAAAACGAACATCAGATGGTTTATTACAAGTCTCTTATTCCAGAAACATCCCGTCACCACGCGGCGGCTGCAGAGCGACACGCTTCACCCGTTATGGGGGAACCTCTTATAACGAGAAAAGCAAATCAATACGGGAACCATCATATCCCCACACAGCAGCTGCAGCCGGATGATCGTCGAATCTTAAGAACCTCAGTCTCGGTGAGAATAATTAAGAATTGTACCGGTGTAGTAATCACACACCATCACAGAGCCACAGCTAACATGTGGGATTTGTTACAGAACCATTATCGTCCTCACAGACCGACGCTAGATGACTGAGCAGCTGGTACACGGCACACAGAGTTAGACTGCTCCACAGCCACTACCACAGCCTTTATCTCCGAGCATCCACGCAAAGAAAATTTAACAAATGAAAATTAAAGAAAACAAAAAGATAGTTACATAACTCTGGGAAAGGAGCTACTCGCGAGCATCACGCTAGGCAGCTATGCTCACACTTCCTATCCGACCGGCCGTCTGCCATTTTATCCCGTTCCAGGCGGAAATCACGTAGGACATGCTTTGCAGTGACGTCACCCATTAGACAAGGGCTGAGTCCAACCCACTACATTAACATGCTGCTTTTTTCCTGAAAAGAAAACTAGCAATATGGTGCAACGCATTGCATTAACTGAAAGAACATGACATTTCAGTTTTCTTTGCCTATTCGGAGTTCAGAGGTAAAGCTGTCTCTATTGTTTGCTTTATTGTTGGCTGCACAGCTCTGTTTTGCTGGGTTGCTAATAGCTCTGATTGAAAACGGGAGATGTGATTCCTCATATTTGTTGTGTTTCCAACATATTCTTATGTTGGAAACACAATATATATGTTATATTATAACATATAATATAAACATTTTCTCGTTTGGCTCTCAGCGGAGGCGGTCGCATTTTCTCACTCCCCGTCCTTGCCCATATTTTCCCTGCTTTGTCTCCTGTCTTGTCTCGTCTCATCTACTGAGAGACTCTCTCTGCACTGCTCTCCAAACTTGGAAAATTATGGAAGTGATCAACTGGTCTCTCAACGCAATTGACACCATTTTCTCGATGAGAAAAAATTGGGTTCGGGGGAACCCGCGTGTCCTGACGGAACGTACGCAGCTGGCTACACGATGGACGGCTGGGAGAGATGGCGGATCGTGTGTCTGGCGGCTCTTTCAGTCGAGGATATCGAGGATATTTACCTATTTGGAACCATGATAACAGGTCTTGTGCTGATTGGATTAGGCTTTGCCCTGGGTTATCGAAAAATTCATAAAACGGGAACAGCTGTCATAAGGCTGCCCGTTTTGATTGAAGCTGTTGGAAGAGCGGTCAGCATTGAGACTGAGACTATTAACCGAAATATGGTTGCCATCAGGGAAACCCTAACAGCTCTGGGAAGGAAAATTTATAATATCGGAGGTCAGAATCACCATTGAACCACTTGGACTATGAGGGTTGCCGTGACATATTGGAATACGGTTTCCCGACTAAACAAATCACAATCTTATCTTTCGACTCCCCGGATCCAGAAACGGCCTTGGACAAGGCAGCTGGAAAATTTAACCCTGTGGGAGCACTGCAGCGAGACGCTCTTGCGTTCCTCCCCAACCAAAGACTTAGAACTATCACACACACACACATACAGACTTATCACTCCCAATCCTCCGCATGCTTTGTACCGCCAGCCTGGAAAGCAGGTTCGTTGAGCGGCGCTATAATGGCACTGGACCGGACGGCTGCTTATCGGAGCTGGATTATCTTACCCTGTTGCAAGTCTTGTCTATGGTGTATTATTGTATCTGTGTTTTTTTTCTCCCCACTTACCTCATGTTTTGCTGTATTTTTCTTCTTAAATCCATTTCGTTACACTGTACTTGTTATATGTGTAATGACAATAAATTGAATCCAAATCCAAATATTCATACTGGTTAGACATGTCTTGCACACTGCATATCTTTTATCAAGTAACCCTTTCTCGTCTTCGTGAAATCCGAAATGTGTCCAAATGTCAGCCTTTAAAATGGCGGGTGCATTTTTTAGCATCGGTCGCTGCTCACCCTCTGCCATGTCTCATACTGTGTACATACAGTATACGCACATCTGATGTATGTGTCGTTTACTTCCGAAGGTCAAAGGCCATTTTTATTAATATTTAAAAAATACTTCATAATTAACAGAAACAACAATGCATGGTGTTATATTTTATTTACATTTTAAAGAATCGATTATTTCATTTTACGCACAACTATTTTCAGCTCTAGTCTACGGTAATTCACATTGACCAAAACACACAAGGAAACGTGTTGTGATAAAAATATCGCCGGCAATCCCAGACATCACATTCGGACGGGATTAGTTTTCTCAGAGGATCGCAGAGTTTACTGAAAAACCGTAGGTAAATTGCTCTGGAATTATTACAGAGGTTGAGTGAGAAAAACACACAATGTGTCTGTGAAACACATTTCTCTAACAACCCCATGTAAAACTAGTCCCGTCCGAATAGGGCTATAGACATATAAACAACAATTGGCTGTTTTACACATTTGTCAAACACCAGAAAACAGCTTGTCAGTTATACCTTAATTTTCTGATTGGGTATGCCATCGCAAATTGTATCTTTGGTAAAATATATATTCACTTAAAGCCAGCTTGTAAACAATTTCATGCGTTTTATTCAACATTCGTTGATATTTCCGGTTGTTTCTTTTGCTAAAAAATATGATTAACAAAAACAATGAGTAAAGGAATCACTTATGGGGGTATAAATGAATATGAAAATAGGCAATTTATAATATGGAATTATTTATTTACTTTATTTAACAATAGATTCTGACTTTCGTGCAGCACTGATTCTGCTGCCCTACATCTTTAAAGAGAATGTTGAGAGCTTAATCACACTGGGAGAGGTATGAAACTTTACGTTTAACTCTCACTTTGTAAAACTCTGATACATGTCCAGTTATGCAGTTCTGATAGATGTTGCATTGTTTTACTTTTTTTTTTCACAGTGTAATGCTGTCACTCAATACCCAGCCATACAGTTGGTAGAAACTGACTGGAAAATGGCTTTCTCCAAGAGGGTTCATGTCATTGTTTAAGTGGATGGTGTGGAGGGTGTGCAGGGGAATATCCCTTGAAGAAGGGATAATTGCAGCCTTTAGTTCTTACTATGTTTTCAACTTGGCTTATCCACCGTACATGAAGAATACACTGACCTTCCTGTAGCATGCCATGGCAAAGATTACTGAGGTGGGTGGCAAGCCCCTTCTAATAACTTTCACCCAGATATGAACCTTAATGAAACTAATTCACAACCATGAACCCAATTTCAGCATCAACTTGTGGACTGAATAACTGCAAGTCATCTTTAACAGTATATGAGTATTTCAGGCATCATTTCTATCGAAAACATAAGAATATTGTTCTACCTCATGATGATATGGATGCTACTGAATACATGGACAATGACAATGATTTTGAAGAGAATGATCTGGAGAATACCAATGAGCTACAGCCTAGGGCAGATGAAATGCCTCCACCTAGTAGGAATGAGCTTTTGACAAACTTCAAAGACAATCTCTTCAGTTTCATTCTTAAATGTAGAGAAACCCTAACCCTAAACATTAGCGAAATGTGTGTTTGAGTATAAATCCAAGATGGCGCCGCAGATGGCTGCCTCGGTGTGGAGCTCTCCAGTTGTTTTAGTGTTTTTGATAGTTTGTCCTGTTTTATGTTTTTCCCATACAATCAGTTTCACAAGAGATGAACTGCTGAACATTCGGCAGTGCACACCATCTGATCTTTTACCGGTTTTTGATTATTCAGACGTTTTACTTAACATCGGAGGCGCAGCAGCGCTACTAAAGAGCTCCAGGACACGCAAGCCGGCGCACTTATCAGGCTAACTCAACTTTATTTATTTTTATTTAAGAGGGCGCGGCTTTAAAACTGCGCTGCCTAGCATACATCTGGTGAATCTGCGCTCTCTGCCAAACAAAATGGATGACATCTTCTACTCTACCGAACAAATAAGGATTTTTCAAACTTTTTTTGTGTTTCGTGGAAACGTGGGTAAATTACTTCATCCCGGACAGCGCGCTACATCTGCCAGGCTACCAGCTGTTCAAAGCGGCGCAGAATCAACGGGGAAATCGCGCGGTGGTGGGGTAGTTTCTACATCAATGAAAAGTGGTTTACAGATACAACAGTGATGAAGAAGATGTGCTGTCTCGACCTAGAAGCACTCTTCATTAACTGTAAGCCCTTTTACTCGCCGCGAGAGTTTTCCTCGTTCATTCTCGTCTGTGTTTACATTCCACTGCAAGTGCACGTGAGCGTGGCGTTACAACAGCTCGCCAACAACATCCGGACTCTGTTATTATTATTCTTGGCGACTTTAATCAGGCAAAACTTACACTCGAGCTGCCAAAATACAGACAACACATCACGTGCCCTATCAGAGACAAAAATATTTTGGACCATTGCTACACCACAATAAAGAATGCATATTGCTCTGTCCCTAGAGCAGCTTTAGGACTGTCTGATCATGGCTATTGTGTAATTTCTGAGTGATTTTGGGCACAGACAAGACATATTTAGATATATTTTACGTGCACTGGGCACTGTTATTCACCCCGGTTATAAAGAAGTATTCATAGGAATGTTTGTAACATAATTGTGTTAGTAGATCAGAAATCACATTAACTTAGATGAGTATTAGAATCAAGATTGTTTGAATGATAGAATCAACATACTTATGCATGATAGAAATGATAGAATCAACATACATATACTTATGTAGTACTTGTTTTCATAAAAATATTTTAACCATTTTCAGCAATACAAAATCCAGTGATGTTTTAAAGGCCTGACCCAAATATGCCAAAACTTATTAAAAAAAGGGAGGCAAGGTTGAACTTTCACTATCAGACCGAAAACCTTGTAGCGCAGCTAAGGAGTCAATCCAATATTAGACCAAAGACCTTGTAGCGCAGCTTATTTAAAAAAAATGAATCAATGCTGACGTTCCACCATTAGATCAAAAACCTTGTTGCCTTGAAATAATGGTGGCAGACAAAAACAGTTGGATATTAAAAAATAAGAGATAGCAGGTATCTACCTGATTGGTTTCGAAAGGAAACGCCTCTGAGTAGTTTCAGTATAATTAGAGGTTGGAAAACACCCGATTTTCAGATGCTTTCTGGGAACATCTCACTTTGTTTGACTTGAACATCCATCCATCCATCCATCCATCCATCTTCTTCCGCTTATCCGGGGCCGGGTCGCGGGGGCAGCAGTCTAAGCAGGGACGCCCAGACTTCCCTCTCCCTAGACACTTCCTCTAGCTCTTCCGGGGGGACACCGAGGCGTTCCCAGGCCAGCCGGGAGACATAGTCCCTCCAGCGTGTCCTAGGTCTTCCCCCCCCTGGGTCTCCTCCCGGTGGGACATGCCCGAAACACCTTCCCAGGAAGGCGTCCAGGGGGCATCCGGAAAAGATGCCCGAGCCACCTCAGCTGGCCCCTCTCGATGTGGAGGAGCAGCGGATCTACTCTGAGCTCCTCCCGAGTGACCGAGCTTCTCACCCTATCTCTAAGGGATCGCCCAGCCACCCTGCGGAGAAAGCTCATGACCATAGGTGAGAGTAGGAACGTAGATTGACCGGTAAATCGAGAGCTTCGCCTTGCGGCTCAGCTCCTTCTTCACCACGACAGACCGGTACAGCGACCGCATTACTGCAGAAGCTGCACCGATCTGTCTGTCAATCTCCCGTTTCCATCCTTCCCTCACTCGTGAACAAGACCCCCAGATACTTGAACTCCTCCACTTGAGGAAGGAACTCTCCACCTACCTGAAGTGAGCAAGCCACCCTTTTCCGACTGAGAACCATGGCCTCAGATTTGGAGGTGCTGATTCTCATCCCAGCCGCTTCACACTCGGCTGCAAACCGTCCCAGTGCATGCTGAAGGTCCTGGTCTGATGGGGCCAGCACGACGACATCATCCGCAAAGAGCAGAGATGATATTGTGTGGTCCCCAAACCCGACGCCCTCCGGCCCCCGGCTGTGCCTAGAAATTCTGTCCATAAAAATTATGAACAGAACCGGCGACAAAGGGCAGCCCTGCCGGAGTCCAACATGCACCGGAAACAAGTCTGACTTACTGCCGGCAATGCGAACCAAGCTCCTGCTCCGGTCGTACAGGGACCGGATAGCCCTTAGCAAAGGGTCCCGAATCCCATACTCCCGGAGCACCCTCCACAAGATGCCGCGAGGGACACAGTCGAATGCCTTCTCCAAATCCACAAAACACATGTGGATTGGATGGGCAAACTCCCATGAACGCTCCAGCACCCTGGAGAGGGTATAGAGCTGGTCCAGCGTTCCACGACCGGGACGAAAACCACACTGTTCCTCCTGAATCCGAGGTTCAACCATCGGCCGGATTCTCCTCTCCAGTACCCTGGCATAGACTTTCCTGGGGAGGCTGAGAAGTGTGATCCCCGATAGTTGGAGCACACCCTCCGGTCCCCCTTCTTAAAAAGAGGGACCACCACCCCGGTCTGCCAGTCCAAGGGCACTGTCCCCGACCGCCACGCGATGCTGCAGAGGCGTGTCAGCCAAGACAGCCCCACAACATCCAGAGACTTGAGATACTCAGGGCGGATCTCGTCCACCCCCGGTGCCCTGCCACCGAGGAGTTTCTTGACTACCTCGGTGACTTCAGCCCGGGTGATGGGCGAGTCCGCCTCCGAGCCCTCGGCCTCTGCTTCCTCAATGGAAGACGTGACAGCGGGATTGAGGAGATCCTCGAAGTATTCCTTCCACCGCCCGATGATATCCCCAGTCGAGGTCAACAGCCGCCCCCCTCCACTGTAAACAGCGTTGGTAGGGCACTGCTTACCCCTCCTGAGGCGCCGGACGGTTTGCCAGAATCTCTTCGAGGCCGACCGATAGTCCTTCTCCATGGGCCTGGGAGGAGTTCGGGGAGGCCGAGTTTTTGCCTCCCCAACCACCCGGGCTGCAGTCCGCTTGGCCTGTCGGTACCTGTCAGCTGCCTCGGGAGTCCCACAAGCCAGCCAGGCCCGATAGGACTCCTTCTTCAGCTTGACGGCATCCCTTACTTCCGGTGTCCACCATCGGGTTCGGGGATTGCCGCCTCGACAGGCACCGGAGACCTTACGGCCACAGCTCCGAGTGGCCGCGTTGACAATGGAGGTGGAGAACATGGTCCACTCGGACTCAATATCTCCAGACTCCCTCGGGATCTGGTCGAAGCTCTGCCGGAGGTGGAAGTTGAAGATCTCTCTGACAGGCGATTCGGCCAAACGTTCCCAACAGACCCTCACAGTACGTTTGGTCTGCCGAGTGTCCAGCTTCCTCCCCCGCCATCGGATCCAACTCACCACCAGGTGGTGATCAGTTGACAGCTCCGCCCCTCTCTTCACCCGAGTGTCCAAGACATACGGCCGTAGGTCAGATGAAACAACTACAAAGTCGATCATCGACCTCCGGCCAAGGGTATCCTGGTGCCATGTGCACTGATGGACACCCTTATGCTTGAACATGGTGTTCGTTATGGCCAAACTGTAACTAGCACAGAAGTCCAATAACAGAACACCACTCGGCTTCAGATCAGGGGGGCCGTTCCTCCCAATCACGCCCCTCCAGGTGTCACTGTCGTTGCCCACATGGGCGTTGAAGTCCCCCAGCAGAACGACGGAGTCCCCAGTCGGGGCGCTTTCCAGCACCCCTCCAAGAGTCTCCAAGAAGGCCGGGTACTCTACACTGCCATTTGGCCCATAGGCGCAAACGAGTGAGAGACCTATCCCCGACCCGAAGGCGCAGGGAAGCGACCCTCTCGTTCACCGGGGTAAACTCCAACACATGGCGGCTGAGCTGGGGGGCTATAAGCAAACCCACACCAGCCCGCCGCCTCTCACCATGGGCAACTCCAGAGTGGTGAAGAGTCCATCCTCCTCGAGGAGAGTGGTTCCAGAGCCCAAGCTGTGCGTAGAGGTGATCCCGACTATTTCTAGTCGGAATCTCTGAACCTCACGCACAATCTCAGGCTCCTTCCCCATCAGAGAGGTGACGTTCCATGTCCCTAGAGCTAGATTCCGCGTCCAGGGATCGGGTTGTCGAGGCCCCCGCCTTCGACTGCCGCCCGATCCACTTTGCACCGGCCCCTTATGGTCCCTCCTGCAGGTGGTGGGTCCACGGGAGGGTGGCCCCACATCGCTCCTTCGGGCTGTGCCCGGCCGGACCCCATGGGGGGAGGCCCGGCCACCAGGCGCTCGCATACGAGCCCCAACCCCGGGCCTGGCTCCAGGGTGGGGCCCCGCCTGCGCCATACCGGGCGACGTCACGGTCCTCCAATTACTTGTCATCATAAGGGTTTTGTGAACCGCTCTTAGTCTGACCCGTCGCCTAGGAGCTGTTTGCCTTGGGAGACCCTACCAGGGGCATATAGCCCCAGACAACATAGCTCCTAGGGTCTTTCGGGTGCTCAAACCCCTCCACCACGGTAAGGTGGCAGTTCAAGGAGGGGTTGACTTGAACAAATAAAGTTAATTCTTTGACACCTGGACCTTCTTTGTCTGAGCAATTTTTTGAACTGCAAGATCAGCAGTTTTCTCCTCATCACTGCCTGGTTAACCTTAACCTAGCCTTCAGGCAGAAACTAAAAGCTGCCAAACCTATGGTAAGGACTGTTAAAAGATGGGCCAACGAAACAGAGCGGGTCTTACACGCCTGTTTCGAGTGCACCGATTGGAGTGTTTTTAAAGCTGCTACACTCTAAAAAAAGGTTCCTTTAGGTTCTATATAGAACCCTGGGGTTCTGTACTTGGCAAATAGAACCTTTTAATAAAAAAAAGTTCTATGTAGAACCCCTGGAGTGCAAATTGTAATTCATGTTTTGTGACTGAAGTGTAAACTAAAGATAACACCATAATTATAGACCTACACAACACATTCACAACACATTTTGTGTCAAAAAGGAGAGTGACTGCTGTGGTCAAAAACAAGATATTGTATTATAATATTAATTTAAAGTTAGTTTTTTTCCAGTAAGCTTTTTTTTATACAAGCATAATACATTTCCCAATACATTACAGTTTGCCTTTTTGGTGAAACATTTTGTATAACCAGGTGTTTTCTTTATTTTGTAAAATACCGTTATGTCAATGTTTAATTTAACCCCGAAGGGGGCATTAAAAACAAATAATCGCAAAAATGCCCTCTGGTGGCGTATATGTGTTGCGCCATCCTTGACTTCTTGTTGGTGGATTGGCGAAGATGAACCTCGAGACAGTGACAGTTGATGTTTCAAACTGAGGAGTCCGCCATTTCTGCCCGTTCATACCCTCGGGTAAGTTTTACAATTTTTGAAACTATATTACTGAAATATGCAGTTTTGTATGATCAGCTACAAAGATCTAAGGTCTCATGTTAATGAAGATGATGTAATAATTAGAACTCAGGTACATCAGTACCATCTGCAAGCACTCAGGGAAAGTGCTGGAATATCCAAACAGACATACGGTGTGGTCAGTGAGTGCCCTTTCACTGAGCTGAACTATTTTGATGTAACAAAAACCTTTCCCCCTGACTTGATGATCTTCTGGAGGGTGTGGTGCCTCTTGTGATCACCAGGGTTATCCAGGCATTACATTTATTTTAATTAAATTTTTTGCACATTGTCTCATTAACTCGGGTAAATGCTGAATTGGATGCATTTAACATAGGGAAGAACGACCAAGCTAACCTCCCCCAGAAACTTCCACATAGTGTGCTAAAGCAAAACACACTACCAGGGTCTGCTGCTCAGGTTTGGTGCCTCTTCAGGATTTTGCCATTTCTCATTGGACATTACATTCTAGAAGGTGAGGTGCACTGGGACATTTACCTGAAGTTTAGGGATATAGGAGATGTGATTTTGTCCCCCAGCATACCAAGGAAAATCATCCCTTTCCTAAGTCTTCAGATAGGAGAATTCCTGTCCTCCTTCCAGTCTGTATTCCCTAAAACTTTCACTCCGAAACTACACTGCCTCATTCATTATCCACAACTGATACTAAAATTTGGGCCATTGAAACAGCTGTGGTGCATGAGATTTGAGGGAAAGCACCAATACTTCAAGCGATTAGCCCACAACACATGTAACTTCAAGAATCTCAGCTACACCCTTGCTAAGAGGCACCAGTTAAGACAGTCCAGGGAGCATTACCATGCTTTCAAATTGGAGGACCAGGAGGAGTGGATTCTGGTGCAGCCAGGGAAAGAAAAAGAATTTCATCCTCTTGACACATATGTGCATGATGATACTAAGTACATTACATTATATCACAGCGTGCACTCTTCTGGGTAAATATGTTGTATGTCTGTGGTATCTCTTATTTTAATGTATTTCTTCTTTGGTATATAGAATAATTGTTTTTTTACAGAGCAGCAAATTGATGGGGAGACTCTGCTGGGTCTCACAAAAAAATAGTGGAGAGACTTTTTACTGTAATGAAACTTTAGGTCACATTTATGAAGGAGCTTAATAAAAAAAGTAAGTCTGTGTTGTTGAATAAAGCACATTGTTGTTAAATATAAAGAAAATGTATGCTAACTAACTTATTTTATATTTTATTTTTCTTAAAACAGCCTGGAAACTGAAGTGCCTAAAATATCTTGCACTAAGTATGTATCATTGTTTTGAAGTCCAAACAGACTGTATTGTGTTAAGTAAAATGAATAGCCTGTATAAAAGACTTCAACATTGTATTCACGTTTACAGACAAGAACCCTGTGACCCATTTGTTGCACAACAACCTTGGCAGTAGTATACAACCTGCCTGTCTTTCCCCCTGAATTGCAAGCAGCTTTGCAGAGGAAGGATCCAGGCTTTAAGAAGAAAGACAAGTCTCACATTCGTGCATTGCTGATTCAAGAATTGTTCGACAGCATCACCAAGCACACCTGGTACAGTATTGTATTTCTTGTTTTTTATAATTATTTTATAATGTCAATTCTAACTTGTTGGTTGTTGGGTAGTAAAAATATATTTTTTATATTTATAGGTACCCAAGTCATAAAATTTATGGAGATGTTCTGGGGAGTTTGATAACCTGCTTTCCATTTTTGAAGGATGGCAGCTCCTCTGGTTATGTATGCACATATTGCTGCTCTTTTAATACTGTGAAAATATTGAGGTCACTGCTCATTGAAAAATCTCACACAGAAGAACATTTTTACAAGAAAATATATGTCTACAGGATACCTTGTTGGAATGCCTTAGAAACAAATTTAAAAAAGAAAGGATTCCCTTGGTTAGCTCATCAATCGTCCTGGAAATGAAGGAGAAGTATGGGATCAAAATGAAGTGTAACGGACAAACAGACTCTGAGGGACTTGGTCAACTGCAAAAGGCAAGTTCAATTCAATACATTTTATGTCGAAAGCAGACAAAATTTGTCTTAACGTGAAACACTTGTTGACTTTCTTATTTCAGAATGCAAAATTTAGAAGAGAACCATTGGATATAATGGCATATAAGGATTCTGCTTGTTCAGAGGAGGTATTTGCTTTAGTTTTCCCTTAAGTGATACATCAGGTTGAAACATCAGCATACTGTGACAATATTATCTTCCTACCTCAGATCGTGTTGGACCAGGAAGTAATAGGTGAGGATGAGACAAGTTTACAGGAACACATTAATGCCATCACCCTAGAGTTGCGTTAAAGCAACCCCAGTTACTCTGAGGTCAAGAACCGGATGAAGCGCACTCTTTTCCAAAGCAAACAGATTATGGAGAGGCCTGCTGCTGAAGTAATGGAGCAGTTTCCTTTTCTTGGAGTGCCACAGCTTGTGAGTAAACACTGTTACATTTTGTGCAAAGCAGATAAGAAAAATCAGTGTATATTACATTTCTAAAAAGCATCTGTCAAATATGAGGTGTTTTTTTTCTTCTTTTTGTTCTTTTGTTCTTTTGTTTCTTCTTATTCTAATTTTGTTATTTTATATATATATATATATATATATATATAACAGATGTGTATATATGTATATGTAGGTCACTCAGAAATGTCAATGTTTTAATGAAATTTTAAAAATGAATTGCAAATGGAATAGAACATATGATCCAGATGTTTACACTGTATTTCTAATCAAGTTATTTTATCATGTGGGATTCAACGCCTGGAGTCATTTTGATTACTTTACCACGCACTCGATTTTTCTTATTAAACATTCTGTTTCGGAAAATACATCACTATAGTCAATTGCAGCCTCCAATTGATAAGATGCATTATCTGCACTTTCAATGCAAACGTTGTAGCACCTATAAACTGTATTAGTGAAAACGTGAAATAATTTTTGTATTATTAAAGTTTACCCAAAAATGAAAATTCTGCCATCATTTACTCACTCTCTTGTCATTTAAAATCTGTATGAGTTTCTTCACCAGAACACAACAGAAGAAATTTCGAAAAAGGCTGGTAACTGAACAACAACGGTGCCCATTGACCTGCATTGGTTTTGCGTCCAATAGAATTGAATGGCTATCAGCGTTGTTCAGTTACCAACATTCAAAAAAAATATATATTTTTGTGGTCTGCTGAAGAAAGAAAGCCATATATAGTGGAGCACATTAATGAAAAATCGTTCACTTTGTGGTACAAGCGCCAAATTTGGTACACAAGTGCTTTTGGACCTACTATCTCATAAAAGTACGTTGCCCACTTGAACAAACAAAGTGGCCACCATTTTTCAAGATGGCCGCCATTCGAAGTGGTTTGAAACAGCGTTTGAACTATATTTTGATTGAATAGTCCTATTCTGATGGTTTATACATTGAAATATGTGTTTTTGCACATGAGAAATACAACTCTGCATTTAGAAAATCAAAATTATTGAATATTATGATGATACAATGCGAATTAAATGAAAAAAACACTCACAAACAAAGACATTAGTTTCACTTAAAGCTTTTGGACCTGTAAGCTACTTGTAGGGGAGGCCACGTAGAGGCTGTCTTTGTCTCCCCCATTTTTTTTTTTTTTTTTAATTTTTTTTTTTTTTTTTTTAGATAACGGTATAAAAACACAGAAAAGGTGTCAAAGCATAGGCTGCATGTTTTACGATCCAGAACTTGAATCAACATAACTTAAAAATAATAATACAACAAATATCCAACTCAAACATTCAACTTAAACTTGGTTGTTCTATTTTCTTAGCCCTCACATGCACAGGCACACAACTGTGTGCACTTCAGGCCAAAGCGATAGCATTTGCATCGTCCTTGGCATTCAGTCTTGCAGCCACATTTTGTCAACTGCTCACAAGTCTGAGCAATGGGTGGAAGGGTTGTCCAGAGAACTTGCCAGATCTGACCATCTTTTTGCCAGCCCCAGTTGGCAGGACTTTCAGTTTGCATTTTGCACACTGTTGCTTGGCCCCATATGCAGGCAGCTTGGAAAGCAGACCGTTTCACATGCTGAACGAGGGATGCGCTTGTTGGTGGAATGGCATCATAAGACCTTTGCTTCCGAGCAAACAAGTCCAGTCTTGCCTCATCAACCTTGCATGTAGTACTTTGCTTGTCATACATGGTGATGACAAACTTCTCAAGGATGTTGAGGTCTGCATCTTCTATGATAGGTGGGTATTGGCTGAGCTTTTTGAAGACAGGACTAACTTCAGGGCAAACCTCCCATGCTTGCCATGCACTTTTCTTGCTTTTACCACGGAAAGCTGACACAACATCGCAGCCAGTGAAGGCATGGAAGAACAGCATGCCACTGGATTTCTCTGGGCCAAGATTCACCACCATATCATGAATTGGCAACCACCTAATGGACTGACCCTGGCCAAATTCTATCCAGATCTTTTCCAAGCCTGCATCCTGAAGAGTCGCAAAAACATTGACTGCAACCACAAGAATATCTGTGTCGCATGCCTTTATCAACACAGACTTTATCTGTTGCTTGGCTGCATGAAGAGCATGTGTGAAGATTCTGGAGTCAGCTTCTTCGTGGTTGCAAGGACTTAAACCTTCAAGGCTGATGGGTTTGTTTGTAAGAGCCTGCTCTCCTTTGGTCACAACTACGACATTGTCAGGACACAAGGTCACTATCTTCTCTGCTAGGAACCCAAAGAGTTCAGTCTTGTTTTCATTGTCTCGCAAGAAGCTTTTCCAGTTGGGCGGGTAGTTTGGTTTTGTCGGTCACATCCATTTTTTTACATTTTTTATTTTTTTTATACATTTTGTAGTTTGGTCGCTGGCACATCCTGTCAATTCAGGTGCGGCTATCTAACTACAATACTACAACTAACTAAACTTCTAGTTGAGTCTATACAGGGGCTTATTAGATAGCATTTGGGACACTAAAGTATACTACAACTACAGTGAGTACACCACTACAACAGTTAGTAAACTACAACTACAGTTAGTACACTACAAGCTGACACTGAACCCCATGCTGAGTCTCACAGCAGTGATGTCACCAGTGTGCCCTGGTTGTGCTTTGACATCACTCTTATAAAAAATTACTAACCAATAAATGTTGACCACAGAATTTTAATGAATTATCATTTATATTGCTAAATTAGTACTTTTATTTCAGTAAAGAACGCTTGTGTTGCTGTATGTGTGTGTGTGTGCGTGTGTGTGTGTGTGTGTGGTGAGTGACAGTCAAAAGTTTGGACACATTTTCACAAATGATTCACACAAAAAACACATCCCTCAGAATTCTGCAGATTTTCACTTAAGATCATTGCAGAAAACTGAAGAAAAAACGCGAAAACGCTACTTTTTAGTCATTTAATAGCCATTATCTTGAAAATTGGTGGCCATATTGGAATTCAATTGACACCATCGAGTTATTCCAGTCATAATACATTCATTTTGATGCTTGGATCATTAACATTCTTCTGTTAATTCAAGTTCTACCTCGAAAACCTTTTTTTGGCGTTTGACGAGGCGGCCATCTTGAAAACTGGCGGCCCTCTTGGATTTTCAGCTGGGCAACGTACTTTTATTAGAAGGTATGTCCTGGACATCATTTGTACCAAATTTGGTGCTTGTACCATGAAGTGAACGATTCGGCTCAAAAATGGACTTAAGCAGCCCCACTAATAGGTTTGAAATGACAAGAGAGTAGTGAATGAGTTTTCATTTTTGAGTAAACTATCCCTTTAATTGATTTCTGTACCTAATGTACAATAATTTGTATCTGTTTGTAGGTCTTGTTAGGAATGCTGCACTCATTTTATTGCCAGCATTATTTAAAGAAAACGCCAGCTTCATCTACAGTGTAAATACTGTAATTATAGTCTTCTGTAGTTTTATTAACATTTAAGGCACTTGACTTGAAATAAAGGAACGGTTCATGTTTGTTTTACAGGAACCCAAAGGTCCTACACCAACCATAGTGTTTAACGGCTCTCCTGATACCCTCAAAGCTGAAAGTGTCAGTATTATAATGGCCAATGTGAACATCATAAGAGAGGCAGACATTGACATGACAAAGGCTGTGGAATGCCTGTTTGCGGTCTATTTTCATTTCAATGTTCAATACCCAGATGCCATTAAGAAAACTATTAAGTTTAAGCTAATATTTTTAAATAAAAGTCAGTGTCGTCATGACAAAAGAACACCATTTCCTGTACTAAAAATGTACAATCAACTTGTGTAAATTGTAGTGCTATTTAATCGATTTTTTAATTGTTCATGAATTGTTTTTATCTGAATTGTGATTTATTTTCCTAATTTCAGAGATACGTGTTAAAGTTAAGTACTGTATTTGTACATACAGTACATAAACAAGCTTATGTATGTTTATACAAATGTGAAAATGCTAAAAGTAAATGGTTGAATGTAATGAAACATTTTAAATGTAAAAAAAATTAAAGTTTTGCCGTCTAATACAGAGTACAGAGATGTATATAAATTATACATATTTTTGCATAATAAAATGAATAAATATAAACTTTTTGAATTTTCTGGATTGCCTATATTTTTTTATCAATAATAAATAACTAATGATAATAAAGAACCATTTAACTTGGATTCAAATAACCATTTGGGGTTCTTTTTAATGAAACCATTAAGTTGGTTCAATATATAACCATTTTGGGGTTCCATATATGAAGCAGGTGATGGAACCATTTCTGGTTCTAAATAGAGCCATTTCTTTTAAGACTGTACAACAAATCTAGACGAGCTCACAGAGACTGTAACATCTTACATCAGTTTCTGTAAGGATTTGTGCATTCCTACTAGGACTTCCTTAAAACACAACAATGATAAACCATTGTTCTCAGCAAAACTCAGACAGATTCGCCAAGCCAAGGAGGATGCCTACAGAAAAGGGAACAAAGTCTTGTACAGGCAGGCTAGGAACACATTGACAAAGGAGATCAGAGTGGCTAAGAGAAACTACTCTAAAAAGTTGGAAAACCGGTTTTCAGCCAATCACTCTCCGTCTGTGTGGAAAGGCCTTAAAGACATCACTAACTACAAGCCACCATCCCACAATTTTGCTTGCAATCAACACCTGGTCAATGATCTGAATGACTTTTAATGCAGATTTGAAAATGTTAACTTTACACCCACACCAACTCTGACATTCTCTCAACACAACACCTATCACCTTCAGTCACCCCACCTCCTGCACTTCAGATTAGTGAAGAGGATGTGTGCCGAGTCTTTAGGAAACAAAAGACTAGAAAAGCACCAGGCCCAGATGGTATTCCCCAGCCTGTCTTAAAAGCTGTGCTATTCAACTGGCCTTCATCTTCTCACAGATCTTCAACAGATCACTGGAGCTGTGCACAGTTCCTTCCTGTTTCAAGCACTCCACCATAATCCCCATCCCAAAGAAACCCTAAACCACAGGACTGAATGACTACAGACCCGTCGCTCTCACATCTATGGTCATGAAGTCATTCAATAGACTGGTATTGGCTTATCTGAAGGACATCACAGAACCCTTACTGGACCCTCTGCAGTTTGCCTACAGAGCAAACGGGTCTGTTGAGGATGCAGTTAACATGGGCTGCATTTTGTCCTGAAACATCTGGATAGACCAGGGACCTATGTGAGGATCCTGTTTGTGGACTTCAGCTCCGCTTTCAACACCATCATCCCATCACTGCTCCAGACAAAGCTCCAGCTATCTATTCCTGGCTCTATCTGTCAGTGGATCACAAGCTTTCTGACAGAGAGACCGGCAACAGTTAGTAAGAATGGGGAAACTAACATACAGCACCCGCACAATCAGCACTGGCGCCCCCCAGGGGTGTGTCTCTCCCCACTGCTCTTATCACTGTACACAAACGACTGCACTGCCCATGGCCCTTCTGTCAGAATTCTGAAGTTTGCAGACAACAGTACACTCATTGGCCTCATCCAGGATGGTGATGAGTCTGCGTACAGACAGGAGGTTGAGCAGCTTGCTGTCTGATGCAGTCATAACAACTTGGAGCTGAACACTCTTAAAACTGTGGAGACGATTGTGAACTGCGATGGTGGAAAAGCGCTCATAGAGTCTGTCCTCAGAGTGAGTCTGGTCGGCACTACAGAGCACCAAAACAACCAGACACAAAAACAGCTTCTTCCCTCAGGCCATCTACCTCTTGAACAGTTAAATGTTTTTTACCCACCATGCAATTAATAACTCTGTGCAATAATAATTAAGTGCAATACTAAATTATATCCTCCAGATAATACACTATCTACTTTTATACAACTTTTTCTGTAAACAGCACATACCTTGTACAATAGTCTATTCTTATTTTGTACTTGTACAAATACATACACACATAGATTTACTCTCTATATCTTTATCTTATGTTTATTGTATTGTATTTCTTATTTTTTTATACCAATAGGCCCTTATTTAAATCATCTGTGTACTGTATTCTATTGTGTTATGGTCTCTGTACTGTTGTCACCAAAACAAATTCCTTGTATGTGCACACATACTTGGCAATAAAGCTCTTTCTGAATTCTGATTCTAAAAACATTTAGGGTATAAAGTTACACATAATGAAATGTGAACTGTTTGAAAAGTATTGCTTTGAGATTCTTGATGTTAAAAACCGTTTTTAGAAAATGCAGTAGAAAAAATACTTAAAATGGGGTCTAGTGCCGTTTAAAAAAAAGTGAAATTACTTAATGTTACATGTTTTATTACAAGGTAAAAAAATGGTTAATGGAATGCGATAGGGGTCCTCCGATCAAGATTTTTGATACCGATCCACGATTACACGAGCTATTTGAAGCTTTCTCAGTAGCATTATATATAAAACTATATTTAACAACAATTTTTATCAAGTATCCAAATTAAGAGAAGAGAAAGTTGACAATTGAATATTGGCAAGTAAAATATTTACATAAAACATAGCAGCCTGTGACATGAGTCCTAGAAACCCTTTACAACACTACATTAAAAAGCCTGAATGCTTTGACAGTTAACCTGTGGTTTGAGACGGAGCTCCTTCAAACTTATTCTTAATATATCGTTTATTCCTGTTATATCTTAAGATGTATGTTTTAAATCGTCTGGGTTACGTATGTAACCTCTGTTCCCTGATGGAGGGAACGAGACGTTGTGTCGAGAACGACAGATGGGGTTCGCCCTTGAGAACCAATCAACTCTGACTACTATAGAAAAGGCCAATGAAATTTGGCGAATGAAATTTGCATGCCGGTCTCCGCCCCCGGATGTCCGGTATAAAAGGAAGCCGGCGTGCAGCATTCACTTACCTTTTGTTCTGAAGAGCCTGAGAGCCTCTCACGACTGCAGCAGAATACGATACGTGTTTGTGGCATAAGGGACACAACGTCTCGTTCCCTCCATCAGGGAACAGAGGTTACATACGTAACCGAGACGTTCCCTTTCTGTCGATCTCTCGACGTTGTGTCGAGAACGACATATGGGGTTGCCTATGGAAAACGCCACAATGCTGTATCGCGTCACAGTCTCTAGCGAAGCGACGGTAACAGGCCTGGGCGTGTCAGCTCGATGCTTTCGCGAAACTGTAACCTTTCAGTGTGGTGGTCGGGGGGCTCCAGAGCTTTCTTGGAGAAAGATGGGAACAGCCCTGACCGATAACCTTTCACGGACGGAGGCCTTAGCTCTCTAATGGCGAGAGGCCGTCCGGCTCGGGTTTACACCGGGCAAGCGCAACTTCCTTAATTAGGGATGCGCTGCAGAGGCCACCTCCTACCCGTGGGGAGGAATATGGTGGAAAAGGTATGGTCTTGTCCTTGGAGGAGAACGCATGGAACGTGCGGGCTGAGTAGTTAACCGCGAGGTGGAGGTCCACCTGGGGAAGCTCATGGGTTACCAGGAGTGGGAACCATATCATGAGGATACATCAGACGGAACAGCCCACGGGGGGGGTGTTACAGGCATCCGGTAGCACTAGGTCCGGTTAGAGCCAGGGGATGGCTCACATGTTATCCCGGCCTAAGGGGGAAGGCTGCTCTGCCCAGCCAACCCCCAGGTGGTGCTTGCTTAGTGATGGATGGAATGCCTATTCTTAACCAAGTGGTTGGGTAAGAAGGGAAGCGGATAGGGCACCTGTCCTTAGCCAGAGTAGGGTAAGGAAAGAGGTAGATAGCACACTGACCCAACCTCCTAGAGGGTGGGGTGATGCTTTCGCAGGCATACGCCCCGCCGGATGCCAGTCCTACATGTTGCCACGCAGGACGTGGGCTGACACCGGGTTTACGCGAAGGTTGTTTAACCCTTGCGAAGGTGTTGGGCGTAGCCCAACCCGCAGCTCTACAGATGTCTGCTAGAGAGGCGCTTCTGCCAGTACCCAGGAGGGCTATACCCCGCGTGGAGTAAACCTTCAGTGGGCATGGGAGATTCCGAGATTGGAATGCCGTCGTAACGGCATCCACGACTCAGTGCGCCAACCTCTGCTTGGAGACAGCCTTCCCCTCTGCTGTCCTCCAATACAGACAAGGAGCTGGTCAGAGCTACTGAGGCCCTGCGTGCGGTCCAGGACACAACACGGATGGGGTTGGGTCTTCCTCCCCGATGGGGAGCGCCTGCAAGTTCACCACTTCGCCCCGGAAAGGAGTAGTGGGAACTTTTTGGGCACGCATCCGGGCCTGGGTCTCAATATAACGTGAGAGTTACCAGGGCCGAATTCAAGGCAATTCGGGGGACACGGAGGATGCTCGGAGGTCCCCTACCCTCTTGAAGGAAGCGAGCGCCATCAGGAGGGCCGTCTTACTCGGGTGAGGAAGATCGGAACCTCCGAGGGGCTCTTGGGGGGCCCCCCCAGGACCCCTTAGGGTCCCAAGAGGGTATGGGGCGGAGATGAGGCGGGAGCCGCCCTCTCGCACCCCTTAGGAACCTGGTGACCAGGTCGTGTCATCCTAGAAACTTTCCATCAACTGAGACGAGTGGCGATAGCGACTACATACACATTCAGTGTGGAGGGGGAGACGTTAGTCTCCAGTCTCGTAAGAAGGACAACACAATCCTGATCGAGCACCTCAGTGGGTCTTTCTCGTTGAGAGAGACAGCAGGACAAGAAGCGGCGCCGTCTAGAGGCGTGTAACCGCCTAGTAGATGGGGCCCTAGCCTGGGTGATGGTCTCCGCCATAGAGGGGGAGTAGCCAACTCAGGATCTTCTCGTCCCGTCTAGAGACCAGACATGGTGTTCCAGAGGTCTGATCTGGGATGCCAGAACGTGTCCTTCCCCTGAGAGAGCAGGTCCTCTCTCAGGGGAATGGGTCAGGGGGAGTCGCTGTCCAGAGCATCAGCTCTGAAGCCAAGTGCGGTTAGACCAGTGCGGTGTAACCAATAACACTTGGTGCTCCTCTTCCCTGGCCTTGCACAGTGTCTGTGCAAGGAGGCTCCTGGGGGGGGAAGGTGTGCTTCCGCCCGTCCCGCGGTCAGCTGTGCGCAAGGATATCCGTGCCGAGGTCTTCGGACAGGGAGTACCAAGCGGCCTGCGCGGGGGTGGAGTCGCCACTCTCTACAAGGCATAAACTGACAAGAGAGCGCGTCGGCTGTCTAGTTCAGTTTGCCCGGGTGAGTGTGGCCCACAGGGACCGGGTCACCTGTTGACTCCACCGGAGGAGGCGTCGAGCAAGTTGTGTTAGCTGCTGTGAGCGAACGCCACCCTAAGATCTGATGTACGTGCACGTGCTTGTCCCGCACGAGAGGCCGCAGCCTGCTCAGTGCAAGTAGCACCGCCCACAACTCTTGGCAATTGATATGCCAGCGCAGGTGGGGGTTCGCCCAACGCCCCGCCTGCGTGCCCACCACACTGCACCACCGCTCCCCCGCAGGGAGGCGGCCGTCGTCACCACCACGACTTGCCTCGTAACCTGCCCTGAGGGACCTTAGTCCGTCGAAAAGTCATGGAAGACCAGGGGTTTTGGTGCGTCGGCCGCAGGGCATCATCACCATGCGCCTGCTGCCGGTGTGCCACGCTCTCCTCGGAACTCGACTCTGAAGCCAGTGTTGGAGCGGTCTCATGTGCATCAACCCGAGGGGTCTCACCCGACGAGGACGCCATGCCCAGGAGCCTCTGAATTGTTTCAGGGGGCCGCTGTCTGTCTGAAATGTTCCAGGCAGTTCAACACCGGCTGGGCGCGTACTGCGGACAGTTGCGCCGACATGGTGACAGAGTTGAGTTCCCTACCGAGAAAGAGGATGCTCTGCCCTGGGGAGAGCTTGTCCTTTCCTCGGTTGACCTGGAGTCCCAATCGATCTGGGTGCCGGAGCACCAGGTCCCTTGTATACATAACAGAACTCACGAGTGTGCCAAGATAGGCCAGTCGTTGAGATAGTTAAGTACCCGCACACCCTTCCTCGCCTCAGGGAGAAAGGGCGGCTTCCACGATCTTCGTGAAGACCGTGGAGACAGGGACAGACCGAAAGGGAGTTCAGGTCGATTGCCACGAACCAATCCTGACACCTGATAGATGCCAGGACGCGCCTCTGCATGAGCATCCTGAGCAGCAGCTTGTGAAGGTGCTTAGTTCAGGGTACGCAGACCTCCGGGGCGCAACCCGCCGTTTTTCTTGGGAACGATGAAGTGCGGGTTGTAACCCACCGAACATCTTGGTTTGAGGGACGAACTCGATGCCTGTTTGCCAGAAGGGTGGTGACCTCTACCCGAAGTATGTAGGCGTCCCAGCCTCAGACAGAGGGAGAGATGATGCCCCAAAAATTGGGAGAGTCTCTGGCGAACTGGACCGAGTAACCAAGACAGACCATCTACATTAGCCACCGAGACAGTGTGGGCAGCTCTCGAGCTCCCAGGGACTTTGACAGGGGGACCAAGGGGACGGTCTGCTTCACCATTCCCATGGAGGGTGGTTTGATGGCTGGCGGAGCTAACCCTGTCGCGGGGGGGACCCCGGAGGGAAGGTTGGCTCTGCCTACTTACCTGCCTGGCGGGACAGCTGCACGCACTGTCGGTTTGAGAGTGGTAGCAGCTGTCGTGTGTGTACGACCCTACGCCTCGCCAGGGGTGCGATCGGCCCGTGAGCACTTGGCTGGCGGGTTTACGTTCGCAGAGTTCCCCATATCACTAACGCTGCTACGTGGGTGGTCATCGGGGCCGTAGCCACAGATGTCACAGCCCGGGTAGCAGACGAAATGGTGGCTGGTTCCCGTAGGAAGACAGCCACCCGTGACCGCAACTTCTGAGTGACAATCCGCCCGCAGTGCGGGCAGATGTGTCAACGAACGCTGCTTCAGTGTGCTGGACGCCCAGACACCTAATGCAGCGATCGTGTCCATCCCCCTCCTCGAAGAGGGTGCCGCACCCAAGAGAACAGCGGGACATGCCGCGCTGGAAATTGCTCAGTCCTGAAAAGGACCTTTTAGAAATAATCTCTATCACCTCCGGAACCGCCGAGACGCCCAGGAGAAGGTCGCTGCAGGAAGGGACGATCCGCTGCTCTACGTCGTAGATCCGGCGATGTAGAAGCAGAATTCGTTGAATTCTTTTTGTTCATAGTCAAGAGCGAGGGCTCTGAAGAACAAAAGGTAAGTGAATGCTGCACGCCGGCTTCCTTTTATAGCAGACATCCGGGGGCGGAGACCGGCATGCAAATTTCATTCGCCAAATTTCATTGGCCTTTTCTATAGTAGTCAGAGTTGATTGGTTCTCAAGGGCGAACCCCATCTGTCGTTCTCGACACAACGTCGAGAGACCGACAGAAAGGGAATGATAATTCACCAAGGGTAAAACTAATCCTTAAGTGTATCCCATACCAACATCGTCAAAGGCACAGATAAATTAGTTTTATACAATCGTTCGCTGATAGCATTCAGTATTTACTTACTGAATATTGCCCTTACTGCTTAACTCACTGTTCTTATTATTACATCACTAATGGCTAATGTTTCAGACGTGTGTACCTCTGAGTGCAGTTCTTCACACTTCAGTCGGAACTGGAGGTTGTGGAGAAGCAGATCCAGGATTTACTCGAAAGGCAGACACGGCTGCGAGAACGATAAACGGCGCTGGAAACATCCCGGGCTGATGCGATTTTCCACGTGATTGTAATACTCCTACCACTTCTATTCGCGTGTTTCTCTGCACAGAACCCAGGCTTCGAGGACAAGACGAGCCTAAATGATCTTCACTCCTGCACCAGCATACACACGGCGAAAGGCACAAGCCAGGACCGGATCGATTACCTCTCCCCCACTGCCACCACCGGTCTTCGAGATCCCGACCAGGAACCGCTTTGCCGCCCTCTGCGAGACGGAATGCAACACTGTGGTCATCGGAGACTCAATCGTCCGGAACGTACGCGCTTCCTTCACTCAAGGTAAGGGGCGCACTCAGTTTTCTTGGCGCCCGTGTTCTTGTTGTCTCTGCACAGGTAACTGCGATCCTGAAGGACGACGCTAGTGTAGGAGCTGTAGTGCTGCACGCGGGGGTGAACAACGTCAGGAAGTGGCAGTCGGAGGTCCTGAAGAGGGACTTCATATCGGACCTATTGGTTAAAGTTGATAAAGTACTGATTGTCAGAGATTTGAATATCCACGTAGATAGCGCTAACGATGCATTAGCAGTGGCGTTTAAAGAGCTACTAAACTCTTTTGGGACAGGGTAGAACAATCACCTCGACTACTAAAGATAGTTTCGTAAAGAATTTGCCAGATCTGACTCCTCTAATAATGAAGTCAAAAAAAGATAAATGAGAAAATCATAGCACCATGGTAAAATAGCACCACTCGCGTCCTAAAAAGAGAAACGCGTAAATTGGAGGCAAATGGAAACAAACCCAATTAGAGGTCTTTAAAATTGCATGGAAAGAGAGTGCAAAATGTTATAAAAAGGCACTAAAAGCAGCAAAAGCTGAGCACCTCCGAAACCTCATAGAAACTAACAAAAACAATCCAAGGTTTTTATTTAGTACAGTTGCTAAACTAACAAACGAACAGACTTCACCTGACCTGGCTATTCCGCCGCACCTTGGTAGCAATGAAATCATGAATTTTTTTACAGAGAAAATCGAAAAACATACAAGACAACATAGTTAAAACCCAACATCGAAGTGTATCCAATGAATTAGTATCAACCATCGCCCCAAATGAAAAGCTACAGTGTTTTTCACCTATAAAACAGTGAGATTTAATTAAACTTATTGCAACATCCAAACCTACTACATGCTAATTGGACTCCATTCCAACTAAATTATTAAAAGAGTTACTACCTGTTGCAATTGAGCCCATTTATAACATTATCAACTCGTGAATTTATCTAAAACATGTCCCAGGACCATTTCAACTGGCTGTCATTAAGCCTCTTATCAAAAAAAAAACAATCTTAGACCCTAATGAACTTGGAAGCTATAGACCGATTTCAAATCTCCCTTACTTGTCTAAAATACTAGAAAAAGTAGTGTCCACTCAGTTGTGCTGTTTCTTACAAAATAATGACATACACGAAAAATTTCAGTCTGGCTTTAGACCACATCATAGCACTTAATCTGCGCTCATTAAAATTACAAACGACCTGCTTATAGCATCTGATAAAGGTAACATCTCACTCCTAATCCTGCTTGACCTTAGTGCTGCGTTCGATACTGTAGACCATTAAATACTTTTAGATCGTTTACACAACTATACCGGTATTCAGGGACAGGCACTACAATGGTTCAGATCTTACTTATCAGACAGATATCAATATGTCCATTTAAATGGGGAATCGTCGAACGCAATTAAATTATGGATTACCTCAGGGATCGGTTTTAGGACCCTTGCTTTTCTCCATATACATGCTACCCCTTGGCAACATTATTAGAAAACACTAAATTAGCTTCCACTGTTATGCAGATACCCTCCCGTGGACCCACCACCTGCAGGAGGGACCGTAAGGGGCCGGTGCAAAGTGGATCGGGCGGCAGTCGAAGGCGGGGGCCGGTGCAAAGTGGATCGGGCGGCAGTCGAAGGCGGGGGCCTCGACAACCCGATCCCTGGACGCGGAATCTAGCTCTAGGGACATGGAACGTCACCTCTCTGACGGGGAAGGAGCCTGAGATTGTGCGTGAGGTTCAGAGATTCCAAATAGAGATAGTCGGGATCACCTCTACGCACAGCTTGGGCTCTGGAACCACACTCCTCGAGGGAGGATGGATTCTTCACCACTCTGGAGTTGCCCATGGTGAAAGGCGGCGGGCTGGTGTGGGTTTGCTTATAGCCCCCCAGCTCAGCCGCCATGTGTTGGAGTTTACCCCGGTGAACGAGAGGGTCGCTTCCCTGCGCCTTCGGGTCGGGGATAGGTCTCTCACTGTCGTGTGTGCCTATGGGCCAAATGGCAGTGCAGAGTACCCGGCCTTCTTGGAGACTCTGGGAGGGGTGCTGGAAAGCGCCCCGACTGGGGACTCCGTCGTTCTGCTGGGGGACTTTAACGCCCACGTGGGCAATGACAGTGACACCTGGAGGGGCGTGATTGGAAGGAACGGCCCCTCTGATTTGAACCCGAGTGGTGTTCTGTTATTGGACTTCTGTGCTAGTTACAGCTTGGCCATAACGAACACCATGTTCAAGCATAAGGGTGTCCATCAGTGCCCATGGCACCAGGACACCCTTGGCCGGAGGTCGATGATCGACTTTGTGGTTGTTTCATCTGACCTACGGCCGTATGTCTTGGACACTCGGGTGAAGAGAGGGGCGGAGCTGTCAACTGATCACCACCTGGTGAGTGTACCAAACGTTCTCTCAAAGATCTCTCTGACAGGGGATTCGGCCAAACGTTCCCAACAGACGCTCACAGTATGTTTGGGTCTGCCGAGTCTGTCCAGCTTCCTCCCCCGCCATCGGATCCAACTCACCACCAGGTGGTGATCAGTTGACAGCTCCGCCCCTCTCTTCACCCGAGTGTCCAAGACATACGGCCGTAGGTCAGATGAAACAACCACAAAGTCGATCATCGACCTCCAGCCAAGGGTGTCAACTTCCACCTCCGGCAGAGCTTCGACCAGATCCCGAGGGAGTCTGGAGATAGAGTCCGAGTGGACCATGTTCTCCACCTCCATTGTCAACGCGGCCACTCGGAGCTGTGGCCGCAAGGTCTCCGGTGCCTGTCGAGGCGGCAATCCCCGAACCCGGTGGTGGACACCGGAAGTAAGGGATGCCATCAAGCTGAAGAAGGAGTCCTATCGGGCCTGGCTGGCTTGTGGGACTCCCGAGGCAGCAGACAGGTACCGACAGGCCAAGCGGACTGCAGCCCGGGTGGTTGGGGAGGCAAAAACTCGGGCCTGGGAGGAGTTCGGTGAGGCCATGGAGAAGGACTATCGGTCGGCTTCGAAGAGATTCTGGCAAACCGTCCGGCGCCTCAGGAGGGGGAAGCAGTGCCCTACCAATGCTGTTTATCCGCCCTGAGGTACTTCTCAATCTCTGGATGTTGTGGGGCTGTCTTGGCTGACACGCCTCTGCAGCACCGCATGGCGGTCAGGGACAGTGCCCTTGGACTGGCAGACCGGGGTGGTGGTACCCCTTTTTAAGAAGGGGGACCGGAGGGTGTGCTCCAACTATTGGGGATCACACTTCTCAGCCTCCCCGGGAAAGTCTATGCCAGGGTACTGGAGAGGAGAATCCGGCCGATGGTAGAACCTCGGATTCAGGAGGAACAGTGTGGTTTTCGTCCCGGTCGTGGAACGCTGGACCAGCTCTATACCCTCTCCAGGGTGCTGGAGGGTTCATGGGAGTTTGCCCATCCAATCCACATGTGTTTTGTGGATTTGGAGAAGGCATTCGACTGTGTCCCTCGCGGCATCTTGTGGAGGGTGCTCCGGGAGTATGGGATTCGGGACCCTTTGCTAAGGGCTATCCGGTCCCTGTACGACCGGAGCAGGAGCTTGGTTCGCATTGCCGGCAGTAAGTCAGGCTTGGTTCGCATTGCCGGCAGTAAGTCAGACTTGTTTCCGGTGCATGTTGGACTCCGGCAGGGCTGCCCTTTGTCGCCGGTTCTGTTCATAATTTTTATGGACAGAATTTCTAGGCGCAGCCAGGGGCCGGAGGGCGTCGGGTTTGGGGACCACACGATTTCATCTCTGCTCTTTGCGGATGATGTCGTCATGCTGGCCCCATCAGACCAGGACCTTCAGCATGCACTGGGACGGTTTGCAGCCGAGTGTGAAGCGGCTGGGATGAGAATCAGCACCTCCAAATCTGAGGCCATGGTTCTCAGTAGGAAAAGGGTGGCTTGCCCACTTCAGGTAGGTGGAGAGTTCCTGCCTCAAGTGGAGGAGTTCAAGTATCTGGGGGTCTTGTTCACGAGTGAGGGAAGGATGGAACGGGAGATTGACAGACGGATCGGTGCAGCTTCTGCAGTAATGCGGTCGCTGTACCGGTCTGTCGTGATGAAGAAGGAGCTGAGCCGCAAGGCGAAGCTCTCGATTTACCGGTCAATCTCCTCCACATTTCTCGTTTGGCTCTCAGCGGAGGCGGTCGCATTTTCTCACTCCCTGTCCTTGCCCATATTTTCCCTGCTTTGTCTCCTGTCTTGTCTCGTCTCATCTACTGAGAGACTCTCTCTACACTGCTCTCCAAACTTGGAAAATTATGGAAGTGATCAACTGGTCTCTCAACGCAATTGACACCATTTTCTCGATGAGAAAATTGGGTTCGGGGGAACCCGCGTGTCCTGACGGAACGTACGCAGCTGGCTACACGATGGACGGCTGGGAGAGATGGCGGATCGTGTGTCTGGCGGCTCTTTCAGTCGAGGATATCGAGGATATTTACCTATTTGGAACCATGATAACAGGTCTTGTGCTGATTGGATTAGGCTTTGCCCTGGGTTATCGAAAAATTCATAAAACGGGAACAGCTGTCATAAGGCTGCCCGTTTTGATTGAAGCTGTTGGAAGAGCGGTCAGCATTGAGACTGAGACTATTAACCGAAATATGGTTGCCATCAGGGAAACCCTAACAGCTCTGGGAAGGAAAATTGATAATATCGGAGGTCAGAATCACCATTGAACCACTTGGACTATGAGGGTTGCCGTGACATATTGGAATACGGTTTCCCGACTAAACAAATCACAATCTTATCTTTCGACTCCCCGGATCCAGAAACGGCCTTGGACAAGGCAGCTGGAAAATTTAACCCTGTGGGAGCACTGCAGCGAGACGCTCTTGCGTTCCTCCCCAACCAAAGACTTAGAACTATCACACACACACACATACAGACTTATCACTCCCACCCCTCCGCATGCTTTGAACCGCCAGCCTGAAAGCAGATTCGTTGAGCGGCACTATAATGGCACTGGATCGGAGGCTGCTTATCGGAGCTGGATTATCTTACCCTGTTGCAAGTCTTGTCTATGGTGTATTATTGTATCTGTGTTTTTTTTCTCCCCACTTACCTCATGTTTTGCTGTATTTTTCTTCTTAAATCCATTTCGTTACACTGTACTTGTTATATGTGTAATGACAATAAATTGAATCCAATCCAATCCAATCCAATCTACGTTCCTACTCTCACCTATGGTCATGAGCTGTGGGTCACGACCGAAAGGACAAGATCCCGGATACAGGCGGCCGAAATGAGCTTCCTCCGCAGGGTGGCTGGGCGATCCCTTAGAGATAGGGTGAGAAGCTCGGTCACTCGGGAGGAGCTCAGAGTAGATCCGCTGCTCCTCCACATCGAGAGGGGCCAGCTGAGGTGGCTCAGGCATCTTTTCCGGATGCCCCCTGGACGCCTTCCCGGGAAGGTGTTCCGGGCATGTCCCACCGGGAGGAGACCCCGGGGAAGACCTAGGACACGCTCTGGAGGGACTATGTCTCCCGGCTGGCCTGGGAACGCCTCGGTGTCCCCCCGGAAGAGCTGGAGGAAGTGTCTAGGGAGAGGGAAGTCTGGGCATCCCTGCTTAGACTGCTGCCCCCGCGACCCGGCCCCGGATAAGCGGAAGAAAATGGATGGATGGATGGATTTTATGCAGATGATACTCAGCTATACATCTCATCAAGACCAGATGATTCCTTCCAGCTATCCAAATTGGCAGAGTGCATCAAAGATATAAAACATTTGTGGCTGAGCCAAACCAGGCAATGATGGATGTGCTGAGGACAGACTCTATGACTGCTGAGTAAAACTGTTTTAATAGAGTTTGTGGTAGGTTGAACTTCTTCAGCTGATGTAAGAATTACAACCTCTGCTGGGCTTTTTTAGCAATGGAGCCAATGTGATTGTCCCACTTCAGGTCCTGAGAGATGGTGGTGCCCAGGAACCTGAATGACTGCTGCCACGGTGCTGTTCATGATGGTGAGAGGGGGGAGTGCAGGGGGGTTTCTCCTGAAGTCCACAATCGTCTCCACTGTTTTAAGCGTGTTCAGCTCCAAGTTGTTATGACTGCACCAGACAGCCAGCTGCTCAACCTCCTGCCTGTATGCAGACTCATCACCATCCTGGATGAGGCCAATGAGTGCGATGTCGTCTGCGAACTTCAGAAGTCTGACAGAAGGGTCATGGGCAGTGCAGTCATTTGTGTACAGGGAGAAGAGCAGTGGGGAGACAACGCACCACTGGGGGGCGCCACTGCTGATTGTGCGGGTGCTGGATGTGAGTTTCCCCATTCTCACTAACTGTTGCCTGTCTGTCATAAAGCTGGTGGTCCACTGACAGATATAGCCAGGAATAGATAGCTGGGTTAACTTTGTCTGGAGCAGTGATGGGATGATGGTGTTGAAAGCGGAGCTGAAGTCCACAAACAGGATCCTCACATAGGTCCCTGGTCTATCCAGATGTTTCAGGACAAAATGCAGCCCCATGTTAACTGCATCCTCCATGTTAACTGCATTTGCTCTGAAGGCAAACTGCAGGGTGTCCAGTAAGGGTTCTGTGATGTCCTTCAGTTACGCCAATACCAGTCTCTCGAATGACTTCATGACCACAGATGTGAGAGCGAAGACTCTGTAGTCATTCAGTCCTGTGATTTTGGTTTTCTTTGGGATGGGGATTATGGTGGAGCGCTTGAAACGTGAAGTAACTGTGCACAGCTCCAGTGATCTGTTGAAGATCTGTGAGAAGATGAAGGCCAGTTGAATAGCACAGCTTTTAAGACAGGCTGGGGAGATACCATCTGGGCCTGGTGCTTTTCTTGTCTTTTGTTTCCTAAAGACTCGGCACACATCCTCTTCACTGATCTGAAGTGCAGGAGGTGGGGTGACTGAAGGTGATAGGTGTTGTGTAGAGAGCATGTCACGCCTTACGTACCAAAAACATGTAAACAGAATATCTTGGAATATAACCTGCATATTGAAGGCTGCACTGGCGTGTCCAACGCCAGCTAAAGTATTTAAACAGTTGCTTTAGGCCCAGTTTGTGGGAGAAGCAGTTGAAAAATCAACTGAAGCTCGTAAGTGTAATTGATTAATCATGTCTTATTAAGTTAAACGCAGTTTCGTTGCTTTGTTTACAACCGCTGTGTCACGTGTTGTTAGTCGCGTTTGTTCTCATGGTGGTTTTGCGTGTTATTGGGAGATATTGGAAGGCGTGTCCTGCTGAATTCAATTGCGTGAATCGGACGGGTATTTAAGTGTAATTAGCCTTCATCGCGTGAAGACCGAAGAGAGTAAAGACCATCGACTCTACCTGCGTGACTCTACAGAGTAAGGACAACGGCAAGGCACTTGAGTATTGCACTTTTGTATTACATTTTTGCACTTCTATTTATTCTCTTCTTGTCACTTGTTATTCTTTATTTCCCGTTTGACTATGTGTTTTCAAATCCCCACTATCACTACAGCTCGTAAATCACCGAGATCACGTAGAAGGCCACGCAATGCTAATGCTAATAATCTGCACACCCTTTCAGCATCCAAAACTACCTCAATTACATTTCCCATTGCTCTATGGAACTGCCAATCTGCTGTAGACAAAGCAGATTTCATCACAGCTATTGCTCAACATTCTGGTCTTTCTCTTTTAGCACTTACTGAAACCTGGATCAAACCAGAAGACACTGCCACACCGGCTGCCCTCTCCAATAACTACACTTTCTCCCAGAGCCCACGCATATCAGGGAGGGGTGGAGGAACCGGTCTACTTATTCCTAACGACTGGAAATACAAACAGCTGGCACCCTCATGCGACAACATCGCCTTTGAGTCTCATGCTGTTACTGTCATCCACCCTGTTAAAAGTGATGTTGTAGTTATCTATCGTCCCCCAGGTCAGCTTGGACTTTTCTTGGAGGAGTTGGATGCGCTTCTGTCATCCTTCCCCGAAGATGGTACTCCTCTGGTGTTACTTGGAGACTTCAACATCCCATCATCTGATCGGCATTTCTGGATTGGCCTTTAATAGAGACCGCCGATAATACTTCCCAAAGTGATTATCGGCCGATTATGATCGGCGACCGATTTTGAAAAAAAGTTTAATATTAAGTTTAATGTTCTTGTTGTTTACAATTTTATAAAACGTTTTAAAAAGTTAAATAGTCTAAACAACTGTTTTTTGAAAAAGTAAAATTGCTCAATCTATGCATCCTATTATTTATGACACACTGTGATAGAGCTTGAAACATTCATCCTGTGAAAAATGTGAGAATGTAATAGTTTTGAATGTTTAATAAATGTGGTAAACAGCATTCTGGACTTTTTAATGTGCTGTATTGAGAACAAATTTGCCATCGAAGGGTACAAAAGGCTTGTTTCTGGGGCAGTACCCTTAAAAGGACAAATGTGCACCTTTTTTAAGGGTACATAATGGTACCATAGCACTATAAGGTACAATTTAGTCAGCAGATGTACATATTTGCCTTTGAAAGGTACATACTTCAAGGGTAAAGATACGTACCCATGTGAAAGGGTACAACGGGTGTACCCTTTGCACTGCCCCAGTGACAAGCCATTGTACCCCTGAAAGTAAAACATTTTGCAAATTGTTTCTGACAGTGCACAAATACAAAACCATCAAAGCATGCGTTCTGTTTTCATTAAAATGCATATTTTTCAAACAAAGATGCTATCATCTTGCAAATAGGTAAACTAACCCATTGCTTGTAATTGATTATTGTAGGTTTTTAAATGTTTTACTTTTAACTGTGCATTTTTATTTGGGGTAAATTACAGTGGGGCAAAAAGTATTTAGTCAGCCACTAATTGTGCAAGTCATCATAGGTATACCTCAACTATGAGAGACAAAATAAGAAAATCACATTGTAGGATTTTTAAAGAATTTATTTGTAATTTATTTGGAAAATAAGTATTTGGTCAATAACAAAATTTCCTCTCAATGCTTTGTTATATACCCTTTGTTGGCAATGACAGAGGTCAAACGTTTTCTTTAAGTCTTCACAAGGTTTTCACACACTGTTGCTGGTATTTTGGCCCATTCCTCCATGCAGATCTCCTCTAGAGCAGTGATGTTTTGGGGCTGTCGCAGGGCAACACGGACGTTCAACTCCCTCCAAAGATTTTCTATGGGGTTGAGATCTGGAGACTGGCTAGGCCACTCCAGGACCTTGAAATGCTTCTTACGAATCCACTCCTTCGTTGCCCGGGTGGTGTGTTTGGGATCATTGTCATGCTGAAAGACCCAGCCACGTTTCATCTTCAATGCCCTTGCTGATGGAAGGAGGTTTTCACTCAAAATCTCACGATACATGGCCCCATTCATTCTTTCCTTTACACGGATCAGTCGTCCTGGTCCCTTTGCAGAAAAACAGCCCCAAAGCATAATGTTTCCACCCCCATGCTTCACAGTAGGTATGGTGTTCTTTGGATGCAACTCAGCATTCTTTCTCCTCCAAACACAACAAGTTAAGTTTTTACCAAAAAGTTCTATTTTGGTTTCATCTGACCATATGACATTCTCCCAATCCTCTTCTGGATCATCCAAATGCTCTCTAGCAAACTTCAGACGGGCCTGGACATGTACTGGCTTAAGCAGGGGGACACGTCTGGCACTGCAGGATTTGAGTCCCTGGCGGTGCAGTGTGTTACTGATGGTAGCCTATGACGGCATTACAATGCCAAAAAGAGAAACAAGCGCACTGCTGATGCTGGCTGCGCGCGGCAAATAACTTCCGCGAGAGGACAACGGATCTACACGCGAGGAAACGGTGCTTTTGCTCGCGCGAACATTTTTATTTTTGGCAGTCGCGGGGCGGGACTTGCTGTTTGGTTGTTACCTCAAACGTCATTGGTTACTTCCCCTTTTCCGGAAGTCACTTGTGATTGGACCCCCGTGATCATCAATCTACAGACATGGCTTCGTCAACGGACCAGGGGCCCGTTCTTCGTACCTCGCTAACTCAGTAAACTGAATTTGATTGTTGACGATTTCGCATGATCTTGGATTGTTCGGTTCTTCAACGCTCCTCCTGGACTTGTTGTTTTAGCAACAGGTCCGTTAGCTTAATCCTGCTCGGGAGCAGGTTTATTTTCATGTAAACAGGATTAGATCGCAGCCATGACGCAGTCAAGTCGGCTTCATACGAAAGCAACTTGTTGCGCAAATTACAGGATTAATATAAAGAGCTTTGTGAATTTAACTTGTAAACAATATTTATCGTATATTTATAACAATTTTTGTTTCTTATTTAATGTGAAAAGTCTTTGGTGATGACCGAAATAAATAAATGAATGAATAAACTATATATTTTTTCCTTGTGAAGGAGATATTTGCCATATTAATTTGTTGGACCTACATATTAAATATACAGTATATAAAAGCAGATATGATGGAGGGAATTTATGAAAAATGTAGTTTGTCCTGCCATTTGCAAATGTGTGGTAGGTTATCTCAAGTTAAGACCCCAGCTTAATTAATTTAATTTACACATATGCATTTGGCAGAGGCTTTTATCCAAAGCGACTTTTATTGAATTATCCTATACATTTATACATAGGTATGTTCAATCCCCCAGGATCAAACCCACAACCTTGCGTTGTTAACCCACTGAGTGGGTTACCACTGAGCTACAGGAAAGCCATAAATCATATAAGAGAACTAAATATCCTGCAGTCATGATATGCAGTATGTCTCTTGATTGATGTCATAGACTGCATCATAGGCCTCTGAGGCCTCCGATTATTTTCTGAAAATAACTGATAACATTTTCTGTAGCTCAGTGGTTAGAGCAACACCAAGGTCATGGGTTCAATCCCAGGGGATTGCACACAGTGAGAAACAAAACGTATAGTACAAAGTCCCTTTGGATAAAAGTTTCTGCCAAATGCGTAAATGTAATATTTGCACGTGATATTCATTTTAATAGTAGTAATATGCAAAAGAACAATTGAATCAATAAGGAAGCTGACTGATGAAATCGCTTAGATGGTGTGTGACCACCAGCACAGAAGCAAAATGACCTGAATCTGCATGAGTCAACAAACTTTAGTCACATTTATGATGGGATTGTTTGAAGACACCATTTCCTGACCCAAACCTGTTACACTGCAGCTCAAGTCAGGACAGGATCATGAAATGACCTTTGGGCAACTGATAGGAATGAAGGATTTCAGTGTATAAAAAGTGTAAGGGATGAACCTGACAGGGCCTGTATTGTTGCAAGTGCTACACACACACATCATCAGAAAAGAGAGGAGACCTGTGATGAAGAAGCAGCCTGATGATCATCTCTAAACCACTACACTTAGACTGAGCTTCATGAGATATACGTTTTGGAATACCATTTCTTTGTTATTCTTAAATAAAAAACTACACAAACATGCTTAGGCCCACATGCATTTAATTTTTAATCGCCATAGGTAATAGGCAGGTATCAGTGTCATCTTTTACCTGCAATAAGAGTCAACCATGTTAAATCAGTAAACAACATAGAAATAGGTTCTAAATCTAAAATCTTCTTAAAACTAAATCTCCAGTTTCGGGTGTGTGTTCTTTATATCGTCAAGGTCAATGTATTGAAGTTTTTGAATTTGAGTATATTCAACCTTTAGGGAGTTTAAAAAGTGTATACATGGTTGTGCCTTTTGTGAAGAGAAATCAATAGTTCACAAAACATTAAAAGCAATAAAATAGCAGTTTACAACAGTTTTAAAATGTTATAAATATCTCTGAAAGTGGTCTGTGCATCGTTTGAAGTGTTCCTGACATTTTAATGAGGTTTTAAAATTTCATTATCTTCAGGCAGCTGTAAAAAAAACTATGGACGTAACTACATCTTTTGAGTAACAACCAGCCAATAGCAGCGCTGGTGATAACTAGTTCTTCTATTGATAGGCTATATGCCTTTCCAAATAGCGAGCGTGTAATGATCCCAGACAATTTAATCCAGATATATAATCGTACACAACAGGTCCGTTCGAAGAACCGTATCATACAGACATGATTTGCGGGATTATGTCATCTCGGATACTTTATTTGACCATGGATGTAGTAAGCGACCGAAGAACGGGGCCCAGGTCTAGATTGATGATGATCACAGACGTCCAATCACAACTGACTTCCGGAAAAGGGGAAGTAACCAATGACGTTTGAGGTTACAAGCAAACAGCAAGTCCGAGCAACCCCCCGAGACTGGCAAAAATAAAAATGTTCGCGCGAGCAAAAGCAGCAGCAGCAGCAGCAGCAGGCTTGTAATTGCGCGCACAGATGTTATGCGTTCTGTTTCAAACGAGCTCGCGGGATCCCGTTTCCTCGCGTGTAGATCCGTTGTCCTCTCGCGGAAGATATTTGACGCGCGCAGCCAGCATCAGCAGTGCGCTTGTTTCTTTTTGGCATTGTAATGCCGTCATAGTAGCCTTTGTTACTAGCTCATGAACCTTTTTTTCACCAAAGCACCCGTTAACCTTGTAATTTCAAACAATTAAATGATAATATAATTAGGCTAGAAAGGAAAATACTTTTATATTATATTTATAATAATGTAATGAAAATAAGAAATCGCATAGGAATCAATTTTTACATTTGTTATACTAAACAAATCTTTCTATTTGTCATAATTCCTTTTCATTTATCAAAAGGGTAAGCGTACACAGACCTTCACCCCATCTCAAAACTTGCGTTCACGAACTGAGACATGTCGTGAGATTTGATCGTATCAACCGCCCACGTCCATATTGATTAGGGGTGTTCGGTTCTGGGTTTCTTGGAGTCTACTCCGATTCTCGACTCCCACTTTTGGAGTCGATGAAATCGACACTTCTACTCCATTTACTTTCATTCAAAACGGGTTCAGGAATACGAATATAAAATAAATGAATGAACTTCAGCTTGGGACCTTTGGACTTGGCAACCAATCTATAAAGTCACTAGCAAATACACATGCATTTGTGCAACGAACACCATCACAGAGAGTTTTTTGTGCTGTCAGACCAGTTACTCCTTTCTGGTCCTAAACCGATGCCGTTTTCCAAGCGAACTCAGCGCACAGACATGACGGCCCTGTAACTGTAGCTGTAGACTTATGGTAAAGCGAAGACATTTCGTTTCCTTTATTATTTTTTTATTGCATCGATTTTGGAAAGTTACAGTTACACAAATGAATATGTTTTGTATTTAAAGACACCGCGATTCGTTGTTTTGAATTGAGGCTCCGTAAATGTGCGCTAAACAAGCCTAAAACATTTTTTTATTTTAATTTAAGAGTTTATATATTCGCCCATGGCTAAGTTCAACAAAATTATTTTTAAAGGCATTGAGCCTACCTTTTGTTCTTTTCTTAATGAACTCGTTGCCTTTCTGTGTTGGGCATTTAATAATGAAAAGTATTTTAAATAAATAATATTTAAATAGTATTTAAAAAATAATATATGTCATTTTAAATCCCACAAATATGCTATAATAATAACCCAGCAACAAGAACTTAATATATGATTTGTGACTTCATGGCTTTTGCTGATTTTTTACCTTTTTAAGCTTGTTGAAACGCTTTATAATTTGTTTCCACAAACTTGATTTTGATTTGTGTCCAGTTATGCGCACAGACTCACATTTTAGCCTATCGCCACGCTTTCATTTAAAGCAACTAACATAGTCTAGAGAACTTTAGAGAAATTAAAACTTGCAGAGGGACAGACGAAACATAGGAGAGTTTTTTTATAAGAATTTGATAATTTAATGTGATCGGATTGAAGGTGAAGAATGAACAAGAAATATTGTCTGGCCTTATGTGAGAGAACCAGTAGGCGTCGCTCATGCTTTGCGCCAATCACAAAGACAGTTTAACCGATCAGTCAATGACAACATTAAAAATTACGTAGTCGACGATAGTCGATTCCTGTCTTGGAGTCGATTCCGACTTTAGGGACATTGATTTACATTTGGACCCCTAATATTGATAAATGTTTTGCGTGGAAACGACCATACACCCAGTTTTCGGTCGTACGCTCGTTTCATAAATGAGGCCCAGCCAGTGAAAATGCACCTGAAATAAACTCTCTGGGCACCTCTGGACATGATATTCATGTGTTTCTGTCCTCATACAGTGCAACACATTCACTCATACATGCATCTGTCAACCTTAAGAGATTTTTTTTATTCTGTGTATTCCGCGGAATGTAAATAAGTAGGCGCGGTTAACTCGGCGCTCTGCAAGTTGGGCGTTATTCTGAAAAAAACTAGCGAATGAATCCACCCATAACAAATGAACGTATCAAATATTCTTTTGAGCTTCTTTCAGTCTGTAGTTTTGTGATCCGCTCCTGTCCGGCACTTTCTCTCTCACCCACAGTAAAGCTCATTCTCACCACGTATTTCAGAAGTCAGGTTGCTTAAAATGCGCGATGATGCTCGCCCTGTAGGGCTGCACGATAATTTATTGCGATACCACTAAATCCTTTTGAAATCGAGCTGGCTGCGATATGCCATTTAACAATATTTTTGTTTTTATGCATAGCTTGTCCTTCAAGCACAGCTCTGGGATCAGTAGGAAATGCGTTTGAGTTGCTTATAATGTGCATTTGAAAAAGCAACACCCCTCATACTTGATCATTCTAAATATACATTATTATCATAAAATACATGACGAGGCTTGAGTAACGGCGATAAAAAGATGTCCATAGGCATTTCCTTGACTCTAGAATGTGTTATCTTCTTCTGAAGTGCGTATTTGGCATTTCCACACGAGAGCGCCCTCTGGCTTTCAGATGCAGCAGCATTTTCCCGTACTTCAATCAAAAGCTGTGCATAAATCACGTAATATTTATTGTCAGTTTATCATGACAGCTCTATCGGGGCGTGACCGCTTTGATGTGACGCGCCACTTTCCCCCATTTTGGGAGACGCGTGATGAGTCACTAAAGACAGAGAGTCACACACACTAAAAATGCTCATCTAATAGAGAGTGAGGAGCAATAAAGACCTACTGACCACCATTTATAACACCAGTAACATACTATACTTTCATTGTTTGTGCATTTATTCATACGTCATTGTTATACATGTTGTCTATCTTCCAACTGTATACATATAGTATAGCCAGAATTTAATATAAATAAATAATATATCTCATTATCAGAACTTGCCTACATTTTAATTTGTGAGCATTTAAATTAACTATAATACATAAAGAAAGTAAATCAATCTAAGAAAAATTTGGTATAAGATATAGAATTATAATGGGAGATTGTTACCGTGGAAAAAAAGTACTAATTCCGTGAAATAGATTTTTGGCCATTCCGCCCAACTCTACTAGGAGCACTGTAGCCCCGGACTGACATTTTTAGCTGAAAATTTAGGGGCACACCTTAAATCACCCTGCAATGCAATTATTTACATTTTTCCCCAAAAAAGCTGTACTACTGACAAATACTTTGATAATAAATAGACTCAACTCACAGAAATTACAGCAGACTTTTTTTTAATTCTGTGCTAAATTTAGGAAAAATCTGCAGAATTCCATGGAACAGTTTTAAATGCGTTTACATTTGTACAGACATGTAAATATGTGTAAATGTCAAAAAATCTATTTCACGCAATGAGAAATTTTATTTCACGGTAGCGATATATTTCAAGATAACAATATCCTATTATAATTCTATATTTTATACCTCATTTCTCTTATTTATTACAGATCATTTACTGAAAATGCTCACCATAGTTATTATGTAGGCAAGTTATGAAAATGTACTAAAGATATCAAATTAAGTACTGATAACCAGATGTATTATGATAGGCTATAGCCAGAAGATAAATATAAACAAATATGTATGCAAGAAATTCCCGGATGGCTTACTGGTTACGCCCAGATTCTGAAGCACTCAGCATCGGATCCTTGAGATACTTTTATATCCCATGAGCCCACGGGACAGAATACCACACACAGAGCGCAAAACAGTCTCAGCCGACTTCCATGTACAATTAAACATGTTGTTAATTATTGTAAAGCTAATGTAACATTAACCTTGCTTTGGTTCTTAAATTGACCATGTTTTATATTGTGCATAGTTTTAACTCATAGAAATTAAATACGAAGCATTAATATCAAGCTTATTTTCAGCAGTTTACTTATGATTGTGTTTCATTTGTATATTTGCCCCTTACAATATTATTTATTGCTTTAATGTTTTTTTAACTCGCATATATAACAAAATACATGATAATTATTCACATTTTAATCAGGGGGTTTTAATGGATACACTTTGGAGCAATTAAACATTCTAATCATTCTAATAATCTTTCATAAAAGAATAATTACAAAACACAAATAAGCTCTTAACCAATTAATAATTACTAAAATTAAATTACTTATTTATCCAAACGAAAAATTAAGAGACTTGTAAAAATGGTGTAGTTTTATGGAAAAGTTGTATGGTTCTTTTCTTTTTTTTTAAGAAAAAAAGAAAAGAACAGATGAGGAGAAAGTGAAAGTTAAACGAGAGCGTGGTCAGATAACATTTGGATAACGTCTATGTTAAAACATACTTAGCACATAAAAACAACACAGAAGAGATTTTCTCGGGTTGTTTTTAATACTACAATAGAGTGCATATTAGAGTAACATATCTACGTGAGAGACATCAACCAATAGGCAGAATACAGAAAAAATAATAATTAGCAGCAGTTTACAGCCAATAAGCATTTTTCTGTTGCAAAAAGAACATTCCATTGGCATAATCATATTTTACAATGGGAAGTGTGGATGGGCTTGTTATTGTCGAAATTAAACAGAGAAAACGCCTCGCAAAATCACAAAGCTGCTGTATTCCTTTTAATTGTTTACTTTTATCAAAAGCATATAGCACTACAATATAGAAATGAAAACACATGTAACTGTGAATGTGCTGTATTGAAGAAAATGTAAAGCTTTGTTTCATGTGTTGTTTAGTTGTACAAAACCCATGTTATTGTGTTAATGCAGCCTATCTCTCATAATTTAAGTGTCATTACAGCACACTGCTAATCTCTGTCCCACACTCCAGTCCAGTAGGTGGCGCATATGCACCTCAACCTCTAACCACCCGCCATGGAAAAGGATCAGAAGAAGAAATACATCACATGATTACGTCAATATGGGGCATTTTCCAAACGGAAGTGAGAATCCCTATGCCCTACTCCCTTCAAAGGGCTGAGCCCTTTAAGTTAACTCTTTGAAGGGTGTAGTAGGGCATTACTGTCTCTTGTGTATGCGTTTGAACAAATGGAATGACTGGCCAAATGTAACCTGACAATGCCGCACATGCACTCTGAATCCAGCACTCGTTTGTTGAAAATAAACAACATTTTTAATACCCAGCGGGCAACTTGATGTCAATTTGACGTCAAATATTAGACAAGATTTGATCAAGATGCTGCAAAGCATCATTTCAAATTCAGATCATACATCAAGTTCTTCCGGTGGTTAATTGGGTGAAAATATGAGGTTTATCCCATACTGAAATTGGTTAATGCAAGTATAGGCCAATATGTTTGACATTGAGTTGACGTCAAATCAACGCCGTGTTATAGGCGTTCAGTTGATGTCATATTGACATCACATTGATATCAATGTAAATTTAAAATATGTTAAGTTTAAATAGCATTTTTTTCATAACTTGGGCCTCAAAATGCATCCATTTGGCACATTTTGAATCATATGTAGTGGTTGGATTTGGTCATTAAAGTGGACTTCTGTAACTTCTGTGGTTAAAAACAAATAAACAAAAACTATTTAAAGTATGTAAATTACTCATAATGAAATAAGAGGTAAACAGTGATTATTAAAATTTTCTAAAAATATACTGATTTGCTTAATTACAATTAAAAAAATGAAAAACATATGCAGAATTTTTGCTGTAACCCCACATAAAGTATTGTGTATCCATATTTTGTACTTATAGTGATATTATATACTGTAAAATTAAACACACAAAATTCACAAAATCCATTTTTTCTAAATTTTTAATTATGAAAAATATAGGCCTACAATGCCCATTCATATTCTCTATTTCTTAATACCACCTACAGATGGCGGCGTGACCTTTTTCACATTTCCCGGGTTTCTCAGCAGTTGAAGTTAGTGAATGGACTACAACAATCAATTTCTTTTTTTGCGTAATTTGATGCAAATGTAGTTAACATAATGTTATACATGTATACACGTAAAAAAATAAAATAAAAAAAATACTTGGAGGATTTATGACATTGATGACCGTTGAAACACACGTCATCACGTCTTGCGTAAAGGCCAGTGCGCGCTGTGCGGTGAAGTCGAACCAGCTCGAGAAGGTTGTGCGCTTTTTATCAGGCGAGTAATAAACATCTCATGAAATAAAACATAATTTATATTGGTTAACTTTGAAAACTTAGAAGATTGTGTTTTGATGAAATATGTGACGTTGCAATGAGTATTTTGTTATTTTTGGTGAATTGAAATTCCCCGCCAGTTAAAGTACTGTGAAGGTTTCTGAGGTAATATTAACAGAGTTAAGTTAGATCCATTAAGCATGTAACTATTGTTGAGCTAACAATTTTGAAATGTCGTGGGTAATGTTAGTTTTTGTTCGGACTAATAAAAATGCCCTCATTTGAATCTCTTTCCCGATGCGATATGACAAAACGCAACATAACCCATTATAATTCAAAATTTTGTCCACTCTGATGCGACGCGACAAATACATATTGTTCTTAATGGGTTTGTCGAGCAGCACAGCGAATAAAATTAATTTAACCATGATCTACAGTAAATTTCCTCATAAACAGTTGCAAAGGTCACCTAAAGGGGGAGCAAAACACTGCAAATTTGCAAGCACGTAATTTGATCATTGAGAAAGGTCAGTAGGCAAAAACGGACCCGTGAAATATTTCACAAATCAGAATCAAGGTTTTTCCTGCATAGAGAAATTGAAGGCGGCCGCCTCCGTCAAATGTCGTGCTGTCTCAGACTCTCTCCAAAATTATTTTGGGTGTCTTCACAAGACATGCATTTGTAACTGCAGTTGCGGCATTACGCCACAATGGTGGCGCTGTTTCGTTACCAGCTCACTGAGGCTCTGAAAAGTGTTGCAGAACAAGAGCTTGTTGTGTTTCAACGGATGTTTGTTTTGCATCCAAGTACGTTTAACTTCTTGAAATTAACATGATGTACATCATTGTAATGTCTTTTTATCAGTGCAGTTGGATCGTTGAATCAGCGTATACTGTACACAGCGAGTTCGCCATGAACGCACATTGCGTTCAGAACGACTCGCACACGAATGACTCATTTGAACCAATTCATTTTAACTATTGAACTTTTCAGTCACTAGCGAATATAAGAGATCATTGAATCATTTAAAGTGAACCACAGAGAATGCAAGCTGTGAATGAGCTTTGATCATTAAGTGAGACTGGTTAATTCAGTTGGCCATTCTGGGCTGAAAAGTTAGTTGAAGATGATAAAAAGCTGTATTTGATTAACCCCTTAGCATTCCTGTAAAATTAACCAAAAAAGGCATACCCAAAGTAAACTGTATTCTGTTCTTAAACCCTTTGGAGTACATTTACATTTACATTTAGTCATTTGGCAGACGCTTTCATCCAAAGCGACTTACAGATGGGGTAAACAATTGAAGCAATTCGGACAACGCAAGTACAACAAAAAGCAAAAGTGCAATCAATAAAACTGGCTTCATAAAGCCTACCACAGTATACAGTGCTAAGTTAGGTTAGATTTTTATTTTTATTTTTTTTGTAGAAAAGAGATAGAAGTCAGGACTAATCGGTAAGGTGTTGACGGAAGAGATGTGTTTTCAGACGATTCTTAAAGATGGCTACAGAATCTGCAGATCTTGTTGCCGCGGGCAGATCGTTCCACAAAAGTGGTACCGATCCAGAGAAGGTTCGTGAGATCGATTTTTTACCTTTTTGGGATGGCACCACAAGACGTCGTTGGTTTGCAGAGCGCAGAGATCTGGTGGGTACATACGTCTGCATTAGCGAAAGAAGATAAGGGGGAGCCAAACCAGTGGTGGACTTGTAGGCCAGGAGGAGGGATTTGAATTTGATGCGAGCCGCAATAGGGAGCCAATGTAACTTTAAGAAGAGAGGAGTGACGTGTGCTCTCTTCGGTTCATTGAAGACCACTCTTGCCGCTGCATTCTGGATCATCTGTAGAGGTTTGGTTGTGCAAGCAGGGAGTCCAGCCATTAGCGCATTGCTAGTCCAGTCTGGACAGAACAAGGGCCTGGACTAGGACTTGCGTAGCATGCTCTGATAGGAAGGGTCTAATTTTTCGAATATTGTAGAGGATGAATCTACAGGACCTTGCGGTGCTGGCAACCTGATCTGTGAAGTTAAGCTGATCATCGATGACCACTCCCAGGTTTCTGGCCTTTCTGGAGGGTGTGATGGTTAATGAGCCCAGTTGAATAGAGAAGTTGTGATGAGTCTTTGTGTCAGCCGGGATTACAAGCAGTTCTGTTTTTGCAAGGTTCAGCTGCAGGTGATGGTCCTTCATCCAGAGCGAGATGTCGGCTAGGCATGCTGAAATGCGTGCAGAAACTGTCGGATCGTCTAGGTGAAAAGACAGGTGGAGTTGTGTATCATCCGCGTAGCAGTGATAGGAAAAGCCATGTTTCCGAATGACAGAGCCTGGGGATGTCATGTATACAGAAAATAGCAACGGACCAAGCACTGAGCCCTGAGGCACCCCTGTGTCAAGATGTTGGGACTCGGAGACCTCACCTCTCCACGATACTCTAAATGACCTACCTGAGAGGTAAGACCTGAACCATTCTAGGACCACTCCAGAGACACCCATAGCCTTGGGTCGACAGGAGGATGTGATGGTTGACAGTGTCAAAGGCAGCGGATAGATCCAGCAGGATAAGAACTGATGAATTTGAGGTAGCTCTTTCCAGTCTCAGTGCTTCAATGACAGAGAGCAGCGCTGTCTCAGTGGAATGACCGCTCTTGAAACCAGACTGGTTGCTGTCCAGGAGGTTGTTCTGGGTGAGATAGGATGAGAGCTGGTTACATACAACACGTTCAAGAGTTTTTGCAATGAATGGGAGGAGAGATACCGGTCTGTAGTTTTCTAACAGTGCAGGATTAAGTGTGGGTTTCTTCAGTAGTGGTGTAATGCGCGCCTCTTTGAAGAGTGTGGGAAATGTACCAGTGGTAAGAGACAAGTTGATAATGTGGGTCAGAGTGGGAACAACCGATGGAGAGATGGCCTGGAGGAGATGAGTGGGGATGGGATCGAGTGGGCAGGTAGTCGGGTGGTTAGAAGAAATGACCTTGGAAACATCGTCTTCAGAAAGTAGAGAGAAAGAGGGGAGCGAGCATGTGTCTAGGGGTCGTGCGTGATCAAGAGGCAGTGGCGCAGAGAATTGACTGCTGATGGTGGTCGTTTTCTTAACAAAGAAAGCTGCAAAATCATCAGCTGTTAGTTCAGATGGAGGTGAGGGGGCAGGTGGGCAAAGAAGAGCAGAGAAGGTTTTAAAAAGAGTACGAGGGTCAGGAGAGTTGTTGATTTTAGCTTGGTAGTACAGGGTTTTCGCAGAGGACATCAGCAGAGAAAGAAGAAAGGAGATACTGATAGAGCAAGAGGTCAGTAGGTTCATTAGATTTGCGCCACTTTCTCTCAGCAGACCTGAGCGTAGCACGATGCTCGCGGAGAACATCAGATAACCAGGGGGCAGAAGGGGATGCACGAGATGGCCTGGATGTAAGAGGGCATAAGCTGTAGGCTAGGAGGAGTTAGTGTGGAGCAAAGAGTGTATGTGGCGCTGTTGGCATCCAATAGAGAGAGCTGGTCAGAGGGAGAGAGCGTGGCAGAGACCGCAGAGGATAAGCGGGAGGGAGAGAGTGATCGTAGGTTGCGCCGGAATGTGACCAGTGGGGAAGGATGTTTAGTGTCTGGAGAGGTTAGGTCGAGATCAAGAGTGATTAGGAAATGATCCGAAATGTGCAGCGGGGTAATCTGGGGGTTATGAGTGGAGCAGTAGCGTGTGTAGATAAGATCAAGTTGGTTACCAGATTTATGGGTTGCTGATGTGGACACTCGCTTGAGGTCAAACGACGCCGTCAGGTTGTTGAAGTCGGCAGCCTGCGGTTTTTCCTGGTGGATATTGAAGTCGCCAAGTACCACCAGAGGAGTACCATCCTCGGGGAAGGATGACAGAAGCGCATCAAACTCCTCCAAGAAAAGTCCAAGCTTACCTGGGGGACGATAGATGACTGCAACATGAATTTTAACATGTACATGTTAAAATGTACATGTACATGTATGGTTCACTTTAAATGTATGTATTGGAGTACATGTATGGTTTGGGCATCTTTTGAAAGGTGACACTTAGAGGTTTGTTCATGAACAGTCAGAATCACTGCAAGTCTTACTGGTATTGAGCAATAGAACAGGGCAGAGCTACAGAGGCAGCGCTTTCAGATACAATTTTAATGTAAATTATTTTTATGTAAACACCTATAAAAAACACAACAGCAATATATTGATGAATGCCATCAAAGAAGCAGCAATAGGCTATAATTGATTATGGTCTATTACTGCAGAATTGTCCACGTCCGCATCCCGATGTGTCGTAAAAATATTTATTTTAGCACCTCTATATGCTAAATTTAATTTATTGTTTCAGTGTCTCTATAGATGAAAGAGACATTCCTTTTCTGCTTGAAGGCTCAGCTATTCTGGTCAATTAGTTGTATTGTTCAATAATCTTAACAATTATTGATTACTGATATTACTTGGTTGTCTTTTTTCTTTTGTCAGAGTTCTTACAAATAGATTGATTGCAACGATGAATATGGATGGCTCAGGGGTAAAGAAGGCCTTTGGAAAAACACGGCTATGCCGTGTTATAATAGGTACTACATTGCTTTTCTTGTATGATTAGAGGATGTAGGATCCATCCAGTGTTACCCATTGTGCAGCAAGCTTTTAGCCATCACAGATGCACAGTGGCAATATTGTAGGGGTGTAACAATTAATTGTGCAATTATTATGCTCAGTTTCTCAATGAGTTACGATCAAATGCTGCCACCTCCAAAAGCCAGAGGGCGCTCTCATGCATCCATCCATCCATCCATCTTCTTCCGCTTATCCGGGGCCGGGTCGCAGGGGCAGCAGTCTAAGCAGGGACGCCCAGACTTCCCTCTCCCTAGACACTTCCTCCAGCTCTTCCGGGGGGACACCGAGGCGTTCCCAGGCCAGCCGGGAGACATAGTCCCTCCAGCATGTCCTAGGTCTTCCCCCGGGGTCTCCTCCCGGTGGGACATGCCCGGAACACCTTCCCGGGAAGGCGTCCAGGGGGCATCCGGAAAAGATGCCCGAGCCACCTCAGCTGGCCCCTCTCGATGTGGAGGAGCAGCGGATCTACTCTGAGCTCCTCCCGAGTGACCGAGCTTCTCACCCTATCTCTAAGGGATCGCCCAGCCACCCTGCGGAGAAAGCTCATTTCGGCCACCTGTATCCGGGATCTTGTCCTTTCGGTCATGACCCACAGCTCATGACCATAGGTGAGAGTAGGAACGTAGATTGACCGGTAAATCGAGAGCTTCGCCTTGCGGCTCAGCTCCTTCTTCACCACGACAGACCGGTACAGCGACCGCATTACTGCAGAAGCTGCACCGATCCGTCTGTCAATCTCCCGTTCCATCCTTCCCTCACTCGTGAACAAGACCCCCAGATACTTGAACTCCTCCACTTGAGGAAGGAACTCTCCACCTACCTGAAGTGAGCAAGCCACCATTTTCCGACTGAGAACCATGGCCTCAGATTTGGAGGTGCTGATTCTCATCCCAGCCGCTTCACACTCGGCTGCAAACCGTCCCAGTGCATGCTGAAGGTCCTGGTCTGATGGGGCCAGCATGACAACATCATCCGCAAAGAGCAGAGATGAAATCGTGTGGTCCCCAAACCCGACGCCCTCCGGCCCCTGGCTGTGCCTAGAAATTCTGTCCATAAAAATTATGAACAGAACCGGCGACAAAGGGCAGCCCTGCCGGAGTCCAACATGCACCGGAAACAAGTCTGACTTACTGCCGGCAATGCGAACCAAGCTCCTGCTCCGGTCGTACAGGGACCGGATAGCCCTTAGCAAAGGGTCCCGAATCCCATACTCCCGGAGCACCCTCCACAAGATGCCAAAACACATGTGGATTGGTTGGGCAAACTCCCATGAACCCTCCAGCACCCTGGAGAGGGTATAGAGCTGGTCCAGTGTTCCACGACCGGGACGGAAACCACACTGTTCCTCCTGAATCCGAGGTTCTACCATCGGCCGGATTCTCCCTCTCCAGTACACTGGCATAGACTTTCCCGGGGAGGCTGAGAAGTGTGATCCCCGATAGTTGGAGCACACCCTCCGGTCCCCCTTCTTAAAAAGAGGGACCACCACCCTGGTCTGCCAGTCCAAGGGCACTGTCCCCGACCGCCACGCGATGCTGCAGAGGCGTGTCAGCCAAGCCAGCCCCACAACATCCAGAGACTTGAGGTACTCAGGGCGGATCTCGTCCACCCCCGGTGCCCTGCCACCGAGGAGTTTCTTGACTACCTCGGTGACTTCAGCCCGGGTGATGGGCGAGTCCGCCTCCGAGCCCTCGGCCTCTGCTTCCTCAATGGAAGACGTGACGGCGGGATTGAGGAGATCCTCGAAGTATTCCTTCCACCGCCCGATGATATCCCCGGTCGAGGTCAACAGCCGCCCCCCCTCCACTGTAAACAGCGTTGGTAGGGCACTGCTTACCCCTCCAGAGGCGCCGGACGGTTTGCCAGAATCTCTTCGAGGCCGACCGATAGTCCTTCTCCATGGCCTCCCCGAACTCCTCCCAGGCCCGAGTTTTTGCCTCCCCAACCACCCGGGCTGCAGTCCGCTTGGCCTGTCGGTACCTGTCAGCTGCCTCGGGAGTCCCACAAGCCAGCCAGGCCCGATAGGACTCCTTCTTCAGCTTGACGGCATCCCTTACTTCCGGTGTCCACCACCGGGTTCGGGGATTGCCGCCTCGACAGGCACCGGAGACCTTACGGCCACAGCTCCGAGTGGCCGCGTTGACAATGGAGGTGGAGAACATGGTCCACTCGGACTCAATATCTCCAGACTCCCTCTGGATCTGGTCGAAGCTCTGCCGGAGGTGGAAGTTGAAGATCTCTCTGACAGGGGATTTGGCCAAACGTTCCCAACAGACCCTCACAGTACGTTTGGGTCTGCCGAGTCTGTCCAGCTTCCTCCCCCGCCATCGGATCCAACTCACCACCAGGTGGTGATCAGTTGACAGCTCCGCCCCTCTCTTCACCCGAGTGTCCAAGACATACGGCCGTAGGTCAGATGAAACAACTACAAAGTCGATCATCGACCTCCGGCCAAGGGTGTCCTGGTGCTATGTGCACTGATGGACACCCTTATGCTTGAACATGGTGTTCGTTATGGCCAAACTGTAACTAGCACAGAAGTCCAATAACAGAACGCCACTCGGGTTCAGATCAGGGGGGCCGTTCCTCCCAATCACGCCCCTCCAGGTGTCACTGTCGTTGCCAACGTGGGCGTTGAACGTGGGCCTTTCCACATCACAGTTAGAATTTGGCAGCACCAATAGCACCTTCATCAGCTGACAGATCTCCCTGAATCTCAACTGCCCTGAGCTCACAGATCTTACTTTGGACAGCTTCCCCCAGAACTCATCGACTGGTAAATTCTTGTAATTTGGCACCAGTGTTTCCAGGTTGGTTGAGACATAATCCAGGATTTCTTCATTGAGTTGTTCTCTGGCATCTGCCTTAATCACATTTGGAAATCTCTCTGCCAAAGTCAAAATTTGCTCTGGTTTCACATCATCTTGGTTCTCTCTGGATTGACCACTGTCAGATTTGTCAAGATTTGGTCTCTCATTGGGAACTTTTCCTTTACTTTTTGAAAGCTTCTGACATAGAATGCTCTGGCATCTTTGAAGAATTGCTTCGTCTTGTTAGTGGAGAGTGCTTCCTCACTTAGCAAATGCCTCCTTGCCAAGAACCCAACAAAAAGTTATTCATCTGGACAGTGAATTTCAGGGTTGCTCACATCTATCTCCTGCAATTTCAGTTCTCTCAGTACCTTTGGCACAATAAATCTGCTTGCTATGTCATGCAGGAGTTCTTCCACACTGTCATTTAACTTATAAAGAGCTGGTGCCTTGTTTTGAAAAATCAAATTAAATTTATCAAAGCACTGTGTGACATTGTGTAGAAAACAAGTGTAAAGTTTCATAGAGGGGTCTGTCAACCTCTTCTGAATGTCACGGGACTTCTGATTCTCACTATGTGATTCAAAATAAGAACTAAAGGCTGGCCATTGGTTAAGCATATGGTCCAAACCTTTTCCCAAAGAAAGCCAACGTGTTGGACAGTGCTTTTGTACTCTCTGCTGGGCTACATTGCAAAAGTCCTGAAACTGCTTAAGGTCTTCTCTTCTTTTTGAACTTTTCTCAAAGTAGTAGTAGATGTCAATTAGCAATTCCTCAGGTGACATTGAGAGCTCTTTTGCAGTTTTGGCACATATGTTAACCAAGTGACTTGGACAGCCAACACTGTATATATAAGGTGCCTGTGATTTCACTCTTGATAAGACAGAGTTGTTTTTACCAATCATGACATTGCAGTTGTCACTGCTGAATCCTACGCAATTAGACCATTCAAGGCCTTTGTCATGCATGGATGATGCAATGCAGTTGAATATGTTGGCAGCTTTGGAATCATTGCACACTGGCATGTCTAGAAATCCAACCGTCACCTTATCCTGTGCTTCACTGTAGTACCTGACTAAAATGGCACACTCCTTCTCACACATGATGTCATTGCTTTCATCAACCATAATACTGTATGGCCTTTTTTCTGTCTTGATTAACTTGAACAAATCTTCTGAACATTCTGGTTCCAGTGCCAGGTTCATTATAGATGCTGTCTTAGTGGAAGAGCAGGCATAATGTTTTGCAATATCTGAGTCTGGAAACATTTTCCTAAATAACTTGCCTGTGTGCCTACACACATGGAACGGCAGGTTATGCTCCACAATAAAAGATGTAAAAATACACCTCAGCTGTCGTGACCTTCTCAGTGAGACTTTGCCTCTCTGAATTGAAGAACTGCGTTATATTGGAGCAGCCTTCCCTGCGCTTAGCCTCCCTAACATGTTGTGGTCCCTAAAAGATATAAAAGCATAATATATAATTTCTACAGGTTATAGGCCTATGCAATTATTTGTTAATCATTAAAATATGTAGATTAATTTGACTATTTATATAAGCTGCTTATACTATTTATACTTTTATCCCAAGGGCCATCAAAGAACTGAACAATCATACACCCCTACCACCCAGTCAGCACAGTTGCACTTTATACATAGGGACTTTATGCAAAGGGACTTCAGTGTAATATTGGATGCCCTGTTTATTGTTTTATAATTTTTATACTTTATTTATTGTGTGAGTGTGTATATGAAAGCGAGTATTTTTAGATGATGCACAAGCAAATTTCGTTGTATGGTACTACTGCACAATGACAAATAAAATTCTCTCTTTCTCTCTATCTATTATGTAAACTGCTTTTGTCTGCTGAAGTCGCTATTGCAAACTGTACAGCGTGCAAGACTGTCATTATTTTTCACTTTTATAAGACAGGGGTACACTTTCGTGTAGTCTTGGGTAAAATGTGTCTTATATTTTCGTTTTTTGGGGCCCTCTCCCTCTGCCATGGCGCTCTTGTTTCTAGATATACTGAACTGAATATTCAGTTCGGGACTCGGGATAAGAGATAAAAGCCCGCCCACACTGACAATTGATTGGTTGACTTACCGAAACAGGCCAATCAGGACGCTCTCTGTATTACATGCGCTTCATGAGGCACACACGCAGACTAGCACACGCACGCACACGCAAGGTCCCTCGCTCCCTCTCCCTTTCTGCCGTGCGCGCGATACATGTGTTGAAGCACAGTCTGTCTCGCATGCGCGCTCTTGATCACTCGCTCTAGATTCCGGGATATTTTAACTCATTTGCGGGCATCAGGGAGCCGCTATCAATATGCGGGAGACTCCCGGAACTTCCGGGAGACTTGGGATGTCTGAATATGCTGACTGAAAATGTACACACGACATATCATTGCCCTCGGACCGAGGGCAGTAATTGATCCAACGTTTTTTGACCCTACACCTTTCACAGAAGATATATAATTATTAAAATACCAATGTTTCGCTTTACTTATTGGTTGCTATCAGGATGTTAATAGACTTCCAACCAGCATGACAAACCTTTTCTGGACAGGATTGCCTACTCAACCTTTAATAGTGAACCTCGGTAATCGCTGAATCCCTAGTGAGGATCACTAAGCCACTAGATGGTTATCCATGCTTATTTAAAAAGTTTTAATTACTTTGTGGATTTCTATGTACAAGAAAAATCCTGAAAAATGTATACTGTATTTTAATGTCTTAAAATTAGTACTAATTGTGGCTTTATCTTCATTAAGGTGCTGTACAGCAGTCCAAACCTTCAGCGTCAGAGGCTGAAATAAAAAAATACATAGGGAGCTATCTCCGGTCTGCTCCTGATAGATGTGGGGGTATGGGACGACAAAAGGGGAAATCAGCAATTGATGTGTGTTCAGATTCTGAATAAGTAGGCCTATAGGCCTTTTATTCTGCGTAATTAGAGAAAATATGATAAAAGAAGCCTATAAACAAGTTGCTATTTTTAAACATATTAAACATACTTTCCTATAAACTAAATTATATTTTTTACTATATTCTAACTATGTTAAATCATTATGAAACCAACGTTAGAACTAGACACTTTGAAGCAACTTACCCCTAGCAGTCCGAGGTAAGGGGACGGAAAATAAATTAGCTCAAAGCCAAATATCAGTGATCTACACGGGCCCTCCCTCACTCAATTAGAATCCAGTGGATCTTAGGAAAAGATAACAAGCCCTTTACTGATGGGGAAATAGTAAAAGAGTGCATGGTGGCTGCGTGTGAAACACTTTTAGATGGAAAAGAAAAAATTTACAAACCTCCCTTTCAACTGCAACAGCCACAAGAAGAGCTGAAATGTTATCAGAAGATGTCCAGTCACAATTTGATGCTGCTTACGTTATTTGTTAATCTCAGTTCAGCAGAAAAGAACACTTTAGTTTTCTTTTAAAGTTGATATGTTGAAATGAATGTACGTTCCGTGCAGGTTTAGAGATTAAGGCATTTTGCACAAGGCATTGTTTTTACTTCATTATATTGTTGTCAGACATTGTTATGAAATATTTAAGATCAAACCGTAACAAAGTAACTTAAAGAACATTACAGAACAGCATTAAAATATATATTTTGTGAAGGATTACTTGTGACATCTGATATATGAAAATACATGTTTATCCATATGAGAACATAATATATTTTGTTCAATAAAAATGTTTTCTGTGCTCATTTCTTTGGTCTGCCAAAAAACATCAAGGTTTTTAGGTATTTAAAAGGATACTTCACCCAAAAATTAAAATTCTGTCATCAAGATGTTCCAAATGTGTATACATTCCTTTGTTCTGATGAACACACAGAAATATATTTGGAATAATGCTTATAACCAAACTGATCTCAACACCCATTGACTCCCATAGTAGGAAAAAACAATGGTAGTCAAAAATGCCCCAGAACCTGTTTGCTGTCCTACATTCTTCAAAATATCTTCTTTTGTGTCCAACAAAAACAAAAAAATGGCTAAGTAATTTCTCGCACTATGGGAGTCATTGGATGTTGAGATTTGGTTACCTCGGCTGGTAAGGAGGGTTAATTTACCGGAGCTCAAGCAGTTTTAGTTGAAGACCCCTACATTATAAGGTATTTCAGATACTATACCTTAAGACAGAATAAAACAAAAAAAGCACTGTGTGTTCTCTTGTACATTTGAAAACAATTCGAACACAGCATGTCTCTTGTCATTGTGCTAAATCGTTAAAGAACTATTGATTGTTTCCGAGGCTGAATCTCTGATAAATGTCAAACATCGAACCAACTTTACATCGGCATGCAGACATGACACTGTTTTGACTTAAGACACAAAACTTTATAAAGTATTCTGATCTGCAGCCGTACATATTTCAATACCTCTGAATTCTTAAATGTAAACGTGTTTTGCTGTGTTTAACAGAATCGAGTACAGAAATGGCTGTATAATATTAGGTTTGTACTTGATAAATATCGCAAATCGCTCACCTCGAGGCGGATGTTTCAGGGTCCACATAGCTCTGGCATCTGCTCATAACAGTTTCTTTCAGGCCATGTTCAGTTTTAATCGTACAAATTAAGACAACCACAAAAATAATCGCAAACGCGAGAATCGTAACTGTACCGGCTATCAGATAAAGATTCCTTTTCGATTGTCCATGTGAAGTATTTACACCTGCCTCATATTCCATGTTTTACCAGCGCGTCTGCAGTGAGATTAGCTTCTGTTGAGCGCAACTGACGTCATTTAAAAGTCGCCACGGGTATACAGAACAAAGTTTAAAGAGCATGTGCAAAGAGCGTTTTAGCTTGACAAGCCCTTATTTTGAGTTTCGTCACATTTCATAAAATGGTAATCAGTGTTTATCTTGCTTATGTTTTCTTTATTCATAACGCTGGGTTACAAAATATTTAATTAAATATCTGTGCTATTTCAGTGTGTTGTTTGTCATTACCAACATAGGTTGATGATTTTTAATCCTACCATTACGAAAATTAACCATGTTTTGTGTGGTAAAAGTGTAGCCTAGTAACCATGTTTTCGGTGAATTGATTACAAATTGCAAAACTATGGTTTTAAAACAATGGTTATTTTGTGTTAACACAAAATAAAACCATTTTTAAAAAAACGTTGTAAACCCCAATTTAATCAATACTACACTTTCAACACAAATAACACAGTTCATTTTCGTAACGTTGCATAAAGTTTTAATCTGCAAAATAAATAATGACGTCACGTTTTTCCCAGAGCAGTTGAAAAACAGAGTTACGACAAGAAACAGAGTTACGACACTCGCATAAACGTCATCCCTTGGAAGATTGGAATGCGGAAGTAACTCGCGGAGCGACCAATAGTTCCCTAACACCCTTCACAAAAAAGTTAGCATTTGAGGGGTCACATGGCGCGAAAATGTGTTTTTCTGTGTCTGTGGTGTAAAACAGTGATTCCCAACCCCCGGTCCCCGGACCGGTGCCGGTCCGTGGACCCGTTAGTACCGGGCCTTGAAATATTCCCAGTTTTTTTTTTTTTTATAATAATAATAATTGTCTTTTTTAAATGCTTTTTTAAGTGCTATGACATGTCATGCTATTTAATCCAAAATATAAATAATAAATAGATTAAAATATATGTTTCTTTGGGCGTCTTGCGATTGCTTAGCAACGCGTTGTATCTGAACGGACTGCAAAAAAAGTGCGGTGCACCTGAAGTGACAGAGAAGTGAGAGATGAGCGGGCCTCAGCAAACTTCAATGGCTAATTTCATTGCGGACAGTTCGGGTAAAAGAAAAGGCGATGACCAACTCGAAAATAGTGAGAAAAAAAAGTCCAGCTTCAATCGTAAATACGATACCTCATACATTAAGTATGGATTTACCACAACAGGCGATTCCGTGGCGCCAAATCCATTGTGTGTTATTTGTGGTGAAAAACTCTGCAATGAAGCAATGAAGCCGTCAAAACTTCAGCGGCACTTAACCACCAAACACCCAACTCTCAAAGACAAAACGGAGGAGTTTTTCGAAAGAAAGAAACGTGAGTTGGACGCTCAGCGGCAAGTTTTGATATCCTCAACATCAGTAAACGTAGCTGCAACAAAGGCGTCATATCTGGTTGCTCACCGAATAGCTAAAGCTAAAAAAAAACTTTACAATCGGAGAAGAGCTAATTTTGCCGGCAGCAAAGATATTTGTCGGGAACTTTTGGGGGAAAAAGCAGCTAGCAAGTTGGAATGTTCCACTATCTGACAATACTGTTGCCAGGAGAATTGATGACATGGCTGAAGATATTGAGGGGCAGCTGTTGGGCAGATTAAAAGCATCTCCGTGGTACGCAATTCAAGTGGACGAATCGACTGACGTGGAAAATAAGGCGATCATGTTAGTTTATGTGCGGTACGTGCATCAAGATGAGGTGCAGGAAGATTTGCTCTGTTGTCTTTCACTTCCAAGCACAACCACCGGCTCCGAAATATTCCAAGTATTGAACGAATACGTAGCAGGCAGACTGGAATGGAAGTTTTGTGTTGGTGTCTGCACTGACGGGGCTGCCGCGATGACCGGCCGGTTGTCGGGGTTCACTGTCAGGGTGAAAGAAGTTGCGCCAGAATGTGAGGCAACTCACTGCATGATTCACCGAGAGATGCTGGCAAGCAAGAAGATGTCTCCAGAGCTTCACGCGGTCCTTAATAATGCTATACGTGTCATCAACCACATTAAAGCTCATGCACTGAATACGCGTTTGTTTGAATTATTGTGTGAGGACATGGATGCTGATCACAAGCGCCTGCTTCTACATACAGAAGTTAGGTGGCTGTCCAAAGGGAAAGCCCTAACACGAGTGTTTGAGCTAAGAGAGGAATTACAGAAATTCCTCTCCAACAAGCAGTCAGCCTTAGCAGCGCACTTCAGTGACAAGAGCTGGCTCGCAAAACTGGCCTACTTGAGTGACATTTTCATGGCCTTGAACGACTTGAACCTGACAATGCAGGCACGGCCGTAGCCAGCTATGAGGTCACCGAGGTCCGGACCTCGGTCATTTTTTTATATTCAAAAATAAAATGTCAAGCTCTCTGAATGATTATTTTGCCATTTAAACCACCCCATATCATATGAGTGTTTGCAATTCATCATGTTGCTGCGAGAAGCTAGCGCAGTGAACGGGGCTTGAGAGCGCGTTGAGTGAGAGCGCGGGTATGCCTCCATTTGTTGCCAGATGCACCTATTATAGGTGTTTTTTTACTCGTTTTTCCAATTTATTGTGACACTTTGGGAGTCTTGGGACGTTTATAAAGTGTAAAGTTGAACGTTAGTGTTAGTGATATATTAATCTTATTCACAAAACACAAGCTTTGAACTTATTTCGGATATCTTTTTCTTTCTTTTTGAAATTGCTTGTTTTTCATAGCAATATCTGGCAACATTGTACATTAATAAAAAAAAAGCTTACAGACAAACTGTAACTTAATTGCTGACAGGAAGATACCACCATTGGTAAGACAAACGCAGTGATCATCGTTAATATCTGAAAGAAATGATTAATACCAACAAAAACAATAGCATAATACAAATATGTTTGTTACAGAATGAAATAGGCTATGCCATTGCCAAATAACGTTACTGACCAGCAGGATGACGTCTCATGCTCTTTAGTTAACCTTAAGTCATCAAAAAACATAAATTAAAGCAGTGTTTTCAACTGGTGGGTCGCAAAAACGTTTTGAGTGGGTTGCGGAGTGTGCATTCAAAGAAACAACAAACGTAATTCTGTTTTTTTCTGACGCTAGACTTTTATTTTGACAGACGTGCGTGAAAGCGGTTGACTATCAAAAACGCTTTTTCCTCATTCAGTATTTACGGTCAAATGAGATGTTGTCAAGTTTTATATCGGTGTCATTATTCTAACGTTTTTATAACTTGTTATAAAATAAAAATTCCCTCACCTAAAAAAAAACGAACTTTCCAGTCCTGTCAGTCATAGGCTACTGTGCTCGTTGCGCGCAAATTTACCATGGTAACAGACCTTAACCCTCAAAATACTACTTTATTTTCACTGTGTTTTTGTAATGTATTTCTAAATGACTGTGGTCTCGTCACACATACCAACTATTAACAAAAACTATTTTGGAACTGCTACCTTACCTAAGGTTACTTATACGGTACCTCATATTCATACAGTGTATCTATCTATCTATCTACTTATATATATATATATATATATATATATAAATGACTGAACTTAAATATACGAGCTTGATAAAAATGACCACTCTAGAAGAAATTTTCAGATGGCACACATATATATATATATATATATATATTAGTCAATTTCCACAAAAAAAGGGTCGCAGCTTAATGTCCATGGTAAAATGTGGGTTCAATGGCCTAACCAGTTGACAATCACTGCATTAGAGCACAGACAAAGTTATTATTACTTATCCATATAGCAATGTTTATTATGGAAATCTATTACAGTAATCAGTATTGTTACATAAACCATTGTGATGCAATAAAGAAGGTCTAATTTAACAATGTTTATCCTCCAAAACAGACAGAACAGAGAGAGTGTAGAATGGCAAAAAGGTTCCGGCAAAATACGTTAGATGTATTTCTTAAAAAAAAGCCTAAATTGAAAGATCAGGAAGATGGATATGAGAACAAAGAGGAGAGCAACAGAGAGGAGGATAGAGATCAGGAGACAGAGGAGAGCAACAGAGAGGAGGATAGAGATCAAAACAAGATGGAGGAGAGCAACAGAGAGGATAGAGATCAGGAGACAGAGGAGAGCAACAGAGAGGATGATAGAGATCAAAACAAGATGGAGGAGAGCAACAGTGAGAATGATAGAGATCAGGAGACAGAGGAGAGCAACAGAGAGGAAGATAGAGATCAGGAGACAGAGGAGGAGGACAGAGAGCAGAGGAACTTAGAAGAGGATGACATCAGTGATGAGCAGGGCAGCGAGAACACTGATGAAGGGACTCTTCATCCCTTTGACCCTGTGAGAATGAAGAAAAAAATAAATAAGGGCGAGAGCCTCTCAGATGGAGATAAAACCTGTTTGCTCCAAAATAGATGGATACCACCAGAGCAGCATAGCTATCCCTATCGGAAATTTGGCGCAAAACAACTAAAATACAATGTCCAGTGGGAGAAAAAATATGAATGGCTTCGTTACTCACCATTTGAGGATTCAGCATATTGTGCTCATTGCCTCAGCTTTAATAAGTTAAAGGGCTCAAACTTTAGTTTTCTTACAAAGGGCTTCACTGACTGGAAGAATGCTGTGGGTGAAAAGAGAGGTATCATCCCAAGACACAGTTTAACAGAAGGACACCGAAAATCCACAGAAAAGGCAGAAAACTTCCTTTCTGTTGTCCAAAAAAAAAGAAAGGACATTAGTTCAATAATCAGCCAGAAATATGAGGAAAAAGTCATTGCGAATCGTAACAGTCTTCTATCTATTATTGACATAATTGTGTGTCTTGGCCAGCGAAATGTAGCATTCCGAGGGAGCTGGGAGGGGGACAGTGAGAATGGAAACTTTAACCACTTCGTTAACTGGAAAGCACAATTTGATGTGGCCTTAAAGCAACACATGCAGACTGCACCCAAAAATGCAATATACCTTTCACCCGCAATTCAGAATGAGCTTATTGAATGTTGTGCAGAGGAAATCAGAGGGACCCTAATCAATAGAATACAGGCAGCCCAGTACTTCACTGTATTAGCTGATGAGTCCATGGATATAAGTGGGACTGAACAGATGTCCTTATGTGTCCGTTACGTCAATGAGGAGGAAGAAAACCTAGAGATAAAGGAGGATTTTCTCGGGTTCTGTCCCTTGCCCAAACAAGATGCGGCAACAATAACCTCAGCCATTCTTAATCAGCTGACAAAGTGGGGTCTTCAAACAACTTTCCTAAGGGGTCAGGGTTATGATGGGGCCTCTACAATGAGTGGCAAAGTGAGTGGGGTACAAAAGAGAGTCAAGGAACTGTACCCCAGGGCAATGTACACCCATTGTAGGAGCCATGCACTTAATTTGGTTGTGGTGCATGGTTGTTCTGATCTTCCTTTGGTGAGGAACACAATGTCCATCGTAGAAAAGATTGCAGTGTTCTTCTCAGCCACAGGGGCCAGAAAAGATGCCCTGCGGGCAGAGAGTAGAAGAGAAGGGCAACCAAAAACAGCAGGGATCCCACTGATGTCAGACACTAGATGGGGTAGCAGAGCAAACACACTGAGTGCTTTTGTGGAGCAGTTCACTGCTATACATTCTGTTTTGGAGACCATGGAGGCAGAAGTAACTACCACCTCTGGAAAGGCCAGTACTCTCCGGCATAGTATTGGAACATTTGAGACCATCATTACTGCTGTAATAGCCAACAAAGTGCTGGGTTATATGCTACCTCTAACCAAAAAGCTGCAGTCTACCAACTTGGACATCATCACAGCATACGAGGAGGCAAGAAATGTACGGCAAGTCATAGCCAAACAAAGAAATGAGCAAGGATTCAGTCCATGTTTTCAAAAAGCCACAGCATTGGCCAACTCAGTTGATGTGGTCCCAACAAAGCGTAGAATAACAGTAAAACAGAATTACAGAGCAAACATATCTACAGAGTCAGTGGAAGACCACTACCGGGTGAATCTTTTCTATCCCTTCATCGATCACATAACTAGTGAGCTGGATGAGAGATTCTCTGAAAGTAATGAGCCTGCATTACTAGCAGCTTACCTGGTACCAAAATCTTTGAAGAAACTCACAGAAGAAAGAGAGCAAAGAATGGTAAAGTGGTACCATGAGGACCTACCTTATCCAAACACAGTAGAGCAGGAAATAGAATGCTGGAGGCACAAGTTTCACTCTGAAGATGGGGTGCTGCCTGCATCAGCATTGGAAACTCTGAAAACAACACAGATGTCCTTCTTCCCCAACATCCAGTGTATGCTGAAAATTTTTCTTACACTTCCAGTGACAACATGTGAATGTGAACGGTCATTCTCTGCAATGCGAAGGCTCAAAACATGGCTCAGATCTTCTATGTCTAGTGAAAGGCTCACAGGACTGGCGTTGATGCATGTTCATCAAAAAGTTAAGCTGGACAAGGAGAGAGTCCTTAGACGGTGGGATGCCTCTGGCCACAGGAGGATACAGCTAGCTTTCAATGGAAAGGTAATGCATGTTGTAAAGAGTATAGTCATCCAACAGTCATTTGCATTTGCATTGATTATAAACTCTCTGTCTGAAGTCTGAATCTGTCTTTTTTTATTTTGTCATTTCAGTGAGCCAAGGAATGAAGAGTAGTACACGCACACGCACGCGCACACACACACACACACACACACACACACACGTCTGTGAAATGTAAAACATTATTTTGAATAAAAAAAACTTTCGCAATCATCAACATGTCTGTCTATTTTGAAGTTTAGGAGTGCATTTGTGGGTGTTATTATAGCACAATTCTTAACACCTTACTTTGGACCTCACTAATTTTCAAACCCTGGTTACGGCCTTGAATGCAGGGGAGGATGGCTGACACATTCAGGCTGGCGGATAAAATCGCGGGATTTAAGGCCAAGCTGGAAACCTGGGCACGGCGCGTCAACCGGGGTGTTTTTGATATGTTCAGCAACTTATCCAGTTTTTCCGAGGATGCTGAAGGACTTGGCCAGTTGATACATTGTCACCTGACATCACTGTCTGATGAGTTTGAGCGTTATTTCCCATCTGAAAAAGACCCAAGGAATGGCAAAGTATGGATGCGCAACCCATTCCAAGGTATGCACATTACATTCATATAACGCCCCTGCCCAAAGTATATTTTCTATTTAATTTTCCATTTGGCAAAATAGTAATTTCAATAAATTTTTTTTTTTCAAACAACAATAGGCTACTTTTTTATTTAATTACTTTAGTTTAAATATATTATTTTGACTGTTGTGGAAGCGCTCTTCCTGGAACAACACGACACGGCAACTAAACCCAAATAATTCAATGTTTTATTACAATATTATTCTCTTTATTATGTTATGCAATATGACAGTCCCAATAGTAATAATTAGTCGTGTATGTAGGCTATTGCCGTTTGAGCTGCGCGCGCGCTGAAGCTGAAGAGGATCAGCTACACTTTACTACATTATTTTTTAACCAAATGCATCCTATGTCATGAGATAAATCAGATATAGATATGCCTACACAAAATAAACACAATATTACAACTTACATTTGCACAAAACAAAATGCTGCGAATGAACACGCAAACTCATGATGGTGTAAAATGGTCCCAAACATAACTCCGGCGCGCTCTCTTTACACGCACGCACGCACGCACGCGCTTGAACCGCTTATCGTCAATTAATCGTTAAGATCCCTATTTTGGACCAAAACACCAAAGCAAATTAATTGTATGTGAAAACTTTAATGCTAATATAAGTAAATTCTGATTCTAATTCTGAAGATGATGATGGCCAGAACCAGCTCTCATCAAGACAAGAAGACCAGCTGCTGGAGCTCAGACATGACGGAGGCCTGAAAACTGTCTTTAATCAACACCATTGACATCCTTCTGGATCAAAGCATCAAGAGAATACATTGAGATCAGCACCCTTGCACTGAAAACCCTGCTCCCGTTCCCGACTTCATATCTGTGCGAGGCAGGTTTTTCTGCCATGACTGCCACTAAGACCAGACTTAGAAACAGACTGGATGTGAGGAATACCCTGCGTGTCTCATTGTCAACCATCAAGCCCCGGTTTGATGTTCTTGTGGCTGCCAAGCAATCCCAGGGGTCTCATTGATATGGATATCAGATTGTAAACTGATTTTCGTTCATATTTGTAAAAAGCTGACCTTTTTAATTTTGTTTTATTGTATCCTAAAATTTGTGTGCATTGTTGTGGATGCATATATGTTTTTTTATGGATGCCCAGGAAGAACAGCTTGTACAACTACAAATATAGTAATATCAATAAGCAGTTCATGCTCACATTGAAATAGTTTTACCTGTTATAGTTGTCACCTGTTGGTGAGTGAAAACACTAAGTTAATAAGTTATTAAGTTGTCACTAAGTGATTGACAATGTTTCTAGTTCATTGCAAATAAATGATAGGCTGTTGTTTTACACAGTTCCAAATGATGCATCATAAAATTGAGGCATTAAAATTGACAACTGGTCCCTGGATTTTTTTTTATGAATATGCTGGTCCCTGGCACAAAAAAGGTTGGGAACCCCTGGTGTAAAAGACCACCCATTGGCCCAACGCCGGAATCCAATGTCGTGGTTGAAGGGATCTCGTGTTCTACTTCTCCTCAGTGATTTCTACATGAAGTTATTTAAGAACTGTTACAATTTAGTTCAATTTATATGACTCTGTGGTTAAGACCGATCTGACTCAAATTTTTACTATAATAATATAAAATAACTTATTTGTCATTTCAAGTGTATCTGTTGATCAAAGATTATCAACATATTAAAAGAATAAAATAAAACCACAAAGTTTATCATACCTGGTAATATCGAGACACACAGTTGCAGTGTGGGAAGTTCTGGTTACAGAAGCTTCCAAATCGAGACACAATTTCAGTGTCGGAAGTTCTGGTTACAGATGCTTCCAAATCGAGACACACAGCTGCAATGTGGGAAGTTCTGGTTACAGAAGCTTCCCTGAGTCTTTTGTCAATTCACCTTATATACCCAGATGTAACAAAGCCAATGGTCAGCGAGAAACTTGGTTTGTTTGTTTTCTCGTCACTGAAGAGAACATCAAATGAGATCTCAATCTACATATAAACAGGATTCCCTGAGAAAGTCACACCTTTTGTGCAGGTGATGGATTAGAGTTTAAACAGTTTTAATATACTCTCTGTTAGATTTGAAAGAACAAGACCTTTTTACCCATCGCACCATGACCTTTAAAACAATACCATCATCAAAACTTCATACTATGACAATAAATGATATACACAGTATAAAGCGTAAGCATTTTCCCAGTGATCAGGGCCTGAAGATATGAAGGGGAGGGGTGTGATAAGAAGAGGGGGTTCAATTCCTGGGCATCAACAACCCCTGAGGGGAGGGCAGGATATCATTCCTCAGGATCTAACAACAAATGGGGTTTCATTGTTTTGTGTACCAGCATCAAAAACAACCTTAGTTCTTAGGACTTTTCCAGCTGCCTTACAGTGGTATGTTATAAGTTGCTCATGCATGTATTAGACACGTAAAATTGCAAAAATTAAAGTGTCGGAACAAAATATGCATTCTATCTGAAAGCGAATACTCACCCAGAGCTGCCTGAAACTCTTCGTGTAAGCACACCCCGGCGAATGCACATGGCACTCCTGTTTTTGCCTTAGGACAACATCATGTTGACCCTGGGACAACATTTAAATCAACCAACAGATTTTTGAAATACGTTTACAGTTTATTTTAAATTTAATCTTCCAACCAGGATTAGGTGCTTCTAGACCATTGTTTTTCACTTATCATTTCCCTCCCTTTTAGGGGTAAATTATGGTTAGGGTTGGGGTTTAGGTTTTATTCATAAAAATGTTGTCCTTAGGTCAACAAAATATGTTGTCCTGAGGACATCAACCACTTGGCAAAATCAGGTCGAGTGAATGTACGTCACTTTGTAACATGATGTGACCAAGACAGAGCAAATCTTTACGCAAGTAAGGTGGGCGTACTTGTAAATATCATTGTATCGTCACAGACGCAGACATGTCACGGAGACGCTGTGTGTTTCGTTGCGAAAAGAAATACTTTTTGTTTGCCCTTCCAAAAGATGAGACAACAAAAAACAAATGGTTACATTTCATTTAAAACACTGTTCCAGAAAAGTACAATCCGAATGTTCAAGTTTGTGCAGCGCATTTCACCGAAGATTGCTCCACGAATCTGGGAGAGAGATTAAGGCCGGCTATGCATGAAAGCTTTGGTTAAAAGTGGGGCCATTCCAACCATTAAAACTTTGCAATGACAGTCTGGCGCTTCAAATTTACAGCCCGTAAGTATATTTTCATTGTAAAAGACTTTGCTACGGACTATCGCGGGTTGAGTTTGTCGTGTGTTTGTGATCTGCAAATGCAGACACGCGTGTAATGTGAAAAAAGTCATAAGTAATAATAATTAGTAATAATGTTCCAACTAGAGGCAACAAATGTCGTGTTTATAATGGGGTTAATTGTCTTTGTTGAGTCGCGGCGAGACGTGGAGAAACACTTGATCAAGAAGGGCCAAAGCGCTCGCGTTATTTATTACATTACCATTCCCTGCTGTAATGCGAGATTGTTTCTATCTCACACAAACTCTGTATATGGTTGTTTGTTTATAGTCTTTATAACGTCGTATATAAAAGGTAAAACGGTTAGCTGAAGTTTTAACAAACATTTTTTTCCCAATCCTTTACATCCTGCTCAAGTTGCGCTGGCAAAGTTAATGTATCAGCTTGATCATATTCATTTTCCAGATCAGATTCGGGCTCGAATTGATATAAGGAAGCACCTGTTATGACCTGTTAGTACAATTGCTTTGGAACCTGATGTTCCGAATATGGTAAGAGACAGTGGCAGCTCCTGACAAATTTCTCAGGGCGGTCAACTTTTGCGACTATGGCTAAGATGACCCGTTCAATGGTTCAAATAATATTAAAATAAAAGTCAGATAGCTAACTTGACATTGTCACTGTCACAAACTGCTCTGAGGCTTGACATGTGCGGATCTAAATGCAGCTTTATTAAAGGAGATAAGGTACAAACAGGCCATGAGTTCAGGGCAGGCAGCAAACAATCAGAAATAGGGTCACAGGCAATGGTCGAGGCAGGCAGCAAAGGTTCACTAAAGACAGCAGTACAGTCCAAGGTCCAAAAACACGGGGTAATCCAAAACAATGAGAGCATGCTCAGAAATGCAGTTGACACAAAAACAAGACTTCGCACTGACAGAGAGAATAAACCAGGCTTGTAGACAGAGGTTATTGCAAACAGGTGAGAATAATCAGTGTTCAATGAGTCCGGGCAATGGGTTATGGGAAATGTAGTGTGCAATGACAGTCCGTGTGATGAGGGGAGTGCCCTCTAGTGGATTTAAGAGGGCACTCCACCTGATGACTGTGACAGTTACATTGCATTGTTTAATTTGGTTTTCCTGTTCAACCACTAGATGGCAACACCAGACATGAATTATAAATACTGTAAAGTATTTTTGTACAGCTATATAAATTTAAATGTCTCAAATACAATAAATTTGGTTCCACAATAAAACACTTCCATCTCAACACGCATCAACAGATGCATTGTCATCTACTAGTTAAAATCACTGTTAGCACAGTCTACAATTTATAGCCATCATGGATGCCATAGCGATAATCAAATCAAAACATATTATACTATCATCAAAACTGTAATTAATCAAATCTTTTCAGAACATATTCAGTAAATATTTGGCTGGCAATAAGCAATCAATACAACTATTTACAATTCAACATTTGGAGAGTACAACATAACACAACTCACCATTTAATAACACACTCACTCATCACTTGTATTGACATTTTGAACGGTAATTCCCTAAATGAAATAATGGAGTTGCTGTCTCACTACGCTTTCACGCGCTGTGCGTGTCGTCCGAGCACGCATCAGTGTGTATGACGAAATCACGTTGGGGCGAGCTCTCCCTGAGCCCATAGAAATGCATTGTAGGGTCAAAAATTGGAAAAAAAGGATCTCAACATGTAAATCTAAGAGAGCGCCTGGGGCGATTTTCAATCTGGGGGCGGCTACTGGTTGGAGAGTGATATTCAGGCTGCTGATTGGACAATAATATTAAGACCTTTATACAGTCTATGATTAAGACTTTGACCGGCAAAATAAACTATTTTTTCCCCTCTTTTTTCGTGTGGCTGAAGGAGGGCGGTGCACTATCGCCCACCACCAGCCGCCCCTGGTAAGAGGCATTACATTTCCGTGATCCCTACGCACTGGTTAACTGGCCATTCATAGCACTTTTTGGAGCGATGAGCTTTGTAAAAAATCAGCGTGTTTCAGAGAGGCGGGGCAAAGAGGAGATACAAACATGCACGGTATATGGAAAATACAGCGTTTTTAACCGTAAATCGTGTATACACATTACATCACATCTAAAACAAAATGATAATATTCGTTTTAGCCTTGTCAATTGACCCCTTTAAATAGTAAATATCTGCAGGTCAATTTTACTAATAAGGGGGGAGTTTTACAAAAATATTGATCAAGATGTTTTTTTTTGTTTTTATGTCACGGTTGGCGAATAATCCCATCCAAATACACAAATAACAGGCACAGAGGTTTGGGAAACAAACGAGCATACAAGCCTGACTCCATTCTCTGAACCAGTCTCAGCCTGCCAAGTGTAAAGAAACAACTGAACGACGAGCAGTACGTTGGAGAAGTATGTGTCTGTTAACATAAAAACTGGGACGGGAACAACCCCCTTGTGTTCAACGCCATCAGAGGGACCTCAAACTAACCCATGTTTGTCTCTCTTTGATCTGATGGCCTGATGACAGACGGCACCACCACATCATCCACAGTGCCAGCTAAGAGACTCCAACCTTGTCACACCTTACAGCGCTCACCAGTACTTCAATGAAAGACACCAGAGCGTGACACCTGCTTTTGCCCAGCAATCACTGCAGAAAATGTGAAGGCTAGAGAGCATGCTGTACCCGGCAAGATTCACAAGAGGAACATGATGTGAGTGACAAGATTTGGTATCATAATTTTGGCCAGCTACGTGAGACAACCTCCCATCTGTTGTCCAAGAAACTTCTACCACACTGGACGGGACTTCCTGTGATTGTAGACAGGTACCCCTTCTTCACTCACAGAGTCAAGATAAGCGGGGGCAGGACGGACCAATCATAAGAAGTGTCCATCGCCAACAGTTTAAAGACACTTGACCTCTGGGCAAGAAACAAGCTTATATCAAACAAGCTCTTCTGCGAAGAGGGGGGGGGTAGCTAGTCAATGCCATTCCCCATGACACAGCACTACAGGCATTTGCGTGGAGGCCAAGCACGCCATCCCACCTGCTGTTTCATCCAGGACTGGTGCTGTGCATCTCCTCAAAGATAGGAAACACCCTAACCAACAATGCCCTAACCAACAAATTGAGACAATGCCCGATTTTAGCTCCAACCCTAATCAAACACACCTAAACCAGCTGAACAAGCTCTTCAGGATCGGCTGAAAATCCCATGTCATGTGTGCTGAGGAAGGTTGGATACAAAATTGGCAGGACAGTGGGTCCCCAGAAGCAGGGTTGATGACCTATGATCTAGGTGATATGTTGTCGCTCTTGCCATTTAAAATAATCTGTACCTCTTAAATAGGCAAGTTTAATTCAGACTTTGTTTGTATTCGTACACCCGAATGAATCACAACTTGATGCAATTCAAACCTAGCATATTTGATATCTAAATGTTTTTCTTTTCAATTCTTCATCGTCTATATATATTGTGAGACCATATTCTATACTTATTATGTTATAATTTGGACTGGTATTTTGTAAAGTTGCTAGGAGGTCATAAAGATGCAAATTAGCTGTTGAGTGGACAAATAACCTCTTCCCTGCTCAACTCTGATTGGTCGATTCAAACTCAAGCAAACTTGGCCTTTTTGCTCTATACCTGCCCTTATCAGAAACTGGTTTGTGGCATCTCTACAGAGACTGCCCTTTTCCCCCACTGGGGGGACAGAAGGAACAATGGACTTCTGCTGCCTCGCACACCTTGATGAGCCATGCGGCTGGTCACGAGGCCTGGAACTTTTCAGCAGGAACGCATTTTGAAATAATTTGAACATTTCCATCTCTTCAAGCGCATACTGTTACATCCAGCACAGAGCTCGCAAGTATGGCCATGAGATAACGTAAAGTGTATAATATCATTGATACATTCGCTGGACGAAGGCATACAAGTATTGTTATACTTTATATTACTAATCAGAGAATGTAAATTATGTATATTTTATAACGATTATTATACGTATTTTCCATTGAGCTAAACTAATTCCCTGAAATTGAGGTTTCAAATAACTAATTTCATGGATGTGATCTTCATAGATCTGGTGGAGAATCATATTTGGTAAGTTTAGCTCATCATTACTTTAACATGCAGCTAAAACAGAGACATATTCAGATGCATATTCAAGATTATTAAATTTCATTTCTTTTGTTGCGTTTTGTTCGTTTACATGCAGATGTTTGATTTGCTATGGTTGCAGTCATGCCTAATGAAATCAGTAATTTCTCAAGGTTGGGGATGACAGATTCTTTGTTATGTTGATATTATGTTGCCTTTTAAGCGCTGTATGTTTTTTTTGTTTGTGTAGTTTCAGTGATTGTAACATAAAATAAACATACCCAATACACACTTTGTTAAAATGTGTAGACCACTGCTGTATACACTTTATTAGTGCTATGGAAACATTTTTAATACTTGCATTATGTAGGATTTATTGATCTTTGTTTCACTCTCTTTCCAGTAGGTGGCAGAAATGAAACATTTAAATGGTTTGCCAAGCCCATATTTCATGAACAAGACTTTTTACTAATTATTACATTGTAAAATGAGTTTCAAACACAACTCTTGTTCACATTTTGTGTCATTTTAGAATAATAGGTGGATAATTAGTCAACAAAATCTTCAAGATCAATTACTTGAAGAATGATGGCAGACATGCATATGGCCAAATGCATAAATGTGGTAGCTTTTGATACTCAGGGAACTTTAGCTTTCCTGTAGCTCAGTGGTCAGAGCATTGCGTTAACAACACAAGGTTGTGGGTTCGATTGCAAATACCTATGTAAAATGTATAGGATAATGCAATGTAAGTCGCTTTGGATAAAAGCGTCTGCCAAATGCCTAAATGTAAATGTAAATGTAATGTAGAATATGTAACTTAAATTGTTCAATCAAAAATGTATGACAAATCGTCCAAACAAATGATGCGCAGGTGCGGGGTAATCAGGGATGGTGGGAAGTCCAAAGAGATTCTGGGAAATGGAATTTGTTATCAAAAGTCTGGTAAAAAGTGAACGGATGAAGTATTGAGGGAGCACTGATGCAGGGGGCGTGGTTCGCAGAGGAGCTGAGGTTGTTACAGTACCCCCCCTGCATGGTCTGCTCCAGCGTGGAAATCTCGAAGGAGAGCGGGGTCCAGAACGTCATCCCGTGGGATCCAGGAGTGCTCCTCGGGCCCATACCCCACCCAATCTATGAGTTACTTGAGTCGACCGTTTTTTTGCAGTTGAGGATATTTTCTACCCTGTAGATTTGCTGAGAGGCGTCTAGGAGAGGTGGAGGAGGGGGCAGGTCCACCGCTACACCAGGCTCTGAGTAGGAAACAGACGTAGGATTAGTGAAGGGCTTAAGCAGTGAAACATGGAAGGAAGGTGAGATCTGGTAATGAGCAGGGAGTTTGAGCAGGTATGTGACGGGGTTAATCTAGCGAAGGATAGTGAATGGGCTGATGTATTTGGGACTCAGCTTCCGGCAAGGCTGTCGCAGACGCAGGTTTCGGTGGACAGCCATACTCGCTGTCCCGGTTGATACAGAGGAAAAGCGGAGCGGCTAGCATCGGCATGGGTCTTCTGTCTGCGAACAGCCTGCTGTAGATATTGGTGAGCCGAGTCCCAGACCCTCTTGCTCTCTTGGAACCAGTGGTCGACAGCTTGCACCGAGGATGTGTCTTCAGACCAGGGGGGGTTGGAAACCGAGCATGCAATGGAACGGGGTGAGTCCCATGGAGGCTTGCCGGAGAGAGTTCTGTGCATACCTGGCCCAGGGCAGGAAGCAGTGCAAGCTGTGTTGATGGGAGTGCCAGTATGACCTCAGGTATCTCCCGATATCCTGGATCTTACGTTCAACCTAGCCATTTGCCTGGGGGTGGTAACCAGAGGTAAGACTGACCGTTACATTTAGAAAGGTGAAGAATGCCTTCCACACTCGGGAAATAACTGGGGGCCCCTGTCTGACACGATAGCCTCTGGGATTCCATAATTCCGAAAGACATGGGTATAGAGGGCTTCAGCTGTCTCAAGGCAGTATGTTACCGGGGTAGGGGTACAAGCTTACAGGCTGGACTTCTTCCCGGTCATGGCGTTTAAGGGACATTTCTTACCAGGTTGTATGCGCTCCTCAGATCGAGCTTTGTGAACAGGGTGGCGTGAGGGAGTTGTTCGAGTGCAGGTGGGATCAGGGGAAGCGGGTAGGAGAAACATTTAGTGTACTTATTCAAGGTCTGCTAATCGATACAGGGTCTCAGACCAACATCCTTTTTCACAACAAAAAAGAAGCTGGACGCGGCAGTGGAGGTAGATGGACGGATGAATTCCTGCTTGAGCGCCTCCTCGACATACTCCTCCATGGCTCTCTGTTCCGGGATGGATTCGTCCTTTGTGCATGGACGTGGACTGAAGAGATGAGGGGGTATATTGAGTCTCGGAGTAGAGTAACCAGCTCCGTGAAGGGGTCTGGAGTGGCTGAGGAAACAGTGGTTGTATTCCGTGGTGTGGTCATCTTGTGGGTCGAGCATTCTGTCACGGGTGCAAGGGTCCAATAGAGAGCACACCACGGACATCCAGGGAAAAGGGTTTATTTGAGCGAGTCAAAGTGAATAATAAGGAACAGGCAAAAAAGGTATGTAGCAAGGTCCAATAAAAAGGAAGAAAGGAGGCGGGGTCGGCGTGGCTGGGAAACTTAGAATCTTTATTCTCAACAACTTTCGTGGTGCTTATGCACCGTAACGTAAATAAACTCAAGAACTTCTTTAATGTTTAATACTGGATGCAACTTCTCAGCGAATCTTCCTTCCGATTCGTTTCCCAGCCGTTCTCTCTCTTCTCATCCGTCTCCTCCGTCAGGTTTTTAACCGTCTCCTCACCAATTACTACAATGAGAAGCAGGTGTTTTTAATATGCCGTTGATCTGCTTATTCACCGTTCTTCTCCAACCTCTCCCTCTCGGCGCAGAACGCGCTGAACCACTCCCCCCTTGCCACAAGGTTAATAACATAATTATCGAAAAACAGGTAATTTCAGACAGGTAACTCGACGTTGTGTCGAAGACGACAGATGGGGTTCGCCCTTGAGAACCTATCAACTCTGACTACTTTTAAAAAGGCCAATGAAATTGGTGAATCAAATTTGCATGCCGGGCTCCGCCTCCGGATGTCCGGTATAAAAGGAAGCCGGCGTGCTTCATTCATTTACCTTCTGTTCTTCAGAGCCGTATCTACATCGCCAGATTCTCACGACGTGGTGCAGCGGATCGTCCCTTCCTGCAGCGACTTTCCCCTGGGCGTCTCGGCGGTGCCAGAAGTGTTCGAGATCTTTCTAGAAGAAGCAATTTCCTTCTAAAAGAGCAGATTTCTCCAGTGTGGCATGTCCCGCTGTTCTCTCAGATGCAACACACTCATCGAGGAGGGGGACGGGGTTGGGTCGGGTGTTGGGTTTTCAGCACGTTGAGGCAGCCGTTGTGGATACGTCCTGCCCGCACTGCGGGCGGATGACGATTCAGACGTTGCGTCACAAGCGGCTGTCTTCCCCCGGGAACCAGCCGCCACCTTGTGTTGCTCCCCGTTTCGTGACCGCAGGATTACGGCCCTGCCGTCCGCTCCGGCAAGCACTGAGGGTGACATGAGGATTATTGCAAGCGCTAATCCGCCAGCCGCTGGCTCACGGACCGCTCGTACCTCGCTCGTTTGATCGTTCCTCAAAAGACGGTCCAACTGGCCCACCAGAAGAAAACGTCAAGGAGGAGACCACCACCCCGTCAGCAGCTGCGGCAGGAGCCAATGCGGCCCTCACAGGAAGACCCCAGGGAGGCCGAGAACACCTTCAGGCTGGACCCCAGGTTTGGAGGTCATTCAAGGAAGGTCCTGCCCTGTCCCAACAGCCCCACTTCAAGGGGTTCTCTCTCTCTCTGGGTGTTTTCACAGCTGCTCTCACCCTCTACGGGACGGTGTTCGTCAACTCGACGTTGCGTCATGGCGAGACACGGTGTCGAGGATAAACAGCAACCCTCTACACTCTCACAGACAGTGCACGTTGCTACATCATCGCCAGGCAGGTAAGCAGAGCCGATCGCCCTCCCCCCCCCGGGGGCCCCCCCACAGCGGAATATACGCTCTGCCAGCCATCGAACCCCTCCCGGGAGGTCGATGAAGTAGATTGTACCTCTAGTCCCCGGCCGGTCCCTGGGAGTCTGACAAGACTTGCCCAAACCGCGACGCGGCTAGGAGATATGATCCGTCTCGGCTACCTCGTCCCCTCTAGCCGTGATGTTCAACGGGTGGTGACCCGTACTTCATCATTCTCAGAGAGGAGGGTTGCTATATCTGCAGACCCTGAACAGGCACCTGTCTACTGGATGTCAAGATGAGTTCATGGCAAGTGACCTAAGCGACACTTACTTTCATGTCTCAATCTCAGAGGTCGGGCATGTCAGTACAGAGTCCTCCCTTTCGGTCTGTCCCTTCCCCACGAGTCTTCAAGAAGATCGTGGAAGCCGCCCTCACTTCCCTCTGGGAGAGGGGGCCCTGGCACATAGCTGGCTGCGCGACAAGCGGAAGGATACCTTCCCCCCAGTGAACCTCATTGCACAGATCCTGTGCAAGGCCAGGGAAGAGGAGCATCAAGTACTACTGGTTGCACCCGACGTGCCCAACCAGACTTGCTTAGGAGCTAACAACATCTCCCCCCTGACCGATTCCCCTGACGAAAGACCTGCTTTCTCGGGGGAAGGGCATGTTATGGCATCCCAGGCCAGACCTCTGGAGCCCCCATGTCTGGCTCCTGGACAGGACGAGAAGATCCTGAGTTGGCTATCCCCGTCCCTGTGGTGGAGCCATCACTCAGGCTTGGGCCCCTATCACCGGACAGCAGTACGCCTATAAGTGGTGCCCCTTCTCATCCTGGTGCTCTTCTTGATGAGAAGACCCACGAAGGTGCTCGATCGGAACAGGCTGTTCCTAAGGGACTGGAGACTAAACCTCTCCCCCTCCACACTGAAAGTGTTTGCAGCGTCCGCTCATCACTACTCAGTGGCGGAAGTCCCTAGGGCAGCACTACCTGATCAGTAGATCCCTAAGGGGCGCGCGAAGGCGGACTCGCCTCGATCATGCTCCGTACCCTCGTGGCGGGCTCAGGCCCTTCGAGCCCTCAGAGAAGCCGCTCTTCCTCATCACGATGAAGACGCTTCTCTTGTTGGCATTCGTCTCCAAGAGGGTAGGGACTTACAAGCATATTCCGTGTCCTGCGGGTTACGCCCAAACACCTTCGCAACTCCGCGTAAACTGGTATCAGCCTGCGTCCGGCATGGCCACGTGTAGGATCGGCAGCCGGCTGGGCGTATGCCTGCGAAAGCATCTTCCCACCCTCCAGCAGGTTGGGTCAGTGTGCCATCTACCTCTCTTCTTACCCTACCTTGGTTAAGAAAAGGGCATTCCATCCATCACTAAGCAAGCACCCCCTGGGGGTCGGCTAGGCAGAGCAGCCTTCCCCCTTAGGCCGGGAGAACATGTGAGCCATCAGATGGCTCTAACCGGACCTAGTGCTACCGGACGTATGTAACACCCCCTCCCTAGGCTGTTCCGTCTGATGTATTCTCATGAGATGGTTCCCACTCCTGGTAACCCATGACCTCCCCCAGGTGGACCTCCACCTCGCGGTTAACTACTCAGTCCGCAAGTTCCATGCGATCTCCCCTAAGGGCGAGACCATATCTATATCCACTGTATTCCTCCCCCCGGGTAGGAAGTGGCCTCTTGCCAGTAAGAGAGATAAGGCCCCGTCCGTGAAAAGTTGCTGGTCAGGGCCTACCCATCTTCCTTCAGGAAGCTCTGGGACCCCGACCCATCACACTGGAAGGTTACAGTTTCGCGAAAGCCTCGAGTTGACACGCCCAGGCCTGTTACCGTAGCTTCGCTAGAGATTGTGACACGATAGGCATTGTGGCGTTTTCCAGAGGGAACCCCATCTGTCGTCTTCGACACAACGTCGAGAGACCGACAGAAAGGGAACGTCTCGGTTACGAGGTGGGAGGTGCAAGTGATTCGTGATCAAAGTTCGTGATCAAAAATCTGGTGAAAGTGAACGGGTGAAGCGATGAGGGAGCGCTGATGCAGGGCGAGTGGTCGCGGAGGATCTGAGGTTGTTACAGGATGATGGGAAATTAAATTCTAAGTTCAGTATTTGGGTAAATGGGAATTCTGGTGATCGGGGATGGGACTGGTGATATCCATGACGACATCCAGGTATAGTCTCCCATACTCTAAGTGTGCACATACCCTGCATTGAGTACTGAACACACACACTGTGAACATACACCCAGAGCAGTGGGCAGCCATTTTTGCCGCAGCGCCCGGGGAGAAATGGGGCTTAGGTGCGTAGGCCACAACTGCCTCCGCACATTATTCTATTCTGTTACTTTTTAATGTTGTTTAATCATGTTTTGGATGCTGTATTTGTATTGTTTTCACAAGTATATCCACATATGACCTAATTGTGAAAACAATACAAATACAGCATCACATTCTCAAGCTTATAATAACGTAACAAGACAATTCTGTGAAGCATTCATTTTACACTTTCTGTCCTGGTATAATAAAACCTGATGAATCTGTTTTTAGTAACAAGACGATAGACAGAGCATTGAAACCAACTTAAGTTCAGTGATCTGCTCATTTTATTATACCATCACTTCGTCTCCTGCCTGCTGTTCTTCCCCTTCATCTCTGTATCATGGTTAATCTGAAGAGTTAACTCACAACAGAGTTAATATTTTAAATACAGATTTAGTATTTTCCTGACGAAGAAAGATCTAAAACAAGTGCCAGAACTAGTGAACTATCACTCTCTCATTGTCAGAAGATGAATGACATCCTATGTTGACTGTTTTAAGCCATAGCCATTGATATCTATCAAAACCAATGACAATAAATAACATTGTTAATGTTTATAGAGTGGTGTATAATATATTTGTCAAGGTCCTTGTCTGGTACTGCCAGGACATGTTTTGTTTTTCTCTTCTCTCTGTCTCTCCTCTGTTGCCAGACAGAAGGTAATGTCTGCCACCTGTCATCAATGATCTTGATTGGAGGATGGGAGCTAACAGTGGAGATGTATGCCACATCCACACTAGTGCGTTTTTATTTAAAAACGCATATTTTTCTCTCCATTTTGGCCTTCCCTCCACATTAAAATGGCGTTTTTATAAACGAAGACGGAGCTTTTTAAAACCGCTGTCGAAAGTGGTTACATTTAAAAATGCCCTTTACGCATTGCAGTGTGGATGAGGAAAGCGGAGGGGGGAAGAACACAACCATCTTACACTCACCTATGGAGTTGGAACCACAACCCGCGAACCGCGCGTAGCAAGTATGGAACCGCTCTCCTAGCCGTCCGGCACCATGTCTCGCCCCCCCAACCTCTAGGCTGCGGAAGCCTCGGACCATAGTGCGACTGCGCCTCACAGCGCAATCCTGGAGACGGGGACCGATTCAGGGGTAGGAGAAACGAAGTCTGCGGCGATCGTGCGAAGAAGGATGCGAAATAGTAGGGGGAACGGATGGCGGGTAAGAGAGGTGGGTTGCCGCCTGCGATGGGACGGGAATTGATCTACAGCAGACGTGCGTCTGATGCTATCCTTTGGGTCAAACAACAAGATTAAGCACTCCCGCGATGTTTTACAGTAATGAATCTGATGTGAGGTCTATTTCAGTAGGGGGGGAAAAGGAAAATGGTTAATCCACACAATTGTTTCCCTCCCATACCCAGCTCACCACCCCCCTTTTCCTCCCCACTAGCGTCGTTTCCTTGCCTGGGTCCGTAGTGGGTGCGCACGGTATCTCTAAAGATCAATCCACCGCTTACCCCTTCCCCCCCTCTCCACCCCCCCCGCTTCCATTGCTCACCCTTCCCCCCTCTGTTTCTTCATTTCTTACCTTCCGACCTTCGACTCCCAACGCCCCACCCTCGTTCCCAACCCGACAGGGTCTGTTCCACTTTCTTCCCGTCCCCCTCAGACAGCAAGTAACATCTACTCACACCACATACAAAACACCCTGCAAGCTGATTTTCTTCCGCCCGAATGCCACCAGCTAGACCATTCACGCGCCATACCCACCCCCATCTTCGTAGAGACCATAGCAACCCTCGACTCACTCTAAACCACACGCGGGCCCATGACAATACTTTCATACTTTAAGCATAGGAATGGCGTGCGTGCCAAATCAGTTTCTACCTAACCTCTATCCACGCGTCGGGCACATCCTTACAAACAACCGGGGAATCTCTTCCCAGCCCCGTCCCTTAGTCTCTGCCTCTCCCCCCCTCCCCCTCTTCCCAAAGTAGCGCACCACCTTACCACTCTGGACTCGGATCCGCCAATTCACACGTACCGGGGCCGGATCATCCGACGGCCCGGGGGGACCCCATGGTTGTCACCGATCCCCCGGGAGTCTTTCCTCCCCGTTTGCTCCCATGCCGAGAAAACCAACGTACGACTAACACCAAGGGGAGAATCCCCCCATAACTACCCCCCAGAAGGAGCCACTCCTTATGAGGGACAAAATCTACTTCCTTTTCACCTCTCACGTACCACCCTCCCTCCGCCCCCCGTACGGGAATTGGCGGTTACCGTCGTCTGCCTTGTCTTCCTCTCACAGTTAGGTTGCTTACGGCCCCTCCCAATTGAGGGGCCGGAGTCAACTGAAAGAGCGGAAGGGTCGGCGGGATGGGTGGGAGGAGGGCAGCGGGGTAGGAAGGGTAGGGCGGAAGCATCACGGGGAGAAGGCGGGGTGGGAATGAAGTGGGGAGGACGGTGAAACCGCGGGACGCGGAGCAGGGTGCTCTGACTATTTCCACCTCTGCCACTCTTTCTGGTTATCCCCCCCTCAGACCCCCCTCCTCCCCTTCTTCTCTACATTCATCTGCCCTTTTTCCCCTGGACTCCACCCTTGTGCCCCCGCCCCCCTCCTTACCCCCCCTTACTTCCACCCCCCCCTTCATCTGCACATCGCGCCCATCTTCACCACCCCCCCTTCTTGTGCTCCTTTACCTCCGCTCCACCCCGTCCCCCGTCGTGCAGTTAATTAAATCAATGTGTGTGTGTGCCGTAATGGAATAATCTTGCGGCTCCGTCCTCCTTGCGACGGAAACGTAGCAGAATCTCCACGTTCCCCGTCTTCCCGTGCCGCTCGGCCCCGATTGTGCTCCTGCCGGGCCCTGAGGGGAATGGCACTCGCTGTCGCAGCGAAACTGTGGCCACATCTGGCCTCCGACAGACCCAAGTCAATGCACATCCCTCTCTCTTCGGGGCCCCCCCCTCATCCCACGATCCCCTCTCTACTCTAATTCTCGCCCTCACCCCCCACTCACCCCCTACCCCCCCCCCCCCTCCTGTGACCTTTATCTTCCTCTCTCCCAATCCACTCCCCTTCTTCTCTTGCATCATTGGGCTACTCTTATCCTTCATACCCTACTATTGCACCATGTCCCCTACTTTCTTACTATACTTTTAGTGACCCTTTCGCTTCTGGTTATCTCTTCTCCCTCACCTCCTTATTTGTCAGTGGACCAACGTCCGCCCTCCTTCCCTGGCCGTCCCCGCCCCCCCCCTGTTTCCGCCTCCTTGACTCCGAGCCGCCCTATCCGCTCACCCACCCCCCCCTCCCCTTCAGCCTTTTTCCCTACTGCTTCTACGGGGCCACGGATCCTCCCGTGATCCCTCTCCTCAACCTCCTGCCCTCCTTCTCTCCCTCTCTCCTCGCTCGCTGGCGTGTCCTCTCCAGCTCCTCGCGGCCCCCCCCGTCATTCTTCCCCTGCTGGTTTCCCCAGCCTTTTCGTTGCTATTAACTAGACTCGGATGATCCGGTCTAGGGACCTTCCACTGCTCTCGTCCCTCGGCGACGTAGGCGCCGCCCTCCTAGGAATCACAGTCCACTCATGAACACAAGACCAATATAGGATGTATCGCCAAAAAATCGCATTGGCAACCCCCTTCACCCTCGCCCAGTTCCCCTCTCAGCCTAGTTTTATCGAGATATAATTTTACTAGTTCACGACATACGGAGAGCTATTATAACGACTCCCGAGCGCACCCCACCACACTTGCTCACCGTAGTCCAAATGATAGCCAGATGTCCTTTCTATTCCCCACCCGTGGCGTACTCGGGTCGCGGCCCTCATCGCACGCCCTATCGGGGCCCTTCGTGCTGGACTCAATCTCGGGAGGTTGCACTACTTCCTGTTTCCCCCGGGTGACAAACACGACACCAACCTTCCTAAGAGGAGATATATACAATATACTATCAAGGACCTTACTTTTTTCGGTTTCTCCCTTGCTTTGTTGCCGTTTCTGTTCTCCTTCCTTCAACTTACCACTCACTAACGCTCCGGCTGGGGCAGTATTTTAACCGACCCCGCCCTTTCGATCATACCCGCCCACGCGGATGATTATGCTCCTCCAAACTTTTCTTCCTTGCCCTTCCTTCTCTCACAACTGTCCCATTCAGTCCCTTCGATCTCCGACTCCTTACCTCCTCGTGTGCCCAAAACTCCGAGTCCGTTGCATCCTATGTTGCCAGCTAGTCGACCCGATCCATTACCGCTATTCTCTGACACCCTTCGCCTTCGGCCGTTGTAACTTCTGTTTCCACCTTCCATTACGATGATCATCTTACTGCCTATCCCCGCCCCTTCCCACAGATCCTCCCCCCAGGACACCGCCATTACCTCTTCTTCCTATCCCAACTCTCCCCACCCCCGGTCGTTCTTCCCCCCCATTCCCTCCCTCCCCTAGCCACTTTTCGCAGGGTTCACTTCATACTACTCATTACCCACCCTCCCCGCCACCCCTCCCGATTTATTGTATTGAGCACCATCGTAAATCCCACTCTTCGCCCCGCGCTCCTTGCTATCCTTCATCCGACCATGCCCCCGCCCTCAACCAGTCTGATTCCCCCCTTCCCCCGACACTTCATACTTATACACGCTTCCCCTTTTTGTTCACCGCCACCATCCCGGATTACACAACCCCTATCCTTTTTCCAATCCTCCACATCTCCCGTCGACCCGATCTCGACGACGAAATGCGCTACCTGGCCCTGATAGCCCGTAGGAGTCCCCTCTCCCACCGCATACCCCCCCTTCCTCAGTTGTTGTCGGTGTTTAACAAGAAGCAACCCCCCTGGTTGGACTCCCGCTCTCTCTAGCGTCTTCCCCCACTCCCTACCTCCTCTCAAAGTTCACCTGGCCCCTCGTTACCTGGTGGGCGGTCTTGGAGCGTGCGCGCGAACCCGCATGATTACTGCGCCCCTAAGCTCCTTTCCGCTCGCCTTCCCCCGCTTGTTCTACCTCTCTCATGTGCGCCCGTTTTCTAACTAGCTCAATTGCACCCCCTACCCTTCCCTACTGCCCCCCTCTTCGTTCACTCGCCCCAGCATCCGAACCGACCTTCCCCACCCCACTCACCATTCCCTCCGACCCCTCTCTCTATGCATCCTTTGCCCAAATCACTCCCCGCTCCCTCTGACCTGCCATCCCCTACACTCCCTCCTCCCTAATAGTAGCCCAGTGCCCTCCTCGTGCTTCTCACTCCATCAGCCCCCCGCCCTCTACCTCCGTTCGAGTTGCACCTGCTCCCCCCGCCACAATTTTTTTTCTCTTCTCCATTGAGGTTTACTGCTCCCCCACCTCTGCAACACCAACATCTTGTTCCCTCTGCGGCCCTGTATCCCCCCACTCTTTAGCCACCCCCCACGCTGTACACCCTCCCCTCTCCCTCATGCGCCCTTACCCCCTCCACCCTCCCCACTAACCTTTGAACCCCCTCTCTCTCCTTTCCGTTGCGCCTTCCGGTGGCCACCTAATTACCGGAGATACCCAACTCTGGTTCTCTCTTCCCCCTTACCAATGGTTTCCTTTCCTTTGTTTGCAGTATCCTTTTCCCGCACATCGTCTTCGTGTTTTCTCTTCCTCTATATTTCTCTGCGCCTTCCAACCTGTCACCCCTCCATCCTCCCCAGCAGTTCCAGCCCTTCCCCTCCATCGCCTCCACCCTCCCTTTCTTGGGGCTTTTTCTCATACGTTTCCAGCGGGACCTTGCACCACAAAAAAATCCCACTATAATGCGACACCGCGCATTCGATGCCACCTTCGCTTTTATATGATTCTGACCACATGCTACTCAATTCACAGGAGACCCACCCCTCTTCTCACTCCCCCCCAGCCCAAAACTATGGCCAGCAAGTATCATACACCTCCGTTCCTCCGACCCATGAGAGCACCCCCCACGTGCCTCTGTCCTTTCCCCCCCACCGCCGACCCAACCTCATGACACTTTATTCCAATTTTCACGATGCCACACGCAGGACATTTTAAAGTCCATCAGCAGCAGCTCTAACAGAGATGAGAGTGTTTTGTTTGTGTCAGAGCTGAGAGAACACAAAATCCAATAGCAAGTATAACAAGATTTACTATAATAAAGAGAGCGTAGACAGGACAATAAATGGATGTAGACACAGTGAGTAGATTCTAGATGCTGAGATCCAATCGTATACTGAATCAGTCCAACCATTAACCAACGATCCAACCGGTAGTCCTCCGCAAGATAACAATCCCCGCTACTCCTGGACAGCTCTGACAAGAGACTAGAGTGATGGTGAACAATGAGCATGGGGATAGCAGGGCAGATATAGGCAGCCGGCAATGCATCACAGGTGCCGCCAAGCTGATTGCTAATCAGCGCCCTGGTTGCTAAGGCAACGCTAACTAGCAACAGACATGAGACAAACAAGCAGGAATGAACACACGGATCCATGAACCGTGACAGTTTGTTTACAGGTACAACTCATATCTCATATCATGAAAAAAAGTCAATATTTTTTTACACTTATTTCAGAAAGTGAAACCCATATATTATATAGATTCATTACACATAGAGTGAAATATTTCAAGCCTTTATTTCTTTACAATTTGATGATTATGGTTTACAGCTAATGAAAACCCAAAATTCAGTGTCTCAGAAAATTAGAATATTAAATAAGATCAATAAAAAAGGATATTTTAAACAGAAATGTCAGGCTTCTGAAAAGTATGTTCATTTCTATGCACTCAATATTTGGTTGGGTCTCCTTTTGCATGAATTACTGCATCAATGTGGTGTGGCATGGAGGCAATCAGCCTGTGGGACTAGCCTGTGGGTGTAATGGAAGCCCAGGTTGCTTTGATAGCGCACTTCAGGTCATCTGCATTGTTGGGTCTGGTGTCTCTCATCTTCCTCTTGACAATTTAGGTCAGGTGGGATTGCTGGCCAATCAAGCACAGTACCACCACAGTCATTGAACCAGCTTTTGGTACCTTTGGCAGTGTAGGCAGGTGCCAAGTCCTGCTGGAAAATGAAATCAGCATCTCCATTAAGCTTGTCAGTAGAAGGAAGCATGAAGTGCTGTAAAAGTTCCTGGTAGAAGGCTGCGTTGACTGTGGATTTCAGAAAACACAGTGGACCAAAGTCCTCTTTTCAGATGAAAGTAAAGACAATACATGATAGGGAGAAAAAGCATGATGGGAACTGGAGTCCTTACAAAACATAGACAGAACACACAGAGTGGAATGGCGTCCTCGGGTGGCGAACAGAGGTCCCAGCACCAGGGCGTGACACAAACGCTCCACATACACAATATGCGCATGTACTAACACACATATACAGACAAGCACGCGCAAACACACACACACACAGAGACAAGCACGCACGCACAAACACACACACAGATACGCACGCACTCAAAGTGAAAGCACACATTTAAGATAAAGGAGAGAGAAACACAGGTGAAAAATTAAACAGACTATAAATTCCTATATGCAATATTTATTATGTAAAACTTTAAAATTCTAATTCTAAAGCAGCCCCCCAGCCAGGCAACTAGTACAAAACAATGCAAATGGTGGCGAGGAACCTAAAACTCCAATCAAGAAAAAAAAACTCAGGAGAACCCAGGCCCAACCAGGGGATTCCAGTTCCCCTCTGGCAAAAGCTGCTGCCTCTGCACAAGCTCGACAGTGTTTGCACACAGGGGGGCAACTGTACATTTTCTAAGGGGTATGCGAGATCAGTATTGGCGGCCCCCCATCGATAACCCCAATATAGAAAACACACAACAAATAAAAAATCCGCAGTCAAGTTGTATATTACCTTTGGAGTCATTCTAGTTATATTTTACATCATGTGAAGATGACAATCAGATTTGGATCTATAACAGAAGCATAAAGGTTTCCTTTCACAGAAACGCTTTTCCAACTGGTTCACTGTGTAACAGACACACAATTTGAAAAGATAACAATCTGAAAACTAATGAAACAAAGGAACAAAAAGTAGTAAAAGTACATAAAGTTTAGGTTCAGACATACACTATAAATTAGGGCTGAAACTAACGATTATAACCTTATAATCGGACAATTGTTTAGAACAAGCTAAACTATTTCAAATTTAATCTTTTGCTTATAATAACTAAATAAAACCCCAAATAAGGCTATTTATTGTATTCTTCGAAAAGTGAGTTTCACTTTTGTAGAATTTTGACATTTAAAACCTTTAACATTTAAAGTTTGTCAAGTTTTAAACAATAAAACTTCTTTAAAAATCCCAAATATAAGTAACAATCGAGTTCTAGCCCATTAGAGATGTGCTGATGAGGAAATAAACTTCAAAGTTCATACTTCATAGTTGAATCTTCAAAGTTATACATAAATTACCTTTTCCTTCAACAAAAAGTATGATTAAGATTATATATTTGTGGCAGGGGAGGCGTGGCTTAGCGAAGTCTGGAGAGAGAGAGACAGGAAATCGGCGAGAAATAAGTAGGTCAAAAGCTGATTGTAAACACCTGTCTGTTGTTACAGTGATTGGTGAGAAGAGCATAAAAGCCAGCACGAGGGGAAGATCGAGAGAGAGAGCTTGCCTGAGAAAACGAAGGCTATGAGAGGACGCATACCGAAAGAATAGAAAGAAACCTTATGTGCCAGGAGGCCATAATTAAATATTATTTCCTTTTGCTTTGTGTTTTTATATGCTGTGGAATAAAAGAGATTCTTACCAGCCACGCCGACCCTATCTCCTTCCTTCCAAAGCAACGAACCTCGCTACATTGGTGCCGAAGCCCGGGAAGGTAGGAGAACACCCCCGCGATGCAGAACCCGCCAGCCTCACCGTTTGCGGAGGTCATCCACGTGCTCGCTGGTCTCCACCAGGAGGAGCACCAGGTCCTGCTGGCGCTCCAGGGAGAGTAGGAAGGAAGGTTCCAGAGGCTCTTCCAAACCCAGACGGATGACCGTGAGCTGTTCTGGAGCTGGATTATGCGAAGGGAACAAACCGATGGAATACCAACGGCCACCGCCCCTTCGACTCCTGTGCTAGTCCACAAGATGGGACCTCAGGACGACCCGGAGGCCTTTCTCCACCTGTTCAAGAGGTCCGCGGAGGTATCTGGCTGGCCCCGCGAGAGCTGGGCTGCCCGGCTAATCCTACTGTTGTTGGGGGAGGCCCAGATCGCGGCTCAACAGCTGCCAGTACAGAACCTCCTGGATTACACGGACCTCAGAAAGGCAGTCCTCCAGCGGGTCGGACGGACCCCGGAGCAGCAGCGACTGCGTTTTCGGTCGCTGGAGCTTGGGGATGGTGGCCAGCCCTTTGTGTTTGCCCAACAGCTCCGGGATGCGTGCCACTAATGGCTGCTGGATGATGTCAGCGACGTCGACACTATGGTGGAGAAGGTGGTACTGGAGCAGTTCGTGGGACGACTGCCCGCGGGGACCGCCCAGTGGGTCCACTGCCACCGGCCGACGTCACTGACACAAGCCGTCCAGTTGGCAGAGGATCACATGGCGGCGTGTCGTGGGGTCGGTGACTCTCAGACCTCTCTCCTCCCCTCTTGTGTTTCCCTCTCTTAGGCCCCGTCCGGTGCCGCAGACAGCGGTTCCTGTACGGGGCGGCCCTGCAATCCGGTTCCTGCCGGACGCAAGGGCCGATCTCTGGCGTGGGGGGATGACCGGCGGGGCAGCACCCTCCTGTTTTCCCTCCCCTTCATCTTCTCGCCAATCCTTTGGCCTGCTTCCGGCCACTGGGGTAGGCCTGGGCCGCTCTGCTGGTGGTGTGGGGACCCGGACCACTTCATCAGGTCGTACTCGGTTATGGAGGTTAGTGCGGTGATCCGGATCCCTGACGCCCCGCGGACCGTCCTCGAACAGGCGGGGTTGTACCAAATGCCTGTGAGTATTGAGGGGGGTACTTATCAGGCCTTGGTGGATTCAGGCTGCAACCAAACCTTGATCCACCCAGGCATGATTCAAGCTACGGCATTGGATACGGGCCGCGAGGTTAAGGAAAGGTGTGTGCAGGGGGAGGTGGTGAGCTATCCCTTAGTCGCCCTGGCGATCAAATTTAGGGGAAAGAAACATACAGTTGAGGTAGCTGTTAACTCACACCTACAACATCCGCTAATTTTGGGGACAAATTGGCCGGTTTTAAACGTGTTATTAGGGTATTCATGTGCGGGTGTCTCTTGGAGTAAACATGAGCGGAGGGGGGCGGTGGCGCAACTTGTAGAGGCAGAGCCGGGACCCTTGACAACGGATTCAGGGGAACAGAGTGCGATTGAGAGAAGGATTCTCTCATCATGCGATGATTTTCCCCTGGATCAGTCTCGAGACGAGACGCTTAAAATGCGTTTCAGCAGGTCCGCGCGATCGACGGGCAGCCTCTCCAACCGGCACAGCTGCTTACCTATTCATATTTAGCCATGATAAAAGACAGGTTGTATCGAGTGACCCAAGACACTCAGTCAAAGAAGTATATACACAATTGGTCATTCCAAAGAGCCGCCGGGAAATGCTTTTTCAGGCGGCTCAGGGCATACTGCAACACTAAATCGCTTAACAGCCCGTTTTTTGGCCGGGCACCCACGAGAATGTGCGCAGCATGTCGTGAATGCTGCAGGTAAACCCACTGGCCACCCTAAAAGCACCATTGTGCCCTCTTCCGCTAATCCAGGTCCCCTTCGAACGAATTGCTATGGACCTGGTCGGGCCGTTAGAGCGATCCGCACGAGGGCATCGTTTTGCTTTAGTCATCGTGGACTATGCAACCTGATACCCTGAGGCAGTGGCGCTCCGCAATATTTCCGCCAAAAGCGTGGCGGACGCATTGTTCACGTTGATCTCCCGCGTGGGAATCCCTAAAGAGGTTCTCACGGATCAAGGCACGACGTTCATATCACGGACACTCCGCGAACTATACAGGTAATTGGGGGTGAAAACAATTTCGGACCAGCGTCTACCACCCACAAACGGACGGACTGGTCGAACGTTTCAACCGTACGTTGAAAACCATGATCCGAAAGTTTTTTCACGAGGACGCAAAAAATTGGGATAAATGGCTGGAGCCCCTGTTATTTGCCGTGCGCGAGGTTCCCCAAGCCTCCACGGGGTTTTCCCCCTTTAAGTTACTCTATCAGTCAGCCCCGTGGGGTGTTAGACGTCCTAAGGGAAACTTGGGAGGACGGACCTACCGCTAGTAAAAACGAAATTCAGTATGTAATGGACCTGAGAACAAAACTCCACACCTTTGGGCGGCCCTCTATGGAGAATTTGTTACAGGCCCAGGACAGACAAAGCCGGCAATATAATAGGGGCGCCAGATTACTTCAATTTACACCGGGAGAGAAAGTCCTCGTATTGCTCCCAACATCCAGCTCAAAATTACTCGCCAAGTGGCAAGGACCCTTTGTGGTTACACAGCGAGTGGGGGATCTCAATTATGAGGTGGTACAACCAGACAGAAACGGGGCACATCAATTATACCACCTCAACCTCCTTAAAAAATGGAGTGAGGCAATTCCTGGGGCTGGCAGGTTATTACAGGAGGTTTGTGCCGGACTATTCGACCCTCACCAGCTCCCTGACTGACCTCACTAAAAAGGAGGCACCAGATCCAATGGTCGGAGCCGTGCCAGCAGGCTTTCATCCAAGTTAAGGCTGCTCTGTGTGGCGGCCCGCTATTGCACGCTCTTGATTTCTCTCTCCCCTTTCTTTTACAGACATACGCGTCGGACAGAGGGCTGGGAGCGGTCTTGTCCCAGGAGGTAGAGGGGGCAGAGAGGCCAGTGCTGTACATCAGTCGCAAACTCTCGAGAAGCAGCACCATTGAAAAGGAATGCTTGGCGATCCGGTGGGCCATTTCTCACCCTCCGCTATTATCTCCTGGGGCGGGAGTTCACCCTCTGTTCGGACCACGCACCCCTCCAATGGCTCCACCGCATGAAGGATACCAACGCGCGGATCACCCGTTGGTATCTGGCGTTACAACCCTTAAAGATTCAGGTGGTCCACAGACCGGGGACCCAGATGGTAGTAGCCGACTTCCTCTCCAGGAGGGGGGGGGGGCTGCAGGCCGGATGGGACCCCGGCCTGAGTCGGGCGGTGGGGATATGTGGCAGGGGAAGCATGGCTAAGCGAAGTCTGGAGAGAGAGACAGGAAATCGGTGGGAAATAAGTAGGTCAAAAGTTGATTGGTGACAGTGATTGGTGAGAAGAGCATAAAAGCCAGCACGAGGGGAGGATCGAGAGAGAGATCTTTGCTGAGGAAACGAAGGCTACGAGAGGACGCATACTGAAAGAATAGAAAGAAACCTTATGTGCCAGGAGGCCATAATTAAATATTATTTCCTTTTGCTTTGTGTTTTTATATGCTGTGGAATAAAAGAGATTCTTACCAGCCACGCTGACCCTATCTCCTTCCTTCCGAAGCAACGAACCTCGCTACAATATTATTATCAGAATAAGACGTATCATACTCTCGTTGTATAACGCAAATATAGGATACAAACGGTCTTTGTTTCTTTCCCACTTAGGCCTACTTTAAAACGAATGCTTAGTTTGTGGTTCATTAATATTTAATAATATCACAACAATAAAATAGCCTATTTTAAACATATCTTTACTGTGCATTTATAATTGAAATTTTATTGGAAAACGAAATAAGATGGATAACAGACATTTTAACGCAAATAAAAAAAAAAAAGATTTTCCCCTTGCTTTAAAATGTTTTAGTTTGTGGTTCACATTTTATGAAAACACATCATTAAAGTAAAACAAAGACAAACTCGCTTCCATTGAAGGCTCAAATTGTTTTTATTAATGAACATTCTTTTGCGCTCTTGTCTCTGTCATCCTGTCAATCATTGTGCTGTTTCAGTGTCCACACGCAATCTCTCCGGTGCTCTGTGCTGCGCGCTGTTTGTAACTGATATTGTATTATGATATTCACTACTTCTCAGGCAACGTTAAATAACTTAAAGATTTACAATGATTAAATGATAATCGATATTTATCCACTTGGACATTGTTTTTACTCGGCAATTAACTTATTTTTCAATTTCATGTTCTGTTCTGCGCTTTGGGAGGTTTCTTTGCTCGATCCATTTGGTAATTTGACTGCCAAAGAGTGATTGTGTCATGGTTCCGCCATTATGTATTGTCTATTCTTGGCCATGGGGCGGAGCCATGACATAGCCTTAGGTTTTGTGTGAGAAAGACATGGCCTTGTTTATATATTGGCTGGCCATGTGCTTTCTTGTGTCTCGTCTGTGTTTCCCGCCATCTCGTTTCCTTGTTAACTTCCCATCAGTGTTTAATCCCCTACACCTGGTCCTTGTCAATTATCCTGTGTTTGTTCCCCTTTAAATCATCCTCGTGTTCATTGTCCTGTGCTCGTTCGTTGTGGTTTGTGCTTCGTTGTGTTACTTACCTGTGCCTTGTCTTTGGATCACCTTGCCCTGCCCCGACCCTTGGATGTTCTTTGTTTCAGTCGTGTCTTAGTTTGAGTAAGTTGTTATTATCAGTTCTCTATTGTTTTTGCCCCCTTGTGGGAAGTCTTTGTTTTTTTGTACCCAGTCTTAGTTTCGTTTTCCCCATCGAGGGTGTTTTGTTTTGTACTTTTTTCTTGTAAATAAAGCTTGTTAACCCCTTCACCGCTGCTGCCTGCGCTTGGGTTCTTCCCCTCAAAACCCTGACAGATTGATTGACATAATAAATTGATTAAATAAAATGTATAGTTATTGAACTCGATTAAAATGCTAGACAAATTTGAAACTAAAACGTTTTAGATAATTAATTTTTCGTTATATTTTTTATTATTTCTAACGTTTTATTTAAAAAAGTTAAATAATATTTTGGCACAATGGCGCCCCTATATACCGGATATACTGCATACCCCATTTTTGCGCTACTGCTTGCACAACAAGGCTAAATTAAAATAATTGAATTTACTAATAAGGTAAATTATAGATTTAAGATTATCATTAATAATCTAATAGCATTGGAAATTTTGCAGTGAAGACGTGTCAAGTCGCCGCTTCCTTCTTTATCCAGCTCTATCATCTCAGCTCTTGTCAGGTCTGGACATGAACTGCATCCTGCTCGCTGTGGTGACCTTGGAGCAATGAGACAAGACTGGCTGAGAGCAGAGTACTGTTCTGCACTCTTTGATGCAACAAGTACTGTAGGTAATAAGCAAGATCTTAAAGTTAATGCGATGCTTTATAGGTAACCAGTGCAACGTTGACAGAACCAGGCTAATGTTCATACTTTTTTGTGTACATGTCTGAACTCGAGCTGCCGCGTTTTGGACCAGTTGGAGTTTTTGTAATAAGCCTGCTGGGCAACCAACTAATAGTGCATTACAGTAATCTAGTCTTGATGTCATGAATGCATGAATTAATTTCTCTGCATCTGACAGTGACAGCATATGACGTAGTTAAGATATATTCTCAAAATGGAAAAACGCAATTTTACAGGGGTTGGCGACATGTCTCTCAAATGACAGATTACTATCGTATAGAACGCCAAGATTCTTAGCTGATGACGAGGGTTTTATGGACATACTTTAATACTTAAGCCGTATTCTTGGTTGTTACGTATGGCGGTTTTCGGTCCAATGAGTAACACTTCTGTTTTGTCCGAGTTAATAAAAAGTTGTTACTCATCGAGTTGTTTATATCGACTATGCATTCCATTTATTCGATGGAACTGCTGTGTTTCATGAGGCTTCGAGGAAATATAAAGTTGAATATCATCAGCATAACAGTGAAAGCTAATTCTGTGTCGCTTTATTATATCTCTTGGAGATAGCATGTATAATTCGAAGAGCAGAGGCCCTAAGACCGAGCCCTGTGGTACACCTCATTGTTTATTGCTACAAATTGAAAACGGTCGGATAATTTGAAGATTATGTAAGATTTAAACCATTTCAAATATATTCCCTTAATGCCGATGTAATTTTCGAGTCTATGTAGGAGTGTCCTGTGGTCAATGGTGTTGAATGCAGCATTAAGATCTAGCAGCACCAATAACGAGATACAACCTTGGTCAGACAACAATAGCAGATAATTTGTAACTCTGATCAAAGCAGTCTCTGTACTTTGACATGCTTTAATCCATACTGGAATTCTTCATTGATGTTATTCCTTTGAAGAAAGGAGCATAATTTAGTTGAAACTTTTTCTAGAACTTTAGATATGAAAGGTAGATTCGATATAGGCCTATAGTTCCCTAGTTCTCTAGGGTCGAGTTTGGGTTTTTTGACAAGGGGCCTTATAACAGCCACTTTATATGCTTAAGCCACATGTCCTAATGTCAGATACGAGTTAATAACACTAAGAAGAGGATCTATCATTTTTGGTTCAGTAGATTTGTAGGTATAGGGTCTAGCATGTTGTTGACTTAGATGATCTAAAGATTTTAGACAGTTCATCATGATCTAAGGTAGAAAATAATTGCAATTTCTCATTAGGGGTGCTGTAGTTAGTTTGTTCAGCGGGTTTCAATTCTGGTTGCATTGTTATAATTTTTTCTCTAATATCTTGGATTTTATTTGTGAATTAGTTCATAAATTCATCACTTTTATGCTGATATCCACAATCTGAAGTCGCTGATGATTTATTTTATATTAATTTAGCCACTGTGTTAAATAAAAACCTAGGGTTGTGCTGGTTTTCTTCTATTAGTGATGAAAAGTAGGCGGATCTAGATGTTTTTAGGGCTTTCCTGTATCTTTGAATACTATCCTTCCATGCTGTCCGAAATACCTCTAATTTAGTTTAGCGCTCCATTTTTCGGGCAGATTTCTTTAGAGCCTGAGTGTGTTCATTAAACCACGCCGATGGGCTGCCATTTTTAATCTTCTTTAAACGCAGAGGAGCAACAGTGTCTAGCGTTTCCGAGAAGGTGTAGTTAAAATTTTCAATGGTAATGTCAAGATCTTCAACGTTATTTGGCATGTTAGCGATTTGAGACGATTCAGGCAGATTATCGAGAAATGCATCTTTGGTAGTCGAAGTTATGTTCTACCATATTTGTAAAAAGGAGTTTGATTTGCAGCCATAGGCCAGTGAAGCAAATATAATACCATTTGCATTTATACATTTGGCAAACGCTTTTATCCAAGGCGACTTACATTGCATTATCCTATACATTTGTACATAGGTATTTGCAATCCCCTGGGATCGAACCCACAACCTGTAACGCAATGCTCTTACCACTGAGCTACAGGAAAGCTATACCAGATAACGTATAGATAAGTTAATAAGTTAATGTCTAATACCAGATAATGATCCGAAATGTCTTCACTCTGTTGAAGGATTTTAACTTCGTCCACATTTATACCGTAAGACAGTATTAAATCTAAAGTATGCTTACAAAGGTGAGTGGGTCCTGACACATGTTGACTAACGCCCATGGAGTTAAGTCTGTCTTTGAAAACCATTCCTAAGGCATCTGTATCATTATCTACATGGATGTTAAAGTCACCAACGACCAGGACTCTATCTGCGGCCAGTACTATTTCTGATAAGAACCCACCAAATTCTTTAATAAAATCTGTGTGGTGCCCTGGAGGCCTATAAACATTATAAACAATAAAGCCAGATATTCTTGTCGGATCTGGGTTTGTTACCGGGAGTTAAAGAGCAGCGCGTTTTCTCTGCTGTCGGCTTGTTTACAGTCTGCTTGTTGAACAGACTTTCAAGAGGGTAAAATAGACCTATATGCTTATTTTTCTAATCAAGAACATGTGAAACAAAATAAACAAGATAACCATATATCACAGACTGTCAATATACATTGCGTTTTGTTTTTGTATGTTTGTTTTTTGTATGATTTTACTTCGTGCAGGTTTACATGCAGTTTTTATGTATTTTTTTCCAATGTTGCTAATCGTTTCAATATTAAAAAACCTATATACAGGATATAATATTAGTGCGTTATGAATATTTAATGATAATTATGAGCTTGATGTGAAATTTTTACTTTATTACAAATTACGTCTTTATTAACTTAATTTAAATAAACAAAATATTCACACTCGGCTCCGGTACCATTTTTCACGGAAGTGCATGAGGAAGCTTAGTAAGAACTGGAACACCCCCTCTCGGCGCGGTTGGGCAGCTATGGTTGGGCAGCTAGGTCGACCCTGCCTTCCATCCAAGGCATATAAGCGTTCGGCATCTCTGGTGTTGAAAGGCTTACAATGCCGCGGGCCATTGATACGGGGTGATACTCTCGAGAGTTCTTGGCAGTGAAGAAGCAGACATCCTACCTGCCGTGGTGTGAAACTACCTTGGTACGGGTGAGTGCGCCGAGCTCGGAACCGGTCTGAGCCCAGAGCACACCCCCATAAAGCGAGAAAGTGGGACAGCCGCCGGAGTACGCATACCCCCCAACGCGATGCTGAATGCTTCGGAGGCGTGGCCTGCAATCGGGTAGAGACGAGAGGATGAGGGCTCCTTAGGAGATGTGGTTCGTTATAAGACGAGAAAGGGGTAGGGGTTCCTCCGAGGATGGTTGAGACTAAGAAGATGAAATAAGGGTGCCTGCTGCAGTGATGAGAAGTTTGAATCCACGAGCGGCTGGTAGTAGTGCGTGGAGAGTTTGTAAAAATGGGGGTTTCGGGAACCATCCAAATGAACATGGCCCCATGGGTGTCCCTGTTGTCAAGACTGATACTGGAAAGAGGCGACTGAAGGAGGGAGCCGGCTGCAGCAGAGCGCCTGATGGAGGCTCCTGTTGGGGTGATCGCTGCTGTGATGATTGCTTCCGTAGAAAGTCGTAGGTGGCAGAAAGCGAGGCGGAAGCACTGGCCTCTGCGGAGGCGATCGCTGCGGCGACGCTGGCGCTCACGGGCCTCTGCGGGACTGCAGTGATGCTGGCTTCTGCGCCTTAGATGGAAGCACGGGCCTCTGCGGAGGCGATCGCTGCTGCGACGCTGGTTTCGGCGCTTGTGATAGAAGCATGGGCCTCTGCGGAGGCGACGCTGGCATAGAAGCATGGCCTCTGCGGACGGTCACTGCGGTGATGCTGGCTTCTGCGCCTTAGATGGAAGCGGACCTCTGCGGAGGCGATCGCTGCTGCGACGCTGGCTTCGGCGCTTGTGATAGAAGCATGGGCCTCTGCGGAGGCGATCGCTGCTGCGACGCTGGCTTCGTTGCTTGTGATAGAAGCATGGGCCTCTGCGGAGGCGGTCACTGCGGTGATGCTGGCTTCTGCGCCTTAGATGGAAGCACTGGCCTCTGCGGAGGCAATCGCTGCTGCGACGCTGGCTTCGGCGCTTGTGATAGAAGCATGGGCCTCTGCGGAGGCGATCGCTGCTGCGACGCTGGCTTCGTTGCTTGTGATAGAAGCATGGGCCTCTGCGGAGGCGGTCACTGCGGTGATGCTGGCTTCTGCGCCTTAGATGGAAGCACTGGCCTCTGCGGAGGCAATCGCTGCTGCGACGCTGGCTTCGGCGCTTGTGATAGAAGCATGGGCCTCTGCGGAGGTGGTCACTGCGGTGATGCTGGCTTCTGCGCCTTAGATGGAAGCACGGGCCTCTGCGGAGTCGATCGCTGCTGCGACGCTGGCTTCGGCGCTTGTGATAGAAGCATGGGCCTCTGAGGAGGCGGTCACTGCGGTGATGCTGGCTTCTGCGCCTTAGATGGAGGCGATCGCTGCTGCGACGCTGGCTTCGGCGCTGTGATAGAAGCATGGGCCTCTGCGGAGGCGGTCACTGCAGTGATGCTGGCTTCTGCGCCTTAGATGGAAGCACGGGCCTCTGCGGAGGCGATCGCTGCTGCGACGCTGGCTTCGGCGCTTGTGATAGAAGCATGGGCCTCTGCGGAGGCGATCGCTGCTGCGACACTGGCTTCGTTGCTTGTGATAGAAGCACGGGCCTCTGTGGAGGCGGTCACTGCGGTGATGCTGGCTTCTGCGCCTTAGATGGAAGGACTGGCCTCTGCGGAGGCGATCGCTGCTGCGACGCTGGCTTCGGCGCTTGTGATAGAAGCATGGGCCTCTGCGGAGGCGGTCACTGCGGTGATGCTGGCTTCTGCGCCTTAGATGGAAGCACGGGCCTCTGCGGAGGCGATCGCTGCTGTGATGCAATTTCTGTGCCTTAGATGGAAGCACAGGCCTCTGCGGAGGCGATCGCTGCTGCGACGCTGGCTTCGGCACTTGTGATGGAAGCGTAGGCTTCTGCGGATGATTCTTAGTTGCGGCACTTGGTTCCCTCCCTGAAATGGGAAAGCTGGCCTTGGCTGAGGCTGTTGCTGTGGCAACACTGGCGTCTATGCTTGAAATGGAAATGCTAGTCTCTGCCAGACTAGTTGCTGCGGCGATGCTGGCTTTCCATGCTTGGGATGGAAGTACTGACCTCTGCTGAGGCAGTCGCTGCTGCGATGTTGGCTTCTGCTGTCAAGTCTGCTGCTGCAGAGCCCGAGACTTGGGCACTGGCCCCTGAGGCGGTTGCTGCGGCGGTGAGATCTCTTGTTAGGGAGATTTAGGCTGACATGGAGGAGGTTCGCGCTCATGCGGATGGACTCTCTAGATGATTCGGGAAATTAGGGTTCGATGGGCTTCCCTGATAATGGAGCGATCTGACCTGATGTAGCTCTTGAAAGCTTCCGATGTCCAGCGCCCCAGTGCTTGGATTTGAGACTGCGAGAGGCCTTTTTGGGCGGCTGTGGTTGCTGCGCCTATGCGGAAGGAGTGGCCGGAAAAGTGGTCTGCGGGGATGCCGGATAGGAGCAGGACAGCTTTGAGGTGCTTTTGGAACCAGAAGTGTGTAGCTGGGCGGTTAGACTCGTCGACGAATAGAGGATCCGATGTGGTTTTGGTCTGGGATTTCCTGAAGTGAAGGTAGGCTAGGAGGGTCTGATAAGGTTGAATCAGTGAGGGGAGATTGAATATGTAGATGAAATGTCCTCTCCTGGTTTGGGCCGTCTTACTCTGTTTAATGGAGAATGACATCGTCTCTGAATCGAGTACTGACAGGTCCAATACCGTTGGATGGGTTAGGGGGTTGAAGATAGATGTGGTGGAAATTTCTGAACATCTTAGAAAGCCGAAGAATGCTAGGATAAACATGGTGTCGAGTGTGCGATCGACGTGTTTGGAGTGGTATCCTTTACGGAGGGTGGAAATGCATCTGGTCAATATATCCAGGGTTATAGGTTGCCTTGCATCCTGACGAGCAGGCTGGGTAC